>CAMGYJ010000003.1:7981233-8581233 GCA_946122785.1 Linum tenue | reverse complement strand
TGAAACCTTCATGTACACTATCGAGTACTCTTGTGTTTCTCTTTTCCCGACGAGAAAATCTAAAGGAAAGAGAATTGATTTTTGCACCTTTTTACTTCCAAACAAACTATTAATAAACACAGTCCACGCCTCTTTGAACAAAGTTCAAACAAGGGTGTTCGATGTTCTTGATGATCTACGAGGCAAACTAAATTACATTAACTCTACTCCTATGGAGGTTCAGTGAGAGCTTCGAAACTACAACTATGGCTATGACTACATTTGCAGAGGAAAAGGTAAAGATAAAAAGGATAAAATTTTACATTGTGTTGTCTGGTGTGATTTTGGCGAACCCTTTCTCTATCATCTTCACCTTCTATTTATAGCCACCAGAAGTAACTGCTTCGAAAAACTGCTCCGCTGACGTGGAGTGACGGTTACTCTATCAACTGGTCTGATGGTTACCTTGAAGTTGGATGCAGACCCTCTTCAGTCTTGGCCCCTCCTCTTGAGACCTCACTCCATGCTCTTGGTATCTCCTCCATAGCTTTGCTTGTCTATAAAGAAAAATGGCTAAGGCATGCAAGGGTGACCCATTTCCACTTGACTCCCCCTTGTATGATCACCTCATGGGGGCGTAAGTTGGTAACCCCTCTGACCACCTCATGGAGGTATGTTGTCCACCCCTCTTGGCATCTATCTATTGGGGTTGGTGGTATGGTGTCTAACCCCCTCGGCACATCATGGGGCACCATCATTCTCCATACATATTCATATTTCACTCCTTCCACCCCCTCACCACGTCCTGGCGGTATGATGTCCACCCCCCTTACCACGTCCTGGGGGTGGCGGTATGGTGCCCACCCCCCTTACCACGTCCTGGGGTGGCTATATGGTGACCACCCCCCATGGGTGGCGGTATAATGCCCACCCCCATTACCATGTCCTGGGGGTGGCAGTATGGTGGCCACCCCCATGAGGCCATGACACATCATGTGGTGGCTCCAACATTTAGCCAAAATTTGGAATAGATGGCAAGAGTGGCGCGTATAGTGGCTTTGGTATGGGTGTCATGGGCCCAAAAATCCAATACACATGACCCATCTTAATTGATTTTAATTGTTATAATTAAGTTGGCCATATAAAGTCATTTAATCCCTTGTATTTAATCGATGTGGTACAAGATAAATTTTAGTGGTAAACAGTTTCTCAACTTAGATAATAAGCGTTTTCATTCCTCTTTCTCACTTGGCTCTCAGATCTCAATATTCTACAAATCTTTTGGTTACTTTTCGCAATCAGAGCTCAAATACAACAATGAAAACTCAAACAAAGGACACGCCGACAATTTTATTACTTTGGCAAGTCCAACCCAACTCAAAAACTACAACACAATCCCCATAATGGTACAAACTACAAAGTAGCTAATATGATCAACTACTTTGATTTCTAAGAACATCTTTAATAAGGAGTTCTATAGCTCGAAAATTTGGGGCTAAATCTCAAATTCTAGCCCACCAAGAGTGATTTGACTTAAATAAGAAGTTCCAAAGGTGCAAAGTTCTAGAATTTCACTTTAAATCATAATCTAATTTAGTGTAGATTTCGTCATGCTTGTCACATTGAGTTGTGTCATCAACTATTCATTCAGCTTTACTAAAAAATGAATTGTGTCATCAACTATTCATTCAGCTTTAATCATAATGAAATATGACATCAACTGTCTAATAAACTTTAGTAAGATCAAGTTGTGCCATTTCAACTTTGAACATGGGTACAGAAGGGATCATCTCGAGTTTCTAGGGTAATTATCATAAATGGTCACAAAACTATTCTCTGTGTACAAAACGGTCACAAACCTTTAATTTTGCACGTTTCGGTAACATATGTTTGGACTAATAACAAAAAGGTAATTCCGTCCATCTCCATCCAAAATTCCGTTAGTTTGGTACCGTCAGTCATCTCGTCAGCATCCACATCATCAAAATAATTAATAAAAAATACAATAAAAACCAATTGAAAAAAGTATACAACTAAGAGAGAAGGATCTCTCTCATTCCCTTTCCCTAACCACGATCCATCTCCAGAACCTAAACAGCTGTGACTGAAACCCCCAAAAAATGGAGACCGCGACGAAGCCTCCTTTCGTTCCACCTTCTAATAACGCTGGCGGCGGCCACTCTTTCCCTTCAACGGAAGCTTCGAGTGGCACCAGCAGGTTGTGACATCGAATCGAAGTACCCAACATTGTTTTGGCGAGGAATCACGGTAGAATCGTCGTCATCCGTCGTCAAAATCAGGATCTGCCTTACAAGCTCCGCATAGAAGACATCATCTACAGGCTGATGATAAATCCCACCACCAACATTAACCCTCCAGCCCTCTATGTTGCACGAATCGGGTGATGATTGAGAAAGGAAAAAGGGTGATGGGTATTTATAACAGAGTTGAAATAGTGAAGAGAAAGGGAGTCAAAGAACATTTTGGTTTGAAGGTGCGGCTGTGTTGTCTTCAGGTGGAGTAAATCGGTTGGGACGGGGGAGAAGAGGTGGGGGGTTGGGAACACCGGTGGCAACGGATTATGGATTGATGGCGATTGAAGAAATTGTCGACGGTGGCATCGCAGTATGTTTGGTACCAGTTTGGAGCTATTTCCCCAACTCACCCGCCGTGGAGGAGCTCATCTCCTGGATAGGTCCTTCTCTCTTAGCTATTTACTTATTTCAAATGGGTTTGCAAGTTGCAACCCAAGTATCGAATGAATTTCGACTTGGGGAAGCGTTTTTGCAGATGGGCGGTGCAGAGAGGGAGAGGAGATAGAGAGGAATGGGCTGGGTTGGATTGGGGTGATGGTTTGGTTAGGGTTTTAATTGGTTTTTATTTTTTATTAATTATTTTGATGATGTGGATGCTGACGAGATGGCTGATTGGATCAAACTAACAGAATTTCGGATGGAGATTGATGGAATTATCTTTTTGTTACTAGTCAAACATATGTTACCGAAACGTACAAAATTAAAGGTTTGTGACCGTTTTGTACAAAGTGAATAGTTTTGTGACCAATTATGATAATTACCCCGAGTTTCTATGAATGAACCCTCAATTTTGGTCTTTGAACTTATCCATCATTCAACCTCCTTTCTTGCAAAAACCATTGATCCTTCATTCCTCTATCCAAACATTACCCATCAAAACTATTTCGCCTTCATGGATTTCCCTAATAGAGAAGCTCATGAGAGGGAAAGAGAAGTTGATGATAGGCGATGAGAGTATGAGTGTCAACTTGAGCGTGAACACAAATATTAAGCACCGATTTGGACGAATTTTTTCTTGTCCATTTTCGGCAGATTCCAAAGAGGCACAACCATGGATTTTAGTTATTTTTTGAAAGGCCATTTTTGTTGGATTTTGGAGGCTACAGATCATAGATTCAGCTTGAGGCGGCCTAGGGCTATTCTCCATCGATGATGAGGTCTATTACATGCCGATTTGGGCATAATTTTTTTCAGAGGGCGTTTCATAATTTTTCGTGCTGTTTTTTGGAAAGGTCATTTTCCTAGGATTTCGAAAGCTACGAATCACCGGTTCGGCCTGAAGTTATCATTTACCAATGATTAAGTCTATTAAGCACCGATTTGGGCGAATATTTCTAGGTCCATTTTTAGCTGATTCCAAAGGGGTACCATCACAGATTTCAGGCGATTTTTTCGAAAGAACATTTTCGTTGGATTTTGGAGGCTACAGATCACGAATTCGGGCTGAGGCTATTCTCGACCGATGATGAAGTCTATTACTTGCCCATTTGGGCAGATTTTTCAGAGGGCAATTTTGTCAATTTTCGCGCAATTTTTTGTTAAGTCTATTTTCCAAGGATACTGAAGGCTAAGGATTAGGGGTGGAAATCGGTACGGTATCGGTATCCCAATACCAAATACCAAAATCCCGAATACCGAATTACACCCTAAAATCAATCTCAATCTCAATCTCTAAATAATTTCGGTATCCCAATCCCAATCCCTAAATATTTCGGTATCCCAATCGGTACCTCGGTATCCCAATCGGTATTATCAAATACGAAATTAATTAGCTTTGTAATTAATAATTAAATATTTAAATTAGATTTTATTGTTTAATTTAGGGCAAAGTGACTAAGCAAAGAGTCTTGAGTTGCCTAGAGCTAATATCTCTAGTTCTTGTAATTGGTAATCTTTAATTTGACGAATTTAGGTTGAGAGACGACTAATACTAGTGTGAAATAGTGATGGAATGATCTGTATAATTAAATGACACTCTTGGTAGTTGAGGGTCTCCTAGTAGTGAATGATAGAGTCTAGTTCACAGATTTGCCCCGAGGCGGCTTGAGGCTAGGGATGGCAATGGGTGGGGTTGGGTCGGGTTTTGACAAACCCAAACTCATGGGTTTATCCGTGAAAAAAACTCGGGGTAAAACCCACTGGGTTTGAAAACCTCAAACCCAACCCAACCCGTTGGGTATCAGCGGGTTCATGGGTACCCATGGGTTTTTATCGTAAAAAATTTACAATAACAAGTTCCTATCAAAATAAAAGTCAAATATCAATCTCTCAATACAAATTATCCATATATAAAACACCATTCTAGAAAATTCAAGCAAATCACATATTTAACCATACAAATTGTTCAACACTAATCTAGAAAACTCAAGAAAATGGAAGCAAATCACAAATTATCCATAAACAACATGATTAATTGAAAGCTTCTTCCTCCTTGACTATTAAGATTCTTCACTCGATAATATCAACTTCATTCTAGACAATTAGAAAGAAAAAATAGACATGTCTCCACAAACATAAAAAGATTAATTATTTATAATATTAAATATACCGGGAAGATTAATTATATGGGTGTGAGCGGGTACCCATGGGGCGGGTTTACCTAAACCCAAACCCAACCCGGTAAATAGTGAACGGGTTTCAACCCAAACCCGGCCCAAAACCTGTCAACACGGGTTGGGTTGGGTACCTGTGGGTTCGGGTTTTGTTGCCATCCCTACCTGGGGCTATCCTCCACCGTTGATGAAGTCCATTAATCGCCCATTTGAGAGGATTTCTCGGAGGCCATTTTTGTCATTTTTCGAGCGATTTTTTCAAATGCCATTTTCTTAAGATATTGAAGGTTGCGGATCATATATTCGGCCGGAGACTATTACTTATTAAGCACCAATTTGGGTGGATTTTTTTCGGGTCAATTTTTGCCAGATTCCAAAAGGATACATCACAAATTTCGGGCAATTTTTTCGAAAGGCAATTTTCGCTGGATTTTGGAGGCTACAGATAACAGATTTGCCCTGAGGCGGTCTGGGGCTATCCTCCACCGTTGATGAAGTGATTTAATTGCCCATTTGGGAGGATTTTTTTCCGTAGGGCATGACATCATTTTTTTGCTCGATTTTTTTAAAAGGCCATTTTCCTAGGATATTGAAGGCGAAGGATCACGGATTCCGCCGGAGGCTATCTTTTACCGATTATTAAGCTTATTAAGCACCAATTTTGGCAGATTTTTCTTTTTCAATTTTTGGCAGATACCAACGGGATACCATCGCAGATTTCGGGTGATTTTTCGAAATGCCATTTTCTTGGATTTTCGAGGCTACATATCATGAATTCGGCCTTAGGTGGCGTGGAGCTATTCTCTACCGATGATAAAGTCTATTAATCGCCCATTTGGGCGGATTTTGTCTAAGGGCATATTCGTCATTTTTGCTCGATTCTTGGAAATTCCATTTTCCGAGGATATTGAAGGCTACAGATCATGGATTCGGCCTGAGACTATCTTTCACCGATTATTAAGCTTATGAAGCACCTATTTTGGCGGATTTTGTACGGATCCATATTTGGCATATTCCAAATGGGTACCATCACAGATTTCGAGTGATTTTTTTGAAAGGCCATTTTCGTTGGATTTTAGAGGCTACAGATCATGGATTCGGCCTGAAGCGGCCAGGGGCTATTCTCCACTGATGATGTTGTCTATTAATCGCCCGTTCGGGGGATTTTTTTGGATGGCATTTTGTCATTTTTTGCATGATTCTTTGGAAAAGCTATTTTCCTAGAATATCCTTCACCGATTATTAAGCTTATTAAGCACCAATTTGGGCGGATTTTTTCGAAATACCATTTTCATTGGATTTTGTAGGGTAGAGAACACGGATTCGACCTGGGCAGTTTCGGAGGCATTCTCATCACTTTTCGCGCGATTTTTTTGTATGGCAATTTTCCTAGGATATTGAAAGCTACAGATCACGAATTTTCCCTGAGACTGTCCTTCGCCGATTATTAAGCTTATTAAGCACCAATTTAGGCGGATTTTTTTAGGGTCCATTTTTGGTAGATTCCAAACCGGTACCATCATAGACTTCAAGTGATTTTCCCAAAGGCTATTTCGTTGGATTTTGGAGGCTACAAATCACAAATTCGGCCCGAGGTGGTCTGAGACTATTCTCCACCAATGATTAAGTCTATTAATCGCTAATAGAGTCGTATTTGCACATGTTTGCACCCTTGTCTCCTGACCGTTTTAGCTCGAATTTGTGGTTCCTTGTCCTATTTTACACTAGGTTGTGTTGTTTTGTCATATCTCAGATCCTAGCGAGTAAAGGGAGGCATAGGCGCAAGTTTTGGGTCGTTTGGTGATATGATCCCAAATAGGCCACTCTACAAGTTGGAATTACTTGACGAAGAAGCAAGCTCAAGCTGCCTGAAGAACATTCATTTCTGTCAGTGTCATTTTTCGTGTTCAAGTAGCCAATTTTGGAGGCAAGTTTCTCTCAATTGGCTCAATGGAAATTCAAGTTTAATGGCTTGTATTGAACATGGAGTGATTATCTACACCTTGGTATGCTTGGTTGCTCAAGAAGAAGTCATTAAGGTTGTTTTCCAAAGTCTCAAAGTTGCTACCTCAAAACTGGAAAACTGCCAGAATTTGGTTAAGGCAGAAACTGTGTTCAAGAAGCCTACTTTGGAGCTCCATTCCAGAAGCATGGATCAGATTCGAGTCCAGAAGCTTATACCACATGAAAGTAGGTATGTTCTAGTACAAAGACATGGCATTGGATGATTGGAAGTTTACCAGGAAGGCTTTGATCGAGAGGCTCAAAGATGGCATCAAAGCTGTTTGGTTACTTGGAGCTAAAGGCAGATTTTCCTTTTCTTGTTTAGTTAGGATTTCATTGTTTTGGTAGTTTTTGATTCCTTTTCGTATTAGACTGTAATTAGGAGTTTATGGGACGTGTGTAACCCTAGCTAGGCCTATTTAAGCCTTCTATTTACGTTGTAAAAACTTGGACTTTGATTAATCGAATTGAGAACCTTTTGGTTTTTGTGCAAGTTGCGACTTGTGTTGAGTTTGGTGGATTCCAAGCTCGTGAGCTCTTGTATCGATTGAATAGTCACTTCAATCGTGGTCGGGCATCTACCTTTTATACCAATCGAGCGTTCCCCAGGTGTGGAGTCGTCCTTTTGGTTCTGTTTTATCCAAGTTCGTATTAAGAACGCGTTGTTCTTGATTCGAGCTCAATCGATTCTTCGATTGAGTCGTTGCTGCGTTACTTTGATAAACATACACCCCCCAGGGGCGTATTAAGTGGTATCAGAGCCCGGTTCTACACGAGGGCGAAGGAGAAGAAGCAATCAATCGTTTCGGTACAAGCAGAATTTAACTTCAAAACAGGGCAGCCCCTGTTCGTCTCTTGCCGCTGCTGTTTGTACGAGAACTTCGAAAGAAAATTTTGGTTCTACACAGATATATGATGGAGAGAAGTGTAGAGGCAAAGAAGATGCAAATTCGTGTCCAAGAGGAACAACCAGCAGCTCGAATTCAACATCGAGAATCCGACGAACAACGAGACAATTTGTTTCATAGTCGATGCTTCATCGAGGGGAAAGTGGTGTCGCTTATGATCAATGGAGGCTCCTGTGCAAACATTATAAGCCTATACGTCGTCGAAAAGCTCAGATTGACGACCCAAAGACACCCTGAGCCTTACCAACTCAGCTGGATCAATGAACACGGGACGATTAATGTGACGAAGCAAGCGGTAGTTCGTTTTCAACTCGGCAGCTACAAAGACGAGGTAATTTGTGATGTTGTTCCGATGAATTGTGTTCATCTAATGCTTGGAAGGCCGTGGCAATTCGATCGCGAAGTCTCTCATGATTGTCGAACCAATCGATACAAATTCCAACATCACGGTAAGAAGATAGCGCTGAAACCTCTATCTCCCACCGAAGTTTATGGCGATTTGAAGCAAATAGATGAAAATCAAAACGAGGGAAAGGAGCCTCGGGCTCAATTGTGGATTCAAAGAAGTATTGGCTTCAATTTTCTGAGCTTTCGAAAGCTCCAGAGGGAATTTCCCACGCCAGAAACAACAGCCAGCAACGACCTCTGTTTTTCCGATGTGAAACAGAGTTCCATCGTCGGCAGTCCTGCCGACGTCGTAGAAGCAAAGCCGGCGCACGATTCGGCCTTAAACGCGTCCGTGGATGTTGCCGGAGGGATGGGAGAGCAAGGAGAAGGCCTGAAGCTGACCAACGACGCGCGACTCGACTCAGTGACGCGAGCAGCAGCGCTTCCAGTTCTTCCGACGAATGTGCAGAGCATGAGAGAGAATGAATTGGTGGGAGCTAAAGGGGATGATTCGAGACCACCCACCGATGGCGACACGTTTCCTACGACCCCAGGAACGTCAAGTGCAGCTTTAATGGAGGAGAATGAACCCGAAATTGCAGATGTGATTTTGCCAAAAGCATCTCTGCTTGTGACGACGAACGACGACCAAGATACCTTGCGTTGGACCATCCAGCTCAATTCGAGGCGAAGCGATGCTGAAGAAACATCACAAACTAACCCTGGAACGACTTCCCTACCTAGAATCAAGCCACGACAGCTGCAAATCAAAATACCCAGTTCTGCGGAAGCTCTTCTGCAAATGCAGGAACTCGTCTCCAAGAATGGTTATTTCGTCGCAAAGACTGGGCACGAATCCAGTCGAAAGAACGATGTAGAATCGTTATTGGAGGTTTTTGGAAGGTCTAGGAGCAATCAATTCGTCAAGACGATGCTTGAACAAGAAATCCCCAATTTCGAATTGAAGATTCTGGGTAAGGAAATTCTGCAGCAAAACAAGTTTGAGCAGCCCACTTTCGATCCAATTTGGGATCAATTCTGTGAACGGTTTGAGAAAAGAAAGGCCAAAGTGTTGAGGGCAACACTTTTTCAAGAGGGAGGGCCTGATATGATCCCAAATAGGCCACTCTACAAGTTGGAATTACTTGACGAAGAAGCAAGCTCAAGCTGCCTGAAGAACATTCATTTCTGTCAGTGTCATTTTCCGTGTTCAAGTAGCCAATTTTGGAGGCAAGTTTCTCTCAATTGGCTCAATGGAAATTCAAGTTTAATGGCTTGTATTGAACATGGAGTGATTATCTACACCTTGGTATGCTTGGTTGCTCAAGAAGAAGTCATTAAGGTTGTTTTCCAAAGTCTCAAAGTTGCTACCTCAAAACTGGAAAACTGCCAGAATTTGGTTAAGGCAGAAACTGTGTTCAAGAAGCCTACTTTGGAGCTCCATTCCAGAAGCATGGATCAGATTCGAGTCCAGAAGCTTATACCACATGAAATTAGGTATGTTCTAGTACAAAGACATGGCATTGGATGATTGGAAGCTTACCAGGAAGGCTTTGATCGAGAGGCTCAAAGATGGCATCAAAGCTGTTTGGTTACTTGGAGCTAAAGGCAGATTTTCCTTTTCTTGTTTAGTTAGGATTTCATTGTTTTGGTAGTTTTTGATTCCTTTTCGTATTAGACTGTAATTAGGAGTTTATGGGACGTGTGTAACCCTAGCTAGGCCTATTTAAGCCTTCTATTTACGTTGTAAAAACTTGGACTTTGATTAATCGAATTGAGAACCTTTTGGTTTTTGTGCAAGTTGCGACTTGTGTTGAGTTTGGTGGATTCCAAGCTCGTGAGCTCTTGTATCGATTGAATAGTCACTTCAATCGTGGTCGGGCATCTACCTTTTATACCAATCGAGCGTTCCCCAGGTGTGGAGTCGTCCTTTTGGTTCCGTTTTATCCAAGTTCGTATTAAGAACGCGTTGTTCTTGATTCGAGCTCAATCGATTCTTCGATTGAGTCGTTGCTGCGTTACTTTGATAAACATACACCCCCCAGGGGCGTATTATTTGGTGAGGCTGGAGCCAAAACACGGGCAACCCTGACTGAAACACGGTTAGGGCTGGGAATCCGGATCCGGTTTTCCGGTCAAACCGGAAACCGGACGGTTTAAACCGTTCCGGTTACAACCGGAAACCGAAATCCCAATAACCCAATCCAATTGGCAGTTGCTTGTTGTCTGGGAAAAACCGGCCCGGTCCGGTCCGGTTTAAAACCGGGAAACTGTTTAAAACTGGATGGGTCCAACCCACTAAATTATTATTAACTAACCAGGCCCATTTCTTATGAAGCCCAACACAAAATTACCCAACCCACTAACCCACCCAGGCAGTCCAGCAGACCAGCACAACAAGGGGGAAAACCCTAATCGCCTAATGCTCTAATCGTCGTCCCCTTCCAATTTCCATCTCCATCTGCGCAGCTGAGGACTGAAGTGCTCTCGCGCGCCTCTGCTCTATCCCTCGACGGCGACGACAAGGCAAACAGCTGGCGATGACGAGGCAAGCGACGGCGCCGTGATCTCCCTTCGATCTCCGTTCGTTCGAGAGCAGTCCGCAGTCGATCTCTCTCGTCTCCTGTACATCTCCCTTCGAGCGCCATCATCTCACCCCTCACCAGACTCAATCGACGAGCCGACGACACCTCCAGACTCCGGCGAGCGGCGACGACCTCGGTAGAACGACGGTAAGTCTCTGACCCTCGCCTCTCCATTTCTCATGGATTTCCGGTCAATCCAGCCATCCCCTGAGTTTATAGATCGCTGAATGCAGGCATGCAGCCGCCCCAGCCACCAGCAGCAGCCGTTCCCACTTCCTCCCAGCAGCAGAAAACCAGGCCGACAACTACAAATCGAGAGATGCAAGGAAGCAGCAGCGCATGGGTAAGTTCGAGGAAGCCGAGAGCCTTTTCACTTCTCCATTTTGTTCATTCCTCTTGGTTCTTCTTGCCGAATCTAAAGTTTGTATCTTTGTGGTAAATTTTCAGGGTAGCAGCAATAACAAGAAGAGATTGCTAAATCAAGATGAAAATGTGCCATGTGTTCTCCCTAAAGTGCATCGTGTGGAAATTTGTAGCAATGATCCTCCTCCCGCCAACTTGCCAACACCACAGCTACATGCACAAGAACGGGCAGCAGCTACCACAACTCAAACAACAACCCAAACACAACCTGAAACCACTACAACTGAGAAGGAAAAAGGAAAGGGAAAGGCTAAAGCCCCAGCTAAGAGGGAGTATGAAGTACGGTCTCTGGTGTGGGATCATTATGACAAGTATGTGAATGAAGAGTGAAAGAAGAAGGCGAAATGTCATTATTGTGGGAAGTCATTGGCTGGTGATCCATCGGCAAATGGTACGTCTACTTTGGATGCTCATACTAAAAGATGTTTAAAGAAATTACAAGAAATGGGTGGTCAAATGAATTTTCATATGAAATCATCAATTGAAGGGCAAGGGAAATTAGGTGCTTGGAAATTTGACCAAGCCTATGTGAGGGAGGGGTTGGTTGAAATGATAATCTTGGATGAATTGCCATTTAGGCACGTTGAGAAAGAAGGGTTTAAAAAGTTTATGGAACGTGCTTGTCCTATGTTCAAGATTCCTTGCCGAAAAACAATTAGAGAAGATGCTTTTAGATTGTTTCTTGCACAAAAGGATCAGTTGAAGGATTATTTCAAAACAAAGTGTGGAGGTAAGGTGTCCATAACTACTGATAGTTGGACATCTTGTCAGAACTTGAATTACATGTGCATTACAGCACACTTTGTTGGGAAAGATTGGAAGCTATACAAGAAGGTGATTAGTTTTTGCAAGTTAACTAGTCACAAGGGAATTGACATAGGTAATGCAATTGCCTATTGCTTAGAAGAATGGGGTGTGAAGAGTTTTTATACCGTCACTGTTGACAATGCAAGTTCTAATGACACAGCAATCTTGCAATTGAGGGATAGACTTGAAGAATGGGGTACTAACATTGTAGGTGGAAAGTACCTTCATATGCGTTGCATTGCACATATAGTGAACTTGATTGTGAGTGATGGCTTGAATGAGATGGGGATGTCAATTAGAAGGGTGAGAGAAGCTGTGAGGTGGGTTAGATCCTCACCTTCTAGATTGGCTAAGTTCAAGGATTGTGTGGACTTTCACAACATTCAATCCAAAAAATTGTTGTGTTTAGATGTGCCCACGAGATGGAATTCCACCTATTTCATGCTTGAAGCAGCTGTGATATTTGAAGATGCTTTCTCTAGTCTTGAGAGAAAAGATAGAAAGTACAAACCTGAGTTGAAGTCGAAGAAGTACAAGAATCAAGAGATTGGTATTCCTCAGCATGAAGATTGGAAGAATGCTAGAGTAATGATTAAATATCTGAAGTTCTTTCATGATTTGACATTGCTAGCATCCACTACTTCAGTTGTGACGGCTCATCGATTCTTGCAACAATTTGGGAAGGTATTTTATCACATTGACAAGATGCTCAATAGCAAGGATGATGATATAGTGAGGATGGGGATGAAGATGAAAGCAAAAGTTGATAAATATTGGTGTGAGAAAGGGGGTTTGAATTTGAGAATGAATAGAATGGTGTATGTTGCTGTGGTTCTTGATCCAAGGCATAAACTGAATTATCCAGAACATATTTGGAAGAAGATTTGTGGAGAGAGTAGGGCAAGTGATTTGGTGAAAGAGTTGACAAGTGAGTTGGAGAAGTTGTTTAAATATTACAAAGCTAGGATGCCTATTCCTCCACCCTCTTCTCCAAAGGTGGCCGTTGTTAATTTGCCTACTTCACGGAGGGAGAGTAAGAGTAGTAGTGATGATGATGACTCGGATGATGATGACATTGACATTGATGAAGATTATAGGCGACGTCAACTTGGGGAAACTAAAACCGAGTTAGATAAGTATCTTGCTCACCCATGTGAAGATGATGATGGTGCTCCGAAGAAGTTTGATGTGTTGAATTGGTGGAAAGTGAATGCTATGAGATATCCTATCTTGACTGAAATGGCTAAGGATGTGTTTTCTATTCCCATGTCTACCGTGCCTTCCGAGTCCACTTTTAGCACTAGTGGACGGGTTCTAGATAGTTTTAGGAGCTCTTTGCATCCCAAAATTGTGGAAGCACTCATTTGTAGTCAAGATTGGCTTAGATCAAGCTCTTGTGAGTTCAACTCTAATGGTGTTGATGATGATGACTATGAGGATGAAGATGCCTTTGTGAATGGTAAGTGATACAATATTTTATGATGGTTGTTTTTATCAATTTGATATGTGAATGTTAAGTTGTTAATTATTAATTTGTTATTGTTGTGACTTGTGAATTAGTTTACAATACCATTGTGGTGGAGGAAGAAGAGAGGCAAGCACGTGAGCATGCCAAATCTCGCGGGAGTGAAATTGAAGTTACAAGTACGAGCAAGATTGGGGATGGTAGCGTGATTGGATCGAAAGATGGACATGCAAGTGAGGCAAGTCGTGGTGCAACCAACTCTTCCTTTGTTTCCATTGAAGAGTAGAAATGATTGGTTGGCGAGTTGAAGTGGAGTTTGTTCGATTTATGTTATCTTTATTTATGCATTATGGATTTAAAGACTTTGGTTGTGTAATGAACTTTATTTAGACTTTGTGCTTGTGTGTGTGAGACTATTATGATTAATGTTGGAATGTTTTGTCTTAGTTTTATTGAATTTTGGTGAAAATTGAAAGAAACAGGGGCTGCTGGTCACTTAAATACAGGGGAGGTGCTGCCCAGTTCGGCCCGGTTTGTCAACCAGCCGGTCGTTTGGTGTGGTTTCCGGTCAAAACGGTTTTCCGGTCAAAACCGGACCAAACCGTATCTGATCCAATCCGGTTTGGTTTAAACCGTGTCCCAGTCCAATCCCGTCCACGGTTGGGAATAAGTCCAATCCGGTCATAAAAAACCGGGTCAATCCGGTCCGGTTTAAACCGAACCGGACTGTTTCCCAGCCCTAAACACGGTCGTGTTCCTCAGGCCGTGTTTTTACTGCTGAGAGCGTGTCTGGGAGGGCTGTTGAGGGACTAAAACACGGGCGGCATGGAGGAGAAACACGACCGTGTCACTCATGGGGCACGATCGTGTTTTGAAGGAGACACGGGCCTGTCTGTGATAACGATGTAATTGCATGATTTTACACCCCTATTTCTGATCCATTTACGGAGCATGGTTGTGTGTTTTGGCCTATTTTACGCTGTGTTGTGCTACTTTGTCCTATTTCAGGTCCCAGGCGTCAAAAGGAAGGCCAAGCGCGAGTTTCGGATCGTTTGGAAGTCGTTTGGACAAGCCAGGGCCAAAACACGGGCAGGAGGCCCTCAGAACACGGCCGTGTTCCTGATCGTGTTTTTATAGCCGAGACTACCCAAGGGTGGCTTGAACCACCTAAAAAACACGGGCAGGCCTGAGACAGAACACGGCCGTGTTTTGCACAGAACACGCCCGTGTTTTCATGATGCCCGTGGCCGTGTTTTTAAGCCAAATCCAAAACACGGGCGGGCTGGGCCAGAACACGGCCGTGCCCTCGACCGTGTTCTGGCCAGTGATCCCCTTTTAGGCAGATTTCAGCCAAATTGAGGGGGGATTCGAGTTTTAGAGAGACAGAGCGATTCCTAGAGAGAGAAAGCGACGAACAAGAGTCTCCAAGTGCCCTAGCTTGATCTTCAACACCATTGGAGCTTGGCTTGAGCTTGGAGAAGTGCCGATTCAACGTCCAGGAGCAGAAATCCATCTTCACAGTATGATTTCCGCGTCTGATTCTGCTTTTGCTTCTTTCTCCATGGAGTAGTTCCCCCATTCATCTGGGTGTGGGAAACCCTAGTTCTGTATGTTGCGATTGATTGTATGAACCCAAGTACTATTTCTATGAATTGATTATATTCGATTGAGGTTTGAATGATTGAATGGCATGAATCCTGATCAAATTCCTGTTGTTTCTGCTTTAACCTAGAATGAGAATATCTGCCTAGGTTAATAGAGTTTCCTTGATTGAAGGTAGGGAGTTGGTGACTTTAGTCGAGAAACCAACTCACTATTCTGTACTGGTTTTACTCCGGTAGTGGAGGTTTTGTTCATAGGGCCTCAATCTGTTTACTCCGGTGGAGGTTAGTCGCCCGCTAGAGACTCAGATTGAGAGGGTCTGAAGACCTTTAGTCGAGACTTCAGACTGCTTGAGAACCTTCCGCAGTATAACTATCATAGAAATTGAACTTGGTAATTACAATCCGGCTTAACTGCAGACTAGGGGGAACCATATCCGGGTGACCTCTCTTAACCTGAAAACAACCGTTTAGTTGCTTTGCTTGCTTGTTAGTTTAGACCTTCACTAAAGTTTCATCGCTAGATAATACGAATTCACTGAGTAGTCATCACATCTAGGACCCGGGTTGACATTGAAACCCAAACCCGCTATACTACGCTTTAGGAAGTGGTTACACTTGGCCATTTTCTAGAGTGACAGTAGGAGTGAGTCAGTCTGCCTTACTTGAGGCAAAACACGGGCGAGTAGAGGCAAAACACGGGCGAGCATAAGCAAAACACGGCCGTGTCCTCGACCGCGTATTGCCCAGAAGCGGGTTTTTGAGGCAAATTCGAGCCAAAGGAGAAAAAAACGCGACTTTTTGAGCAGAAAACAGAGTTTTAGAGAGAGAAAGTGTGAAGAACAAACCCTAGGAGCTATTTGGAGTGGATTTCTCACCATTGCAGCCTAGATTGCATCCCCGGAGTGAAGATCGACAACCCAGAGTAGATTATCCCCATCTTTATGAGTATGACTGCTCTTATTTCTGTTTTCCTATCTATGGAGTAGAACCCTCTCTCACTTGGGTATGAAGAACCCTAGTTCCATGTGTTAGGAATCTTGATTGTAATGACTTTGGATTGATATACTGATTGTTTATAATCGATTGATGCATGATTCATTGAGTCAATTGAAGCCTGATCATCTTTTCTTGATTTCTGCTGCAACCTGAGATAGATAGAATCTGATTAGGTTGTTAGAGCTTCATCAATCGGTAGTAGTAAGTTGGTTATACGAGAGTTAATCGATTTACTACTTTGTACTGGAATCCAATTCCAGTAGTGAAGTTTTGTGTTTATTGCCTCAGCAGTCTATCCCGGTGAAGGCTAGTCGCCTGCCGGTTAGTCTGACTGACAGGGCTTGGTGAGCTTAAGAGATTCCAAGCTACTGTCGGATCTTCCGCAGTTTAATCAACAGCAAATCAACCAAGGGTAATTACAAATTTGACCTAACTAAGGAGCTAGGGGGCTCATTCCCGAGTGACTCTTCCTCTGCATAAGAACTTCGAACCATTTCCTGCTTTCTTACTGCTTTTGCTTAAAACCACATTCAATCAACTTAGTTTGCTAGATAATAAATCATCACGGAGTAGGCAGTAGATCTAGAACCCGGGTTGATAAATAGAACTTGCCACTATTCTGCATTTCTGAACTGCGATTACACTTGCTCGCAGTTTGGTGTTGTGTTTTAGCGTGTCAAGTTTTTGGCGCCGTTGCCGGGGAATCTAGGTTATTGTGGAAACGTGAAAGTTTGTTACTCTAGATTTTTCTTTACTGCATTCTCTCTCTTCCACCTGTGTGCCTTCACGGGTTGTGTTTGCATTCTGTGTGCAGGTAGTGCATGACCCGTAGCCAGTCAGGTGACTTACTGCCTTTAGACCAAGAGCTTGAACGGACTTGTAGGAACTTCAAGTAGGCTTTAAAGGCGCGACTGGCTGCGGAGGAGGCTCTAGCACAGCTGCAAATCAACCAGGATGAAGACATGGGTGAGCCTCAAGACAATGATGTGATTGTCCCCGATGAGCACACCATGGGGTATTACTAGACCGCTAGAGCCGCAGACATGAGGTCGCCCATCCAGCACCCTCAAGTTCCAGCCAATAACTTTGTGGTGAGCACCTCTGTTATCACCATGCTGCGCAGCTCGGTGGTGTTCCGTGGAAAAGAGGGGGAGTGCCCTAGATCGCATCTGCGGCGATTCCATGAGCTCATCGATGGAATCAAGATAAATGGGGTCCCAGCCGATGCCATCCAGCTGAGGTACTTCTCATTTACTTTGGAGGGGCAAGCCAAGGAGTAGCTGGACACTCGACCTCCAGGCTCGATCACCACGTTTGCCAACCTTGCGGACAAGTTCCTCACCCGCTATCATCCTCCGTCCAAGACGGCGGACCTGCAGAAGTAGATCACCCACTTTATCCAGGAGGAAGATGAAACCATTCGGGACGCTTGGGAAAGATACACCAGTCTTTTCCTGAAGTGTCCCAATCATGTGTTCAATGACGCCTTCAAGGTGGGCACTTTCTACCATGCCCTCTTCCCAGAAGACAAGCAGCTGATTGACTCGGTCTCCGGCGGGAACATGTTGACCAAGACCCCGCCGTAGCTGAATCGACTCTTTGAAGAGATGGGGAGTAGGGATATGATTGGGGAACTTCTAGGAGATCAAGACAAGCACCAGGTCGGGGTGTGCATGCTGTGGCCACCCCGTCGTATGAGTTGGTGCAGGTTGTATCTAAGCTGGTCTCAGCCATTGATCGTTCTGGAATGGTTTCAGGGATAGGACAGCAGAAGGCAATGCATTGCCAGTGGTGTGAAAGCTCCCATCACTTTGTGGAGGACTGTCAGGGGATGAGGGAGTCGACTACTCCCCAGGATCAGGTGGACTTCACCGGCAATGTCAGGCGTTTCGACCCCTACAGTAACACTTACAACGAGGGGTGGCGCCAGCATCCCAACTTCTCCTGGGGTGGGACCAATCCTAGACCACCAGTCTCCCAGGGACCACCAGGCTTCCAGAGGCCTCCTTACCAGCCCAGACAAAGGCAATTCCAGCTGCAACAACCTCTTTATCCGCCCAGACAGGGGCTAGTTCCTCCTTAGTCACAATGCAGCCATTTCATCAGTGAGGTGCAGTCCCCGCAGCCCCAATACAGAGTGATCTGATGGCCGATTTGGGAGATCTGGTGGGTTCTCTGGCCAACTCCAGTGCGAATAAGTTCAGCAACATCGAGCAATTTATGGAGAAAGCTTCAGGTAAATTCTTGGAGCTAGAAGCTAGCCTGAGAAACACGCAGGTTGTGTTGCGGGATATCCAGACCCAGCTCGGGAGTGTGGCCTAGGTTGTAGCATATAGGGCTCTGAGTACCTTACCCGGGCAGACCATTCCTCATCCGCAAGACCCAAATGAGCACTGCAAGGCCATTACTAGGAGTAGCAAAGTATCTGCTGATCCACCTATCCAGGCACGACAGGAGAGAGAGACACCTGCTTCAGCACTTCCAGCTAGTGAAGAAGAAATGGAGAAGGAGGTTGAGGTGCCTACTCCTAAGCCGCAACCAGTGGTGAAGGAGTATGCCCCGCAACTTCCCTTTCCTACTCGGTTGCACAAAGACCGACTGGAGACTGAGTTTGCCAAATTCATGGCAATGCTGAAGCGGGTAAACATCAATATGCTCTTTGTGGAGGCATTATCGAAGATGCCCAAGTATGCTAAGTTCATGAAGGATCTCCTAACCAACAAGAGGAAGCTTGGGGAGCTGTCAACGGTGATGCTCAACGAGGAGTGTTCTGCCATCCTGCAGAACAATTTACCAGAGAAGCGCAAAGACCCAGGGAGTTTTACTATCCCTTGCATGATTGGTAGCTTGCATGTAGGAAATTCCTTGGCGGATTTAGGCACTAGCATAAATGTCATGCCATATAAACTATTTAAAAAGCTAGGCCTAGGTGAACCCAGTAATACTAGGATGAGCATTCAACTTGCTAATAGGTCCATTGTGCATCCTAGGGGCATTGTAGAGGACATAATAGTCGCAGTAGGGCCATTCTCATATCCTGTTGATTTTGTGATTCTTGATATAAATGAGGACATGGATGTGCCTTTATACTGGGTAGACCTTTTCTCACCACCGCCAAGGCACATATTGGTGTGAATGACGGGAAGTTGATTTTGAGGGCTGAGGGTGAGCAAATCACTTTCTCTATTTCTGATAATATGAAACACCCCCAGCTCCATGATGATCTCGATTACTGCGATGTTATTGCTGATTTTGAGATCGCACTCGCTATCACGAGTATGGGTACTGACGATTTCCTCGAGCGTTGTCTTTTGCTAGGGGAACAGGCATCACAGGAGTTGCAGCTGGAGGAGCAGCTCGCGGAGCTAGATGAAGCTGCAATTGAGGGGCGAGAGAAACCATTCAAGCCGATCCCTATCTTGCCCCGGATCGCCACATCATTGGAGGAGCCACCAGAGCTAGAGCTTAAGCCCCTCTCCTCTCACCTGGAGTATGCATTTCTCCGGGATGGGAATAAGCTCCCGGTCATTATTAGCTCGGATCTGACACTCGAGCAGAAGAGCACGCTGGTGGCTCTGCTGCAGAAGTATGCCCGGGCTATGGCGTGGAAGATAACAGACATCAGAGGCATTAGCCCATCCTTCTGCTCCCACAGAATTCTGATGGAGGATGAGGTTAAGACAGTCAGGCAGCCACAACGGAGATTGTCTCCTAACTTTGGAGGCAGTGGTCCGGGCAGAGATTGTGAAGCTGATGGATGCATGATTTATCTTTGATATATATGATAGCAAGTGGGTCAATCCCACTCAGGTGGTTCCGAAGAAAGGCGAGATGATTGTGGTCCCGAATGAGAAGAACGAGCTAATCCCGATGCGGACCGTGACTGGCTGGAGAGTCCGCATCGATTACAGGCGCCTGAACGACACCACCAGGAAGGACCATTTTCCCCTACCTTTCATTGATCAAATGTTGGAGAGGTTGGATGGCCATGAGTTTTATTGCTTCATGGATGGCATGTCCGGTTATTTCCATATTCCTATCGCGCTAGAGTATCAGGCGAAGACCACATTCACTTGCCCCTTTGGTACTTTTGGTTACTGGAGATTCCATTTGGGTTTTGTAATGCACCGGCAACCTTCCAGAGATTTATGCTGGCGATCTTTGACAGACTGGTTGGAGAGATCATGGAAGTCTTCATGGAAGACTTCTCGATTTACGGAGACTCTTCACTCATTGTCTCCATAACCTGGAACTCGTTCTGAAGAGGTGCGAGAAGACTAATCTGGCACTCAGCTGGGAGAAGTGTCATTTTATGGTTCGTGAGGGGATCGTGCTTGGGCACAAGATATCCAAGCAGGGGATTGAGGTGGATCGCGCGAAGATAGAGACGATCAGTAAGCTACCTCCTCCCATTTCTATGAAAGGGATCCACAGCTTTCTGGGTCATGCCGGTTTCTACAGGCGATTTATTAAGGATTTCTCGAAGATTGCCCTGCCTCTGACCAAGCTGATGGAGAATGATGCACCATTCCAGTTCACTCCTGAGTGCACAGCTGCATTCGAGACATTGAAGGAGAAGCTTACCCATGCACCCATCATGGTGACTCCTGACTGGTCTCTTCCCTTTGAGCTGATGTGCGATGCAAATGACTATACAATCGGAGCTGTTCTGGGTCAGAGACGTGAGAAGCACTTCCAGCCCATCTACTACGCGTCGAAGACCTTGAACGATGCACAGGAGAATTACACC
Source organism: Linum tenue (assembly GCA_946122785.1). Taxonomy (NCBI): domain Eukaryota; kingdom Viridiplantae; phylum Streptophyta; class Magnoliopsida; order Malpighiales; family Linaceae; genus Linum; species Linum tenue. The sequence continues at coordinate 8,560,458 of CAMGYJ010000003.1, read as the reverse complement.
ACCACTGAAAAGGAACTACTCGCTGTGGTGTATGCATTTGACAAGTTCCGACCATATATGTGCTCTCCCATGTGGTAGTCTACATAGACCACTTTGCGATTCGCTACCTGATGAGCAAGGCTGATGCAAAGCCTAGGCTCATCCGCTGGATCCTCCTTCTGTAGGAATTTGATATCCAGATCCGGGATAAGAAGAGAGCCTAAAATGTTGCTGCAGATCATCTGTCATGGTTGGAAGCCCCTCCGGTGGACAACTTCGTGGAAGAAATCAACGACTCCTTCCCGGGTGAGCGATTGCTGGCGATGACCTTAGTAGAGAGCGTGGCCCCTTGGTACTCTGAATTTGCCAATTATCTGGTGGGCAAGCAGCTACCGAAGGGGATGGCCACTCATGCAAAGCGCAAGTTCTTCTCTGACCTGAAGCATTACTTCTAGGAGGATCCTTACCTCTTCAGGATCGGAGCAGATGGCGTGATCCGGCGCTGTGTCATGGAGCATGAGATGGGAGACATCCTATCTTAATGCCACGAGGGACCAACTGGTGGTCACCATGGAGGGAACTGCACGGCGAGGAAGATGCTACAGTGTGGCTTCTACTGGCCCTCACTTTTCAAGGATGCAGACACCTTCGCACGACAGTGCGACCACTGCCATAGGTCATGTAACATTTCTTCCCGGGATGAGATGCGCCAACATATATGTGTCGTTTGTGAAATTTTTTATATGTGGGGCATCGATTTCATGGGCCCATTCCCTCCATCTTTTGGCAATCTGTACATACTTGTTGCATTAGACTACGTCTCGAGGTGGGCAAAAGCTCAAGCCATGCCCACCAATGATGCAAGATGGGTCTGCTCATTTCTGGAGCAGCTATTCTCCCGGTTCGGGACACCTCGCACCATCATAAGTGATAGAGGAACCCATTTTCAAGGGCAATTCACTAAGCTCCTCTCTCGCTATGGTGTTAAGCATCAGGTGTCGGTGGCTTACCATCCCCAAACAAATGGTCAAGCCGAGCTGATGAACCGGGAGCTTAAAAGAATAATCGAAAAGACGGTGGATCACTCCCGCAAGGATTGGTCCACGAAGCTCGATGATGTTCTCTGGGCATACAGGATAGCCTACAAAAACCCGATTGGTACTTCACCCTATAGGCTTGTCTATGGGAAGGCGTTTCATTTGCCAGTAGAGCTACAGCACAAGGCCTTCTGGGCCCTTAAGCTGTTAAATTTGGATTTGAGTGTTGCAGGTACTGAACGTAAGCTGCAACTGTTGGAGTTGGAGGAATGGCGTTACCACGCCTACGAGAACACTCAGCTCTACAGGGAGTGAACCAAGCGTCTCCATGACACTCGGTTGAAGGGCCCGAAGGAGTTTTAGGTAGGTGATCGTGTTCTTCTCTTTAATGCACGCCTGAAACTCTTTCCGGGAAAGCTGCGTTCGAGGTGGTCGGGACCCTTCACGGTCACCCAAGTATTCCTGCACAGTGCGGTGGAGATCAGCAATGCTCAAATTGAGCCATTCAAAGTGAGTGACCACCTCTTAAAGTTGTACTTGGGAGGTGATGTCGAGCGCGCAGAGCTGCTGATCAAACTCGAGGACCTTTAGTTCCTCCACTGGCGTCTAGCTAAAAGACGGTAAAGAAGCGCTTGTGAGGAGGCAACCCCACCACGGTTTGCATTTCTTTCCCTTTTTTCATTTTCGATTTTGTCGGTTTTTTAGTCTTTAAGTTAATTGAGGTCTGGAGTCTTTCTGGAAGGTATTTCGTGCTCAGGATAGTCTGTTTTCATGTATGGCTGTGCAATTTTTGAGCCGGGGCACGAATGGGGTTTGGTTGATTAAAAAACTGACTTTGAAATTTTGCAGAGGCAGCCTCGGCAGTGAAAACATGGGCACCAGGGGTTGAAAACACGACCGTGTTTTCCCCCTGCCCGCCCGTGTTTTAGGATCCCCACCTGTGTAGCCTCGGCAGTTAAAACACGGGCGCTAGGGGTCGAAAACACGACCATGTTTTCCCCCTTGCCCGCCCGTGTTTTATTGCCTGGCGGAGACGCTCTCGGAGGTAAAAACACGGGAATGGAACACACAGAACACGACCGTGTTTTCGCTCGCCCGTGTTTTACTCCCCCCTATAAGTTTCGAAATCTGCTCCCCTCTCTCCTCAAACCTCATTTTTTCAAAAACCTATCTTCCTCCCCTCGTCGAAAAGTCGCCCTTCTCCTCTTCTCTAGTGGTTTTCTGGCCAAATCTCCCTCCCCCGACCTCCAAATTAAAAACCGAGACCACCACTACGCTCCTGGAGAAGGGGAGCACATTCCCCAGAAGTTTAGTCCTGTTTGGCAGAGGTTGGGTCGCCGGTGGCGAGTTCTCCGTCGAGACTTCCGGCGATTTTGGATGGCTTGTGCTCTTTTCTTCACCTCCCCTTGGGTATCTACTTGCGTCTCCAGGTTTGTTTTCGTGTCTCTTAGTCAAATTTTTGGAGAATTGATACCTAGGATATATGTGAAGAACTTGATATTTTGGCATGAACTTAGATCGTTTTGGTAGGCCGATAGGGACGTATGCCTAAAGTAATTGTTCTTTTGAATTGATTTTGTCGGCCTACCACTTGCATGTTAGAATTGTGCCCTGTATGTTTGGTTGGCCTTTGGTTGGTGAATTATCGATTGGATGGATGTTTGGGATTGGATTGTATGTTCCACCGGGAGGCTCGTCCACTGTCCAAATCTTCCGATTTGAGGGCTCCCGGTGTGGTTTGGCCTAACGTTAATCCCCCGCTATGTGACATTTGTGCTCTCTATTGCTGTGCAGGATCATGGAGGACTACTTGGACCTCTTGAGCATCACCCAGCGCCACCAGTTGCGGACCATCTGCAACCGCTACATCTCCGAGCACCTGCACCTAGATTTTGGGGTGTTCGAGGCGCTCCACACTCGTCAGTATCGTGGTTTGCGCCTATGGTTGGCGGCGCCTCCTCGGTCTCGCCGAACCGACCTATCAGGAGCTAGTTTGAGAGTTCTACGCCTCCTACTCCCATTCGCCGCGGAAGGCGGCTGAACATGCCGACGTCGTCTGTTTCACTCTCGGCGGGGTTGCGCACTCTGTCAGTTACTGGGAACTGTCTGTTGCTCTTGGCCTGAACTCCCCCGAATCTGCCGATGGTGCACTGGTCATAGACGAGGCGGATCCCACCGACTTTTCCTGCCAGGCGTACTTCGAGCGCATTTGCCGACCTGAGCACGTCTTGGAGGAGTACATACCCAGCTAGACGAATGCCCCCCTCCTCCGTCCAGAGTGGCTGATTCTGAACCACCTACTGACCCAGTCCTACACTCTGAGTCGGGGCTCGGCCAACCGGGTCACCCTTCGGACGATGTACTTCCTGCATGCGATGGGTCTGGAGGAGGACACCATTGAGCTTGGGTATGTGGTCGCGCGGACCATCTCCAAGGCCTGCGCCAACCAGGTGCGCTACCTTATCTGCGGCCCGGTCATCACAGCCATGGCCCGCTACTATGGGGTCGACACTGCTGGAATGACCCTGATCCGCACTGCGACACAATTCAGTGAGGCTGTTCTCCGCCACCAGCACATGCCTGCGCGTGAGGGGCGCCTGACCTAGATCGTGGGTCTTCCTAGGCCACCTGTACCTGCTCATGTCGGGGACGATCGATCGGAGTTGAGTGCTGCTGGGGGGCGCTGTGTTCCTCGCCATCCTGCACGCCGTACTCAGACCCCCACGGGTCTTTCTAATGCTGCCCCCAGTCCTTCTGCAGGCCCCGCGGTCACTATTGTCGACTAGTTGGCGGCCATTGCTCGTCAAAACGAGGAAATTCTTGCTGGCCAGGAGCACATCCACGCCCGCCTTGATCGTGAACGGGACCTCGGCCACCGTCTCATGTCCGGCCAACACTACATCATGCACTATCTGGGCCTGGACCAGAACTCGGTCCACCACCCCTTGGTGCAGTCACCGGGATACGAGGATGACTATCCACCTCTCACAGGCGATGGAGGCGATGTGCTCTAGTGGAGTTTTGAGGTTCTATACTTCATTTCTTTTCTAGACTGAAACTCCCTGTCGTTGTTGGTTCTGGTTTTCCTTTTCCCTTCGGATTGTTGACATGTAACTATGGTTCTTTCATCCAGTGTGTGTGTTTTCCTGCCTCTCGATCTGTGCCCTTGGACTAGTCCACTTTCAGTCCCACTGCCCTTGACTGGTCTGCCTTCCAGTCCCCGATCCCGATCTTCATTTCACGGTAACATCATTCCCCTTTCCTCTTCTCCGTTGAGGACACTGTCGCATTTAAGTGTGTGGGGGGGGGGGGGGTGCTTTGTCTTTATTGGAACATATTTGTGTGTGCTTGGGGACTAGTCCGCTGTCCAAATCTTACGTTTGAGGGCTCCAAGTACTGATGTATGCATGATCATATTGGCATTGTGGTTTAATTGGTGAATCGAATGGCTTTCGAATTGATGCATGACGACTGAATTGTGACTAAGACAACCTATATTGATGACTGAGACGTGCAGTAGAGTTGTGTAGGGGTTCAGTTTTTCAACTGTTTGCTTACCAACTGGGACTTGGATTGATCACTTGCTCTTGACAGTCATTTATGCATCTAGTTCATGGAATCAGAATGCGATATAGAGCATATAGGTAGCCATGTGAGATTTGAGCCTGCTCGTTTCTTTCTTGTGGGATAGATCCCTCTTCCATCATGTGTAGCATTTACGTTGTCATTAGCTAAGATGATGGAGGCATAAGAATAGCCCACGACCAAATTGATTGTCCTAGTGTGTCATACCCCTAGTCATCCCCTTTGGGCCGTGTCACTTTCTTTCTTTCGGTCTACAATGAAAAATCACCCTTTTGCATCTCTTAGAGGTTCCACAGAGTGGTTTTTGTATGTTCGCTGCTGTTTCTGCTAAAAATCATGTGAGGGTTGGAGGTAGTTCTTAAAATTTGGGCATGTATTTGAAAAATGTGCAGAGGTGGTGGTTCTCTCAAGAAATGGGGAAAAAAAAGAAAAAAAAAGAAAAAATGAATGGAAGCTAATCAGAGCCACTACCAAAAATCTAAATCATGCTCATTAAGTAGTGTTTCTTAGCAGTCTGGCTTAGAAATACTAACATTATTGTGACCTCCTTCGCTCTTGTGCTCTAAAGAATTTGAGTAAGGCAAAATGGCAGAAAGAAAGTAAGTGGTTTGATTGGCTGTGAATGTGTTGGGTTTGGAACTGTGGAACCTTGTGCTATGAATACTTCCACCACCTAAAAGGCTTTTTGCCCATGTCCAAGACCCTAGCCAGTCATTTGAACCTGTGTCTAAGACCTCCGGATTAATTAGTGATGACATCCAACATGTGAACTCTAACATTTAGAGGCTCCTATCATGGTGAAGAGACGTTAGGGATTGAGAGATTATGCATGCACATTTTTCGCATCAAATTGTCCTGACCCCACTGGTCGAGAGTGAGCGATTCATTTCCTTGTTCTCTACACTCTTTACCCCGGTGAAGACCTAGATTGCTCGGTCTTGATTCTGATATCTTGAGTTTTATGCATGAGGTGACGGTCTTGAATAAGTGGTTGAGTCGAGTCTATATTGATTGGTGAAAAGAAGGGAGACCCTTCCTTAACCCGATTTTGATGCACTTGAATGTCCTATGTGGTAGTTGTCCAAGTTGTTGTTGAAGTTGTCAATGTGTTAATCATCAAGAGCTAGTATGATTCATGTGTTTTGTGCCAATATGATTTGTCCCCAATGGTTGCATGGTTAAAATGTTGTGAGCTTACCTTGTATTTGACTTGGTTTGCTTGGGGACAAGCAAACGGTTAAGTGTGGGGGAATTTGATAGAGTCGTATTTGCACATGTTTGCACCCTTCTCTCCTGACCGTTTTAACTCGAATTTGTGGTTCCTTAACCTATTTTACGCTAGGTTGTGTTGTTTTGTCATATCTCAAATCCTAGCGAGTAAAGGGAGGCACATGCGCAAGTTTCGGGTCAATTTGAGGTCGTTTGGTGAGGCTGGAGTCAAAACACGGGCAACCCTGACTGAAACACGATTGTGTTCCCAGGCCGTGTTTTTACTGCCGAGAGCGTGTCTAAGAGGGCTGCTGAGGGACTAAAACACGAGCGGCATGGAGGAAAAACACGGCCGTGTCACTCATGGGGTACGACCGTGTTTTGAAGGAGACACTGCGTGTCTGCCTTACTTGAGGCAAAACACGAGTGGGCAGAAGCAAAACACAGCCGTATCCTCGACCGTGTTTTGCCCAGAAGCGGGTTTTTGAGGCAGATTCGAGCCAAAGGAGAAAAGACACGATTTTTTGAGCAGAAAACAGAGTTTTAGAGAGAGAAAGTGCAAGAACAAACCCTAAGAGATATTTGGAGTGGATTTCTCACCACTGAAGCCCAGATTGCATCCCCAGGAGTGAAGATCGAAAACCCAGAGCAGATTATCCCCATCTTTATGAGTATGACTGCTCTGATTTCTGTTTTTCTCTCTCTTTATGGAGTAGAACCCTCTCTCACTTGGGTATGAAGAACTCTAGTTCCATGTGTTAGGAATCTTGATTATAATGACTTTGGATTGATATACTGATTGATTATAATCGATTGATGCATGATTCATTGAGTCAATTGAAGCCTGATCATCTTTTCGTGATTTCCTGCTGCAACCTGGGATAGATAGAATCTGATTAGGTTGTTAGAGCTTCATCAATCGGTAGTAGTAAGTTGGTTATACGAGAGTTAATCGATTTACTGCTTTGTATTGGTATCCAATTCCAATAGCGGAGTTCTATGTTTATTGCCTCAACAGTCTATCCTGGTGAAGGCTAGTCGCCTGCCGGTTAGTCTGTCTGAGAGGGCTTGGTCAGCTTAAAAGATTTCAAGCTACTGTCGGATCTTCCGTAGTTTAATCAACAGTAAATAAACCAAGGGTAATTACAACTTTGATCTAACTAAGGAACTAGGGGGACTCATTCCCGACTGACTCTTCCCCTGCTTAAGAACTTCGAACCATTTCCTGCTTTCTTACTGCTTTTGCTTAAAACCACATTCAATCAACTTAGTTTGCTAGATAATAAATCTTCACAGAGTAGGCAGTAGATCTAGACCCCGGGTTGATAAATAGAACTTGCCACTATTCTGCATTTCCAAACTGCAATTACACTTGGTCGCAGTTTGGTGTTGTGTTTTAGTGTGTCAATCGCCCACTTGGAGGATATTTTTGGAGGGCATTTTCATCATTTTGCGCGACTTTTTCTAAGATATTGAAGGCTACGGATCACGGATTTTGGCTAAGGCTATCCTTCGCCGATTATTAAGCTTACTAAGGGTTACCATCACAGATTTTGGTCGGATTTTTTTCGTGTCCATTTTTGGCAAATTCCAAACGGGTATCAACATATATTTCAGGCAATTTTTGGGAAAAACAATTTTCGTATGGATTTTGGAGGCTACAGATCACGAATTCGTCCCGGGCCCGCTATTGTCCCCAGCTTCAAGGGTCGGGGTTTCGCCTCTCATTTGGTTCTCGGCTCCCGAGCCCGCTATCGCTCCCGGTCCCCGGCAACCAGGCTTTGCCTTGCTCCTGCCACCCTGCCCGCTAATGTCCCTGGCTCCCGGTATCAGGCTTCGTCTCTCATCTGGTTCGCGGTTCCCGAACCCGCTATTGCATCAAGCCCCCGGCACTCGGGCTCCGCCTTGCGCCCGCCGCCCGACCCTCTGTTGTCCCTGGTTCCCGGTGCCGAGGCCCGCTATCCCTCCCGGCCACCGGCGGCCGAGCTCGCTGTTGTCTCTGGATCCTGGGCCGGGGCTTTGCCTCTCGTCTGGACCCCCTATCGCTCCCGACACCCGGTACTCGGTGTAACGTCCCAATCCTTTTTAACCAAACCAAAATAACCAAGGCTCCGGAGTCGATTAAAAAACCTCAAACTTTATTAAAACAGATACAACCGAATATTTTCCAGAAGGAATTTCAAAATAAATGCCCTAAACAGTTGAGAGACCCAAATCCATAGTAAACAAAACCACCCAAACTCAAAAAAAAAAAAGAATCTCCAGTTTATATACTCATGATCATGAACAAAAGTAATGAAAATAACTATAGCTTTACTCCTTGCTGAGCTCCCCATCGATCTCGTCTCCTCTGGTACGGCCTCTCGCCTCGCCTTGCCTCTTCTCGAAGTCCACCTTTGCTAACCCTTCCTCGACCCGGTGAGTGAGAAGGGGTCATTCTCGTCTTTACTTCCTAAGGTCTTTGACCTAGGCAAGCTCCCTACTAAACAAGTTATTAGAGTTTCCTTTCTAGAACGAAAGTCGTTCTCGCTTTATGCTCTTAAATAATCATTCTTACTACTAGCATATAGAAGTTCTCTCCTTCTAACCTAAGCTCATAAAAGTTCCCTACTTCTATCCTTAACTCATAGACATAAATACCAGGGACCACCGCGCTACGTTTCACTGTCCGGTTTCCCTTCCCTAATATGCCAATTGCGTTACGTCTCATCGTCCGGTTGCATACCCAACTCGGCAATGGCACTGCGTTACGTATCGCCGTCCAGTCCATGCCCGGTCAACTACTGCTTTACGTCTCGCCGTCCATTCCATGCCCGGTCAACTACTACGTTACATCTCGCCGTCCAGTAGTGACCCCAACAAACATGATCAACTGCTGCGTTACGTCTCGCCTAGGGGTTCATCTTACCATTAACCAACTATTACAATCATGCAAGCATACATTCACACATTGCACAACGCATGACTCCACATTAAGTAGGCGGTGGGATGCATCACACAAATATTGCGCATTACTCAAAAATTAACTAAATAATAACTTGAACCAAAAGCATAAACTAAAAGACCTACAACAGATATTTTACCCCCTTAACACTCACCTTTTTAGTTGCGTCGACGTCTGCATTCTCACGCTCAAGCTCCGGATGTTTTTCCTCCTTTGGCTCCTCCTCTATCGGTTCCTCGTCTTCCCCTTCGACGATCCTCACCGTTGGAGCTCCACCGCCGTTCTCTTCGAGGTCCCTCCTTTGGCCACAATTCAGCGGCCAACTTTGAACTGCCGACACCCCGGGTCGTCTAAGAGGATAGGGTCAGGGCCTCTCCATCACTTTACCATCAAAAGTCGTCGTCGCCATCGTCGAGTTTCCAGCCTTTCTCCCGTCTCCGCCAGTCACAGCTCTTCCTCTCCTACTCACAGGCGTGAACCTCGTCATCGCGCTAGACTACGAAGCTTGATTGATGGCTAACTTTTGCACCTTTCGTTCCGTCCTTAGCCAGATTATCCCATGAAACTTATTAATAAGAAATTCATTTTCTAAGCCAACTTTTCTCGATTTAAAACCCCCTTTTTATTTACCCAAACACCCTCTCCTCAACCTCATTCCAAATATCCCTTAACCTCCTTAGACAATTTTCTGGAAGTAATCCCTTCAAAACAAACCACTTTTCCTAATTAACTTCTCAATCTTCATACTGATAGCAGCCATTCTTACTATCAAACAAACTCCAACCAAACTTCTCACCAAAAAAGCGAGACCAAAACACAACTACCCAAAGTCAACTTCAAAGCGATTCCTCCACCGAACCAAGCTGAAGAATTGAAAGCTACCTCCACAAAGCAAAACTTCAGTCCAATGCCAAATTCCCAAAACCTCAACCAAAGGCTCTGATGCCACTTGTCAGAACAGAAGCGTGCAATCGATAATTCAGATTAACACAAACGAACACGAATTTAACGTGGTTCACTAACACAATGTGTGCTAGCTAATCCACGGGCAGGGGAGAACAAATTTCACTAATTTGAGGAGAGTACAGGTTACAAACCAAATTCCGGAACGGACAAACCAAACAAATTAACCTAACTGACCTTACTACAGAATAGGGTGATCAAGAGTATTTATAGAACTCTTCTCCTAATCCCAAACAGAAAAGCAAACACCTTTTCCAAACCTACAAGGAAAAGGCCAAAACAAAACCCAAACACAAACCCAAACAAAATAAGCCAAAAAACACAAAACAAACCCAAATCAAATTCAAGTCATATTCTATCAATTATTATTTTATAATTCCACTATCTCATTCCTCTCTTTCTCTCTCATTAATATTTCATTTCTCAAAATAAAAAAAAATATACTAAATCATTAATGCTTCTTAAGAGTACAATTCATTTACAAAGTTGTTGGAATTATGCCAACACAAATATTAGAAATGGAATTCCATAAAAGTTAGAATTGAGAATGTAAATTCATTTCTATTTCTTATGGAATTGTATCAAACATGCTGTTAGTTTCAACAAGATTCCGGAGATTGGAATCTGAATATAAAAAAAATTAAAAATAAACAAAATATTGGACAAAATGTAGAATTAACACAAATCTGATTTATTTTTAGTGTGCTTTTTTTTCCCCTGTTAATCCCTCTTTTTCTATCGATGCTCATTGATGTTAACATCGTAATAACACTTTGAATATTCTTATACTTTGTTTTCAGGGGTCAAACAATAGACATCCAATGATTTGTAACATGGGACTAGCTTGTTTGGAGAGAAATTATTGGAGTGAGGAGACTATTATTAATTTTTGAAAATGACTAATGAGCTGTTAAACACCATTAGAGTAAAGCAGCTAGACTAGAAGATGCCCTTTTGTTTTCTTTTCCAACTTAATGATGATGACGATCATATCGTATTACAGCATGATGATGACAGTTGGTATTGAATAATTAAATTAAATGAAATATTATGGGTTTATTTGATATTTGACTTATAACTGTGCAGTACATAACATCGGCTTCTTTAAAGGGTTAATATCTTAATTTGCCCCGAATTTTAGACAAATTTTCTATTTTGGTCCGTGTTATTGAAAATTGTCATTCTGGCCTAAACTACGTAGCATATTTCCTTATTTAGCACGGAGACTGGTTTGACCATCAAATTAGACTGTCAACTAAGTTGACCGTTTGTCAAGATCCACCTCACTCGCCACGTCAACTATCAGGGAATAAAAAATTATTTTTTTAATATCTATATTTTGTTTACTTTCTAATAATAAAAATAATAAACAAACCCCTGCTCCGAAATTGCCTGCTTTGAACCCATGCTGCTCCTACGCCGGCTGCCATGCCGCCGCCTTGTGGAGCAAATTATTCCCCGCCGCCACCGCCATCGTCGACCAGAGAGCCGCCTCAAGCTGCGCCATCTCGTCGTTCAACCCCCTGCCGCAGCTTCCCATTGCTCCACACCTGAACCCGAAGAACAAAATTAAACAAAACCCTGATTGGAATTGTTTTCCATCGAGAAAGAATTGCGTCCGTACCGTGCCGAGATTCACGGGAAAAGTTCCCAGGACTGGTTCGTCAGGGATTTAGCCGGCGTCGGAGGGATCCATGCCCTCGAGCCCGCCGACGGTTTCATCCTCTTAAAGCACGGTGAGGAACCCGGAATCGGTGTGGATCTGGACTCCGGTCGACCCTACCGTCTCCGACTCGAAATGGTACTTGTTGATCCGAAACTGGCACGATCATCCTTCGAAAAATCCAACTCCATCACTCCCAAATACTCCCAAGCTCTTCGCCGCCACTTTCATCGCCACTCCATGGGTCGCCTCCGCATACTTCAGAATCGTCTCCCTGTAAATCAAAATTATGGATTCAATTCAATCCCCCCACCCCCCATTAGGGTTTCAATTCCTATTCAAAATTATCGAAACTTGTGACGAGGAGAGGCATCGAGCTGGTCGCAGAACTCGTGGACGGCGGCGGTGAAACCTTGACTAACGGTCACGAACTCTGAACCCGCAGCCCGTCGCCCACGAACTCCGCCGGGATTTCCACCGCTATGTAGCATTCAAAATTTTTTGTTTATTATTTTTATTATTAGAAAGTAAACAAAATACAGAAATTAAAAAAATAATTTTTTATTCCTTGATAGCTGACGTCGCAAGTGAGTTGGACCTTGACTAATGGTCAACTCGGTTGACCGTCTAATTTGACGGTCAAACCCGCGCGCCCTTGGGCCAAATAAGGAAGTATGCTACATAGTTTAGGCCAGAATAGCAATTTCCGATACCAAGGGCCAAAGTAGAAAGTTTGTCTATAGTTCGGGCCAAACTAAGGTATTAAGTATTAACCCTTCTTTGAATGAGAAATTGTAATGGATCAATTTGACGAAATTATCTCGTTTTGAGACAATTGCACAAATTTGATTCGTATGTCAACAAAAAAAATTGGATGTATCAATTTGCTTGGGGTATTTTGAATTGATCCATTTTGAGTCAATTTCAATTGTCTGAGATGGGCAAGTAATTCAAATTGACTCATTTTAATTATCTCATTTATAAAATGAAACAATTGATAAATTGTATGATCTATAAATTGATCCATCCAAACACCCTAGTGATTGAAGTAAAATCTTCTGAAACTAAGATATACAGTAAAGTTCAAAAGATTTAGGGGAAGACAATATAACAGATTCGAGGTGGATTGCCCTATTTCATTTTTATTTTAAGATATAGTTATGTTTCTTCTCATTTCAATATTTCAAAAAAAAATTCCAAATGACAATAGTAGACTAACCGCCAGTAAAAATTTGAACATTATTAGCATTTTCATCACAATTTACCTGGATCCTAATCACTTAAATAGGCTAAATTACATGTTTGGTCACTCACATTACATAAATCTTTCACGTTTGTCACCCGAATTACTTTTTTTTCTTATTCGCCACTAACTTTACGAATCATTTCACCGTTAGTCACCGACCGTTAGTCTCTGTTAGACTTCGTTAACTCCGTCAGTTTTTTGATGATGTGGCAAACGGAACTCCTGACTGGACCGTTAAATTAATGACATGTCAATTTAAAAAAAATATAAAAATAAAAATTATCAAACTAAAAAAATGGTGTCGCTCTTGTAGAGTTGTCACAAGTGTGAAGTGTCTCTCCTGTTGGGGTCGAGTCTCAATGCTTCTCACAGCTCGATTAGGACCTGACTCCCTGCTCTGCTGAACCATCATCCTAGCCTGGCCACCGCCGCCGGATGCGGGGTGATACCTCTACGCGGGGATCGATAAGATTGGAAAAAATGGGAAAGAGAAAAATTGGAGCAAAATGGTTCTTTGTTTTTCTGTCAGTTTTGAAGACATTAGCATCAAGAACGTTTATTTCCATGTGGGGAATCGAGATCTGTATGGTCTTTCATTGGATTTAAACTTTCCTCCTCTTCTTGAACCGTCGTCGCAGCTAACATCATTGCAAGGAATGGAATTGAAAGAGAAAGTGATGGAAGAGAGATTGGGGTCAAGATTGAATTAGAAAAGGAAATCAATATTTTGTCCGTCATTGCCGCAAATAACTTCCCCACCAGAGAAGATCCCCTACTCCCCGCCTTCAGCTGCTTCATCGTGACTTCCTCGTCGTTGCATTCGACATCGTGATCTGTTCCGACTTTGGATTCGACGGCGAATCGACAGAGGATTAACGGGGGAGTAAGCGTTGGCTGCGGCGGGCCGTGGGCGGGCTTGGGATGAGGGGTTCAGAGGGGAAGGTGAAGAAGATGAGGGAAGGGGAAGGTGAGCCACTCCTCTGCTAGGGATGGCAACAAAACCCGAACTCACGGGTACCCACCCGACCCAACCCGGTCAACGCGGGTAAAATCCGTGTTGACGGGTTTTGGGCCGGGTTTGGGTTTAAACCCGTTCACTATTCATTGGGTTGGGTTTGGGTTTAGGTAAACCCGACCTGTGGGTACCGGCCCACACCTATATAATTAATTTTCTCGGTATATTTGATATTCTAAGCAACTAATCTTATTTATGTTTGTGGATACATGTCTAATTTTTTCTTTCTAATTGTATAGAATTAAGTTGATGTTATCGAGTAGAGAGTGAAAAAACTTAATTGAAAAGAAGAAGCTTTCAATTAATCATGTTATTTATGGATAATTTGTGATTTGCTTCAATTTTCTTGAGTTTTCTAAATTGGTATTGAACAATTTGTATAGTTATTTGTGAGTTGCTTGAATTTTCTAGAATGGTGTTTTATATATGGATAATTTGTATTGAGAGATTGATATTTGACTTTAATTTTGATAGGAACTTGTTATTATAAATTTTTACGACAAAAACCCGTGGGTACCCATGAACCCGCGGATACCCAGCGGGTTGGGTTGGGTTTGAGTTTTTCAAACCCAATAGGTTTTACCCCGGATTTTTTTCACGAATAAACCCATGGGTTTGGATTTAGGTTTGGCAAAACCCGACCCAACCCGACCCATTGCCATCCCTATCCTCTGCTTGATTTTGCCTTTTTTTATTTTAAAAATTGACATGTCATTAAGTTAACGGTCCAGTCAACAGTTCTGTTTGCCACATAATATAAAAACTAACGGAGTTGACGGAATCTAACGGAAACTAACGGTCAGAGACTAACGGTGAAATGATTCATAAAGTTAGTGGCGAATAAGAAAAAAAGTAATTCGGGTGGTAGAAGTGAAAGATTTATGTAATTTGAGTGACCAAACGTGTAATTTAGCTCACTTATATATGTACAACAAATGTAGTATTAAGTGAAAACGATAGAACCATCTATATATATATATATTCATAACTTTTAAGCATTCCATTTACATTTTATATGAGCTTTTGTATCCAACTTGATTATTTGTTTTTCGTCTATGAATCTCTCCATTCCACAGATTAATGTATTATTATGAAATTCACATGAATATACTAATTTGTTTCCCTTTAGTACATCGAGTCAAAATAAATAATTAAAAGAGCCAATAAAATTTTTAATCCATAATTCAAACTATGGAGATTTACTGATTTAGCAAACCATTTTCTTTTGTATCTACTCGAGATGATTTGTTCTCTAATAGTCACCAAAACATAAAAATAATTTTTCCTAATTGGATGTCTAAGTTAAAAGTCAAAATAATTAGAAAAATGAAAGTAAAGATTAAAAATAAAATGCTGGCCGCCAAAACAAGGCCATAGCCCATAGGACTCGCGGTAGAAATTAAAGAGCAGCCATTTTCTGATTTTCTCTCTCTTTCTTCGTCTCTTCTTTCCTTTTTTTCCCTTCCACATCAGAATCCGCCTTTCCACCCTTCCACCCTTCTTCCTTCCTTCATTTCCTTCTCTCTCACCGGCGGGAGAGAAGAAGCCGCCACCGTCCAAAAACCTTAACATATTACACCGCCGCACGCAGCGGCCACCGTTGAAAGCAGAATTACAAAAATGCAGAAGCCTTTCCAGGATCAACGGTCGAGATCTTCCAAGCCCGCCACCATTCATGCCTGTGCCCAGTCCGGCGATCTTCCCGCTGTCCAGAAGCTGCTCCGTGACAATCCTTCTCTTCTCAATGAAAGGAACCCTGTGGTGAGATCATTCCCAATCCTCATTCCATATCCCCCTCATTTTTCTTTCATTTCTCTGCTTAAAGAATCGAACTTTCATCCATCCTTCCCAATTGGGGTTTCTGGGGAGGATTCATAATTTGATAAAGCAGCGTTCTTTGCAAGATTAGCTTCGATTTTTGTTCATTTTCGTATTGGGCATAGGAATCTATCGAGGGTTCTTGGACGGGCTCCGTTTTGGGTTTAAATGTTCCTTGTGTTAGTTCATTGAAGCTCTTATGGAGATTGTATGAAACTAGGGATGCTTTTGCTTTCTTGCTAAGATTTAGATTCCGGAGGTAGGAGAGATTTGGATGGCCATGGAGGCATTGACCTCGACGAATAGCCCTGTACCACTTAAGATCTTCTTTGGCTAGATTTGTAACTAATCTCCGAATGCTTAACCAGAGAGTTCAGAACAGGATTTGCTTATCTTTCCATGCAGGATTTCTCTTATAATTTTCAAAATTCCATGTTATTGCAGATGTCACAGACTCCTCTTCATGTTTCTGCTGGTAATAACAAAGTGGAGATCGTCAAATTTCTGCTTAGTTTGAAAGGTGCCGAGAAAGTTGAATTGGAAGCCAAGAACATGGTGAGCTCAATTTAGTTGTTGTTATGTTCCCTGGAGGTTGAGCTCAATTTTAGTTGTTGTTACGTTCCCTGGAGGTTGTTATAGAAATCATTGATCCATATTGATTCTCCTGCTCCTTGTTGACTTTTGCACTGTAATCTCAACCTTGCCAGTATGGAGAGACTCCATTGCACATGGCAGCAAAGAATGGGTGCAACGAGGCTGCACAGCTACTCCTTTCTCATGGGGCTATCATTGAAGCCAAAGCTAATGTAAGTAGATTCTTCACTGGTCTGATTTAGTTGGGAAAATCATGGTTCCCTGCCCAGTGTGGAAAGCAACTAACTTGTACTCTTTCCTTTTGGGTGTCTTATCAGAATGGTATGACCCCACTACACCTAGCTGTGTGGGACTCTATAAGATCAGATGATTGTTCGACAGTCAAGACATTGCTGGAGCATAATGCTGATTGTAGTGCAAAGGACGATGTAATCTATCATCAGTAACTATTCTGTTGCTGACTTTAATTTTGGGCTTACGTGGTTTTGATTGCTTGATTCATGTTAATTTTCAGGAGGGCATGACTCCGGTGAACCATATCTCGCAAGGTCCTGGCAGTGAAAAGTTGCGTGCCCTATTAAACCGGCACCTTGAGGAGCAGAGAAGGAGGCGAGCAGTGGAAGCATGTAGCGAATCAAAAGCTAAAATGGAAGAACTTGAGAAAGCATTGTCGAGCATAGTAGGGTTGCATGAACTCAAGGTTCAGCTAAGAAAATGGGCTAAGGGAATGCTTTTGGATGAGAGGCGCAGGGCCCTCGGCCTGAAATTGGGCGTTCGAAGGCCTCCTCACATGGCCTTTCTTGGAAATCCCGGAACAGGTAATTTGGTCGCCTGACATTTCTAGAGCAATGTAGTGTCTGACACTGCAGTCTGTGTCTTTCAATGTTAGCAAGTTTCTCTCTTAGTTTCTGATGGTGTTGCTTGTAATTTTCCCCCTCTCATCTGGCTACAGGTAAGACCATGGTGGCTCGAATTCTTGGAAGATTGCTGCATCTAGTTGGTATCCTACCTACAGATAGAGTGACAGAAGTACAACGTACTGATTTGGTTGGTGAATTTGTCGGCCATACCGGTCCAAAAACCAGGAAGAAGGTATACTTCAATAACAGTTTTCTCTGGGTGCTCTTATATAAAAGATGCTATAGATGATCCAACATGTTGTTCATTATGCAGATCAAAGAAGCCGAGGGAGGAATTCTGTTTGTGGACGAGGCATACCGACTCATCCCAATGCAGAAAGCAGACGATAAAGACTACGGGTTAGAAGCCTTGGAAGAGATAATGTCGGTTATGGACAGTGGCAAAATCGTGGTCATATTTGCAGGATACAGCGAACCCATGAAGCGTGTAATTGCTTCCAACGAAGGCTTCTGCAGAAGGGTGACCAAGTTTTTCATGTTCAACGACTTCACTTCTCAAGATTTGGCCGAGATCGTCCACATCAAGATGACTAATCAAGAAGAGCAAGCTGACATGCTGTACGGCTTCCAGTTACATCCCTCGTGCAGCACCGATGCTGTATCGAGATTGATAGAGAGAGAAACCACGGAGAAGCAGCGGAGGGAGATGAACGGAGGGTTAGTAGACACGATGCTGGTGAATGCTAGGGAGAATCTGGATCTCAGACTCGATTTCGACTGCATCGACGCCGAGACACTAAGGACGATTGCGTTGGAGGATCTGGAAGCCGGGTTGCGACTCTTGTCTCAGTTTTGACTTGATCGATGATCATTTGGTGATAGTATCTCTCTACTTTCAATTCTTGGATAGCTGCTATTGATTCATTGGGGATAAGCAGGGCTTATGTGTAGATATAACAACAGCAACAAAATCTTGTATTATTTGCCAGGATTCACTATATTAGGCTTATCATTCATTTTGGCCATCCCATTCTCGAATCCATCAGTCATTTTTCCAGGGATGTTATGTGTGATCTGCATTGTTGTTACAGAGTGAAATCGTTTACCAAGTTTGTGTTCCTCAGTTGAAGCTTTTCTTATGATGAGGAAATGTTGCCAAGGTGCAATCTTTTTCGAAAATGGCATAACGGGTGGAGATGGTGGAGATTTATCAGTAAACCATTTTAGTCTTTCCCTTGAGCCTGATTGTTTTCTGGGCCATTAGCATTTGCGTGCAAGCGAAGAACAGTTCTTGGAATGGCAACTGGACCGACTAAAAGTGGATCAATATGTGGAATAAAGATTGAATTTTTCTTACAAACATGTGATGATAAATAAAAATCTTGAATTTTTTTCGATTTATTCATTAAAATTTGCATTATTCCATTTATATTGGTCCAGAAAATAGTTACCATTCATTTGATCATTTCCAATTGAATGGAATAGCCCGGAGCTGTTCTCTGGATAAAAGGGTCTGGTTCTCAGTTCAAAACTGTTAAGTCCCCTTCTCTGTTCCCGCCGGCGGGTGAGCACGGAGACGCCCAATTGATGGCGGTCTCAGCTTCTTTCTCGTTTATATCACCCGCTGCTTCAGCCAGAACTGCCGCCGATCCCACTTCCACCTCCTGCCCTTTGAAATTGAAACCCAGCCCTAGCTGTAAACCCACTCTTATCTTCTCCAGACCACTAAATTCCCGTTCCTTCCGCAGCTCCCGAGCTTCAACCATCTCGGCCTTTTACTCCTCCGCTAGCTCTCCGTCCTCGCCCTACGAAGATGGGTCCCCGGAGATGTTCCTGCAGAGCAATTCGATTGCAGATTTCATGAGGTTTAAGAGAGGGTACGATAGAGGCAGCGGCGAGTTGCAGACGGCGGTTGTCCGGTACCGGAAGCGGTTCCCTTGGTCTATTCTCAGGCCTTTTCTTCAGGTGAAAGCTAAAAGCTCGTCGTCATTTGGTGATCGTTTTGGTCATTTACTCGCCTAACCCATCAAGCTTACTTTCTGGGATAATTTGCAGGTTGATTTGGTTTCCACCGTTCACATTGCTGACAAAGAGTAAGTTCATTATGCTCTTTAACCCATCGATCCGAATTTTGCTTGTTGGGTTTACTATGAATTGAATGAATCCGGTAGTCTGAGTGTTGGTAGCAATTTGGGTTTGGCGGATATAGCTTCTTGAGCGTAGTGATAATTTGGATTGTCTCACAGGTACTTCTCGGCCCTTCAGAAGGAGCTCGGGTCTTATGACTGTGTCCTGTATGAAATGGTGGCCAGTAAAGAAAGTTTAGAGAACAGAAGAAACCCTTCTGCTATAAGGAGGCTGAAAGGTCCTCGGTCAAGAGGGTTTAACATCTTAGGGTTCATTCAGCGTCAAATGGCTCGAATTCTCACCCTTGATTTCCAGCTGGACTGTCTTGATTATGAAGCAGAGAATTGGTATCATGCTGATCTCGATTTCGAGACATTCAAACTACTTCAGGTTGGTTCATCTTATCTGTTCATGCTTGTTGATTTTCATATGCTAAATGAGTGTATTCACTTTGGGTTGTTTACTGCAGCTTGAAAAGGGCGAAAGCTTGTTCACATTTGCGAGAGACATGACCCTTAAGTCGACGAAAGCCATGCTTCAGCCCACCATACCAGATAACCTCGGCCCTTTGCGATCCAAGCTTCTCTGGGCATCTCGGGTTCTTCCTATGCCCCTTGTTGGCCTTTGCCTTATCGGAACTCTCTGCAATGTGGGAAGCCCAGCTTCAGACTACGCTGAAGTAGAAGCCCTTTCCCGGCTCGATTTTGGTGCTGCCATGAAGGTCTTTCTTGCCAAGCGACTCACAACCGAGTAAGTTACTGTTTGAAATTCCCCCAATAGTTCAAGAATTTGATTTGAGTCAAATTCCAAAAAGTTAACATTTTGTTTTGTTTTGTGAAGGTTCACTCAGGTTACTACTGACGTGGAAGAGAAGTCGGTGATCATTGGAGAAAGGAATAGGGTAGCCATGGAAGCACTGAAGAAAGCAATGGATGGAGGCCAAAACAAGATCGCCATACTCTATGGCGGAGGTCACATGCCGGATTTGGGAAGGCGGATGAGGGAAGAATTCGATTTGGTTCCCTCCAAAGTCCAGTGGATAACTGCATGGTCGATAGAGAATCGCGATGTAAAGACCAATTCCCTTCCGTTCCTGGAAACGATGGCTGAAGTTTCAGGGTGGCCATTGAACCGGTACCAAACTCTGGCATTGCTCATTTTCTCGTCAGTCCTAGCCGTAGATCTCTGGTTCTGGGAGATCTTCTTTGGCACTTCAGTGGATTTCGTGTCACAAATTGCCGAGTCAGTCAATGAATATGTTGGCCAATACCTGGTTTGAGAGAAATCCACACCTGATTTTCTTCCTTAAAAAGTGATTGTTGATATCAATTCATCCAAGTAGATACACAAGTTACAGTGTGTATATATCTCAAATCCTGTTCAATGTTGATACACTGTGAAATATTTTTGTTCGAACATTTGAACTGCACTATTGATTGATATACAGAGTTACAGCAGCTGGAAAATATGAAATGTATACAGAACCAGATTCGCAGGTTTCCAGGAGTACTGACTTAGGACAGCCGATGATGCTGCGGCTATGTTCTTCTTTCTTGCTGGTTCTACCATCATCCCTGAAACAGACTATGAAGGTAAATGAATTTCCTTTTCTGAAGCTGGACTTTAACCTGACGGCTACAGAGCAGAGGTCTTCCGACCACCTTTTGATCGAAGCAAAATGCAGAAAAACAGAGGGTCACTAAAGACGGAGATATAATAATGATGTTTTCTTTGCGAAGCTACGCTCTTTCGACGGCTGACTGGGAAGAGAGATCCTTTCCAGGTTTTCGGCCAATTGTGTGTTCAAATATTTGAACTGCTAATTAGAAAGCCCTTTATTAACTGTATCTCCAGAGTTACAAGCTGGAAGATATGAAAACATGGGAAAACAGAGCTGCAAATTAGTTCAAAGTACTTGATTCCATTCAAAACCCGAGTAAAAAAGGTCTTATTTGGTTCTTCTTATTAATTTGTGTTTAGGATTATTATTATTGTGTCTTGTTTAGGAAGTAATCATTTGCTTATTGGTTTAGGATTTATTTACCTTGTCTCAAGGGGAAAGAGTTTGTAGGATTAGTCCTATAAATATGTACCTTTCCTCTTCTATTTTCATTCAAGTAATAAAGTTCACTATCTATTTTAAAATTAGCTCTCCTTTATCATCCGATCAGGCGTCAATTTTCTTTGAGAATAGTGGAATCAGTCAGTCCTTATTCTAATACGAGTAAAGGGTTTACTAACAGTTTATATTGAGAATTCTTACCTTCCAACAAATCTCTCTGCCCCAATCCCCTTACCGGCTCCCGAAAAGCTTCAACGATGGCGGCTTCTTCCCCTGCCAACTCCAACTCCAACTCCAACTCCAACGACTATGGGCCAATGGATTCGCTTGCAGATTTCTTAAGGTTCAAGAAAGGTCCTGTTAGAGGCACCGGCGAGTTGCAGACGGCCATTGTCAGTTACCGGAAGCAGTCCCCTGACTCTACCATCAGCTCTTCTCTTCAGGTTTGCTCCTCTTGGACTCATCCAGTTCGTTTTTTCGGTGGCGTGGGCTGTTTTCGTTTGGCTCGGATTTCATGTTTTATTTGTCTGACCAGGTTGATTTGGTTTCCGCCATCCACATTGCTGACAAAGAGTGAGTTACTAGTTTGATTCTGCTCTTTTTTCCACATATCCAAAATCTTGCTTTCTTGGGTTTACTATGAATCCCTTTTGGTCTGAGGTGCATAATTCAAGCTGATTACAATCTCGCGCAGGTATTACTCGACCCTCCAGAAGGAGCTTGAGTCTTATGACTGTGTCCTCTATGAAATGGTGACAAAAGGGAAGAAAGAAAACCCAGAAACTGCCACAAGGCTGCGGCTGATTTTGAGAACAATGCACAGCTGGTTCGACCGTATACTTATAGATTTCGGTCGCCGCCTAATGGCTCCAGTTCTCTCCCTTGATGACCAAGTAAAGTGTCTCAATTACGAGGCGGAGAACTGGTATCATGCTGATCTCGATAACGAGACATTCACACGGCTTCAGGTTTTCCATCTCTTTTTATTTTTTATTTTTTTAGAACGTGCTGTTCCTTCTTCCCGCCATTCCTGCTGTTGAATTTTTGTTTTCACAATGCGTGCTATGCTATCTATCTCCGCATTTTCTTTAAGCTTATCTACTTGTTGATATGACTTGAATCGAACTATTCGACGACGAGATTGTAAAGTATAGTAAAACTGGTTCTCTTCAGTCTATTAACTAGCTAACACATATCATACTAGTAAACCACGTAAATCCAAATATCTTATTCAGTTTTTGTATTTTATCTTATTCAGTTTCTGTATTTTCTTGCTTTGTCGATCTTCCGATTTCCCGAGCAGAAGAAACAGTCTTGACATACTGATTTCACTCGCAGTATGAAAGCGGTGAGAGCGTCTGGACATATGCGATCCCCAAGTCGAAAGGTAAGCTGCTGATCTGGACGGCGTTTCTTCTGCTTCCGACATCTGTCGCGATTGCTGCAATTCGTCTCTGCACTGGGAGGAGTCCAGCTCCGTACTTCTCTGAACTAGCAGGTGCACTCTCTCGGCTCGATTCCGATGCTGCCATGAAGGTCTCTTTTGCCAACCTACTCACATCTGAGTAAGTTAGCTATTCAAAATTCATAATTTCCCCCTGATATGGCTCAAGAATTCGATCCAATCGACTCCCAATAAGGCGAATAACCATGCTTTTTCTTCTTTTCCCCTGAAGGTTCGTTCAGAAGACGGCTGATGAGGAAGAGACGTCGGTGGTGATCGGAGAAAGGAACAGAGTAGCCATTGAAGCACTGAAGAGAGCAATGGATGAAAAGGGTCATCACAACAGCAAGATCGCCATTTTCTATGGAGCCGCTCACATGCGGGATCTGGGAAGGCGGCTGAAGGAGGAATTCGATTTGGTGCCTTCGGGACAACACCGGTGGATGACCGCCTGGTCAGTAGAGAAAGCTTCAGGGTGGACATTGCACCGTTGCCTGAATCTGGCATTGCTCTGCACCTGGTTCTCACCGATCCTTTCTAAGGATCTCCTGTTCTGGAAGAGAGTATTCGGTCGATTTCGTATCCAGAACTCCAGAATTGCAGATTATGTTAGTCGATGCCTTGTGTGAGAATAATCCAGCACCTCGCCTTCTTCATTTACTTCCTCTCGTCGATTCTTGTTTATGATCGATCACAATTCACAACTGTAATGCACTTATTTCAGGATCCCTGTTGATAAAAATTTTGAAAGGCGTTTTATGATTGATATGTAGCATTACATGCTGGAAGATATGAACACTTGGGAAAACAGAGCAGAGAACTAGAGAAACTATATTAAGTCTTGCAAAGTTGGCGTCTTTCCACAATTAAGCAGAGGCTCTGTTTTTCTTCCTTGGCGCTGCCATCGTCCCTGAAAAAACAGGGGATGAGTGTAAATACAGAGGAAGTTATTTTTCAGAATTACAGAGTGTGTTCTAAGTAAATCTAGCAGAAATTCAAGTTTGGGAATTTTGCCTTCTCTGAAGCTATACTTGAACCTGACGCAAACTGACTGGAGGTACCTCATCCTTCCGGTACCAGTCGTCCTCCTCCGTTTGGCCTTCTCGCTCCAGTTATCTGACAGAAAATTGATCGAAAACAAAGTTTGAGAGATGCAGAGAAACATAGAGAATCGATTTCCCCATGAGAGGCAAAGAAAGGAAGATAAACATTTTCTCAGGCGAGCGGCGGGGAAGCCGCAAGAAGCACAGCGGCTCTTCTGGAGGTGGAAGCTGCGGCGGCCGCATCTGATGCAGAGAGTATGCGTCTTGTTCCTCCTCTTCCCGAAGCTCGCTGTTCCTTTCGTCTGCCCCAGAATAAAAAAAAAACCAGACAAATTTTAGAACTTACCCCGATTGGAATCGAAACAAAGACGAACACTCAACAAACAGTTACAAATACAAGAATCTTTCACCATTGCTTCCTCTGTTTTTTTCTTCTTCTTGTATTGCCTTGCTTCAGCACTCTGTTTTAGGCGGAGAAGCAGAAATTGTGCAGGGCGGGTGAGGATTCTATTTGGGTTGTGATCTCGGTGGGTTTTGGACGATCTGGAAGTAGGGGCTTGGTGGCAGTGGTAACGTGTCAGCGGAACAGATAAAGCTGGCTAGGTCACCGGTGTAAGGACAAAGTGCACTGCTTTGTTTTCCGGCTTGTAAAAAGCTACTAAACGGCGGCGGTGAAAACTTCAAGATGTGTTCATAGTATGAACTTACTTCATAAGCTTATGATCAAAGTTTTGGAATCTTTACAAATCAACTCTATACTAGGTAGGAAGCCCGCGCTTCGCGCCGGGTTGTTTTTCAAAGTGTTGATATCGGGACTGTTTGAATGATTTAAAACGAATTGTTTGATGGCACAAAAAGTGTTTGGTAAATGGCTATATTGAGAATTACTGAACTATAAAAACTCGAAGCAAAATAAAAAAAGTGACTGCTACAGACATAAAAGAGTATCCAATTAACCCAATGGAACAATGAATGTGCTAACTGGCATACAAATGAAAGTCAGGCTCTTAAATTTTGACTATGTTCAGTATTGATACATGACCGGTTTAAATGAAAGCAAGACAAATCAAGATTATGAAGCACTATAGCGGCTGACCTAACCTTTCCTACTGATTTGAAGAGACTTCATAATTCTACTGTCTTTTCCTAATCCACCTTCCCTTGAAACTCCAAGAGCTCAACCTTCTTTATGTGGTGGTAGGATTCCAGCAAGGATTAAAGCAACCACACATACAGAGGTTGTAAGAAGACTGCTGGAACATGACATGAAGTAAAAGGAAATTAATTAGTCAAACTGAGAGGTCCCGAGGCAAAAATATATGTAGGCTATAGCCCTTACCTCTTTGCATAAATCTATAACGTCAGTGAATGACACCAACCTGCTGAAGTTTTCCTTAACCAAGACATGATGGCAAAACATATGTACTTGTATTATTCCTGAGTTATAGGCATGATTGGATTAGTGAGCTCAATCCTTATTCTAAAAGCATAATATGAGTAATAGATATGTGGTTGGTAAAGCTATTGTTCATCTTGTATTATTACCGAATTGCAGGCATGATCGGATTAGTGAGTTCAATCCTTGTTCTAACAGCATAATATGAGCATTAGATATGTGGTAGCTAAAGTTGTTCATTTAGGATGTAGAACATGTTGTAATGAAGCATATCGACACTCCTAAGAACCCAACTGACACATCAAAACCAACGAATCTCGCTAAAATCACACTGATAGTGCTATAGATTACCACACAATTAATGTCCAACTGAATTCTCCAACATTCATGCATCGATCTACAAACCTAAATAGATTTCTAGGAAGGCTCATACAATGGAGCTTACAACAGCAACCATAAAGGCAACAAAACTTGCAAACAGTGATGGCCACCAGATTAATGTATCGAGCAAGATTTGACCTTTCAGTTTTTTTACTGTAATACTAACTACAACAGATTATGGATGAAATTAGATAAAACATTAGTCATCTCTAATCTCTGTAAAATGTTTGAGAAAGGGCAAAAAAAGGTTAAGTTACATGGTCAATCTTAAAACCAAAATGGGAAGGAATAACGAAGTCAAAGTGTAAACTCTGGTTACCTTGAGCTTGGTTTCGGCGTCTTAAAGTCTTTGGAGTGTGAGACTAAAGCCATATATATGGCTGGAAGGTGCTATAGAAGGTTGAAAAGCACCAGTTGCAGGTCTTCACTTCGATCCCAATAACATGATTTGTCTGTTATGGTTTCCTTCTTTGCTGAAACCCAAACCTGTATTGCTTATCTGTTTGAAAAGCAATCAAAACCTCAATGCTAAGAAGTTTCAAAATGAATTCAATCATATCTAAACAACATTGCACGGAAGTACCTTGTAAAAAAAGGATTAAGCTGGAACCAGTGGGTGAAGACTTTCGAAATGTGTTGTTTAGAAGGTAAGCACCCAAACTGAGTAAGCTAAACCTGCGAATCACTGAGCAATTAAACAGTCAAAGCATAGACACAGGAAAAAGGATCTAGGTTGAATGTGCAAAGGGGTAAAAGAACGTAATGTTTACAGCAAAATCTCATATGTCAAACAATTCAAGATTTGCTCTATACATAAAGCTCACACCATACCAATGTTATGATTTGCAAGTTCATTGGCAGTAAAGATGTAACAATCAGCCTTCCACCACTATCTAAATGTAATCCTACACCTTTTATTAATTAAAAAGCAACCCAAAGATGGTACATCTATAGATCGATTAAATCTACTAATTGCAGTAAATTTTGTATTGAGATTGCGACCAAGAATTGTCGGTTACCTCAGCATGAAGCTTGAAATCTCTTTGGAAGTGTTGTGAACTATCCACGCCTCTAGATTTTGACCTTCTAGGTAGGATCTTCACTTTAGAGTCTGAAATGATAACAGTTGTGTGAGGCTTCTCCTCATACCACTATTGGTGAAAGAAAGAAACTCCTTTCAGATTATGCACAAATGACTATCATCCCTGAAGGATTACTTGTCACAGCTTGATCAAGATGTTGAGTATTCCTCCAGTAATATAGTCACTGCTATAAGTTAGTCATGGTGGCCAATGCCTGCGTCAAAGCATCCTCACCAGTCAATTGCTTCTTAAATCCAAACTCAATTGAAAGAGAAGCACCATCTAATTCATACTACTAATCGACTGCAAAAGAAGATATCATCAATGAACAGTAGCTTAAACAAATACCAGGCACATTGAGCAAAAGATTGGACAAAATTGCACCCTAAAAGTCCAGAATGAGATCAATAGGTAAACTCTAAAGCAAAGCAAGACAAAATTGAACAACCATAAATCTGATGACACTCAGCAAGAACATTAAGCAAGAGCAAGATATCAAAACACATAAGATGATTAAAAACTAAAAGGAAATAAAATTAAAAAGCCACCTAGAACATTTCCTACCTTTGCCAGCCAGCTACGTTGGTGTTGTCGTTGCTGACAAGCGTCGGGACAACCTATAACGACTTTTTTTTCTTCTTCCCTTTGCTAAAATCAAATTGAAGACAAAAACATATCAAAACTGGATCAAGGAAAGCAAGACCCAGAACCAAAATCCAAAAAGAAGCTTACCCAGAGACCAGTGGCTAGCCCTCATCCCCTCTGCTGCATTCAGTAATCTACACTCGTGAACGTTCCTCCCTTATCCTAACTCTTGACCGAACTTGAAAACCCAAAAAGAAGATCTGATTAGATTGCAGAACCCAACGAATGAAAAATCCAAGCATACCAAAACCGAAAAGAAAAAACAAATTGACAAAAAAGAAGTCACCGAAAAGAAATATATGGTTTGCATTCGATAAAAGTAAAGATCAACATATGAGTTTCTTCATCAGGTTGGCAAAATTTAAATAATAGGCTCATGAAGAAAAATAAGGTTCAAAATAAAAAAAATATTTCACCTCAGCAAATAAACCATATTTAAGAAAGGAAATACAAAACTTCATCAAGAACAAAGACTTCTCCCATTTTCAAATGCGGAGAAAGACTGAAAGAGCATATAACAGTAAAGAGCATAAACGGGAAATTATGTTCTTGTTGTTGATTATTTATACCATACTAAAGGAAGCAACTAACTGTCGAGGATGAGAAAGGGCTCTTGCATTTGCCTATGATGGATCCTGATGGCTTGATTCTGAACAATGTTTCTCATTGAAGCTAGCAAGCATGTGATTTACAACTGATGGTCAAACAATGGATAAACTTGGCCGAAACTCTGGCTCTACACCCTTTAAGAGCTCATCACACACTTATAACCCACATTCCATAAAATTGTAAACTCCAAGGGTCCTCTAATTATGTATTAATTGCAACTTAGTCATCAATCCTTTTTTACTTTAATATCAAAGTTCCATATTTCTCTCATCAAGTAATATCAAACAAATATTTCTATCAAAGCATCCAACGATCATTTCCACAACCAGAAAAATCCAATCTTTACTCAAAACAATTACAAATGCAGCAGCCATGTAACATCATTGAGGTAGCTAAACCGATCCTAGGCTATTTTCATGAATCAACACCAATCCAGAACATAGCATGGCAGGTGGAAAGTTTGCAATATAATTACATTGCCATATAAATAGGAAGAACCATTCCAGCCACTGACTAATTAAGAAGGGCACAACTAAAAGCTGAAGGTGAATAGATTGGCAGGTGCCAAAGTTAGAAATCCATTGAAATTTGTTTTTTCAATAGGTTTTACAAAAAAGCAACTCAAAATGTACATAATAGAACTACACAGTAATTAATGGTACCTGAACAACAAACCCACAGTTGTGACTACATCAGAATTCTTCATTTCATCTCGGCCTCTCTGTATGGCTGGTTGCATCCTGCAAGTGACAATCGAGATGAGTCGGTAACAAAAGCATATAACACCCTCTTATGCATTTTTTTAATTCTCATTTTAAGACCATATAAATACCCAAGCAAAGATATTAATGAATAACCCAATGTAAAAAGAGAAAGAGGTGCAAAAACTCTGAACTTAATAAAGAAAGCAGGAAAACTTATATAACAATAAAAATGTCTCGTTATGGGACCTCACCTGACACCAACACCACCACAACAAAAACAAAAGGGAAACTTAAGCAGAGTGAGCCTATCTGAAAGCACGGAAAGCTAGTAGAGGGTAAACCCCAAATCAGGCCAAACCTAAATTGAAAACAGGGAAGCAGATCGAATCGAATAGCTTCTGCAGTGCTCCCATCCCATTCATAACACCAAGACACCGTCGGAAGCTCTAGCTTCACTTTTGCCTACAACAAAAGAGTAACAAAAGGAAATAAAGTGATTAAAATGAGAAAATCACAATCCTCCATCTTTTGTTTGTACTGCTCTACTAACTTGCACACTACCGCTAAGAAGACAAGCAAATCACAATCCTGAAGTGATTGTAGAAAATCACAATTTCCAAATCATCAAATGCAGCGGGATTACTAAGTTTATAAAGTTATGGTAACCGCAACCTACTTAACCTGTAATTTAATCCATTTGATATTGTCTTCTTATACTAAGATTGCAAACCAAACAAAATTTAAGCCATCTAAAAGCTACTAAAATGAAATTCCAATGACAAACATCAGAACACTATCAATTCAAAAGGACAATACAGGCAACTCTAAGTTAACAGCGAGGGCATGACCTAGACATGAATCCTCACCTCCAATCAATATATAACTTGTCACAGACCAAGGCCAATTCAAACAAAATTTCACACAAGGACGGAATAATATTTGAAAGTATATAATACCATTAAAAGATCATATCCCAAGCATTGTCAGCAACCAATCCATGAAAATCTAAAGTAATTCTAAGTATTACAAATTTACGGCTATTATTAGAAACCTAATAATGAATTTAAGAACCAACAACGCTTAACAAATTAATAGCCTCATAGTTCCTTAACCCAAAATCTAGGTACCAGGAATAAAAAAGGACATCTTTCCTGGAAAGAGAGGCAAAACAGGAGAGATTGCAAGCATTCCTAGTCATGATTCTCCTCTGCAACGTCGAGGTCACTGAGTCGCAACATAGAAGCAAGAATTTTAAACATAGCGATAATCAAGAGCATAGAGAGGCGACAAAGGCAGAAAGTGATACACATTAGCAGGCAAAGAACAGAGTTTCGTCGACGAAAGTAAAACACAACAATGTTTGTGAGTGCAAAGAAAATAATAGAAAACTGAATTCAAGTGAGAGCACAAAGAGGCGACAAAGCAAGAATTACAGCAACCTACCCAACACCGTGGATGCAACAACACATCATCCAGGCATCTGATGTTCCGAAAATTCATAGAGCCTGTCAACCAACTCGAAATCATTCAGCTGATGGAAACAAATGAAATTATTCCTAACAATTACAACATTTATAAAGCATATAAAAGGTTGATTTACAGATATTCTTTTTAATGATTATGTCAGGTTAATACTAAGGCAGCAGAAGCTTACTCTGCCGAGATCAAGGAAAATAAATTCTAAATTCATTACCATCAACTCTAAAAACGGATCCATAAGTGGGAAGTCTTATTGTCCCACTAATAACCAAGTATTCTAATCTCATGGAACCAAGTTCAGTAGGTCTCAAAATTAGAACGACAGTGACAAAAATGTACGTTCAATACTTTGAATTATGTCTGTAAAAGCTTAAAAAAAGAAAATACTTTGGGGTTTACGTAGTTCATCAGTGTTCACTGAGCAGCTTAAGAAAGCATAATCAACCTCACCGAAATTCAAACAGAATGAAAATGGCAGTGGACTGTAGGGGTCGAGCAAAAAAACAAAAAAAAAACATATACAAGATTTTTAATGGGAAATAGCAATTATTATGAACGTGTAAATTTAGAGTTCATGAGAATAGTGTCAAGTCTAGCCTTGGCATCCTGATAAGCTGTTCTTGATCACCATCTCTCTAAGGTTACAAATTCAACACACAACAAAATGGCAACATGCTGATACACCATGTTCATTCTGTCATATCTTGAAATGGTTTTTGCCAATCACTTTTTTCATTATTCGTCTTAGTGGCAAAAATAAACCACACAAAGAAAAGGGCAACACAACCAAAATCGAATACTAATTTAACATGTAGATAATTGCATTATTGGCAACACTTGTATCAGTACTTACATGCAATAGGTAGCTCCAATAGTCTCCACTTCATTGAGATATGAGGAATGTGATGTTAAATGAAGAAGAATAAGCGATACTGCTGTCAAGTAGAGTAGTCTAGTTAGTATAGTCATATAAGGGGGGAACAACCCCTTAAGGGACATAATTACCAACAAAGGGGACAAATCTGCAATGTAAAGGCAACTGCACACAAAATGCTGATCACGACATTATGTGTGATGGTTCAATTTTGTCCAGTCCTCAACCTTTATATAACATGAGCATTTAATTTTCTTATTAACTTTGCTAAGAATGTAGAACTGTTAGTGGCACTACCTTCTCAAAAACACTTAGAAAGCAAGCAATATATTATTGCACAGCAACATTCATAAACCGTAAAAATACTCAGATTCATGAAAATATTAGGTTCTAAGGTGGAGCAAAATAAAGATCACTTCCGTCATAGCAAAACTGCAAAATTCACAGAGAACAGTGGCTAACCTGGACCTACTTCAAAAGCACATATATGCTTTCTGGAGTTGCTGCTCCCAATCAACTGTCCTCCCCAGAAGTCATAGTACAGGTACTCCAGTTTTAGGTTAATCCAAAGGAAAGCATTACCAGGGGGAGAAGGGAAAAAAAGAGAAGGAAAAGAGACATACAAAATTACCTTCGCCTATGCCTAGCCATTGTCTCAAGAGGACATGATTACGACGATGTTGCGGACGGTGTCTTACCTCCCAAATCCCCATCAGCGAATTCGATTATAAAATCTCCAAGACCAGACGTGCTCTTCTGAAACAGGAAAAGAGAGCATGATCACATTCAAGAAAAATCAGAAAAACAATAACCTAAAAACGGAAACCCAAAACATCGAACCTGCTTCTCCCCCAACCCGACCGTCAATCTCTCAAACCCAACAATCAATCAAAACCTGAAACCCAACTCATATATGATTGGGGGATGGGAGGAAAAAGCCAAGAAATTGCCATTCAGTAACCGCAGAAAAAAAAAGGAAAAAATGGCAGGGGAAAGGAGAAGGAGGGTGGGGGAGAGAGGGACCTGAGTTCACGACGAAGGGTGGGAAGGTTTTGCAAGGCAGACATCTAATGGTCCAGCAGCATTTCGCTGAGATTCCACGATCAACTCAGGTGTAGAAAATCCCATCAACTCTAAGGGCAAGAGAATCAGCATGCTCTGGCTTGAGAATCGGCCACACACCATCTTGGGATTTCCGCTTCGTCGGAGAGGGGTCCTCACAACCGAGACTCCTTCGTGAGGAACCGTTTGGGCAACAGAAACCAGAGAACATAATCAAGAAGATGCATCTAATCATAACAAATGAGAGAGATGAAGCAAAACCATCAATATCGACTTATCACCTTCAAACGTCAGGGCAAGCAAATCTGGTTTCCTTCCGTCGCCAATCTCGTTCTCCCCTATGGACCCTCTTCAACATGGATTTATAACCCAAACCACAGATCTTCAGATTGGTAGCTTTTACCTGGAATTGATGACCATCTCTGGGTCTTATGAACTCGGTGCTGGTATCTTCTAATAATGCATAGGTTGAGAGTGATGGAGAACGAATCTGTCTAGCAAAAAGAAAAAAACCATGAGAAACCCACCTTGCGAGTCTGTGTATCCTCCAATTTCTCTCGCCCTCCAAATTAGGCAATTTAAAGAAGAACGAACAGAGTGGAAAGAGCTAAGAAAAAGAGTGGAAAGAGCTGAAGAGACGCTAACCAACTCCTGATTACTCCGAGAGTCCTCTCCCCTCAAGACTGACGCGAGTTTTATCTCAACCAGAAAAGTAAAAAAACCAAAGAGGGAAAGTGAAAAGTCGAGAGAGTGTATAATTAAATAAGAGCGAACCTGGAGGGGAGAGTTTAGAGAAGAGAAGAACTAACAAAATATAGGGATCTCACCCTTCTCTAGTTCCCCTCTCTTGCGGAATCCTCATATGAAAGTTGGCTTTCCTCACCTCTTCTCCCAACCACGGTCCTGAATCCTAGATAACAAACCTAAAATCCAAACACAGAGAAGGTTGTTGAAAAACACACAAAACCTGCAAGATCACATTCGATTAATGAGAAAGAGACCTGAGATTCACCTTTCGGCCGCTCAAGTTCACCCTCTCCGGTGACCGCTCCAAGCTACTGAATCTTCGAATCTTCTCTTCGTCGCCGCAGGTCATCGAACGATTCTCTGGTCGGCGTTTCCCTACCCCGGGTCTGAGATGAGAGAGACAGAGAGAGAGAGAGAGAGAGAGAGAGGAAGAGATGAGGTGAGACTGAGGTTTCTGCTCGAAGCCATAGCTTAGAGAGAAGGGAGTTGGAGAAGGAGTGTGAGTGAAAGAGAGAGAGGGAGTGAAGGAGAGAGAACATCGCTGGGTTTGTTTCAGTTTCTAGAAAGGGTAAAGCAAGCACTGGTAGGTGAAATAAGTGGACCAAAACAAAACACCAACGTGGCCTTTAGATCCACCAATAACCCACTAAAAATATCTCTGCATCTCTTTTTTTTTTTCTTGGGCCATACACTTGAGACCGGCGCGATTTCCGTGGCAGATGAAAGGAGTAAGAGAGAAGGCCGAAGCTGCTGCAGAAACGTGGCAAAGCAGGCCCACCACAGTGCATCAACCAATCACAGGTCTATAAATAGTAAATCGTGTCTGGATAAACAGTAAAAGTAGTATGCCTGAACAGAGATCGGCTGTTTGTGCAAATTAATCACTCTACCGAACTCAACTCGCATTAATCGGGTCGAAATAGATCGATTTAAGGGTGTACAACGCGTTGTCAACCCAAAATTTGAAAAAAAATCGAGTTCAATTCGCTTTAACCAGGTCTAATACCGTTAATTTGGGTAAATTAGAAGCTTAATTGAGAAAAGCTCCTCTACGATCCAATGATTTAAACGTGCAAAAACTCGGCGTTAAGCCAAAATTTGTCAACACTTATTTGGATTTGGGTTCAATGTCATAAAAGGGTTTGTAAAATCGATAAAACTCGTCCCTCATCCAAAATTTTGAAACACTGGATTCAACTCGCTTTTACTGGCTTGATAAAGCGATTCGAGTTTTTAACAAAAAATCCACACATGACCGAACCCGACAATTACAGAAGCGGGTAAAACCCGTTCCCGACCCTAAATTCATCAACACTGGATTCAACTCGCTTTGACTGGCTTGTCAAACCGCACCGGGTTTTCAACAAAAAAACCACACCCACTCAACCCGTCAATTACAAAAGTGGGTAAAACTCGTCCCGACCCAAAAAAATTTAACACTGGATTCAACTCGTTTTGACCGGCTTGATAAAGCGGGGCGAGATTTTTTACAAAATGCACACCCGACCCATCAAAAGCGGATAAAATTTGTTCCCGACCCAACATTCGGCAACACCGGGACCGGGTTGAATTAGCTTGAATATAGTTCTTAACAAAAGGCACACACGACCCAATTCGTTATTTATAAAAGTTGATAAAATTTGTTGCCGACCAAAAGTTCGGCTACACCGAAACGAATCGAATTAGATCGA
The DNA here is from genome assembly GCA_946122785.1 of Linum tenue. NCBI lineage: Eukaryota > Viridiplantae > Streptophyta > Magnoliopsida > Malpighiales > Linaceae > Linum > Linum tenue. Next base: position 8,526,199 of record CAMGYJ010000003.1, on the reverse strand, counting down.
GTACACATGAATTTAGGTACAATTATAATGAAAAGAAATAATTAAAACATAAGATTAATGGATTTATTAATAAAAAGTAAAAAGTAAACAACAAAAAAATCATTGTTGATGTGACTATAAGTAATAGTGCACATCTTACTTGGTCAAGCAAAAGTATTTAACAAAGCGATCTCGTACGAAAATCGAAGCAAGGCAAAAGGTAGGAAAGCAACAAAGAAATCGGTAACGACAACTGTAAAGCGGTCTTGAACATAATAATCTTATGCATACCGCGCTCACAACACAAAAAGCGAAGTCGAGTAAAAGGAACGTTTTCGTAGGAAAATTGAAGTAAGGCTAAAGGTAGAAAAGCAACAAAGAAATCGGTACCGACAATTGTAAACCGGTACGAACACAATAATCTTTTGCGCCTTGCGTTTACAACAAAAAAGCGAGGTTGGACAACAGGCACAAAACGCAACAAACGCGGAAGCAAACGAATCAAACGGTCATAGGAAACAAAATAAAACAAAAAGATAAATTCATGCATGTTGCGCTTACAACACAAAAAGCGAAGTCGAGCAAAAGGTACGTTTTCGCTGGGAAATCGAAGCAAGGCAAAAGGCAGAAAAGCAACAAAGAAATCGGTAACGACAATTATAAAGCGGTCCCGAACATGTTGCGTTTAAAACACACAAAAAAAAAAAAACCGAAGCCGAGCAACAGACACAACGCAACAAACGCGCTAGTAAACGAACCAAACAATCATAGAAAACAAAAACACACTAACATACTAAAACCAATAACAAAAAGGCCCACAAACTAATCATTTGCATGATGTGACTCTAAGTAATAGTAACATGCTACTTGTTCTTTAATAAGAAGAATTTACATATTTCAACAACCTCTAAATTTTCATTTTAACACATTGTAACGATAACCATTTATCTGGACATGCCGCGTCGCCCTAATGCAACACATGATTAGTAGCAAACTAGCAATATGAATTGCACTAATATTATCTGGGTTAAATGACACATTTGGTCACTGAGATTATTAAATTGTGTCATGTTTAGTCACTAGAAAAAATTAATATCAATTTTGGTCACTCGAATTACCGAAACTGGTCAAATTTAGTCACTCTCCCGTCAGTTTCCGTCCAACTCCATTAATGTAGTTGGACGGAAACTTTTGGGAGAGTGACTAAATGTGACATGTTTCAGTAATACGAGTGACTAAATGTGACATTTTTCAATAATTCGAGTGACCGGAGTTGGACAGAGGCTACAGAAGAGTGACAAAATGTGACATGTGTCAGTAATTCGAGTGACCAAAATTGATATTAAATTTTTCTAGTGACTAAATATGACACGATTTAGTAATCTCAGTGACCAAATGTGTCATTTACCCATATTATCTGCATAGGAAAGTACTTGAACTTCACTTAGAATGCCCAACTCCTCAACCAAACGATGCAAATGCAACCATACCAATTCAGAACTAGTTTCACATACTATACTTGACTTTTGTAGACGTTCTATCCACATGATCTTGCTTCTTACATCGTCAAAAAATGATCGCATGTCCAAACTTCGGACACCACCTAGAACTAGACTTTCGAGTGTCAAGATACACGACCTACTCGTCATTTGCATAGACTAAAAGACACATACTATGAGAATATGAGAAATAAAGACCAACTTGTGAAGTACCTTTCAAGTATAGCGTAAAATTCGATGAACTACATCCAAATAAGATGTGTGAACAGCTCACATAAATCGAAGTATGTTGACATGTTTCGTGGGTTGGTCTTATTTAACCATTCGAGTACACTATTAATACGATAGGCGTCAGTAAATACTCATGATATAGCATACATAAATATCTTCAATGCTTGCACTCGAAAACTTTAATCATCAGCGCACACGATGACATTGTGTAAGCACATATTAGCACATACTTAATTAGTACCCAAGTTCTTAAGTATAGTACATGAAATGAACGTGGAAAATGGCAAATCCCATAAAGAAGTACCAAACCAGGAAATTCATCATGAACAATTACCATCCTTTTTTTGGCACCAAAATCTTGACACTTGATTATAAAGTACGGAGCTCGATTCTGTTTCCATGTCGAGGAAGAACAACAGATATTATTCCATTCCAATTCAACCACAGGACGATATACTCCTGTCATGCGTTTGGTCAAATCTCACTTCTCCTCCCAAAATTGTTTTTTTTTCTTCAACCCTTTTCGTGAAAGCTCCAGTCTTTTGATTCAGAAGACAAGGACATGCAAATCAACGGCACTGCTCCTTCTCCGGATTCAGACGCCGGCGGCGGCTGTGACTGTTACCGCCGCCGCCCTGATTCTGAATCTTCTTTCCGAAATTCCCTCAAACGGGTCGGTGACTACAATAATGGAGGTTCTTCATACGGTGGGCTGAAGTCGACCGTTAACGGCTACGCTCTCGCCGGAGCTATTCTCGCCTCCACAAACTCCGTCCTCCTGGGCTACGGTGAGTTCCCCTGTTTCCCCCTGTTTTCAGGTCAGGGTTGCTCCGGCTAATCAATTGGAGCGTTGGACTAACCAATTTGGGGTTCGGCCCAATTTTCATAGCCTAATTGATTGAGAGTGTACTTGATAATCTATATTGAAGTGTTTTGGTAATCTAAAACATAAAATTATAAGCTTTTAAACTTTAGATTTGATTATAATTGTAAGTAAAAATTAAAAAGTGTTATTTGAGGTAGAACCATTTTGATGACCTAGAATAATAAAAACGTACAATTTTACATTTTAAACTGCGATTTTGACTACATTGCTTGTCATGATATTTTAGATATTGGAGTAATGAGCGGCGCGGCGCTATACGTCAAGGAAGACCTCCAAATCACATCGACCCAAGAAGAAATCCTCGTTGGCTGCCTCAACGTATGCTCGCTAATCGGCTCCTTAGCCGCCGGGAAAACCTCCGACCAAATCGGCCGGCGTTACACCATACTCCTCGCAGCAGCCACATTCTTCCTGGGCGCTATCCTAATGGGACTCGCCCCTTCCTTCCCGTATCTCATCGCCGGCAGGGTCGTCGCCGGAATCGGTGTCGGATTCTCCCTAATGATCGCTCCGGTCTACTCGTCGGAGCTCTCCCCTGCCTCCACCCGCGGTTTCCTCTCCTCCCTCCCAGAAGTCTTCATCAACGTCGGAATCCTCCTCGGCTACATCTCGAATTACTTCCTTGCAGGCAGCGGCCTCCCGTCGAGCCTCAATTGGCGAGTAATGCTCGGATTGGCCGCATTCCCCGCTCTCCTGGTCGGATTCGCCGTCGTTTTCATGCCCGAATCGCCCCACTGGCTCGTCATGAAGGGCCGTTTCGCCGAGGCGAAACGCGTCCTGATCAGAACCTCCTCCTCGGAGGAAGAGGTCGAATTGGTCGACTCGAGGATGAACGAAATGGTGAAGGCAATTTCGATGGCGGAATTGCCGCCTTCCAGTGGGTTTTGGACCGAGCTGGTCTCGGTTCGGTCGAAGGCGATTCGACGAATCGTGATCACGGCGGTCGGGGTCAATTTCTTCATGCAGGCTTCCGGCAACGACGCGGTGGTTTATTACAGCCCGGAGGTGTTCAAGGTCGCCGGAATTTCAAGCAGGAAACAACTATTTGGAGTCACGGTGATAATGGGAATAGCTAAATCTTCTTTCGCCTTGGTTTCGGCTCTGTTTCTTGACCGGTTTGGGAGGCGACCGCTTCTGCTGCTCGGTTCGTCCGGGATGGCAGTTTCGCTGGCTTTATTGGGCCTGGGCTCGAAGTATCTGGACTGGTGCGAGGATGAAAAGCCCATTTGGGCTGTTGTGTTCTGTGTTGTTACGGTCTGTGCTGACGTGTCGTTTTTTTCGATTGGGCTTGGGCCGATTACTTGGGTTTACTCGTCGGAGATTTTCCCGACGAGGTTGCGTGCGCAAGGTTCCAGTTTGGCGATCTCCGTTAACAGGCTGGTGAGCGGAGTGGTGGCGATGACGTTTCTGAGCGCTTCGGAAACGGTGTCTTTTGGCTGGATGTTTTTGGGGTTGTCGGGGGTAATGGTAATGGCGACGACTTTCTTCTATTGTTACTTGCCGGAGACGAAAGGGAAGACGTTGGAGGAGATCGGGGTTCTGTTTGAGGATCAGGACGATGAGCATCGAAGGCTCATTGTTTCTTGATTTCCAGTCGTTTGTACTTATAGAGGCAAGGCACCAAATTCTCCGGCAATTTTTTTTTTAATATTTTGTGGGACATTTTTGTCATAAACCAGTTGGTCCTAATAACTCGAGTTATTGGGAGAGATTCAATCGTGGATCATATACCATTCTCTAACACGCCCCCTCAAACGAAAGCCAACCCATGGGCTTGAAGTTTGCACAGGCCCACCATACCATGTGCTTGAAAGACAACGGTTAATATTGGGGGTCGTGGAGATTCGAACACATGACCTTTTGGTTCTAGGCTCTGATACCATGTCATAAACCAGTTGGTCCTAATAACTCGAGTTATTGGGAGAGATTCAATCGTGGATCATATACCATTCTCTAACAATTTTGTGCTTTACACAGCTTACAATTGTGTTACATGTTCTAAGAAAGGGTTGAAAAAACAATTGTGTTACAATTGTGTTACATGTTATACCGAAAAAGTTAGCAGTAGAATATTTTATATTGAAACCGGAATACAATTTTTTCAAACCATTAAAGATCACCTACCAATTTCACTTATGGTAGGAAATTTTTGTCGTCGAACTGTGGCATTATACGATTTTTCAATCTGGTATCTTGTAACTTGTAAGTACACTTAACTTAGAAAGGACTATTTGGCTGGTGGTAAGTGGTAACTAAGCCATTTTGGCTACGAATTCACACATTTTGGCTAGAAAATGTAAGGGTTATAGGCATGATGTCATTGATGTGATTAGGGATGATAATGGGTTGGGTCGGGTTTTGCCAAACCCAAACCTAAACCTATGGGTTTATTCGTAAAAAAAATTCAGGGTAAAATCTATTGGGTTTGAAAAACTTAAACCCAACCCATTGGGTATCCGCGGGTTCATGGGTACCCGTGAATTTTTGTGGTAAAATATTTATAATAACAAGTTTCTATAAAAATAAAGTCAAACATAAATTTTCCCATGCAAATTATCCATACATAAAACACTAGTCTAGAAAATTCAAACAAATCACAATTACACTAAATAAAAGCACACAATTCTTTGTTTTTCGCCATTCCCCTTTTTTTTTTTTTTTTGTGAACCAACAAACATGGTGTGTCAACTTTAATTATTAATTTATCCCTCCCACTTCTTTTGGGGAAAAATGGAAACATTACCTTGGTAAGAAATAAATTTAGGGTAGGGTTTGGGGAGAGTTAGATTAGGGAAAATTAGAATTAGGGTAGAATTTGGGAAGAGTAGGGCAACGGAATAAGTGTGGACGGGTATCCACGGGTCGGGTATCCCTAAACCCAAACCCAACCCGGTGAAAGTATACCGGGATTAAACCCAAACCCGGCCTGAAACCCGTCAAGACGGGTTTTACCCGCGTTGACCGGGTTGGGTCGGGTAGGGTACCCGTGGATTCGGGTTTTGTTGTCATCCCTAGATGTGACCCTCTACTATGGTGTTTTATCAAACATGCTCTTTTACTATTTTTACATCAAACATGTCTTTGTACTTTGGACAAATGATCAAACATGTCATTCTGTTAAAATTTTCATTAAAAAACCGTCTACTATGGTACAAATGTTTTAAATTTCCATAATAATTTTACTTTAGAATATTCCGGGCTCAACGAGACACAGAGAAATAAATCAGGGACAAAAATGAAAATTTTCCTCCTATTTGGCTATGCTGGGTCGTCTAAATCTCGATTCAACCATGTTGGATGGTTTTATCAATGAAATTTTAATATAAGGGCATGTTTGATCATTTTTCCAAAATACATGAACATGTAAGATGTACAAAATAGTAAAGAGACATGTTTGATAAAACGGAATAATACGTAACTTTGGCTATTCGTACTGGGCCAGGGCTGGAAGATCCTTCAGCACTGCGACAGCAAGCTATTATGGGCCGCACGATGTGATTAGTCGTCGTCTGCGGGTTTGTCTCGTTCTTGTAAATTGGGCTTGGGCCCATCATATGGATCTACTCATCTGAAATCTTCCCATCAAGGCTGTGGGCCCAGGGATCGAGACTGGCGATATCGGTGAACCGAGTTGTTTTGATGACGTTTCTGACCGTTTCGACGAAGAAAACATTTGGATAATGGTGGTTGACTGGTTGGGACGTTTTTCTTCTATGTGGTGATGCCGGAGATCAAAGGGAAAGATTGGGTTTTGCTCCACGAGTGATTGCGCTTCTCCACAATTGTCTCTCCACGACCTCCAGTTCGGTCCTACTCAATGGTGCCTCTTACGGGTATTTTCGGCCATCTCGTGGTTTACGTCAAGGGGATCCGCTTTCACCATTGCTTTTCGCAATTTGCACGGAAGGTTTTTCAGCTTTGATATTGCAATCCATTACTCGCTCAGAGCTAAAGGGGATTCGTCTCAATAATCATTGTCCGGTGCTCTCGCATTTATTTTTTGCGGATGATGCTTATCTTTTTCTTCGGATTTCTCCGATTGACTGTCAACGATTATTGGATCTGCTTCATCGATATGAACGGATGAGTGGCCAGCGGGTCAATTTAGCAAAATCAGCAGTGGTGTTCTCTAAAAATACCACAACGCAGGAGGCGACGCTTTTTGGGACCACCATGCGAATTGGTGCAGTTGGGGTTCGTGATCGCTACCTTGGATTACCTTCCCTGATCCGTCGTTCAAAGCGGGATACGTTTCGTTTCATTGAGGAAGCGGTGGCTAAACGTCTTTAAGGTTGGAAACGCCGTTGTTTATCACCAGCAGGTTTGGAAGTACTGATTAAATCAGTCGTGTCGGCTCTTCCTGTTTATGCTATGTCGTGTTTTCGCCTTCCAAAGGAGCTCTGTCGGAATTTAAACCGTATGATTGCTCGGTTTTGGTGGGGTCAACAAGGGACGGAGCGGCGTCTGCCTTGGGTCTCTTGGAGGCATCTTTGTAAACCAAAAGGGGATGGTGGATTGGGCTTCCGGGATTTTGAGGCTTTTAATCAAGCACTGCTTGCCAAACAATGTTGGCGCATTTTGACGGATCCCACTTCCCTAGTTGCGCGGGTCTTGAAAGGAAGGTATTTTCATCAAACGAGTTTCTTGAATGCTGGTGTGGGTTCTAACTCCTCTTGGGCTTGGCAATCACTTCTTCATGGCCGGGCATTGTTACATCGTGGTGTGCGTTGGGAAGTAGGAGATGGTTCTTCCATTGATGCGTTGTCGGATCCTTGGGTTCCTTCAATCCCAGGTTTTCGTCCAATGGTCTTGCCCGCTGCTGATCGGACACCTCGTTTCCTCTCTTATTTCATTTCTCCCATTCATCACTCTTGGGATCTTCAACGTCTTGGAGAGTTCTTTACGCAGGATTCCATTACATGCATCATTCGCATTCCTTTGCCACGTCTAATGTGCCCGGATAAGTTGATTTGGCATTTTGATCCTCATGGCTTGTTTACGGTAAAGTCGGCTTATCGGTTAGCGACTACATTGTGTCCAGTTGCCCGGACTCAGGGTTCAGTGGACCAGGTTTCTCCACTTGATCCTAATTTATGGCCTCGACTTTGGGGTCTTCCTCTGGCGCCCAAATTGAAATTTTTCCTATGGAGGATTTTATTAAGAATCCTACCGGTTAGAGAGGATCTTGCTCGGCATGGTGTGCAGGTGGAAAATTTATGCCCTATTTGTGGTTCAGAAGAGGGGGAGTCACTGGAGCATTTATTCCTTTCGTGTCGTGTGGCACTTGGCCTCCGCCATCGGTGTGGCCTACAGCTGCCTCCGGGAATTTTTCCAAACACTCATTTATCCATCTTTTTAAGGCACATTATTCTCAATTTCGATCATTCTACCATAAGCAATTGGGTTCTCTTTTTTTGGCGACTATGGAAAGGGCGGAACAATGTTGTCTTCACACCCTATGCGCAATTTACCACTGCTGCCTTGTACCGTCAATTCCTCTCACATCATGCCTCTCATCAAATTGCCGTCATTCCCTGTCAGTCGCCACCGTTACAGCCCAGACCCCAGCCACATTCTCGTCCATTGCTTCAATCTAGTTTCCGCATTGCTGTTGATGGGGCTACCAGGGCTCCGACTCATGGCGCCATCGGTATGGTTGGGTTTGATCATCTTGTGCCAGTTTTTGCAAGGGGTGGTTTCTTCCCTGGTCTTTTTCATCCCAAGATTATGGAGGTGTTGGCAATTCGAGAAGCGCTTTTATTACTTCGTCAATGGCAGTGGCAGGATCGACCGGTCGTGATCACAAGTGATGCTCTTGCTGTTGTTCACCATTTGACGGTTTCTGATGCCAACGATGCTCTTGCGGGAGCTATCTTACGAGAAGTCATCTTAATGTTACAGGAAATGCCGCTGGTTTCTGTTGTTTTTACTCCTAGAGAAGCGAATAGGGCTGCCCATGTTGTGGCACGTAATGCCTTATGCTACTCTGGCACTAGTAGTGTTTGTTTTGACTGTTCATTCCTCCTTTGACTATCTTCTCACGAAGAAGCCGTTATTTTGTGGCTATCTCGTGCTTATCTAGTTAATCCGCAAGGGTTTCTATGACAAAAAAAAAAAAGATCCAATTCCTATTTGAGAAGAAGTGAGAAGGGCAGATTTGAAATTGAACACTTAGGGTCGTTTGGATGTGGAAATGTAATGCAGTAATTGGATCCAATTACCACATAACGCAGTAATTGGGTTAAAAACCCATGTTTGGGAGAGCAAAAATGATATGGAAATTGAACCATGGAAATTGACTTCAATTACCACATTCATGGTAATTGAGAATACTACACCTCCCCCTAGTAATTTGACATTACCACGTTTTCTTACTTCTATTTCCAAATTCCACACCATCAATTCACACAAAACTAAACCCTATCCAAACGTGAATTTTTTTTCAATTTCCACAAGTCAATTCTTTAGTTTTATACAACATGGAAATTCAGACAAATTTCAACGTTTTAAAATTTCCACATCCAAACGACCCCTTAGAATTAGAAACGAAATATGGTGTCTAAAGTACCCACCTTTCGTAACAACTAAGAAGGACTAGCTAGCTAGGAATGTGATTAGTGTGGTATAAGATAGGTTTCGGTTTGAAAGGATATTATAATGAGTAGTTGAACTTTGCTAAGTTTCGTGATTAAAGGCTGTTTTATAGACTAGCTAAAGGGTTAGACTGACTTGAGGGACTAGGTTTTGACGGTTTGTTGTGCATGGATTATGATGTGTAGTTGTAGGTTGGTTGATATGTAAATGACTAATACCAGAGTTTGGTTTGATTTTATCTTTACGACGTGATATATATATATATTTCGTGGAAGGTCGATAAGCAACAATTACGATGTTAGGTGATTTAAGTTATATAATTCGATTAATAAGTTTTGCAAGTAATATTTGGCGTGATAAAGGAATTAGAGATCCCAGAGTGTCTAAAATTAATATCAATTTGTTGATAAGAGTTGGTTGTTCAATTATTTGCGGTCTGTGACGTCAAGCCCATGACAATATTCTTGTAATACATGAATGAGGGCCTATTTCGGCCTTTTAAATCGAGACTTGTCTTCCTCAATCTCAGCTAGGGTTTATGATCCATGTATATATATATATATATATATATATATATATAGATAAAACACCTAATTTTAGGTTAAATGAATGAGAGAGTTGATTGTTTCAGCCGTGAAATAATCTTGTTCTGATGATTGATTTCTCATTCCAATTCAATTTGTTTTTTCGTTTCGTTATTGTAGCATGAGTATCATTAATGACCCCTAAATGGACAAATTTGAATGGATTTACATGCGAAAAGATAAAAACAAAATTAGAACAAACTATCTATATAGACAGGAAGAAAACGATATCAAGGAGAGCGAAAAGCAAGGGCGGCATTGACATTTTTATAAGAAATTTCTCAAGAATGAACCTCTTGATCAATGAAAATCAAGATCAAGAATGGCTGTCCAATCTGAAAGTGAGTGTAACCATCCTGAAAGAATATGATAGCTACTTCAGGGGCTTATCTCAAAATCTTTTATCATTCATTAGGGCTAAAGTTTGGTTTGATTTACTTGGTGGGAATTGGGAAGAGAGACAGTACGTAGTAGTGCTGTATGGGCTTATTGGTAGGGAAAAGTAGGAAATAATATGGCTATACAAGACAAATGTTTTGAACATAATAATGGAGATGTGATCATTGGTCTTCCAAACTGTTTACTGAGCCTGTTTAAGGGTCAACTTGCATGAGTCATGCAAGTGAATTATTCTCATAATTTTGCTGGTGAAGATAAAACTTGGACTGCATTGCTAGAGACATTACAGAGGAATAGATAGGTAAGATGTTTGTGATTATGGTTGAGAAAACGAGACTAACTATAGTAGCGCCTTCGAGCATAAGAGATATATGCTGGAGTTTTTGGGATTATCCGACAGACACCCCATTTACACCCAATTTGTATTCTATCATATATGTCGTGAATTTCAAAACTCACATGCCCCATCAAATCAAGCATCACTTACAGCATGATAAGTGAATTCAACCAACGAGTACAATATCTCACTCTTCATCCCTACTCGTTGTACCAATTTTGGCTAAAGTGTAGACTGTAGATAATCATATTCACGGGCACCAAACTTACTTTCTTGAACAATTCTCAATGATGATCCCTTAAAAATAGAGGTGGCAATTCTCAATCCAATCCACCAACCCATTAAAAATAGGGGTGTGCTATTTGTAGCCCTAAATAAAGCTTATTTATAGCCCTAAAAAACTAAATTCACTAAAATACCCCTGGCAAAAAATAACTCTCTTTTTTCAAAATACACTCTCCAAACAATCATTGCCGGCAACACTCGTTGGTCGACCAATGTCGCCGGAAGCCATATCTGCCGATCATCATCACCGCGTCACCACCGCCTTTCTCGCCGATCATCATATGATATTTACTCGTTCTCATAGAATAAATTTTGTATATTCAAATGATTGAATGTTCGTATATTTCTCATTATAATAATATTCGTATATAATTTCAATTATAATAAATTTCCCGATCACAATATAATGTTCGGATTATAATGAATTTCACAATAAATTCTAACTTAATTTCCTTGCTAAATAAATTTATCAATTACAATTTAAGATTCGTACTACAATTAATACTTTCCATGAAATAAATTTCTATATTTAAATCATTAAGTTTTCGTATATTTATTAATCAATACAACCTAATATTCATAATCTAAATCCAAATTGAAATAAATTTTATAAATCATAACAACAATTAACTCCGATGTAAAACTAATTAATAATAATAAATTCTTTCATTGAATAAATTTTGCTACATAAATATTTGTAATATAAAATAAATTTAATAATAATAATTTAAATTAAAAAAAATAAAAAACTACCGGCGACGGACGAACGTCCGGCCAGGACGTTTGTCCATCGCCGGCGACGTCTGGCCAGGACGTTTGTCCATCGCCGGCGACGTCTAGACAGGACGTCACCGTCGCCGGCGGTTGGTCAAACTGCCGTTGACCTCGCCGGCGCCGGCGGTTGGTCGGCCAGCCATACGGCAGTTTGAATAACCGCCGACGACGGTGACGTCCTGTCCAGACGTCGCCGGCGATGGACAAACGTCCTGGCCAGACGTCGCGCGGTCGTCGGCGACGCCGGGACTGGACGTTTGTCCATCGTCGGTGACGTCTGGACAGGACGTTGTCGGTGGTCCTTCGTACAAAAATAATATATAACTTCGGCGACGAGTCTTCTTCTCCGGCGAGGCGCTCTGATGTCTTCTCCGTCGACACAACTCTTCTCTTTTCCGGCGACACTCTTCTCCCAAACCTCCGGCGACACTGCTCTCCGTCGTCTTCCGATGAAAAGTCATCCTCTCCGGCGAGATGTCTTCGTCTCCGGCGTGAAATCTCCGGCGACAGTGCTCTCCGGCATCTCACGGCGAAAGTCGTCCTCTCCGGGGAGCTGTCGTCGGCGACGTTATTTGGGACGAAACCGATGACTATTTTTTTTTTTCCAAGGCAAGCCCAAAGGGCATGGGACAAAGACGCGACTCAGATACAATAAGGACACCAAAATAAATGCGGTAATCCGTAAGCAAGCGGATTCCCGATGAAAGAGCCTGTTATAGCCACTACATGGGCAGCTCTGTTAAAGCTCCGAGGAGCAAATGACACGACACTGACTCAAGAAAAGAGAAAAAAAGAGCACTTCCTCCAAGACAGCTCCTCCTCGAGAATGTGTAGCATTCTGATAACCAGTTGATAATTTCCTCAAAAGAAAAAACAAGAGATTATTAGTATATCACCATTTAGTAGGCATCATTAATACCATGAAAATATACAAAAAGCAAAAGGCCTTAACTGATAGACTGACGAGGGGATTGCACTTCCTTCATGTTTTCCTTTAACCTGATCAATCCGAAAGGGATCCACTAAAGTGCTAGAAATCTCTATCCAAAGAGATTAAAGTCTATCATTGAGACAAAGTCGGAAATACCGAATATACCACATCGAAGATGCGATTCAACGATTCAGAGAAAATAAATTATAGGAAATAAATAATATAAATATACAAAATAAATAATAGTCCCCTTAGATAAGAGAAATAAATGAAATTTTTAAATAAAGAAGGAAACTAAAAAGTTCTAATATTAAAAACCATGATTTGACACCTCGATAGATAAAGTAAAAGGTATTTCAACAGGAAAAAAAAGTCCCACATTTAATATCATATATTTAAAATTAAATAAAATAAGTGAAGATGGCTATAAATGTGTACCATGAAACCGATGACTATTGGATGTTGGGAGGGAAGGGGATGTTTGGTTGGATTATTACACAAAATTTGAATTTGAAAAAAGGAAAAGGGTAAAATAGTAATTAATTTATTTTAGGGCTATAAATAAGAAAAAATTAGGGCTACAAATAGCAATTCAGTTAAAAATATCCACCTAATCCAATCCATTTGATCCAAATGGCAAATTACGGTTTGGTACCTATACTTTTTATATTTTACATTTTGGTACCCACAATTTAATTTTTTATACGAAAATATCATTGGAAAATTACGTTTTGGTACCTAAAGTTTTTCATTACAACATTTTAGTACCTAAACTTTTCACATTTTACATATTGGTCCTTGGTTAAGGATGTCATTTGGATTCATGAATAATCCACCAATCCAATCCATGAATCCACCATTCCATTTGCCACCTCTACCAAAAATAACACGAGCCAAATAAGAGAGGACCAGCACATATAAAAAAAATGACAGCAATGCAAACCCACAATATGCTCACTATCACATAAATCCACATGTGTCCACTCCAAAACCCAACCCTAGCTTTCTTATTGGGAATTCCAAATCTCTAAAGTTCGAAGAAACAGGAAAAAATCCCACTGTACACATGTTTTTAAAAAAAATTCTCAAAATACACATGTTATGAAAAAAATTCCCAATCTACGCATGTTTGGGCCTTCACCGCGTCTGACAAAGGCGGTGATTGAATCACCGCGTTAGACGAAAACGGTGATTGCATCACCGCCTTAGACAAAAACGGTGATTGCATCACCGCTGTAGAGAAACGCGGTGATTGCATCACCGCGTTAGAGGAAAACGGTGAAGGCCTGGTGAAGGCCTGACCTACGTCAAATCTTTAAAAACACGTAACTTTTTGCTCGGTTATCCGATCGTGATGAAATTTTTTTTGATTCCGCATAATTTTTCGAGATCTTGCAAGCCGCAAACTGCCGTAGGAATCCAAGTACATTCCGAAATTATGTCTATGATAAAAATTGTAGTCCTCAAAAAGTTATGCAAAATCAAAAAAAATTTCATGATTTTCGGATTGTGGAGCACAAAGTTATGGTCGTTCAAAGTTTGACGAAATCGAAAAAAGGCTCGTTAGGGGTAGCAAACGACGTTTTTTCGGGACGAAGGCGGGACCAAACCGCCTACGGCAGTTTGCGGCTTGCAAGATCTCGAAAATCTATGTGGAATCAAAAAAAATTTCACCACGATCGGATAACCGAGCACAAAGTTACGTTTTTTTAAAGATTCGACGCAGGTCAGGCCTTCACCGCGGCCGTCGAACGCGGTGAAGCTATCACCGTTTTTGTCTACAGCGGTGATGCAATCACCGTTTTTCTCTAACGCGGTGATTGCATCACCGCCCTTGTTTAACGCGGTGAAGCAATCACCGCCTTAGTCTGACGCGGTGAAGACCCAAACATGCGTAGTTTGGGAATTTTTTTCATAACATGTGTATTTTGAGAATTTTTTTTAAAAACATGTGTACAGTGGGAAATTTTCCGAAGAAACAAGGGTCAATCTTTTCGTATGACCTGAACTTTGACCAAAATAAACATCCTGGCCAATCTTTTCGATCTATAACATTCTGGCCCGAACTATACACCAAAATAAATAATTTGGCAAGATCCGATTTTTGACCGTTAACTTGGACGGTCAAACGCGTTGACCGTTAGTCAACGCGCCATGTCACTGCCAAGTCAACATAAAATATTTAAAATAATTCACAATTTCCACATTCCCTAATTTTAAATTATTATAAATTAAAAAATCATCTAATACCTTAGTTAAACCAAAAATTAAAAAAGAAAAAAATTAAATATTTATCAGATCTTCTGACTTGGCAGTGACGTGGCGCTTTGACCGTTAGTCAATGCGTTTGACCATCCAAGTTAACGGTCAAACATCGGGTTTGGCCAAATTGTTTATTTTGGTGTATAGTTCGGGCCAGGATGTTATAGATCGAAAAAATTGGCCAGAATATTTATTTTGGTCAAAGTTGAGGCCATACGAAAATATTAACCCAAGAAACAAAATAGGGTTTTGAAATTTTCAGAGCTCCATTAATCACAGCCAAAAAGAAAGTAGTGGTGATGGGTGTGGCTTTCAGGAAATGATGACGCATTGATGATGGATGAAAATGTCAAAACTAGGAGTCGTTGTTCTTTCTGCTTGTCACATATGTATTGATGATATCCATCATCGAGAAGCATGAAACGACCTTTCCCCCACACAAAAAAAAAAAAAAAAAAAAAAAATCTATGTCGTTTAGTAGTTTGGTAGTGTGCATGTTTGAAAAGATTGGTGGGAGCACTGCCGGCCGTGTTTTGGTTCTCTTGGAGGGTTGTCTCTCCCTTTAGATGCCGCTTTGAAAATTGGTGATTGTATATATAAGCCCTTGATTACACGCACACACGGATAGTGCTAACCTTAGTTATACCTACTATTAAGATATGAGAGACGAGACTGATATGTTTCTGTACTGTTTGACATCGCTCGACGCCTGCCGGGAACACTCGTGAATCCAATTGAGAGTGCGAGGAAGGATTGAGAAAGACTGAGTATGCTTCTCATTGCAGAATGAATCATGAGAGATCAGATTACAATGCAGGATCAACCTTCATACCTAATTTCTTGACCAGGAAAGCTAACTCAAGAGGAGAGAGAACGGAGGGAAAGTTTGTTACTTTCCTTTCCTTATAACCAACTGATTAATCTAAACTACATTTTCATACCCTAACTAATTCCTAGTTCTTAACTAACGGTATCAGGGAACTTTATGGTGTGTACAATTAGATCCACTTCATCATAATCAAGTATGATTGTGTTCGATCGAGGGCACTCTTGCCATTTGATCAGCAGTACATGAAGAAAACGATTGGTTTTTTTCGACCCTTCGCTCACTAAGTGATGGACACATTGTCATTTTGGATAAACATGTGGAAGCGATCAACTCCCGGCTAATTAATATGATATCACACCTCGACGAATGAGGTTGCTTCGATCAATGATCATGAACAGCTAGTACAGTGCACAGCAAGACAGTCATATCATATGAGCTATGACTTAAGCCCGTTTATTAATCCCATATCAGTTATATGTTTTTAGGTGGGGGTAAAAAAACATAAACAAGGGAGGAAAGGTCGTGCTGTATTTGAAAAGAAGTCTTTGAACTTTGACAACCACAAAAAGGTTTTGGTCCCGCCCGCAAGAATACATGGAAAAGGTGACAAATTTCCACCTTTGTCCACTCTCCACTCTCTCAAATCTAAGATTTCAAAAGCATACTCTCTCTCTCTCTCTAGCCCAAAGTTTTTGGGTTTAGGGGTTGTTTCAGTTTCAATGCCGGAAAAGAAACCCATTATTATTAGGATTTGTTTGAAAGTTGTGGTATTGTTTATATGTAAATATTAATGAATTTGTTACATTGTAAAAATACAACGTATTATATGTGTGATTGTGTATATCACCGTAGCTAAAAGTTTAAGTATAACAATCTCAACTCAACTATCTCACGAATTCCAGCTAAAAACCGAGACATAATAATCACTCATTTTGAATGATAATTTATGTAACATCACATAAAAAATTCATGTATCGTATATACATAAAAGTCATAAAAAGAATACATTCTAAACAATACAAATATAATAACATTCTCAGGAAATAATCGCAACTTACAGACGACGCCTTACTACAAAACTATTAGTTTCAAATTTTCATGCACACTAAATGACTTTTTCCTCAGCTAAAACAACCCTAAGAAATAAACAAATTTCCAGTAATGAAAAGGGTCGTTATGTGCCCCATCTAAACAATAATAAAGACAAATGTACAAAATTACTACAACAGGAAGCTTGGTGTATATATGAAACGTTTCTTCTGCTGCTCTTCATTTCAGTGGGTGAAGAAGGGAAAATGCCCTAGCTATCTAGCTTTATTCAAATTCTTAGAACAGAGTGCTAAATGCTGTATATAAGAAGGCTACAAGACAAACACAGCTACTACTGCTTTGGAATAACACTCTCTCCATTATTCCTTGATGCTACCTCAAAAACATGCATATGTGGGTCATATTCTCTTCATTTGTAGTTAACTACCCAAGAGGAAACGTTGTAAGTAGTTAAATCTCCATTGAAAATTTTCATTTCATAATGAAACTATTCTAGTCATAAGTATATATTATAGGGCAATGAGTCCATCCATTGGATAGTTTGACCAATTGTCATGTCATGTGAGTATTGAACTGAACATATATATATGTACTCATAATAGATATGGATTTGGATAGAGTTTGAATTGGATTTGATTTGGGTCAACTCAAATGGGCCAGACTCAAATGGATCTATTTAAGTTACAAATGATTGCACACACTGAAAGACAATATCGATCATTTCACTAACTTCTTTCAATTCGCACATTTATTGTTGGTCTTCAAAAGCAATATTACCCAAGCCTTAATTATCTATTTGTCAAAGTGGAGAAAGAAGGAAATCAAGGAAAAATGCTCTCGACTGACTACATCGGAAACGCAATTGATTCACCAGCGCGTTCCCTTCTGTACGTCCGCCGGACCTTTTGGAGACGCAAACTTCCCCGGTGAGCAGCGGGATGGCAACCGGGATCCCCCAGTCGTTTGCCATGGCTATTGACGAGGGGTCCAAAGATGATCCAAAGACTACAACGACCCCAACTCTGACCGGCGCAGAGACGAGAGACGGAAATCACACTCAGAGGGTTGGCGCGTCTTCATATGCGAACGCAGTTATTGGAACAACGGCGAAAGCCATTACAGCTACGCACCGGCAGGTCTGGGTACCGGTCGATGATCACGATTTGATTCCCGGAGACTTCAATGGGGAACCGGCTTTGAGGGTTTCCACAGGGTTCAAAAGTAAACTTTGTGAACCATGGCAGAAAACCCTTGTAATCTGACTCATGGGGATAAATGTTGGTTTTCAAACCCTCTGTTCCCGATTGCATGCACAATGGCGGCCGATTGGAGCTATGAAGGTAATGGATTTAGATAATGACTTCTATTTGGTGAAATTAGAGAATGAACAGGATAAAGGCTCTTACGGATGGACCGTGGGTGATTTTTTATCATTATATCGCGGTTAAACAATGGACGCCAAAGTTCAGAGTCTCCGATCCTCTGCCAAGGAAGATGATTGTTTGGGTTCAACTTCCGGCTCTTCAAGTGCATTTCTACAATAGGGAAGTCTTGATCTTGATTGAGAACTTGATTGGTCGTACAATCAAATTAGATTACCACACTCTAAATCAACAGCGTGCAAAGTTTGCCCGTCTGGCAGTCGAAGTAGACCTTTCCAAGCCACTCATTCCAAGAATTTACTTAGATGATGAATGGCAGCGCATTGAGTATGAGAATCTGTCGGTGGTTTGTTTTGACTGTGGAAAAATCGGACATGCCTCTTTGACATGCCCAAAATATGTCGTCGTGGTTCAATACCCCCAAGTTGTCATCACCGGTGAGACCTCGCAGGATTTTGGATGCCCGACGCCGACGTCGACGCCTGAGTCAATGGCAGGTTTTGGCCCTTGGATGCTTGTTACCAAAAAATCCAAGCGGAACTCAAGGGGCAACGTCGGGAAAGTTAAGGAAGAATTTGTGCCTGGAAGACAGAATCAGGAGGGGGGGGGGGATAAAAAACGGAAAGGGAGGAGGGAAGAAAAAGGAAAGTGAGGAGCGGATCTCGCAGTCCTCGAGGCAGAAGCCGAATCAACCTCAACGGATGGACAACTCAAGAAAAGGAAAGGGAAAACTCATTGAGGACTCCTCTTCAACGGCTAAGGGATTGTTGGGCTCTGGCCCGATCAAGATTCTCCAATGACCAGCTGGGCTAAAGCCCAACTCGGATTCCTCCAAGGCCTCCACGTCGGCCTCTCATACAGGAGACAAAGTCGTGCTCGCATCGCCCTCCACACCCAGTGGGCCTCCCGCGGCTGCTAAACCAGCCCAACAACTGACATCCATGTCAACCCCGTCGGTCCAACTAGTAATGGGCCCTAGTGGCACGCTTATGCAGATCGTCGACCTGCCTCCGACGAGCACCAAAGCGCAGGAAGCTGGGAAATCGGCGATGGCGGGATTCAAAGAGATCAAAGCGAGCAGGACAAGAACTGGCAAATCTCGCGCTCACAAAAGCTCTCCCATCAAGGCGAACCCGCTTAAACCCCTTCAGATTTGGTCCCCAATGAAGAATAAATCGAAATCCATATTGGCTTCCCTGACTCTCCAGGACATCACTGCGTGGACGAGAACTGACTCAATGACGAACGAAGGAAATGGAAACGAAGCTAGAGTGATGCTGGAAACGGAGTCCGCGCTTGACACTAGTAATAGCGCAGATCTTCAATTGCAGGTTGCCTAACCCGGTGAGCTCGTTCCCTTTCCCCTTTGTTTTTAGTCTCTTTATGTCGATTATAAACTCTATTAAAATCTTGGCTTGGAACGTCGGAGGGGCTGGTAGCAAAGCTTTTCCAGGTCACTAAAGACGATTGAGTCTTTTGTTATCTTATTGGAACCTCAGATCAGTGGAACCTCGGCCAACACTGTTTGTGATAAGTTTGGATCCCCTAATGTTCTCAGAGTGGAAGCGACTGGGCGAAAGGGTGGCATATGGATGTTCTGGGATGAGAGAATGTTTTCCACTCAGCTCTTTCCGGCGTGTGATCAACATATCTCTCTGCGTATCTCGCAAGGAGGTGACGATCCATGGATATTGACATCAATTTACGCTTCTCCCCAGCCAGCGCTTCAACAACATCTCTGGACCAACATTTTACAGCTAAGCCAAGAAGTGGACATTCCTTGGCTTCTCACAGGGGACTTTAATGCTATTCGGTCTCCTGATAAGAAGTCGGGTCTCGTTTCTGCTATCACCTTGAGGAGATGTTAGGTTTTCAATGACCATATCAATGTGTCTGAGTTGATTGATCTTGGTTTCTCGGGCTCGCGCTTTACCTCGAGCAGAGGTGGCCTCCATACTCCATAGCACTCATAAAGCTAGCAGACTAGATCGTAGTCTCTCCAATAACCGGTGGAATGCTGACTTCCCGGAGACTTCTGTTCTCCATCTTCCGAGGCTCCACTCCGATCATAATCCAATCCTCACTTCTGTTGCTAATCAGGGGCAAAATTCTGCGGGACCTCGTTCCTTTAGATTTGAGGCAGCCTGGTTCACCCACTCTAATTTTTTTGGATTTTCTTGCAGGGTCCTGGGAGACAAACCATAGCCTGCCCAATGCTCTCTCAGTTGTTGCAGCCAAGCTTACATAGTGGAACCAGAATGTCTTCGGCAACGTTCTGAAAAAGAAACGCAGACTGCTTGCACGACTAAAGGGCGTTGAGACCAGGCTTTCGGACGGCTTTAGTCCATCCCTTGCAAAGTTACATTCGAAGCTGGAGGCTGAGCTCGACAAGGTCTTGGAACAGGAGGAGTTAATTTGGTTTCAAAGGTCAAGAGAAAATTGGGTGAAGTTTGGCGAGAGAAACACAACCTATTTCCATCAGCATGTTAACATCAAGAGGCGGCGCAACCAGATTAGAGCCCTGGGAGATGGAGGAGGGAATTGGGTGGTGGACTCTGAGGATCTTGCTGCTTTCGTCTTTGATTTTTTTGTCTCTGCAGGATTCTTCGGAATATGAGGATAAGATACCCAAGCAGTCCTTTCCTAGGCTTACGCACTCTGAGCTCATGACTCTTCTCCGCCCTTTTTTTGCTTTGGATATTCACCAGGTTATCTTTGATATGAAACCTTTTCAGGCTCCCGGGCCTCATGGCTTTCATGCAGCTTTCTATCAACAAACTTGACAGATTACAAGCAAATCTCTGGTTGATATGACGCTTAGATTCTTTTTTACAGGTAGCCTTCCGGAGAGGGTGTTTGATTCGACCGTAGTGCTTCTTCCGAAGGTTGAGAATCCAAAGTTTGTCAAGTAGCTTCGACCTATTTCTCTCAACAATGTATGCTTGAAAGCTATTACGAAAGCCATGACGAGCCGGCTAAAACTGATCATGAGGAAGCTGGTGTCCCCCGACAGAGCAGCTTCATTCCTCCTAGACAGACTACTGACAATGTATTCATTGTTCAGGAAGTCCTCCATACGTTAGGGAAGAAAAAGGGAAATAGAGGTGGGATTGTGCTTAAGATTGACTTGGAGAAGGCCTACGATATGCTGCGATGGGAGTTCTTAAGAGATACCCTGAAAGAAACGGGGCTTCCAAGTTCTTGGATCAATTGCATCATGTACTGTATGGAACAGAACAATATGAGAATCTTATGGAACGAGAAACTGTCTCATGAAATGCAGCCATCCCGCGGTGTCAGACAGGAAGATCCTTTATCCCCTTATCTTTTTGTCCTTTGTATGGAAAGATTATCTCACATAATAGATGAGGCCGTCCAAAGTAAGTGCTGGAAGCCTGTTCGGCATACGAAGGATGGTCCTCCACTCACTCATCTCTTTTTTGCAGATGATCTTCTCCTATTCACAGAGGCAGAATCCAGGCAGATCAGGATCATTAAGGAATGCTTGGACGACTTCTGCAACAGTTCCGGACAGCGGGTTAACTTTAACTGGCTCCTTGGAAGGCTAAGAGACTTTCTTTTGCTTCTCGCCTCACGGTGGCTAGATCAGTTACTGCTTCTCTCCCTACTTATAGTATGAATACTGAGCTTATTCCTAGTGTTGTTTGCAATCGTATAGACAGGCTGAACAAGGATTTTGTTTGGGGAGAAGAGGAGAACAAGCCTAAGATGCATGCTGTAGCGTGGGCGAAGATGATTTTGCCCAAGCAACAAGGGGGATCCGGCCTTCGCTCGATCAAGCAAGCAAATCTTGCAATGTTGGCCAAAGGAGGATGAAGGTTGCTCAAGTAGAAAGACAACTTATGGACTAAAGTGATGCGGTCCAAATATGGCCGGGAACGCAAGGATCTGGACATCATCAGGCCGATTTAGGGAAGTTCCTTTACCTGGAGAAGCCTCTCTAAGGCTGCTAACCTTCTTCCGAAGGGTTGTGCTTGGAATATAAAGAATGGAAATTGTACTAAGTTTTGGCAGGATATCTGGCTTTGGCAGGTAACGCTCCGAGAAGTGGCTCTTAATCCGATTCCGAGTAAGATGGAGAACATGGTGGTGGCGGTTTCGTGGACGAGGATGTGCTTTGGAAGACTGACCTCTTTGCGGATCTGCTTCCTTTGGAGATTCAAAACAAGATCCTCAGTGTCGCCGTTGACAACCTGTCGGCAGTTAATGATACCATCTTTTGCAGTACCTCGACAGATGGAAGATTCTCTGTGAAGACAGCTTACCAACTTCTCAACATGCGCCCTCAAGATCCGGATGAGAAGTTTTGGAAGATAATTTGGAGTCTCCCTATACCTGTGAGAGTGCGGAGCTTTATGTGGCTTGTGCTGCTAGGAAAGAATGCTACAAACCTGCTGCTCTTCTCGAGAAGGGTAATACAAGGTCCGTGGTGCAGAAGATGTCAGGGGAAGCCGGAAACCATATTACACATTCTCCGGGATTTCCCTCCAGCCATCTATTTCTGGTCTCGTCACGTGTCGCCTCCCAAGCAAGACCGCTTTTTCCATTCTGATCAGGCGAGCTGGCTTTGGGACAACATTGGTAACGACGAGCTCCTTGATGATGGTATGCCCTGGAATGCCTTCTTCTGCATTGTGGTTTAGTTATTGTGGAAAAACAGGTGCTCCTTATGCTTCAAAGGTTCGAGTGGAGCTCTTTCCTCCCCCTATCTGACTCACTCCATCATTACCAAGGCGAATCTTTGGCAGAAGGCTTGTGCTGCTTCTGCTCTTTTACCTTGCGGGAAGAAGCAACCAACTACTCGTATTGTTGTGGACATTGGGTGGAAGGCTCCACCAACGGGCTGGTGCACTTGAACAATGATGGTGCCTCAAACGAAAATTCAGGGCTTGCTGGTTGCGGCGGGGTGCTACAGGACAGTCGTGGTCACTGGATGATGGGGTTCGTTGCTAACATCGGGACGGCCACTGCAGCTTTGGCCGAGTTGTGGGCCTTTTCCATGGTATTGATATGGCGTGGAGGACCGGTTGCCGCGTCCTAAAGATAGAATCTGACTCTCAGTTGGCCATTCAGCTCATCAGCGATAGACACGATCAGGTTCATTCTTATGTGACTCTCCTTGCTGCTATTCGGAGAAAGCTAAGCCAAGATTGGTTGGTAAGCATTGCTCATACATACCGAGAAGAGAATAGAGTCGCGGACTGGCTCTCGAAGCACAGTCTCGTCTATCCCTACGGTATGTATGAACTTGCCGATCCACCACAAGGCATAGCTGGTCTTCTTTAGGATGATATGAGGGGAATCACGTTCAAACGTAGAATTGCTACCCGTCCCTCTACCTCCACCTCTCCTCTGACGATGTAATTTCTTCTCTTGGCTTCGGCCTCCTTGTACGCAAATTTTTTTTTATCTATTTGTACAAACTAGAACATTGTGTATAAGTCTACTTCTAAAGTAATATTACCCAGACCTTAATTTTGGCATCCCTAGTCATAACACAAGTATTATAAAACAGTACCGAAGGTTGGTACTAGAAAAGTCAGTAATAAAGTGTTTTGAGTTTAAATCGTGATTCAACCATTTCATACTGAAAAAACCGTCTACCAATTTAGATTTCATACATAATTTTTTCGGTTAGACCATCCACTCGATACGCTTTTGCAAAGACTAAGACTAGTAGTAAGTGAGTTTCGAATATGACATAAATAATCAACTTTAGCCGTTAGAGTTTGAAATTAAGGTTGGTCCCCGCTTAAGAAAACCCAAATGCCAAAGCGATAGCTAGTTATTCAGGAACAAGCTCCCAAAAGGAGGGTTGGTTGGCATTTACTGAATATCTAGCAAAAAGCTTCCTTCACCAGGCGGTACAATTTGACCTGCCCAAACCTTTGGATTTGTCATCCTAGAATGTAATAACCCATCTCACTCTCGACCCTTTCTATGGTGGACATGGTCAATTGTCTGGTTTTGGAATCAAACTGAAATGGTATATCTAGGAGCGGAATGTAAAAGAAAAGTAGGGTATAAACAAGATTCAAATTGTATCCTCCTATTTGACTAATTGTTCATATTTGATTTTGATTTAGCTCAATAAGTTTTTTATACAATGGCAGGAAGTGGTATCATATTGATATTAGGCTCTTTCTCAATAACTCGAGTGATTGTACCAACTGTATATCGACGTCATATCAAAGTGTGAAGAAGATGAAATAAAAAAATACTGGGAACTGAGCTAGACATGAATTTAATCCCAATTGATCTCACAATGGTTGAAGGAAATATTCTCTACTATAAATTAAAATGAGTCGAGTATCGCCAAATCCATACCTAACCGAGTTTTACCTACCCAACGGGCAGGATCGAGAAGGGTTTGCCATTCCTAGTTGCCTCCCACTCCTTTCAAAAACCTAAATCTTTGCAAAAATATCTTTACATCATAGGTCATGCTTTGAGGTTATCGACGGGCTCTGCCCTCTGATAATGGCGTTAATGGAGACTGTTTTATATGCCACTACAAAACAGAGCAAGGAATAAAGTTGGCCTCCCAGGGGGAAATGTTAGATTGTTATGGTAGGTGGAAACATCATAAAAGATCCAATTCCGATAACATTTTTTTAGTACTATAGAGTCTAATAAATGAATTCGAATAGGAGGAAAGAGTTGGATGTAGGAATCACAACTTAGAGTTCTTTCTAGTGACCTAACTGTCAGCTGTCCCAGTAGCTCCTTCGTTTCCATTTTCATTGATTGCAAAGTGGTTGTGGTGTTGGATTTTGAATCTGTAGACCTTAGTTTTAATTTCGTTATCAGTGGATATCGACTAGTGTGGTTGTAATGTCGGATTTTAAATCTAGAAACCATAGTTTTAACACTCTTAACTTGCATCACTCTCTCGTCCCTCTTGTTGAGGCATCAATAAAAATATCGATCGCTTCCAACTACTCAAATTGTGGACAAAAATTAATCCTCAACATGCTATCAAAGTCTTCAAACGTCCGAAGATGACATGGGCGTAGCCGTCGAAAAGAGGGATGATTACATCTGATAGGCTGCCGGAAATAGCATAGCAAAGAAAGGAGCTTTCCTAAGTAGGAAGTTTGAAAGTTCAATGGTTAAGGACTCAACAGAGAAAATTGCATCCGATGTTGCATCAACTATGTTTATGTTTACGAGTAGAGTATCAATGAAAATGCATGACACCTAATATTAACCGTTAACGTAATGAAATGCAATCAATTTTGCCAAACCCATCTAGGTGTGACTAAAGTCATAAGGTAACGAGGGTTGACACGATGTTATACCGACTTTGATTCCTTCCTCTAACGCCGAGTGTAAAGTTCATCATTTCAGTTCACTGGCGAGACTATGAATCAATAAAGATCCGATGATAGCTCTCCTCGTACATAATCCTACCTATTTTAGCTAACTTAGACCAACATTTTATGAAATACTAGTAGATACGGGGGGAAAAATTCTCTCTAAATAACTCAATTTCTTTGATTTAACAAATTTTTTGCTAATATATTTGGGAAAAAAATATATGCAGAAAATTTGTCGATCATAAATCACCGTTTCCACATTCCATGCAGAATACTCAAATATAAAAATGACGAGCAGAGAGAACTATTCAAAATAAAGCGTCCCCTGTTTTCTTTGGTCCCTGATTTCCCCTGTTTCTTGGCTATAACACTTACATATTTAATCTTCAAGACCAGAAAGTCATAATTAAAAAATGATTGATGGATGATTAAGGTCGTCTCTACTCTCCATTTTTTTGGCCAACATGCAGACAAAGGGAACAAGACGAACAACCACTGCAGGAAAAGAAAGCAAGCTAAGCATCATACTCTGCCCCAAAATTATTCAAAAAAAATCCACCAAATCAATAAATAGCGCTTCTTCCACTTCCAGTTTGGACTCTTGTATTAATCCCTCTACCCCCTTCTCCACAAACCCAAAAAACCTTCTCTGCCTTCCTCTGCTTTCTTCTTCCCTCACCAATGGAAAACCGGTTGAGTACCCGGATCTCTCGCATCTTCCGGGGCTCATTCGGGTCCTCTTGCCGGACCCGGAACCTCTCCGACGTCGCCGAGAAGGCCGTCTTCATCCCCCACCGGCAAAACATCAACAACGACGAAAACGGCTCTGTTTCGTCGCTAAAGGCTCGACCTTTCCCGACCATATGCAGAGCAGCAACCTGCCCTGAAACCGCAACTCAAGTGATCAATCACTGTACCATCCCTTCAAAGAGGAAAGAATCTCACCAGAGAAGATACCCTCCTCTCGTTCCTAACTCCGGGAAAGGCTTCCCTCCGGATTTGTCGTCCCCTGTTTCTCCCCTGACCCGGTCATACTACCGGAAAAAACAGAGTACCCAGAAACAGGGGACGAAAAGCAAGAAGAAGAAGAAGAAAAGGGGCGGAACCCAGAAGCGGGAAACGAGTTCTCTTATTAGTTCTTCGTCCCTCGACAGCGTCTACTTCGGCGGGAGTTACTATTGGTTCAGCAGCGAAGACGAAGACGAAGGAGGAGGAAAAGGCGATAAGAATGGGTATGAGAACGATGACGAATCCGACACTCTGTTTTTCTCCTCCAGAAGCCTCTCCTCCGATTCGTCGGCTCTCTCTGCCAGCCGCCGCCACCGAAACCGCCGGAATCATCGCCGTGAAGGGTATGCCACAGTCGAGTCAGATATTCGCCGCGAAATCGACAACTCGAAGAAGGGCGTCGCTAAAGCTGCTGCTGGCGATGCTAAAAGTGGCGATAAAAGCGGGAAGCTGCCACTGGAGGGGAAAGTGAAGGGGAGCTTTGCAGTGGTGAAGAGCTCGAGCGATCCTTACAACGATTTCAGGACATCAATGGTGGAGATGATTATAGAGAAGCAGATATTCGGGGCCAAGGATTTGGAGCAGCTGCTGCAGTGTTTCTTGACTCTCAACTCTGATCATCACCACAGGATCATCGTTGAGGTTTTCACTGAGATTTGGGAAGCTCTCTTCTCCACCTTCTATTGATCAATAAGATGGGGAAATCGTTATTAATGGTAATGGGTATATTAGGATTACAGCTCTGTAACTCTGCTCTGTTTCTGTGTGAGTTTGATCTCTCTTTCTCCCTGCCTAAGTTGTTGCTGTAATTGAGTTCTGACTATGAACCATTGACTGCTCTTCTTCTGTTCTTGCTGTAATTTGATTTTCATGAGCTTGAAATAATGTAAGATCGGGTTGCGCATCGCTGTGTAACGGAAATGTCAAAGTATGTTTGGGGGTTTCTTCTCTTGCGTGTGTAATGTGTTGTGTTTTGACGATTGACAAGATGGACCAAAAGGCCTGGCTAGGGGGGAAAATGAAGCACTTCCTTTTCAATCTTTTTGGACTCGATGGAAAGGGTAAATGTGTTCCTATCTGTCTCCAATTCTCATGTCGTGTGAATCGGGTTACGGTTTTGATTATATGAGGTTATAGTATTCTAGTGTGAGTTGCTAGTGTATGCATTCAATGATTGTAGAACGAGGAGTGCGCTATCAACAACCATTAGCGAGTCAGAATGTCCTAAACAATTTAGGTGTTTTTATCCATTGGATTGGTGCAATAAGATTGTATGTAGCATGATTGGTGCAACATGTAATTAAGCTTTCACCACATGCTTGGTATCGGTTGAATCATCTCACTCAAATGTTTGTATTCGTTGGATTAACATGGTGACACAAAATACTATATCTAAAAGTTATGTCTTTCTCATCTCTCATTCAATTTGATGAACTTACTACTTAGAGAGCCAAGACAATCCGATTGGATTCAGTTGGGGGCTTTACTAAATTCCTCTATTATTTTGAACTTGGATGATGTGGCAGTGATTCTATGGAATTAATCAAAGTATTACGTTTGATGTTTGAAGATGTCAGTGTAGGTGTAGAAAATATTTTCAATTTTGTATATTTAATTATTTTGTGATGTTCAAATCAAATATCAACATGTGTGTTTGTAGTCCAACAGTTAGGATAATTGCCTTCCAAGTAATAGACTCGAGTTCGACTCCCGAAAAACGCATGCAGAAACAAAATTAACTAAATCTCTAACATAGCTCGTTTTTTCTTGTTAATTTTTTCTTGTTATTATTGTTATCTTTTTCCGAGGAAAATTAACGAAATTTCTAACATAGTTCATATTTTCTTGTTAATTTAATTAATTTATTATTGTCATTTTTCTTAGGGGTGGACAGTGATGGAGTCAGAAATTCGAATGAGAATGAGCAAAAAAGTCATCATTGAAGGGATTTGAATCATAGTCATTAGGGAGGGCGGGCTAATGCCTTACCAACTAGACTATTTTTAAAACTCATTACAAATTGTACATATCAATATATCTACATTTGAAAATTGGGAGGACTATAGCCTCACCTGAGATTAACGTTGGAACAAATTAAAAAGGGACAAAAAGAAAATTTTCTCTTTAGAAATTCAACCTTTTAGGTTAGGTCTTGCCGTCTTGTGTTCTGTTTTCTACTACCCTGCTTTTCTCTGTGGTGGGAGTTCAAACTCGAAAGGTTGAAATAATTGGGAATTGGGACTTGGGAGCTTTTTCTAATGGAAATGGATTTGAAAGCAATGCTTTGCATAGAAAGACAAAAGGTAGTATGCATGGTAGGATCTCTATTGGTGGGGTTCGAACTTACAGATTGCACACTTGCACGTTGCACCAAACCAATAGGTTCGGTATAGTGAAAGCCTTTTCATGAATTTTAGACCCAATATATATCAATGGAAGATTTGAATTTTAGCCATCCAATAAGAGTGCATCAATTCGATCCCTCTCATTGGATCAATTCCAAATTCAAACATTTATACATAGAAAAATTAATTGTATGTGATCCTTTCAAACGCATGGTCACAATCACGCGTCAGATAATTCGTGTACGAGAATGCTATTAAACTACCCAAAACATTGTATCACAATTGTAGAACTAATGGTCTATTTTTATATCATGGTGGTGTTGTCTTGTCTTGTACCCTTTGTGATACTCGAGAGTTGTATCTGCATGAGGACATTAATGACATAAACAAAAATAATAATTTTTCTGCAAAAACAGCAGGGGTTCTTCAATGATAATCATGAAGCTTGGCTCCGCAGCAACATCTTAAGCAAGGAGTCCACCAGTTCGGGTATTAGTTGGCCAAGCTTCTTCAGCATGGCGATTTGGCTGCTTTGGAAGAATCGAACAGTCGCGGCGTTCAAAGGAGCGGGTGCTTCACTTTCTGCTCCATCCCTTATGCACTCTATCCTAACCAAAAGTAAGTTATGGAATGATTCTTGGCATGCTCCGGAGCTCTTCCCCAACCATAAGAAGCAACGAGCAGATCCGGTAGTTGCAGATATTGGGTGGAAGCCGCCGTTAGAGGGTTGGGTCTTGGTTAACACAGATGGCGCTTCTAATGGTAACCCGGGTCTAGCAGGTGCTGGTGGTAGTATTCGAGACTCGCAGGGTAAGTGGTTGGGTGGTTTTGTTGCTAACATCGGTACTGCTTCTGCTGTCCTGGCTGAGCTTTGGGCCATTTTGTATGGTTTGGTGTTGGCCTGGAATCTTGGATTTCGAGCGGTTAAGCTGGAGTCCGACTCGCAGCTGGCAATTCAGTTAATTCAGGAGAGATATGATCACATACATCCGTATGCTACCCTCTTGAGTCTTATCCGCAGAAAGATTGGACAGGACTGGCTGGTTAGCCTGTCTCATACATACCGGGAAGGGAATAGAGTCGCGGACTGGCTCTCGAAGCACAGTCTCGTCTATCCCTACGGTATGCATGAACTAGCTGACCCGCCATCAGATGTGACCACGCTCTTGCAAGACGACGTCAGAGGTGTTACTTTTGAGCGTCGTGTTGTGGCTAACTCTACCTCCTAATCTTATTCTCCCCCTGTAATCTTTATTGTTCTTGGCTCATGCCTCCTTGCTTTGCAAAAAAAAAAATATATATATATATATATAGAAACAATAAGTAGATGAGTGTTAGACCAAACATAAAGAATCATAAATTGGTGTATATTGTATGAGATAAGATTCTGAGTGGTCGGTTCGATTCACAATCTTGAAAAATAAAATTCTCATTAAAATGTCATCCAATTCTACTCAACCTACAAATCGACTACAATGTAACTCTTATTATGATAATTGATTAATATAAATGATAAAAGAAACTCATTCAGCCAACAAATCGACTACAAAACTAATTTGTGTGTAATGCCATAGTAGATTTAATCCTACTTTTTTTTCTCTCTTTCCCTATTAAAGCAAATAAAGTTCTAGATCTAATCCATATTCAGATTCCAATGTAACCCTTATTCAGATTCCAATCTGATCCAACTCAAAAAACCCTAGCCCCCCTTAATTTGTCTGAAGAAAAAACAACAGCCTTCTTCTGCTTCACCTTTCCTGCCCTAATTCTCCCGTACTGTCTGCTTTTAGCAATACAACGAGACAAATATAGAAGCTAATACTAGGTAGCTTGAGATAACAAGAAAAAGAAGACCATCTTCTCTCTGTCCTTCAACAGAGTCAAACCAAGAAACACAATTACAACAATAATAATATCATCATTGCCGATAAAAGCAAGCAGCTATAGATATAGCTCGACATTTCTCACTCTCTGCGCCATTCTGCTGCGTAGTGAGTAAAAAAAGCAGACTGGGTTGGGAGCCCAATGCAACAGTGGGAGAGGCCCGTGAGTTCGATTTTCAGAAGGTCTTCACTGCATCTTCCCCTTTGTAGCTAGGAGAAGAGAGAAAGTGATCGAAATGTACCTGCGGCTCGAGAACCCAAAAAATGCGACAGGCAAATGGCACTGCCATATATGTCTCCGCAAATGGAACTCCTTCCTGTTGCTTCCCCCAGTTAGGAGGCCTGTATCAGTTTGAAAAATCATCGACAGAAAGAAAGAAAGAACGAAAGAAAGAAAGAAAGAATGAAAATAAATGGTGTTCACAGTGTGGTAAACTGTAAAGCTTAAAGTATCAATACTGGCTAATAAGTTAAGTTTGTGGAGTTCTAGTTTAACGGTATACCATGACACAATGAAGTGAGCTCAATTCAATGAGTCTGGTTTGGGCCCCTTGGACTATCTATTAATTCTGCCTCGGCTCTAATCGTAAAGCGAAAAACAAAAATTCAATCACCCATTGTCGCTTCAAGAAAATGTTAAATTATGTGGCACCTTCTAGTGGCATAGGGGTATGCAACGTTAGCGTTCAGTCTGGATCGCACCAAGCTCATGTGAACCGCAGTCCAAATCCAATAGTTAAAAAAAGTTTAGGACCAAGGACCAGACTGACATTTGCATTCTAGTCCAGTTTGTCAAAAGTCCAT
The DNA here is from genome assembly GCA_946122785.1 of Linum tenue. Taxonomy (NCBI): domain Eukaryota; kingdom Viridiplantae; phylum Streptophyta; class Magnoliopsida; order Malpighiales; family Linaceae; genus Linum; species Linum tenue. The sequence continues at coordinate 8,494,797 of CAMGYJ010000003.1, read as the reverse complement.
TTTTCTTCCATATTTATAAAAGTCTTGAGACCAAGGACTGGATCACGCTATATTCGCTTTGATATTATTCGGTCCAAATATCGGTTTGATCTGGCTCCGCCATCTCCTATACAAACCAACCCGTTGCACACCTGAATATATATCAAAATAAATGCTAGAGTCTGAAGTCGTTTGGATGAGGAATTGTAATAGATCAATTTGACACAATTGTCTCATTTTGAGACAATTGTACCAAATTGCCTTGTTTGCCAGCAAAATTTTTGGATGGATCAATCTGCCTGAGGTATTTTGTATTGATCCGTTTTGAATCAATTTCAATTACCTGGGGTGGGGCAGGTAATTCAAATTGACTCGTCTATAAAACGAGACAATTGATCAAATTGACTCATTTCTAAATTGATCCATCCAAACGAGTTAGAAAATAAGCACACAGCTCGTACTACAACTACCAAAGTCTGAAATTCTTTGCTCCCGACTTCATTTCTTTATATGTCAAATATATATATATATATATTTCTTTTTGTTCACAATCCACATTTTAGATGGCTAAAATGTAAAATCACAACCGTATTCATTTAAAAGAATAAAATAAACAAAAAGGCAACAAGTAAATTAATCCTTTTCTTACTAGCTATCTCATTCGTATGGTTGTACACCACCTAGAACTAGCATTTGGAATTTCATATTATGAAAGAAAGGACTAGCTAGGTAGATAGATTCGAGTTGTGATCGTGTACTCCAGCAAAAATAATAAGGCAAGCCTGGTCGACTACAACTTGCGAGAAAATGACCCGGCAAAGCTGAGAGGTGAGAAACCGATTCTAGTATACTAGCTAGCTTATGGGCTGAGCCACTTGGAATGGGCTCAAGAACCCAAAACAGTAAATGGCTGACTGGCTGGCTTAGATTAGACAAATACTACTGAACCAAATGAGCCTGCCATTCTCCAGCTAGCGACCTCTCTTGCCCCAATTCGCATCCTCTTTTAGGAAAGACTGAAACCCCACTCGCCCACTCACTCACTGCCCTTTTTGCCTTGTCAATTTTTACAGACCTTTCTCTCTCACTCACTGATAAACAGCCAGCAAATGAAACAAAAAACGCAAAAAGGTTAAACAATATATTGCTCAACTTGAATTTGGACGTAACATTGCTGTCATTCAAAAAAAATAAAATTGCAGGAACAAGGCTCGCTATATAGCTATATCTCCACCCACAATACGTATGCAGTACACGTATCATAGATGCCTTTTTAGCTAGATTTGGAAGCAGTAAAAAGGCATTGCAGGTCGGTGTTCTGGTTCTGGTTCTGGGTTTTTATCTTTCTGCCGAGAAAGAAAGAAAGTAAAGAAAAGAAAAGAAAAGGAAGAAACTGTCATGCATGCACGTTACTTCTTCTGCTGTGCTGCCTTCTACTCTCTCATTCTCCCCTCTCCGCACTACTGATGCAATTTATTTCAAACTACTCTTTCCTCGTCTCTAACTAGCTAAATTTCCTTGTCAATTTCCCTTCCAAAATTATTTATGTGGTGGTGGGTGGCTCTATCACTAGAAGTGGAGGTTTGGTTTGTGGTTTGCGACGTAAACTACATCAACGGCGGATCCAGAATAGGTTAGAGCACTGGATCGCATTTAAAATGTCGTGGAGAGAGTTGGGCCCTAACCTTATGAACATTGAAATATAGGAAATTCCTACAATACCTTGAAGTTATGGTAACTTGATGTTTTTTACCTGCTATAACAGGTTTCACAAGTCGCATAACGTAAAATACAATAGGCATGCATTACGTAATGGTTACGTAATGTGTGTTTATCTTACGTAATAGTTGAAAAATGTCATTACGGAAACCTTACGTAATAGACACTCATTTTACATAATGAATATTAACCTTTCGTTAAGTAATCTGTTGAATCATTACGGAAGGCTTACGTAACACTTCTAATTTAAATGTTACGTAACTATCGTTACGTAACCTTTAGGTAATAGATGCATACTTTACGTAACAGTTGTAAAGTGGCATTACGGAAGCCTTACGTAATGGATGGTCCTTTTTACGTAATGTGGTAAGTCATTACGAAAGTCTTACGTAACACTTCTAATTTAACCGTTACGTAAGAAATAACCTTCGTTACGTAATCTTTACGTAATGAGCGTGTATTTTATGTAACAGTTTTAAAATGTCATTACGGAAGCCTTATGTAATAGCGATGCTTTTACGTAATGAATATTAATCTAGCGTTACGTAAAATGATAAGTCGTTACGGAAACCTTCTGTAACGCTTCTATTTTAACTGTTACGTAAGACTAACAAACATTACGTAATTGTTACGTAATAAACATTAGTTTTACGTAACGCGACCTATAAAACCTGCTATAGCAGGTAAAAAATGTCAAGTTATAGTAACTTCAAGGCATGGTAGGAGGTCCCTGAAACATATACTCAAAATCGAAAATTTACAAGTACTATACGAGTTTTGGATCCGGGGAGGGCTGGGCCGTAGTCCGAGAGCGGCTCCCCAGATCCGTTGTTGATGGTAAGCTACGTTCATATTTGTGGGTACTGAGTTGAACATGGTCAGCAAATTCATATAATCATATTAGACTAATAAAATCTAATTTTTTTCTTTATCTTCACCACTCATTAATAATATTTCAAAATATAAGAAGTAAGGATCAATAATTTTTTTCTTTATCTTCACCACTAATTTTTTTCTTTATCTTCACCACTCATTAATAATATCACCAAGGTTGTCAAACCGCGGGTCGACCCGTACCCGGACGAGCTAGTGGGTCATGGGTCACCCGTTTTAGCCCGGTTTAGCCGGAAATATGGAAAATGTAATTATATTATACTTATCCTGAATCCAACATAAAAAATGCTACACTACTTCAACTCCAACACACTTAAATAACATCAACTTAAATTCAACATAGTAAAAATTCAACAACACTTAAATCATTCACAAAACAATAAACATCGCATATATCTTTCGTTCCATTTATTGGAACCAAGTCCCGAACCCTTACCAAATGACTATGACTCATGGAACTAAAGGTAATGGAGAGGCTCGGGTCGCAAATAATGGAAAAGAAAAGACAATGAGAAGATGGTCTCCGCCGGCGAAGGAATTGGTGACCGACAATGAGAAGGGTGGAGGCACAGGCGGCCGAGGCGGAGGCCGAGCAGAGGCAGCGATCAGAGGCGGCCGAGCTGAAGGGAGGGGAGACGGAACGGTGGCGGCCGATCTGCGAAGATGATTCTCTCCGCCGGCGACCTGGAGCGCGCCACCGAAGAACCCTGGCGTGGCGATATCGATCGACTGCGGGAGAGGGAGATGGCTGCCCTGCTGGAAATGGAATGCGATGTATGTTTGTAGGGTTTTGGTTTCCAGACGACCAGCAGACCAACACCAAGTAGAACGGCGCCGCTTCCCCTTCTCGTTTGCTCTCCGCGCAGTCTGCAGAAACGGCGACGCAGCGGCTAAAACGGGGCTCAAGAAGAGCAACCCGCTGACCCGCTCCAACGGACTAACCGGCTGGGCCAACTTGAATTTGACCGGGTTTCTCCGAGTTTGACTATTTCCGGACTGATATGAAAATGGGTTGGTATGTCCCATTTTTTTGGCCGGATCCGGGTTAATCCGGGTCGACCCGCGGGTTCACAACCTTGTATATCACCATGGTCTAGTCAACAATAGTAATATTCGTTGGTGTCAGCCGCCGGCCGCAACCCTATGTTTTGAAAGATGAACTTTCACGAATAAGCACAACCAAAGTGCAGTAGTGGACTATGATTAATTGCTAACTATTTTGGTGCCATTTGTAGTAAAATAATAACTTTGTGATCATTGGTACATTATAAATAAATAAAAAACTTTGTGATCATGGTTAATTGCAAAATATAAGACAGGTAACTATACCAGCACTAATTTCCACCCCTAGCTATTAGGGCTGGCTATTTGATTTGGATTTTTGGGTTTTACCCGAAACCGGACCGGAACTAGATAGTAAACAATCTAATCCAATCTTTGGGCTTAGATTTGAGGTATAAACCGTTCGGGACCGGATCGCAAACTGGATAAAGACTGGATAAGAGAGCTCAACACCCAAAACTTAAGGGTAATTTGCATAAATGGTCACAAACCTTTTTACTTAGTACAAAACTTAACCAACTCCTCACACTTTCAAGCCTTAGGTCACTCAAATCCCCACAAGCTCATTATAAATCAAGACAGAATTGGGACCGGACCGGGTAAAGACCGGACTGTATCCAATCCAATCTTTGGTCCTTATATTTTCGAAAAGACCGGACTGGGACCAGATCAATTTGGGTCAATTTAACCGAATCGTACCATATAGCCACCCCTAGCCATCACATTACATGAGGTAGGTACGTGGTTTGGTTAACTCGTGGGCTGCAGGCGGTGGGCTGGATTGGGCTTTTTGGGGGAGTTTGGAAGCAGTCTTCTAACTTTTTTTTTTTTTTTGTCATAGAAATCCTCCCGGATTAACCAGATAAGCGTGTGGGGTCACAGTAATTACAACCCCTACACGGACTCAAGACAGACCATATAAGAATAATCAAATAATACATTACAAATACCAGGATAGCGAAGGGCATTACGTGCCACAATATGGGCAGCCCGGTTCACTTCTCGAGGTGTGAAGGCCAAAGTAACCAAAGGTAGACTGTGGAGAAGAGATAACACTCCATGATATATTGCGCCGCACCGAACATCACGAGGATTATTATTCTGTAACCGCTCCAACACCGCTTGTGCATCCCCAGTAATCTGAACAGGTTGATCATACCACCCCCAACGGGAAAGGAGTAGTAAAGCATACCGGATCGCCAATAATTCCGCAGTTGAAGCATCAATTATCCCTGGTAGAGCACACCCAAATCCAAACGTAGCCTGACCGCCATGAAAGCCAACAATACCAACCGCACCATGAGTGGGAGATGATGTCGCACCGTCCACAGCAATCCGAAATCCGGAACTCAATTGTGGAGCACGTAGTCGGCGAGGTGGTGGTGCCTGGGCGAGAATTGGAGACTGGATGGCAATTTGATGATCAGCCTGGTGTGACAGTAATTGACGATGAAGGCAGGCGATGGAAAACTGGGCGTGGGGGAGGAAGACAACATTGTTACGACTTTTCCATAGTCGCCAAAATAATAGTACCCAAGAACTAATAGAGGTGATATCCGCATTGAATATGAGATGTCGCCAAAACAATGAAAGATTAGTGGTGAGAAGGAGACCAGGAGGCAAATCGAGCCCTACCAAATTACGCAAAGCAACTGCCACCGGACAGCGAAGAAATAAATGCTCGACTGATTCACCTTCTGTGGACTCACAAATTGGGCATAATTCTTCAACTTGTACTCCATGGCGATTCAGGTCTTCCCTGACAGGCAGAATGCGCAAAATAATACGCCAGAGAAAAAATTTGAGCTTAGGGGAAAGGGGAAGTCCCCATAACTTCGGCCATAATTTTTGATCGACTGGGGAGGCCGAAGAAACTTTTGCCGCTTTTGGAGGCGGTCGCGCAGCCATAGCCAGGCGGTAAGCAGATTTGACGGAGAACAGGCCATCGGATTGATAATGCCAAACGTAACGGTCAAGACCCGGGGTCAGAGGAATCGGAATATTTAGGATCGCAGAAACTGATTCATTAGTAAAAAATTGACGCAAACGGTGAATATTCCAAGTCCCTGAAAGAGGAGAAATAAAGTAAGAGATAAAACGAGAGGAATCAATTGATGATGATAACAAACATGGTTTGAAAGCCGCCAAAGAGGGGACCCAAGGATCTGTCATCGCATCAATGGAGGTGCCAGAACTAACTTCCCACCGCAAGCCTTTAACAAGCAAGTCTCGACCATGTAGCAAGGATTGCCACGCCCAAGAAGAATTAGAACCAGGTTGAGCACTGAGAAAAGAAGTATGGTGGAAATGACGACCTTTAAGCACCCTAGCAACCAAAGAATCCGGCTCCGTCAGAATACGCCAACACTGTTTTGCAAGCAGAGCCTGATTAAAAGCTTCAAAATCCCGGAAGCCCAGTCCCCCTTCAGACTTAGGCATACACAGATTTCGCCACGAGACCCAAGATAGACGGCGTTCAGTACCCTGTTGACCCCACCAAAACCGCGCAATCATGCGATTGAGAGACCTACATAACCCTTTTGGTAGCCAAAAGCAGGACATAGCATATACCGGCAAAGCAGAGATCACAGACTTGATCAATGTCTCAAGACCAGCGGGAGACAAGCAGCGTCGTTTCCATCCTTGTAACTTTTTGGACACAGCATCCTCAATGAAACGAAAAGTACTTCTTTTAGACCGATGAATTAAGGATGGGAGTCCGAGGTATTTATCCTTAGCCCCAATCGCACCAACCCTCAACAAAGCGCCATAATGAGAAGCCTCCGCAGGAAGAGTGTTCTTAGAGAAGACCACCGCAGACTTTGATAGATTTACACGCTGACCACTCATATTCTCATAACGCCGCAAGACATCCAGTAAGAAATGACAATCCCGGTCAGAAACTCGAAGAAAAAGGAACGCATCATCAGCGAAAAATAAGTGCGAGAGAACTGGGCAATGATGATTAAATCGAATTCCTTTTAAGTCATTTCGCTGAAGCGATTGAGTCAATAAAGCCGAGAATCCCTCAGTACAGATAGCAAATAGCAATGGTGATAATGGATCACCTTGCCGGAGACCACGAGTAGGGTGGAAATAACCATAAGAACTGCCGTTTAGGAGAACAGAAAATGACGTTGTAGAAAGACAGGTACGGACCAAAGCAATGAGTCGAGGATCAAAACCCAATTTCTCCATTAACCGAAAGAGGTAAGGCCATTCAATGCGATCATACGCCTTTTTCATGTCCAGTTTGAGCGCCATAAAACGCTCCTTACCACCACGTTTATTAGTGAGATAATTCATAACCTCCTGACTAATGATCACGTTATCTACAATCGAACGATCCTTGATGAAACCATTCTGGTATGTAGATATAACCTTTGGTAAAATTTCGCCGAGTCGGGTGGCCAAGATTTTAGAAACAATCTTATAAAAAACCTGACAAAGACCAATAGGGCGAAGTTGAGCACACGACTCCACATTCGGAACTTTAGGGATGAGTGTCAACCAGGTATGATTGAACGCTCGAAGTAGGTGACCAGATCGAAAAAACGATTGCACTGCAACACAAACATCGTGACCAACGAAATCCCAATAGTGTTGAAAGAAAAGGGCGGTGAACCCATCTGATCCTGGAGCTTTGGAGGAACCGATTTGAAACACCATATCTTTAATAAGAGAGGAAGTAACCGGTGCTAGGAGAGATGAATTCATAGAAGGCGTGACCCTCCCATCGAACTGTAACGAATCCACAGCTGCCGCTATGTCAGATGGCGTGCTTCTAACTTTTCTTCTTTTCCCCCGTCCCGTGTTGCCAGAGATGCAAGGCCTAGATTAATGTGTCTCAGAACATCCAGTTAGGTGGGCTCATTGTTCCACCCAGTGGAGCCCATAATGCATTACAGGCCCAGCCTCCAGAGTTCCATCATGGCATCATATTGGATCACCAGAACTTGATGGTGTAGTTGATAGTGGAGATGGTAGGTTCTTTATATCTTGGAATCTTTGATTTTCTTCTTTTTAAGAGTGATCTATTGCCAAAAGAAAAAATTTGATAGTGTAGTTGATAAGAAGTCAACACAATTCGTTTCTTAGTTACTTTGTAAAATGTGCTCTTAAGTATTAACTGATATGTAGATGATATATGTAACCAATCCATTTTCCTCTTTCTATTCGATAATAAAAAACTCTTCAACATCAAAAAGAAAAACTGTGATCCTTGTATGTATCTAAACAACTCATAATAACAGTTAAGATGAGCACATATTGAAATGAATAGTATTACATTTCTATGGCTACTTATTGAGGGGTGGGAGAATGACTAGTTGAACGTCAATATCAAGTCCATCTTAATTTAGAGGTCTAACAACTGTACTCTCCAACATCTACTGTACTTATCATATATCACAATTTGTAACGAGACATTTTACTTGAGAACTAAGTATGAGGATCATTTCACCTCGATCGGTTCATGTGCCTTCCTGCCCACGAAACGCAATTCATACTTACTCCAAGCCCGCCATTAAATAGAGTTGAAACCATTTTAGTGTACAAGATTCTAGTAGGAGGTGACCTTGAATGTTGAATGTTCACCTAAATGCTATTAGTGTAACAGATAGGGAAACACCACCACCTTGGCATGCCATTATGGTAATGTGACAATTCATTTTGTATATACATTCCCTTTTTAATTTGTTGATTAGGTGACATGACTTACATATGTCGATTTATCAATTTGAGTACACTCCCTTTGGGCAAGTCTTACGGTAAATGAGACATTTCATTTTTTTCCTTCTCCACTTTGCCATTTTCGGGTGAACGATGACGCTGCATGCTATCATATTTTTCTTTTTTTAATTTAAATATAACCTTACAATGTGCAAAGAAAATAATATATAGATTTACATGATTAATTAATATGATGTGTGTCAGTTTCACTTTATTTGAGAATATACAAATTACATAGATGAATATACATATAGCATCTTCTCTAGATGGCCTAACGTCGATACAAGCAGAAGATCTGTTCACGAAATGGGAGGGGAAGGAAAATTCAGAGGAGGTGAAAATTTGAAAATAGTGAAATAATAAGGCGAAAGTGGTGTTCAATTTTGAAGAAAAAAATGAGGAGAAAAAGAAATCCAATAAGATGCAAAAGTTGTTTTCACCCCAAATTGGAAAGGCAACTGCTAGAGTAACTTTCCCTTCAAATAATCAATCCTATGTACTATGACAAAACTTATGAATACAAGAAAATTTCTAAATCCCTCCAATTTTTCCACCTCTTTTTCCTCTCCTACGTGAACTGAGGGGAAAAGAAAAATGTAACAAACCAGATTCAAAATACTAAATAGCAACAATATATATATATATATATATACACTATAAGGTCATATATTATGCATTCGACGATAGATAATTTATTTTCAAATTATAGTAACTAAAGGGTAGGGGTGTGCAATGGTCCGGTACGTACCGGATCACACCGGACCAAACCGTTGTTAAGACTGGACCGAACCAGACCGAGTAAAATGCGGTCCGGTCCTAAGTTCTCATGAATTTTATAATTACTGAAGAAATGGTGGACCGAGCTCATATTTGGACCTGATCGGACCAAATGGACCAAATACAAGAATGGTCCGGTCCTTGGTCCTAACATGTCTTTCACCGCGGTTCTCATGAACCGTTGCACACCCCTACTAAAGGGGAAAAGCAATACCATAAATTTTTATAGCTATATTTGAAATAAAAAACACTAAATAATTCATGAAAACATTTGTTAGTCATTCTTCTTTTTATAATTAAATCGTTGTATGGATGGATATCAACCAAGAAATAAAGCAAATCCAGTCAGCCCGTGATTCCCGGGGGGCTTCTTAATATTAAACTATTCATCACTCAACAATTTGACGGTGGATGGAATGTTGACTTGTTTGTTTGGATGAATGAACCGAATATTGGTAGGTGAACTATAGTCCTATACCAAGGTAAGCAATAACAATGAAGGTAGGGAGGAAAGCTCGTTTGGTTCATACCGGAGGGTTGCACACTCTTAGATGAGATCGAGTTTGATTGGCGATTACGTCGGAATTAATTATATAATGAAGTATTAAGGATAATTGAGTCTTGTTTATCAAGATATATCGTACTCAATCCATAAGTAAATATAAAATGGTGCAATCAAGAAATACGACTAACATTATCTTGCAAAGAAAAATATTAATGATATCTTGTTTCCAAATCAAATTATTCGAAGACTCGTAACGTTTAATGATAATTAAGAGGAAGTAGCAAAATGGTATTTGTCACTCTTAGTACATTCAAAGCTTACTACTGCAAATAAATGAAAAAATTCCTCTCACAAATCAAGAGTTATTAGGTCTTCATCAAGAAAAAAGACATACATTATTAGTCATTGTAATACTTAAAACTTGTAAGTGTTGGACTACAACTACCAGTCATTTGCATGGTGGATTTTTTTTAAATGAGACAATTCGACTAAGTTATCTCGTAAATGTCTTATTACACAATTTGTCACAAAACATATAACTTTTATATGCTTGTCCCTCCTCCTATCAATTCAAATTGATACAACAACAAAAAATTCAAACTATTTCGATCCCATTACTGTATTTCCCTTTTGTGTTGCATTCAAACTAGCCCATTTGGCTCAATGTTGCATCCAAACCAGCCCTACAACTAGATGTTGATGCAAGTGAAATGTACACAAAAATCAAAACTTTAGGTTTGAAACTTTGATTCTTTGAGCGTACATCACTATCTTGCCATTTCAGTTTCTCTCCAATCATATGAGTGGATGATTTGTCTTCACTATTCGAGTCTAACCATGACAAGTCCATAGCTCTACATTCCACTACGAGAGATACAAGAGTAGTTGACAAATCTACATACAAAGCCAAAAGCCAACAGCCCACTAAACCCTAGCTAGAATGGCATATACAACACTCAATCGCCACTCACTAACAAACCCACCAACAAATTTGCTTAAACTGAAGCCGCGTTGGACAAAGGAGAGAAAGACCCATGCCAACCGCCATTAACACACCTCCGCTCCTTTCATTATCGCCCAGAAGAGGGCTGCGCGTCACCTACTCCCACCTCTACCAATCATTAAAAGTAAAAGCAACGTAAACCCCTCCATTATTCCTCCTTTCCCCCTCTTGATTATAAGGAGGAAATAAAAAATACCCTCCAAAACAGGGGAACCATTCTCCTTTTTCCTCCTTTTCGTGAAAAAGCCCCGTTTATGGCGAGGGATTAGGAAGAAAGAGTCTGCTGTTGCGATGTGGGGACTGTTTGGTTAGCTACAAGAGGAACACGAAAGCAAAGAATGGAGCGTGTGACGACAAAAGATGATCGCATTTCTCATTTCTGGGTAACGTAAACCAGAGGAAGAGGAAAACACAGTGCTCTTATATAGTTTTTTCCCCCCTTCTCTTCTCTTATGGTAGCTCGAAACCAACTCTCCGCAGCTCCATTCCCTTCTCTCTTTCTGTATTGAGTAATTCCTACCTCCCTCGTGAAACCCAACTGAAAAAGAACCCAACTTTTGAAAAACCCACCTGGTGAGTTCTTCCGTATTTCTTCCTCTGTTTTTTTTCTTCCTCCTTTCGTCTTTTCCGTTTCTGGGTTTCTTCTGATTGTAACTTGTAACTTCCCACCAACAACAAAAGCTATGTTGCTTAGAAACCCAATTTCCAACACGAAACGCTTCTTCCAGCGAACCTTACAAAGCGTCAAGTCTCTCTTCTCCGCCGGCAGCTCCAATGCTGACTACCACAAGATCCCCAAGACCCCGCCTTTCGCCGCCATGGACAAGACATCCGGCGTCGGAGGAAGCTTCGGCAGACGAAGGAGCAAGGACGGGTTCGACAGGCTGTACGTGGACTACAGCGACCGGTGGGAGAAGAAGAAACCAGCCGAAACGAGGACCGTTAATGACAGAGAAGGAAACTGTTCGACGAAATGCCCCAGAGAGGGCCAGGCGAGGCTGAAGAGCAAGAGGTATCAAGCGAGATCAACATCGCTGCCCAAGACGGGACATGGTGGCGGCGGTGATGATAATGGAGCGGAGAAGCTCTCGTCGAGGGAGGAAAGGAGCTGGCTTGTGGCGCGGAAGCTGAAAGAGCTCCAGATGATGGATATGGGCGATGTGGATCATGTTCTCGACATCGAGGAAGTGATTCACTACTACTCTCGACTCAGCTGCCCTGAATATGTCGAGATCGTCGACAAGTTTTTCATGGATGTTTATGCCGAGTTCTTCTCTCCGGCGGCCGCCACTCCGGCGAGTGTCAATTCGAGATCGAGGTCCAGCCGGCTGCTGCGGTCGTAATGAGAAGTCGTGGGAGAGCTTTCCTGTCATGTTCTTGTGTCATCGTTGAAGGACTGATGACTTCATTGTAGTTTGCTTTTCTCTGTTCTTAATTTCATTTCTTCTCCTAGTGTGTGTCATTGTATTCTTCTGATCTAATTGTCATTTGTCATTTCCATTTGTTCATAAATAATTAATCTACTGACCATGATTGTTTCTCGAACTTCATTTTTTTTCTCTCCACGGGTTTATATATAATATACATTGAGCTTTGCATAGTGTTGTTAGTGACGAGTAGTCCTGATTCTCGTTCCAATTCGTGATCATTTTTTGACTTGCGATCTCTAGGTTGAATGTTAGTGGTGAACGAGAAGAAATTTGCTATCAATTTTGCGGTTGAGCTCATCACACTATATACTCATGAAGCACTCTTAGAGTAAGTTAGTCGAATTGTTGGATCTCATATGTATAAATGTGGGCTAATTGTATGGTTGCTCACTGAGTTAAAAAAAAACATTCATGTTTGGTCATTCGAAATATTTAAATCCATTGGTGGTATTTCACTTTACATAAACTGTTCATGTTTGGTCACTTTCCGTTAGTCGTCGTCCATCTCCGTTAACAGTGTCCGTTATGTGATGACATGGCGGATGGAATCATATAATCAGCCCTATTTAACCCGAAAATAGGGTGACCCAACCCGCCACATCATCTGGACCAACCTTACCCTCTAACCAGTCAGACCCGAACCTTAATCGACCCGACCCTTAAACCCCTGTCGTTCTTTCTCCGCAGCAATCACCGCCGCCCTTTCTCCCCAGCAATTCGCCGCCTTCTTGCTCTGCATCCGGCTCGATTCGAATCAATCAAGAAAAGTACTGAAATGAAACAAGGCCAGATCACGTCTCTTCACTTAACCATGGGAGTGAACAGTAGTAGATGGTGCAAACTCATTAAATCAAAAACCAGATTTGTTCACTTTTATCACAAAATGAGATCACCTAATATTCTAAAAACAGAGGGATGGAAGAAAATAGATCACTAATCGCTTATATGTGCTTCTCCATGGCCAATGTGAAGGAGTGGGATCAAACACAATAAGTAACAATAGATCGGAATCTGGGAAAAGGTAGAGGAAGAAGGAAGAAAAAGGTAGAGGAAGAATGCGAATGAATTGAAACCAAAACCTAATTAGGAAGATGACGGCGTCGTGGTCGGATTCGCACCGCTCCAGCCGCTTTTGGTTGTCGCCGTACAGCCCCTCCACACACAAGGCATAGTCGGCGGTTGACTTGCAGATGCGCTGGACCAGCGGCGTCGGCGCTGGGGACTTTGCGACGACGGCGGCGGCTTTGAGGAGGAGAAGGAGTGTTCTAATGAGGGGATGGTTCAGCGACAACGAGGAAGGAAGGCTTCACACGATTGAAAAGTGGAAGGTGGAGATTTATTTTAGAAATTAGGGATTTAATTTGTATGGCTAGTTTAGTTTAAGGGTTGGGTTGGGTCGAGTCTAGTTAGAGAGTAAGGTTGGTCCAGATGACATGGCGGGTCTCAGTGACATGTCGGATTGGGTCACCCTATTTTCTGTTTAAATAGGGCTGACTAGATGATTCCATTCGCCATGTCATCACTTAACGGACGCAGTTAACGGAGATGGACGACTACTAACAAAGACTGACCAAACGTTAACGGTTTAAGTAAAGTGAAGTACCACCAATGAATTTAAATATTTCGAGTGACCAAACATAAACATTTTTTGTAATCTCAGTGACCAAACATGTAATTAACCCGTATAAATGTTTGTCGTTTGTCATTATGGGAAAGTGCCTAACACAGAAACACTGGGATAATGAAAGTAAAGGGCCCAAATTAACAATGATTTCATTTTAATAACCCATCACCGAGGAAATGAAAGTAAAGGGCCCAAATTAACAATGATTTCATTTTAATAACCCATCACCGAGGAAAGTAAGGCAGAGCGAAAGATTGTCTACTGTTGTTGTAGGTCAAGGTTGTCAAACCGGTTTATGCCAGTGTGCCGGTTTAGCAAGTGGAATGGTTCGACCGGTGGTACATACCGGTTTGTGCCAGTTCATGCCGGTTAATATTACAAATAATTTACAAATACTCATATTTAAACACGACATTTAACGTCAATACCTAAATATTTGTACTTGGATCCAACAAATAACATCAACATTTAACTTTTTAACACATAAAATAAGTAATAAATTATTTTTTATCAATTAAATTCACTAAGATAAGGTCATTTTACTTGGAGATTCGTATATCGATCATGCCGGTCATACCGGTGGTGTCATGCCGGTTTTATGACCGGTACAGGTTCAACCAGGTTCAACCAGTGGCACGCCGGCCGGCGTGACAACCATGTTGTAGGTATAAAGCACCTTGTTAGTGTCATAGACTAGTTAGTCCCAATAACTCGAGTTGTTGGGAGAAGGTTAGCCCCCCAAACGAAGGCAACTCATGGGCTTTAAGTTTGCCCAGACCCACCATACATTGTGCTTTAATCAACTGTTAATATTGGGAGCCGTGGAGATTCGAACACACGACCACTTGGTCAAACCAGCTCTTATACCATGTCAATAACCAGTTGACATGGATCCGCAGCCTGGATCCGCGGTAGCCCCTGCCTCGACCGCCGCGTTGTGCCGCACTGCTGTAGTGAGCTGATGGTGGAGCGCCGTCAGCGAGAGACGATGGTGACGGAGACGAGCCTCTTCGCTGAGGAGTAGACCATGGAAGTCATCAAAGGTCAGTGGTTCTGGTCGTGCTTCAATCACCCGGACAAAGGGGGAGATAAGACTCGCCGAGACCGTTGAGGCAGCGGGAGACGAGATCTTCGTCGGAGATGGGACGACCGAGGGCAGCCAGTCGATCAGCGACATCCTTCGCACGAGTGAGGTACCTGTCAACAGGATCAGAACCACAATTGAGAGTATTGAACTGATCTTTGAGATGGAGGATTCCGTGACGATTGGCGGCTCCATAGGCAGCAGCTAAACGAGTCCAGGCGTCGAGAGCAGAGGTGCAGCCGACGAGCTTCGAGAGGACAACATCGGTGAGGGACATGACTATCCAGGAAAGGACGAGCTGGTCACGCTTGTACCAGAGGTCAGGAAGAGCCGTCGGGAAGGAGACGTGTAGGAGCAACGGAGGTTCCATCAATGAATTGGGCAAGGTCAAAGCTATTGAGGAGAGGGAGTAGCTGTAGCTTCCAGAGAAGGTAATTTGTTGGAGTTAACTTGACAGGAATATGAGGGGGGTTGGGAGGGGGTCCGGATGAGAGGACGGTGGAGGGGTGGGAGCCGGTGGCGGTGGACACAGCAGAAGATTCGGTCGCCATAGGGAAAAAAAGGGGAATGAAGATCGAATGATTGGTTCAGCAAGAAAGAAGAAGAAAGGAGGATTTGTCGTTAGGCTTTTGCAAACTCTCATACCATGTCATAAACCAGTTAGTCCCAATAACTCGAATTGTTGGGAGAAAGTTATGTTGGATCTTATACCACTCTCTTACAGTTAGGTCACTCAATGTAGATACTAATAGATCCCGAAATCTAGGGTGCGAGTAATGCAATGAGATTGGGAATTAGGTTAGATCAATCAGGGAGATTAGGGATTAGACTAGATCAATCAGAGGTTGATCCAAGAATTGGGGATTGAACGAAGAAGTTGATGGGAAAGAGGGTTCGGCTGAAGCATAGGGAAGAAAAGGGAGGCTTCGGCTATAGATAAGAAGAATATAGAGGATTAGGGTTTCAATATTCTTATGAAGCTTAACTATAATCTTGTCTTACACCGATACTTATACTAATCGGCAATTATCTCCTTTACTCCCAAAATAATAACCTAATCGTAATACTCCCTCCCCATCCCCAAATATTAAAACCAACATAATAATCCGATAATAATCCAATCAATAAAACGACAATTAATAATAATTCCTAATAACAATAAAATTTATTCAACAGATACCTACCCTGTGCTTGTGCTGGACGAGAGCTCCATTACGATGTATCGTTCATGAGAGTGCAATGGAATGTAATACAGGCATACAGCAGAGGATCAATAATAGATGAAGGTAATAGATTACTGGCGGCAGCTGCAACAGTGTATATTCTCACGATGATAAGACATTGTTGTACCGTTTGAATATCTCATGCCATGACACAAAACTAGACATTAAAACAAGGGCATTAAATCAGAACCAGAAGTATTGCACCTTTGAAGATTTCTAATCCAACTAGACGATGTCAAAACTCAAAACTTGAAACAGTTTCAAAGTGCAGATTCTAAGCCAAAAAACAAACATTGGATTACTACACCATCTCCAGAATCAGCCTCGCTCTCTATGCCTCAGCTGCCCTGAACTCGAACACAACATCCTTGCCGGTAAGCTTCCTGTAAACGGAAGAAAAGGTATCCAACTTGTAGTCGGTGGTTGTCTGTTCCTTTGTGTCCAAGAACACCTGTAGTCATAACAAGTAAAGAGCTTTATATCATCCAGCGACCTCAGAAAAAAGAACCGTGTTGTTTATATAAGTTAAAGGGAAGAGTAAACTATGTTACCTTCATTATCTTGGATCCATCAAGACGGTACCTAGTCCTCTTCCCAACAATCTCAGCAGGTGCCACGACATCTTCCAGCATTGCCTCGTGGACAGAGGTTAGTGTTCTGCTGCGTGGCCTATTTGCAGCTGAACCCTTCTTTGGTGGCCTCACAATCCTTCGAGTAGCAATGACAACCACATCCTAGAGAGAGAAATTACAAAGGCAACCAAGGCCAATCGCACCGCACAAGGGTGTCTCATCAAACTACAAGATAAAAGACGCAAACTGGAATAGCAATAACAAATATCATACCTTCCCACTGAGCTTCTTCTCGAGTTCTCTAACAAGCTTGACATGAATCTTTCTGAAACCTTTCCTCAGCCTGTAAGGGACATGGATAACAACAGCCTTGCGGTTGTTCGAGACATCCATCTGACTGCAAGACAGTGTTTATACAATCAACTTGAGTATGCAGAAACTTTAAAACTGCAATGCGAATTCAAGTACCCATCTGACAACCCAGGCACTTACACTGCAGAGTTAATGTAGAGATCCTTAAGTTCACTCTTCAGATCAGAGTTGGTGTTCTCCAAATCAAACAATGCCTAACAAGAGGTGAGACAGGCATTTTATATAATCAGTAGCCATTCTAATAGTCGACTTATGGCTCAATCCATCAAAATATCATCAGTAGAGCAACAAACCTGAGCAACAGTCTCCTCGAACTCAGTAGGTTCGACATCCTTATCCTTGTGAATCTTCTGCCTAGACGTATACATCTTGACGGATCTAACATATCCGCAAAAGGGTGAGTAACAGCAAATGGTGGGAAAATGAAACCAAACCCATTATCGAATCGCAAACAAAAAGCCAATCAATGACCACAGAAATGGAAGCTCAACGCACAAACATGAAATTTCCTAGTCGAACACTATGCAATAATCAGCTCCAATGGAACAATGAAGCCAAGACCTTGATTCAGACATCTCAACTAACAGTCATCTTCCCAGTGAATACAGCTCGTTCGGGAGATAAGAACTAGATCCCAAAATATGAAAGTCGGAAAAGAATTTGAAAGGAAAAACAGTGTGACTACTGCTTTCTGACGAAAACGATAGATACAATAGCAAAGCAAAGGGATTCCTATAGATTCACAGGAAGGAACAAACAGAAAGATTAAAGGGTGAGACTGAATTACCGGAAGCAGAGAAGAGGGCCGAAGCAGCAGACAGCGCAAGCTCTGAACGCCGGAGACTGGAAAGAAGAAGACCCTCTAGGGTTTTGGCGTTAAAGTTAGCTTAAATATAAGGAATCTAGGGCCAGGTTTAGTTCCGGCGTTACATTGGGCCTGCTAAATCAGTTATGATTGATCGCGAACTCCTAAATGGGCTACAGCCCAAATTCTATGCCCCATATTCAGACTTGGGGTAGCCCAAGCCTTTTGTTAATTGAATTTCTGGAACCAGCAATGGCCTAGTTGTGTAAAAGTTTTCAGGCTTTTGGTCTCTTCCAGGCAGTTTTTTTATTATCTTCCTCGCATATGTATAAAACCGAATTCATTCAATTTCTGAAAAACAATTACTAACTCTTAACCTTTTGAGGAAACCTTCGTCAGTAGTTGTGAATGATCGATTTTTCTCAATCTTTTTGACCTCTTGGTCCCATTGGAACAAGTCACTTTCGTAATTCAAGTTCGACATTTAAGAATAACTATGGGATTGTTTAGCTACCGTCACACACAGTTTTGACTGTCAAACGTGTTTCAGCAGTAGCCTGGAATCATTTATCATTCTTAAGCAAGATATCTTTTTTGTCAGTAGCTTTTGAAATATATATATTTTTCGTTCATCTTACTCTATAGGTTTCTCTTACTTTTTAGATGAGAAAAATTCATGGTTGTATATCACATTGAGAGTAGAAGCACTATCAATCATCCAACTTTTCGACGACCATTTTTCTTGCGATGATAACATATATCCGCGGACTTGTTGTACTTCTCTTGTCTCTTACGTTTGTGCTTGGTTACAACCCCTTGACCTACCTGAAGTTAGTACTCTTGAGTTTCATGTTACCGTGTCGCCTAAACGAGTAGTGTCTTCACATTATTCTCTATTATTTTGTATTCTCATTCTTTTTTCATCATTGACTATTTGTTGTAGTTGTGTGGAGGTAGTTTGGCTTCACTACTCATGGAGCTGCTTGCCTCTTTTTTAATTTTATATGACCTCTTTCTCTTTTATTTACGCGTTGTTTCTCTCTCCATCAGTTGTTTCTTGCCTATTTCTTTCAGTTTCTCTTTATGTTTTATTGATTGAATTTCGCACTGTTCTGCTCCTAGGAAAAAGATCCAAAACCAAAAAGAATTGCTTGAACTTCCTTTTCATGTGGTTGTTGACGCGAAGTTAGCTGAAAATTGTTTTCTTTCAAGTCCTGTCATGATCGCACACCCAACGACGGAGCTTCATTCGGGCAACTCAGTGGTGAGTGGAAACTCCATGCTCATAGAGAAGAAAAAACGAGAAAGGAAAAGAAAAGAAGAAAGAGAGTAGAAAGAAAGCCCTTTCTTTTTCACCATGGAGGAAGAAAAGTTGCAAAAAGTATGGGAAATCAAAGATGACAAAAAAAAAAATTGAAGTATGAAGCACCCTCCAAAAGAGAATCTCAAGTTCCCACCACCAAATTTGGTGGGGGATCCAATATTCCAAATCATGGTTGTTGGTTGCAGTAACGAAATGACCAAAGGGTAACTGGGATCCCTAGAACATGGGCTTGAGATTGAGTAGAGTAGTTAGTGTGTTCTCTTTTCCAACTTGGAAGAGTACACTAACATGCTTCTTTTGTTAGCAAATGGAGGAAGATTCTTCAGGTATTCTGTTGAAGATTCCAACCAACTAGGTAAAAGAAGGTGGGTGGGGATATTTTGGTTGGAACAAGGGCAGCTAACTATCTAGCTATAGGCAGCTAGACAAAGGCAAAGTTGCTGGTGAAACAACAATGGGGGAAATAAAGGGGTGGATGGGATGAGATAAGGAGTCATCTTTTCATTCATATGTCTTTGTCAATATGGTACCCTTTTCTTTTCTTTCTCTCCTTTGTGTGTTTGTGCCATTTGGGAGTTGCACCTTTCCCACACATGTCTCGTCTTTTTGCTTACTTAGCTTACTTACTGCCTTGGGTATTTGGTAATCAAGGACTCATAATGATTGGAAAGATCCAATAACTAGTTCTACCATTGGGATTCTTGATAACGACTTGTGATAGTATTGCATACTTGTGCAACATGCAATTGAGATTTGCCATCATTTCGATTTGCCCTTTTTTGGGTTCTCCCCTTTCTCTACCCGTGCTTTAGTGTAATGGGTGACAGTGGATGTATTACATACTGTGATGATGTTTCTAGTATCGCATCGTATCAATAAATTGTATACGTTAAATGTTATGGCGATGGTAAGATGTTATGAATTTATTATGATGTGTCTCGTAGTTGTTTTTACGTACTTTTGTTATTACTCATTTACTGTACTTTGAAACAGTACATTGCTTTTGAAATCTAGAAAATGAGCATGTGGAGGGAGACGGATGGCCTAATGATTGAATAAGGCAATGCAACAAGACAAGTTGCAAGGTAGGGGAGGTTATACGTGTTGTCCATTATATTCCCATGGAGCAAAGTTGAATTGCATGCACAACAAGAGATTTTCTTAAAGTCAAAGGCTTTACATATCATTTGCTGGCATCCGTGAACATTTTGATATATTTAGTTCAATGTAAACATAAATCATAATAGCATGGATCTTAGAATTAGATGATTTCACGAATCGGTAATAGATCAAGGAAATCTACCTCGATCCATGACAAGAACGCCGGTGGCGGCTTGAGTAGTAATCACCGGAATTGAGTTTCTCCCTCTTGACCCCTTTAGGTTTTAGGTTTAGAGATTTCTATTACGGCAAATAAATTCTACGTAATGGGTGGAGAGAGGACCAATCCTAGGGTTTCTTTATATAGACCCACCATCAGGGTATATTAGGAAATTACATTTTTCATTAACCTAACCAATATATGACTTACCTTATATATTAAACCATTAAGTGATAATTACACTTGGGCACAATTATTCCCTAGTGATCCATACGGGAATTGGGCTTACATTCTCCCACTTGGCCCATGTGTCATTATATATCACAAGATCTAATAATAAACATAAGCGTGTACATCATAAGATAAATCCATAATATTTGGTTCACTATAAAGTCATAATAAAGTATGAAAGCTAGATTAGGATCATGGCGGTTCTATATCAATTTATCGACATAGTCCCTTCCATGTACCACAAAACCAGTTTCATGCTCAATTTGACACATAACAAGGTATTCATAATGGTCCAACAATAATGTCTTTCCTAAAGACAAAAATCTTGTTCTGTCCACATAATTCATAATGTATATATAATGATCATAATAAACAAGACAAGATTCATAACTTTATTCCATAAACAAAATAAATGAGCTCAAAGTGTCAATCCATGAAACATAAAATAACTTTAGTCATGACGTCCTATAATCCTCATCCTTTCGACATGTTCAGTAAATGTCTTAGGAGGCAATCCTTTTATTAATGGATCAGCAATCATAAGCTGTGTGCTAATATGCTCGATCGACACCCTTTGTTTCTGAACTTCTTCCTTAACGACAAAGTATTTCACCTCCATATGTTTAGCACCCTTCGAATACTTGTCATTCTTAGAGAAGAATACCGCTGCGGAATTATCACAGTAAATTTTCAGCGGCTTGGCGATAGTGTCGACAATTCCAAGTCCAGAAATAAAATTCCGCAACCATAAACCATGATTGGTAGCTTCATAACAAGCTATGAATTTAGCTTCCATAGTGGATGTGGCAATAACAGACTGCTTCGCACTCTTTCATGAAATTGCCCCTCCGGCTAGAAGGAATAAATAGCCAAAAGTAGACTTCCTGGTGTCTACACATCGAGCATAATCTGAATCTGAATATCCAATCACCTCAAGGTGATCAGATCTCCTAAAGGTGAGCATGTGGTCTTTTGTTCCTTGCAGATACTTTAGTACCTTCTTTGCAGCTTTCCAATGATCTACTCCTGGATTACTTTGATACCTGCCCAGCATTCCGACAGCAAAACTGATGTCTGGTCTGGTACAAGTTTGTGCATAATTTAAACTTCCAACAATAGATTCATAAGGAATGTGTTCCATTTGCTTGCATTCCAATTCATTCTTTGGACATTGTTTGAGACTAAATTTATCTCCCTTCTGAATTGGAACGATATTTGCAGAGCATTCAGCCATGTTGTATCTCTCTAGGATCCGGTTAATGTATGATTTCTGAGACAATCTCAACAGTCCTTGTGATCTATCATGAAATATTTCTATTCCAATCACATAGGATGCCTCACCCAAATCCTTCATTTCAAAGTTCATAGAGAGAAACTCCTTGGTTTGATGTAATAAACCAAGATCATTAGTAGCAAGCAAGATATCGTCAACATACAGAACTAAAATTATAAACTTGCTCCCACTAATCTTCAGATATATACATCGATCGGCAATGTTCTCCTTAAATACAAAGATGTAATGGTATCATTGAACTTAATATACCATTGTCGGGAAGCTTGTTTAAGTCCGTATATTGACTTCTTTAATTTACACACCATATGTTCTTTTCCCTCAACCACAAAACCTTCAGGTTGATCCATATAGACTGCTTCATCTAAATTCCCATTAAGAAAGGCGGTTTTCACATCCATCTGATGGAGCTCTAGATTATAATGAGCTACGATTGCCATGACAATCCTTAAGGAGTCTTTCTTGGAGACGGGTGAAAATGTCTGTTTATAGTCAACACCACTTTTCTGAGTGAAACCTTTGGCAACAAGTCTGACCCTGTGTCTTTCGATATTGCCATTAGAGTCGTGTTTGGTCTTCCAGACCCATCTATTACCAACTCTTTTACAACCTTCAGGCAAATCAACAAGGTCCCAAACTTCATTTTTATACATAGATTTCATCTCTTATTTCGCGGCAGCTAATAACCATTTATCAGAATGCTCACTTTCCATGGCTTGTGAAAATGAAACTGGATCATGATAGAGTCCTAAATCAGATTCTAACTCGTGAAGATAAACCTCACAATCATCCGAAATTGCAGGTCTTCGATTTCTTGTAGACCTTCTTAATGCGATTTCTTGTGGTTCATCTATGTTAGGTTCATTCTCAATAGCAATATTAGGTGGTGCTTGACCGTTCATTTGTTGTTCTTGCAAATCGTTATCGTGCTCAACATGTGCAGGAGCAACAACTTGAGAAGAGGGAAGAGGCAAAGAGATTTGCACTTTAGCTTCTTCAATTTCCACATTGCGTGGCTCTAAACTCCCACTAACTTCACCATTCTCAATGAACCTAGCATTTTCAGTTTCAACAATTCTCGTACTATGGTTAGGGCAATAAAATCGATACCCCTTAGATTTTTTTCTGGATAACCAATGAAGAAACCACTGATTGTTCGTGAGTCCAGTTTCTTTTCATGTGGATTATATATTCTCACTTCCGCTGGGCAACCCCAAACATGCAGGTGCCTTAAACTGGGTTTCCTTCCCGTCCACAGTTCAAAAGGTGTCTTAGGAACTGCTTTACTAGAAACCCTGTTTAACAAATACACAGCGGTCCTTAAAGCGTGCATCCAAAATGATTTGGGTAAAGATGAATTGCTTAACATACTCCTAACGATATCCATTAAAGTACGATTCCGCCTTTCTGCAACACCATTTTGTTGCGGTGTTCCTGGCATAGTGTATTGAGCACAAATACCACGTCTTTCTAGGAACTTAGCAAATGGACCAGGACACTGTCCACTTTCATCATATTTTCCATAATATTCTCCACCTCCATCAGATCTGACAATTTTCACCTTTCTTTCTAATTGCCTCTCAACTTCATTGATAAACACCTCAAGGGTATCTACCGACCGAGATTTTTCATGCAGCAAATAGATATATCCATAACGTGAAAAATCATTGATAAAGGTAATGAAATACTTTTCTCCGCCAAGTGATGGAACATCAAAAGGCCCACAAATATCAGTGTGTATAATTTCAAGGAGCTGTAAGCTTCTTGTGGCTGCTTTCTTAAGTGTCTGTTTTGTGTGTTGTCCTTTAATACACTCAACACAAATTCCAAGGTCAGTAAAATCCAAATGAGGAAGGATTTCATTCTTTACTAACCTTTCCATTCTTTCTTTGGATATGTGACCCAAACGTTTATGCCACAAGTAAGCAGAGGATTCATCAAACAAACCACGCTTTATACCAATATTACGATGCAAGGTTAAGAGAGTCTCAGCGAATAGGGTATCAAACTTTAGTTTGTACAAACCATCAGCAAGGGTACCAGAACCCAATAAAACATTATGTTTGAACAAACTAATAGAACCATTTCCAATCTTCCAAAAATACCCAGCCTTATCTAGTTGAGACACCGAAACCAAATTACGAGAAATAGAAGGAGCATAAAGGGTATTGACAAGGTCCAAATGATGACCAGTATCTAAAACCAAACGATAAGTCCCAATATAGATGAACTTTGGCTCGGTTTCCCATATAGATGAACTTCTCATTTTGCCTTATGGTTTGGGTCGTAAGGAATCCCTGCATCGTTTTGGAAACATGAATGGTACAACCAGTGTCAACCCACCAAGTATTATAAGGAACCTCAGTTAAATTTAATTCGAAACATACTGAAGCACTAGGCTTACCCTTTCTTTCGAACCATGCCTTTCTTTTCAAGCAATCTTTCTGATAATGTCCAGCTTTCTTACAAAAGCGGCATATATCCTTACTTGGTTCCTTCTTGTGGATTTTGGCAGATGACTCATTAAGCTTTGATAGTCCTTCCTTGCCCTTCCCATTCTTGTTCCATGGTTTCTTTCCAGCTCCTTTATGACCAACAAGATTGGCAGAATGATTTCCTGGTTTCTTAAGCCTTGCTTCCTCTTGAATGAGCATACTTTGTAACTCATGCACATTCCATTTATCCTTTAGAGTATTGTAATGCACATGGAATGTGCCATACTCTGGAGGTAAGGAATTAAGGGTGAACGTTACTAGGAAATTTTCATTCACTTCCATTCCCATGGTCTTTAGTCTTGCTGCAATATTTGTCATTTCGACGATGTGCTCATTCATGGTACGAGAACCATCAAACTTCATGGTGGTTAGCGTACCCATCAGTGTCCCAGCAAGCGACTTATCAGCATACTCAGATTGAGAGCTTTCTTTCACGGAATTCATAAATTCCTTAGCACTTTCAGTATCATTGAAAGTTGACTTAATGTTGTTTGCTACAGTCATTCGCATAAACATTAGGCTTAGTCTCTTAGATCTTTCCCAAGCTTTATGGAAAGACTTCTCCTCAGCACTGCTAGCATCAGTAAGAGCAGCAGGTTTCTCACTTAAGAGTGCCAAATCAAGATCCAGAACACCGAGGTGAAACTGAACCTGTTCAGCCCATTCGGAGAAGTTAAGGCCATTAAACTTAACAACAGACGTGGCTTGCGAATGAAGAGAAACAGGAACAGATGCTGCAAACATATATAACATGTACTCACACATTAATGCTTTGGGTAATAAGCATAAACTATAATACAGATTTGGAAGCATAAACATAAAATATATATTGGTACTACCTTTGGGCAAAACAACAATATATATGCGATAAATAATTGTAATTAATGCTCAAAATAATCATATAATTGGTGATAAACATACTCAAATTAGATATACTTGCAATCTTTGGATATACTAAATATAACTAACCAAGCATATCAATTTACCACGATAATGTTCATGAATTATAAAACGAGCAATCAACCTTTGGGCGATTCAAAATATTTTATAATCACGAACTTCAACTTAAAAGCATCACATAAACATTAGCAGTTGAACTTGATTCAACTTGATATCTATAAACCTTCTAATTTGGTCACTTTGGTGACTAACAAATTAATCATAAAGTAGATATCAAATGTAAAGCTTTAACTTAAGGTAAGACAGTTGTTAATAATGCTTTGAAATACGCAGACCCAAAACTTGAGTCTCCAATTGCATACTGTTACTAATGGAAAAACAATATTAATCATCATTGAGACAAACATAAGGCTTTATCAACCTTCCCAAACTCTTAATTAATCGAACGCATATACAAAAGCAATTGTAATCATCCCTAATTGCTTTTATCATGATTTTTAGTTGAAAAGGAAAAAAAAAACAAGATACTGTCATCACAATTCATTATAATTGAGGAAACAAACATATCAATATATCATGTAAGCATAAACATACATGCACTGCACATATATATGTTCTTGATAAACGGCGAATAATTGCCCGACAGGCAGAAGACCAACCACAAAGAAGTTAAATACAGTTGTGTACAAATCTCGAACGCGTGGACTCAATAGAATAAACAGATGATCAATCAGAAGCATCAACAAGCTTTAATCATGCATAAGCGATTGATATAAACGCAGCGGAGACTAATCGAGCATAATACATAATCGAAAATCATCCATTCATATAAACCCTAAGGCTTTGATACCACATGTAAACATAAATCATAATAGCATGGATCTTAGAATTAGATGATTTCACGAATCGGTAATAGATCAAGGAAACCTACCTCGATCCATGACGAGAGCGACGGTGGCGGCTTGAGTAGTAATCACCGGAATTGAGTTTCTCCCTCTTGACCCCTTTAGGTTTTAGGTTTAGAGATTTCTATGACGACTAAGAAATTCTACGTAATGGGTGGAGAGAGGACCAATTCTAGGGTTTCTTTATATAGACCCACCATCAGGGTATATTAGGAAATTACCTTTTTCATTAACCTAACCAATATATGACTTACCTTATATATTAAACCATTAAGTGATAATTACACTTGGGCCACAATTATTCCCTAGTGATCCATACGGGAATTGGGCTTACAGTTCAAGCTCAACTCTTCCTATTCCTTCTTTTTATCATAAGTGTGGTTTATTAATACGATGTGTGTTAGCTAACCATTAGACAAAAGAGACCAGTTTCACAGTACTTAAAGAGATACAGATTAAAGAGATCGAGAAGAAATATATAGCACCTTCTCCAGACGATCTAACACTAATTCAACTTGAAAAAGAAAAGGATACATACCAATCCCACAACAAGAAAACAAATATATATAAACAATAATGTACATATATCGAGATCTCGATAACTTTTAATGAATGATAGAGAATACGTCTTCTTTTGAGTCATAACAACAATACACATATACTTGTCTCTATTTTACAAAAGACCCAAGAAACCATTACTTGGAAAGCAAGTAGCAATATCTAGCTAGTTAGTTGTCGCACTCATGAATTTCTCTTCACATTTAATTTGTTAAGAGGGACGAAGGTGCATGCGTAGAGCTTTCTTTCTTTCTTCTTCTTCTTCCCGTAGTGCTGCTCTCGTGAGTTCTCTCACTCCTCAAAGTCCCTTTGCGCCTGCATGTCTTGCCCTTTTCACCTCCTACGTAATAAAGCGTCCAAAAGTGCCAAGGGCCTCTCCTTGAGCCTTCCATTTTTTTGGTTTGCTTTTGGTTTTTGTTTGGGGAATAATTCTAGACCACCCACTACGGAAAAAGTGACTTTTGGCAACACTTGCTTTGCAACACTTTTTAGAAGTGTCACATAAAATAAAAATATGCAACAATTTCAATATGTGTTGCATAATATGTATCTTATGCAACACAAATTATTCGTACATTAAATTTTGTTGCATATCAATAATAATATGTAACACTTGTGCAATAAAATGAAATATGTTGCCTATTTTTACAATTTAAGCAACACTTCATTAGAAAAAGTTAAAAATTATACATTACTAATTGTTCTTATATACTATTAAAAAGGAAAAAAATCTAGTATAAAAGGAGTTTGTATACCAGTGGTTCTATCAAGAAACCTCTTCGCCGTCGTATTAGTCACTATTCAGGAAAATCAAATTATTTTTTTGTGACGACTCATATCTTCACTAATTTGTATCGTAGGTGACAAAAACTCGTAGCAAAAATATTTGACTAAAGTATAACGTATGTGACTGGAAAAGTTCACTTCCTATGTTGCCGACAGTACAACGATAACTTTGTCGCAAAAATTTAATAGTGTGCACAAGTAGATTTTAAACAAATAGAAAAAATTCATATCACAAAGTTATAGATTAATCACTTAGGTATTCCTCCCAAGTACATTTAGCAAATCGTTCGATTGATTACCTAAGTGATACTAACGTTTTTATGTATAAAATATTAAGCCTAATAATATTTTTATACTATTATACTTTTTTCCTATTATACTATTATACTTTTATAAAAGATAAGTAGAACAAATGTGTTAGATTTTAAACAAATAGAAAAATGAAAATGGCGTCATCAGTTCTGTACACGCCTACACGGAAAGAGAATTGAAGACTATTTATTTAACTACAAAATAGCAAAACTTTTAATCATATCACCGGAAAATATTTTTGAACGACATAATTTCTTCTTAGACTACTAATATATTTACAAAAGGAAATTAGTTTAATTGTTAATTCCTGATTTTCCTCTTGAAGATCTCCCTAATCTTTCAACGAGGGAAAAACCCTTCAAATTCCTCGTCCTCTCACTCCGTCTCTGTGTTTCTCCTCTTCTTTCATGATTCCCGAATTCCGCTCGCTGCTACTGCTAAGAAGTCTCGATCAAGAAGCAACCAGTCTCGTTCAACACTTCCGGTAAATAAGCAAGAGATACTATCTATCTTCTTTACATGCCGCAACGTATAATTTCGTTTGCATTCTATCCCTTTGTTTTTTTGCTGAGTATTTCTATTTTGTATGAATACAAAATCCCCTGTTTCATGAGAAACTAAGAAACAATCATAGATCTTTGGATTCCATGTTCTTGTTTCAATTCTCTATTTTGGGGCTTTTCCATTTTACAGGCTTGGAGTAAATCTACTGATCAGCTATCCGTGTCAAGAAGCAACCCAAGGAGTTAAGGCAGAGGGAGTTGTGGGTAGGGTTTCATTGAAAGGTCCTCACAACTTTAGTTGAGTAGCAGCAAAGACGATTAGGAAATCAAGAACTGAATCGAGTTTAAGGAAGCGAAGAACAGAAGTGTTGCTTTTAGAAAGATTTCCACGAAGTTGACAATTGATCCAAAGGGAATCAATATAGTTTCTTTGGTTTGTTAATACTATTTAATTCATATTGTTAGAGAGATTAGATATTTGTCAAGATATTTATCTTTTATTTTCATATATACCTCATATCCACGATAAGTCACTTTATAATCATCCAACCCTTAAATTTGTAAAAAAATTTTGTCACGAACAATATCACCACTAACATATATTATTTACTAGAATGCGTAGGCGTCACTGATATTATCGTATGTGACACTAATAATAGTCACAAAAGTGTTCTTTCGTGACAAATACCCCATAACTTAAAGAATAATTTGACAAAAAAAAATTTATGACAAATATTTTCGCAGTCGAAATAGTAAATTTGTCACAAAAAATTGAATTTATTACACTAGCATTGTCACGAAAACCACTTTTTATAACAAAAGTATTGGCGGAGGTGTGACTCGTTTGTGACAAGTTAAATTGGCGACAATTGCAATACATTTGGTGATGGGAATAACTCGTCACAAGTGTATAGTATTTATCACATGCTAAAGTTGTCACAATTGCATACGTTTTATGTGATAAAAAAGCAGTCACGAATAAAGCTATACATATTAGTTATACTAGTAAAAAGGTGTTGCCTAAATTGGTGTTGCATATAGGGTATACATATACAACACATATTTTTTTGTTGCAAAAAGTAAAAAAAGTGTTACCTATTACTTTATACAACACCACCTATAGAGGACACTACTAAAAATGTTGCATATCGTATATGCAACACTTTAGCCACTTCTTGCAACACATTTGAAGTGTTGCCAAAAGCGACTTTTCCCGTAGTGACCAGATCGACTCAAGTGTGCAGCATCCATAAAGCCCACAGAAGCAAGGTCCATCAGGCCCTAGGCTGGCTATACGGTCCGATCCGGTTAAATTAGCCCAAATTGATCCGGTCCAGTCCGGTTTTTTTGCAAATATAAGGACCAAATATTGGATTGGATACAGTCCGGTCTTGACCCGGTCCAGTCCCAATTCGGTCTTGATTTTATATTGAGCTTGTGTGAATTTGAGTGGCCTAAGGCCTGAAAGGGTGAGGAGTTGGTTAAGTTTTGTACTAAGTGCAAAAGTTTGTGACTGTTTATGCAAATTACCCTTAAGTTTAGGGTGTTGAGCTCTCTTATCCGGTCTTCATCTAGTTTTCGATCCGGTCCCAAACGGTTTTTTACCTCAAATCTAAGCCCAAAGATTGGACTGGATTGTTTACTATTCGGTCCCGGTCCGGTCTCGGTCCGTGTTATACGGTCCGGTTTCGAGTAAAACCAAAAAACCCGAACCAAATAGCCAGCCCTATCAGGCCCACCAAGATGTCATCTTGAGTTGATATAGCTCGTTAGTAACTGAATGACTATACCTCGCCCTAACTTATTTTATCGCCCTAACTTAAAAATATATAATTACTCAAATAGCCTTACAGAACCATATACAAAATTAACAAAACAAACAACCCCTATCTCCTTTTTTGCATCGCTAGAAAACTGGCTTCTATATGTTGACAGCCATTACAACGCTTTTGATCTTCGGCTTCTATTCCGATTAAGCGTTCATCACCTAAGCAACAGAAGAGAAAAGAGCGGGCGAAGATCAAGCAAGCGTCTGCACAGTGACGGCACTCGCTCGGATCTGAGAACCCTAGCTGCCACGCCACATAGTGCGAGAACCTCTCCACCTTCCTCCCGTCGCTCCCGAACTCCGTCGCCGCCTGGTCCAGTCTGACTCGCTCTCTTACTCTTGATCTCCGGTAGTAGTAATCGGCCGCGGCGACGAATAGAGCAGATCCCCAGCCGTTATCCCCCCCCCCCACCCCCAATCCTTGTATCCCAATTAAATTAAAAAAGAGATGGAAGAAGGGAATGAAAAAGCGGTGCAGGGCACAACGAGCCAGCTACAAGAGTTGTTGATGGATTAGAGGTTTGAATGGGGGAGGAGTTTATTTGGAATAAACAGCAGCTTTTTTTGATAGGTGAGTAAATAGCAGCTTCATATAAAGAGCTAGCCAATGGATGGTTTCGTACTGTAAAAGTGATTTTGGTATGTTTGTTAATTAAATGCTTGTGGGAGGCCGGAGGGGTTGAAGTTCTCCCTCTTTACCGGAACGGGAAACGAAGGTGATAATTTGCATTGTTCTTTTTTCCTCAAATAAAGTGTTGTTTGCTTAAATAAAAGATTTTAAAAATAAAAGGATAAAGATGTAATTCTAATTTTTAAGTTAGGGCGATTGCAGTAAAATCTAGGGCGACAATTAGCAACCCCGTTAGTAACTAGGTTATGAAGTTGTCGCCCTGAATGTGAAAGGGATTTGATCTTGTTTATTTTTCGTTTGACTTGACTGTGACAACGAGAATTTAGACACCATGCCCAAAAATTGCTCTGTGCAGGTGCATCTGACCACCTTTACTCTTCGAAGCTCACTCTCTCGTTTTTCCTCACCTCGATAAATATCATCATCTCGTCGATGAACCCTGTTTACTAAGTACCCATTGCTCCAATCTGACCCAACGGACAACCTTGACGTGTTCAGCGTCTATGTGCATCATCTTAGAACATAAACCTGATCGGTTGGTTAGCATGTATTGTTCCCTAGTTTCATAAATGGATAATACCTCATTGGTCTTGATAAAATTATGTACCAAAAACACCTATTTCAGAGCTCACGCAAACCATGATAACCCTGAACAAAACTCCCAAAATTAAGTACGATTTTTATTACACTCGAACAATTTGCACCACTATGTACATGAAAGTTACTATATATAAAGGTAAACTCATTTTAATGTTGCCTAAGAGTTCTACTAATCTCACAATACTGTCATTTTTTCATGCTCTACCAACTATTTATATCATTATGTGTGACGGAGTGAGAAATAGAAGCAATATAGCTCAGTAAGATAATTAACCTATAATTTTTTCTCTCCTTCTTTTGTTGGGTTTTATTAACCTGCGTGGGAGTCTTTGACTTATCTTCCCAACAAATTTCTCCATTTTAGAGAAACTTTGTAATCAATTTAGTTTTTCAACTGTGTGAGATTTTTATTAAATATGATTGATTACTACACATGGATAGGGATGACAATTTTGCTCAAATCCATTAATATTTTACTATCTAACCCAATTAAGTTGAGTGAAGTCCAAATATATGGTAAATTGGTACATCTATTTATTGGATTTTTTATCCTTGAATTTGGGTATGTACATGTATCCATAGCCATACGGAAAATTATATTTTATTACATAAACTTAATAGATCTTTAGATTTAGTACCTTTTTCATACAAGTTTTTGAATTATCAATGGAATTACATTTAGTACATAAATTTGTTGTGTATTACATTTTCAGACCTAAAATTTTTATGGTTTACAAATAGGTCTAATTTTTGTATGTGTAGTTAAAACAAACTAAATGGGTATTTAGGTATTCATACATCCATACCCATTGAGAGTATGAAAACAATATTCATACCCTATCCAAACCCATATACAAAACCTCAAACCCATATATACTTCACTCATACTAACTCTACACATACTCGAAGGGTTTACGTGGGGTTGAGTAAAATTATCCATAGGTGGATAATTGACATCCCTACACATGAATACTCGATTTATTAATTTGTTTAATATTTGTTATTAATGTTTGTATTGCATTACTAGTCACTAACTTTACTGGAGAAAATCTCATTTTAAAGAAAATAGTATTTTTGGTCTCAAATTTATTTTTAGCTAATTGTGAGTCTCAAACGTAACTGCTAAGTTAGTAATAATCTAATAATCACATACCGAATTGCCACAGCAAGGCGTGGCACATACAACCTAATATACATATAAATACAAGTACATACACATATATGATATCTACAAAAGGATAGGTTCATTCTTAGTCCTTATCATGACTTGTACAAGTGATCAAAAGGCTACACCGACTACCTGTGGTAATGGCACGTTAATCTCAAGTGTTAGTAATGGAAAATGGTCCATCGGGGCATGGAGATGAACATTTGGGGGTGAAGGAGGGGGGGTTGGGGTGTGGGTTGTTAACTATTTTGACAATGCCATAAATCTATGAGCTAATTAATAGGACCACTTGACAATCAATTAGAAAGCTACGTAGGGCATCAAAGCAAAGTGAAAATCGGCCAAGTCTTGATCCATTCTCTCCACCAATGTACAAGAGATCATGTATGGAAAGGAATGGAAGAATGAATGTGGTTTGGAGATTTAATAATATTTGAATAGTCCAAAGAATAAGAGAGTTAGGGTAGGGAAGAATTATAATATTTCGAATGTGGATAATCCATAATAACTCAAGTTAATGGTTTGTTCATTAACATGATATCTGTGTCTTTGATAAAAATGCCTTATTTTTGAATCGACGGCCCCTAATATAAAACAAAAGGTTTAGCACAAAGGTTGATGTGTTCAACCGGTACAAAATGAAATCCAGGCTTTCGTTTAAGGAGACATGTTAAATAAAATAGACTGACACACACACACATATATACATATATATAACTCATACAAACTCTTTCCTAATAACTCGAGTTATTGGGACTAAATCGTTTGTACATTAACAAGAGTTTAACATCATCCAAGTTAGCGATGGCAATTCCTGACCTGACCCGCACGCCCCAACCTGACCCAACTTGTTTGGAGCGAGTATGATCTGCCTGCAGTAGCGTCGAGCGGGGCATGTGTATTGCTTCCGACACACCTCCCCCCTCCTCTCATGATTTGCATCTATATCTAGTTATCTACATGTATTTCTCCATTTTGACCTTTCTAAAATCATATTTTCATGCCAAATAAATTTTCAAATTGGGTAATGTCTATTTTTTGTCCAAACCTTTTTCAAATTCTTTTATATTATCCAAACCTATTAAAATGCTATTAATTAGCCAAATCTTTCATAATGCATCTAAATATTAGCCATTTTTACGTTATCGTTAATAATTTTGTAACTTTTTTCTTAGTTAAAATACTATAATTTTGTAATGTTGACCTTCATGTGTCTCTTCCAAGTCAGTATTATGTTGGCAAGTCAATATTACTAATAAAATTGCTAACTGAAAGTTAACATTTGGATAATTCTTAGTATTTCGATAAGTTTAAAACGTTTGGATAAAAAATAGTCATTACCCTTTAAAATTCTATCTTTCAACTATTTGAATTCAGTTATTCCTTCTACTCGATCTATATTTCTCATTTATTTATGATAGACCCACCTCACTATGTACCCGTGTGGGTATTACCCGACCTGACCCACGCGTAGTGCTGCACATGTATGAGTAACGAGGTACCCGCCTCGCCCTTTCCCATTACCATCAGCCCATAACTAATCCAAGTTGTTTATAGAAATGAAATCACAAACAAAACCGAAAGCGCAAGTGCTTCTTCTCCTCAACATAATAAAAGAAAAAGAAAAAACAGATAGATACTACCCTCAATCACCATCTGAATAGTGGCCCCAGAGGAATGGAAGAAGAATGAATGTTGTTTGGGGATTCAATAATATTGGAATTGGAATGGTCCAGATGGCCATCACTACTGGGATACAGTCATAGAAGGAGAGCTTGCAATATAGGCTGCAAACATGTGCATCGCAGCAGCCATGTGTTGGGTGGCAGCCAAGAGAGCAAAAGCTGCATTTCCCTTCATCTTCACCCTAAGTTTTCCAGCATGGCACTCACGTGCCTTCTCTCTGGACCATCACTACTGACTGCTTCTATCTACTTGCACCATAACACCAAACACTACACCCAAGTCCAAAGATATTGCACAATTATTTATTTTCATATTCATCTCTATCGACACAGCAAGCTTGCTAGCACAAAAGTTGCCAGCTTTTTTCCTTTTCTCTTGTATGATCCTCCGCATGATTTGCTAGTATAGCTAGCTAGATTGGATTTGATCCTGGTGTGGTGAGATTGATCATCATCACAATGCAGTTCAATAGTTGTTTGATATGACAATATGGTGGGTTTCTCAGGAGGATATTCCTATGATCGATCTCGATTCTCATTTTTCGATTTCGAAAGTTGTATCATTTCACTTTCTTGAGTGGGATTTCCGTCGTACTCATTCCCACAGTAGAATTGGTACTCGTCGGTCGACATATGTGGGAGATTTTTGGATATCCATCAGCTCCTAGGTATCAAACTCGAATCCTAAACTTAATGTTTAAAATCAATGTAAATCAAAAGGTTTAAAACCAAAAAACATGAATTGAGCTTAGGGATGTAAAAAATAACCATGCACATGAATACCCATCCGAATCTGACCTAATCGGATATGGTAAAACTCAAACCCAAATAATTTTTTTATGGATATGGTAAAACCTGAATCCGAATATTACAGATAATGAGTGAGCATTGTCTACTCACTACCCGACCTAAACCTGCCCGATTATGTATATGCATATACTTTGTTTAAATTTGATATTGATTATACATATACGATTTCATGAAATTGTATTATTTTTAACTAATTTTGTTCATTCTAGTAATTTATCATATACTTTTTCGCTTATGTAATGTTTATATGTGTAAATTTTAACATTTTGGCTGAAGTTATATTTATAAATTATTACCTACGGGATAACCGTGGATACCCTAAACCTCGAGAGCTATACACTATTAGCCCCCAATCTAATCAGTTGCCAACACTAATCGAGATACCATACTCAAATCCTAATTAAACTCCTAAACAACTCGAGGTGCAATTAGGTCATGCTATCTATTTCACAACTCATTCTCAACTAAGTTTTTGAGCATCCTATTTTATAATTTATGAATCTATCAACGCGTCTATGGTCGTACCTTAAATTACTCTTTTTGAATGGTATCTATTTCCTTTGAGGTTTGGGCAATGCCAGTTAGATATAGCTAAGAGTAAGCTTTTCGTAAAGACAGGGTCTTTAGGAAAGCATGTGTGAACAAACCAAGAAGCAATTAGGATCTTGGGGACCCGTGGGATTAATGATGTTCGTGGTAGAAAAGGACAAAGTCAGTTCAACACAATTAGATCATAATTATTACCTAAATCACACATTTACGATTCGATATGATATGCTTATATGATTCTAGAAACTTAATGGGAAACAGTACAATCCAATTAAGTATCCTTAATTGATTAGGTTAAAAGTATTATATCCCCAAGCTAGCACTTCATTAATCTAGTAACCCATATAAAATTAAGTATACTTGTTTCTTACTGCAATATACAAGTTACACATTCTGTGTGGATAGAATTCTTCGGGCGGAGGTACGTGTAGTTTAGGAGGGGTTACAAGCCTTCTGAATTTTATTATCTAAGATTAGTGATAACAATTTGAACCCATACTACGTATGGGTATTACCTGACCTGCAATAGGGTGGGACGGAGCATGGTTATCTACTTTCGGCCCGTCCTATTTCGTTCTTGACTCATTTTATCTCAATTTCTTACAATATTTATACATATTTTTCCTGTTGACTTTTCTTCAACTAATTAGAGTCGATCTTTCAACTTGTTAGACTTAATTACACATTCTATTATCATTAGTTTTCATTCATATAAAGTGTTTTCCCCATCGTTTTATCATCACAAGTATAATTTGCGTGTTTTTTTTTCTTCCAAATAACATGTAAAAGTGGGTCGACCTGATCCGCAGTAGCGTGGGGTGGGGCATGGATATTGAGGTACCCGCTCCACCCCGCTCCATTGTCATCACTATCTAAGATTATAATATGTGTATTCGGATTTTAACAATAGCTTAGAAAGTAGTAGGATGAGGGTTATTAGCTCCCTCCTCTCCAACCTTTGACGATGTTGAAGTTTGGTAATTTCAGGTCCTCCTCACTCTAAGTCTTGTATTCGCCACGGATTCTTCGTACTCTTTGTTTGCTCCATATTGGTTGTAGTCCACTATCGACCTGCATCACTATCAAACTGTAATAGACTAACACAAATTTGGACAAATACTCTATTAATTAGAAAGATTAAAAAGAAATATCAAGCATACAAGCTGTAAGTATAAAATCTCTCACAATAAAGACATTTTACAGAAATTTCGAACGTAGAAATATTACAAAAATGTTCAGCGCGATCCACACCGCTTTCTTTGAAAATAGGAGAGGAAAATGGAGTCGGTAGCTGTGGGAATTAAGGGGGTTAATTCACTTGGACCAAAAGCAATTATTAGTAGTAGGCCACCCTTGCCTGGTCCTAAACTAGGTTTTACAATCAACAATACAAACCCACCTTTGATGTTGATATATTTAGCTCAGATCTCTCTCTTTCTCAACTCTCACATTTTCACAAGTTTTTTATGAACCGATTTGTATTTTTTCATAAATAAAAAAATCTTCAAGTTCTTTGACAGACAATCCCTGCCACTAAGGAGTCGTTTGGTTTTGGTGATAGTTAAATCGAGATATTGTTATCAATGCATGCATAATAATATGTATGTATATAAGAAAATTGGTGTATTGTAGTTTTCATCGTTTGGTTTCTATGTTAGTTATTGTAGTATTTAAATAAATTAAATCACTTTTTGGGTAAAATGTCACTTTTATCCTTTGTTTTTAATATAAAAAACCATCACACATAAAAAGGTAAGGACATATTTGGAAGAAGAAGAAAACACAACAATCTCCATCAAACAATCTCAACAATCTCAACGAAAACTTGAGATTTAACTATCACTCAAAATTAGTGATAATTTGTGTCAAATCAAGTAAGCAATGCATGTATTGTTTGTGCAGAAAATTCAAAATAACGATGCATTGTGGATATTGCATGCATTGTAACTATCACAACCAAACTATCACCAAAACCAAACGACCCCTAAGTACGAAGTTATACATTGACAAAAACTGTAGATGATAATGACCAAGTTTTTTTCGTTGGTTGTTGACATTAAGATTCGAACTAAGATGTGATACATGTTTCCATTCCCACATTACAATTAGGTCAACCCATTTTAATTATTTTTAAGATTTATGTGATGGCACCATTTCTGGGTTTCTCTCTTTGCATTTTAATTTTGCATGAGTATATACTGCCTGTTATTGTTTGTGCACCCAAAAAGATTCGATTTCTATCTTGTCAAAAACCCTAGGGGTTTAATTTGGTCGGCATGTAAACCCTCTACGTACGTGCAAAGCCATAATTTTTGGACGTAAAAGTGAAAACGCTAATACATAAAACCCTAGGTTTGTCCCAAAGGTCTTGTCATTGTCCATATGTGTGTGTTTCATCGTCAGACTTTTACAAGCATGCTTCCCGATTCATAGCTTGCATGCACAGTAAAAAAATCTTTGGCGAATCCGTTATTATCCCTATGGGCCCATTATTCATTAACATACATCATCAAACAGTAGACCGTGCATTGTAACTCAGTTGTACTTATACAGCTGGGGGCTGCAAATGAACCGAGACTCAGTTGTACTTATACAGCTGGGCTGCAAATGAACCGAGCTGCTCGCGAGCGGCTTGGTGTTCGACTCGGAAAAAATTCATTCAAAACTCGACTCGTTTACTAATGAGCCGAGCTTGAGTTTGGCCTTCTGCAGTTCGCGAAGCTCGCGAGCTAACTCGGCTCGGTAGTTTGTTGAACTCAACTCGTGAACTGACTCGTTTAGAGCTCATGAAATATCTCAACTCTCAACATTGTGGCTAGAGAGCTAACTTAATTACCGAATTATGAGTGAATTGATCTATGTGAGTTTGATTTTGATCATTCATAGGATTGTTAAATTATGTATCTCACCGTATATGAAGTTTAACACGTAGATTATCTTAGTAAATATGTCTTATTTAATTTTAGAAAGAAATTATATATCATAGATTGCTTCGATACTATGACATAACATAATTTCAATAGTTAAAATTTATTAACTAAATAGTTGATACCACAACATAACATGAGATTAGTTAGAACACTTAACTATTATTATTATTTTAATCTTGACATTAATTACATGTATCATGTATGACATACAAAATGAATAGATCAAATACGAGTCAATATTTTATTAAGCAAGTTAGCTCGAACTCGACTCGATTAACGAGCCGAGTTCAAGCTGGGGTAAAACTTGGCTCGACACTGCTCATTAGCAGCCCTATGTACAGGTAACAAAAGAAAAAGACAGCTCAAATAAGCCGAGTGATGTTGAGTCGAGCCGAGTCGAGCCGTTATTATGATTACTAACCCTTATTTTTCCCGGTATTTGAATTCAACCGTTATTGTGAATAATAACCCTTATTTTTCCTATTCAGTTCTCCATAGCGCGTGGTGCCTCATGTTCGATGTCTAGTGAAGTAGACGATAGACGCGTAATTATGTCTGATGTCGTTGCACAAAGCTCCATCAAATCTTTGGCTTTGGGAGTTGTCTGATGATCAAGGCAAAAGTTTGACATAAGATGAATTGTAAAGACTAAAGAGAGACAAATTGTAGAGAGAAAGTGAAATCAAGAGAATGGAAAAATCCTTTTTTTTTTTCTTCTAAGAAGAAAAGAGTTTGTTATACAAGGTTAGGCATTTGGTACTACTTCATTTCGAACTCTCCTTTCTCATAACCTAAGTACCTTTTTTTTACCTTATCGGTAGAACTGAGGCTTGAACAAGGGGCTTCATCTTACACCATTAATTATCCCTTCTAATATTGTGATTACATTCGATCTTTAAAAGCAATCGAAGTTCTTTGATGCCACAGAAAGCTTGCAGCATCAATTGGTTACCAAATTGGGCTCGTTTTCCCCCTTCTGATTAAAGCAAAAGGATCGATTGAGAAAAGGAATTAACAACTTGTTGTTAGAGATCATTGTCTGGATTGCTTCAAAGGACCCAAAAAGAAATCTTTTTTCTCTATATAAATGGTGGTCCTATTTTATTGATGAAGATATGAAGGCAGCAGGGTCCAAAGTGAATTTTGATAAGTACTAATCTAATTGTACGTTTTGAAGAAGGCGCAGGAAAGAAAGAGAGATCTAAGCTTTGATATATCTCTCTCAAATCCTAAGACCCTTTTTCCATGGCCTATATGATCTTTCATTTTCCACCTTTTTTTTTCCCCTTTCAATACCAATTCACAATTTTGCTTGTGTAGTTACTGTTTTCTAGTAAATCAAGCTCAGCATGGATTACACAATTCCTACCGGTTGTGATCATACTATCACTAATACGCTGAATCCCATCAAAACAAATCACACCACGAAATTACAAAACTTGAATGAAGAACTCTCGGAGTAATTTTATAACTTTTGTCAACATCACCATTATATTAATAATAATAAGACCCTAAATGGCAAACATCTTATAGAAATTCAAACCAAACTCATCCCTCCTCCCCCTCTAAATTCCTGAAAAATATTCACCTACGAAATTAAGAGAAAACCCAACAAAACCCATAAACATAAAACCAAAGGAAAAGAGAGAGAGAGGGAAGAAAAAAACCACCATTCATTTACAAAAGACATTTACAAACCAAAAGATCCTATCACTCACCAAACTTAATCCTTTCCTAATTATCCCCATCCTAGAGCTAGATTTTGTGCAGTTGATCAAACGAGGCCGTCGTCAATATTAATTAATTAAGATTTAGAGATGATTATTAAGCCACCCCCAAAATCTCAATTAATTAATGAAAAATTTCCCCCCACTAATTCAGCTCCCTACTACTACTAATTACTGCTGCTACTACTAATTAATTCAATAATCTTCCTTTTTTCTTCACTTTTTTTTTTCTTCTCCTTCTCCCCACCATGCCATTGCCACCCAGTAGTAGTTTTTTATTTAATTACTACTTCACTTTAGTCTGGTCAGCTTTCCAACGGAGCTCAATCTCCTCCGCGATCCTCCTCGCATCAATGGCAGCCCCCAGCAGGCCACGCTTTGTGAACCCCACCGCAAACAGCCCGTTTTCGCCTTTCCACCCGTTCGGGAACGCTCTCCGAGGCAGTCCGTCTTTCTCCGAGAACATCTCTCGTTCCTGATTGTTGACCACAAAGTTCGAAATCAAGTCAGATATGTACGATGTTTCCTTTATGACTATGTGAAGGGTCACATACACACGCAGTGTGTACACATACCTTGAGCCATGTCGGGACGTTGCTCTTGTAACCCGTGGCTAGCACAATGGCGTCGAAGTTCTCGACCCTTCCGTCCACGAACTCCACGGCCTGATGGGTTATTCTCTTGATCCCACGTCGGACCTATAAAAAGGGTAGCAAAAACAGGAAGAACGAGTTAGATTTTACTAGAAAGGGAAAAAATTAATCTTAAATTTTGCAAAGTTTTTGGTTGTGGTCGCACCTTGATGTGACCACTTCTGATCTTGGCAAGAGTCCCAACATCCAAGACCGGAGTCTTGCCCGTGAGCCCCTTGAGCTCCAGGGGCCCGAGTTTGGGGCGAGTCAGGCCGAGGCGAGCGGTGTCACCCAACATGAGGCGCGACATGAGGAGCAAGAACCGGTCCACGGCTCGAATCGAGAACCACTTGGTCAACCACATCGACAGCCCGAAAGTGGACGTCCCTAGCATCTGTTGCGGCAAGACGTGCACCTGCAAATTGGATTTAAAAAAAATTATTAAAAGAAGAAATCATGATAAGTACTGTTTAGCCAAAGATTTTGCTCTTTGGGATCCTGGGGCGGTGGATTATAAAATACTTTTTTTATTACAAAGTAGAGATTAAACCCTAATTAATTACCCCATGGTGATTATAGGGTGGTGGTGGCTCAGTGGGCATGGCAAAAAAGGCTCTGAGCCCAGAATGCGCATGCAAACGTCTTCCAAGAAAGTTACCGTTTTTTTAATACAGTAAAAAAAACAAAAAAAGTAAAAAGT
The DNA here is from genome assembly GCA_946122785.1 of Linum tenue. NCBI lineage: Eukaryota > Viridiplantae > Streptophyta > Magnoliopsida > Malpighiales > Linaceae > Linum > Linum tenue. Next base: position 8,453,131 of record CAMGYJ010000003.1, on the reverse strand, counting down.
AAAATTTACATGTGCTAGTAACACCATAGTTTAAAAAAAAGTTAAAACCTTAAACACCCAAGCTCAAAGTAGTAACTCTACAAATTACCCTTATTAAGGACCATTCAACATCCACCCCTTTAAATAAAGTTAAAAAGGACAATGTCAATCCGACTAGCTCGAATCTACGTATTAACACAGAAAGTTTAGTGCGCCCTTCTGCGCGCGCGATTTATGTATACTCACCGAGTCTCGAACGACGAGAGAGGTACGAGCCTTGTAGTTGCAAAGGTCGAGGCAGACCTCCATGCCGGAATTCCCGCAACCGACGACCAACACCTTCTTCCCGGCGAACCCCTCGCCGCTCCGATACGACGACGTATGGACCACCGGCCCGCGAAACGCCTCGATCCCGTCGAGCTCCGGGACCACCGCCTCGGCATTCTCCCCCGTCGCCACCACCAGCCACTGGCACACGTACTCCACTTCCTGGGGTCGGGCCGTCGTCGTCGCGACGACCGTCTTGACCCGCCAGACCTCGCAGCGGCGGTCGAACTCCGCGGTCTCGACCGCCGAGTTGAAAACCGGTTCGAGTGCGAACCGGGTCCGGTACGACTCGAGGTAGCCGAGGAATTGTTGTTTGGTCGGGTAGGTTGGGAAATCGGTAGGAAAAGGCATGAGAGGGAGCTGGCAGCACTGTTTGGGGAGGTGGAGGCGGAGGCGGTCGTATGTTTTGTGCTGCCACAGCGAGGCGATGCAATCGGCCCGCTCGACGATCAGGCTTGGGACGCCGCGGGCTTTCAGGCAGGCCGCGGTGGCGAGGCCCGATGGGCCGGCGCCGACGATCAGGGCTCCCGGGACCCAGACGGTCCGGCCCGGGGAGGCGGCGGCGGAGTCGAAGTAAGGGTCGTGGGCCCTTTTGCCTTGTACTTCGTTGAGGTAGTCCATTAGCAGCATGGTGTGGGGGAAAACAGAGTAGGGGAAAACAGAGTAGGAAAGAAACAGAGGAGATTGGGAGGGAGATTGAAATCTAGTCGATATAAGGAGAACCCATTGAAGACGTTGGGGAGAAGAAGTCTGTGTGGGGAGTGGGGATCATGAGAGTGATAAGTGATGGCAGTTATGGGTTTTTATCGGAGGAGGTTGAGATGGGATTGGAGTTTGGTGTCAGCTGGGAATTTTAACAAACAGTTTATGTGCAGAGAATATTTTTTGGGGGGGAGCAGAGAGTGAGAAGGAGTGGGAGAGTGAGTGTTGGAATTGAAACAGGGCTTCGTCGGGGCTGTGTATATATACGGAGTGGAGGAGCTGGGTGAGCTGTCTTGGCCACGCTTGAATGAGGAGATTGTCAGTGGTGATTGAGGAGTATAATTTAAAGTGATCCTTTTTTGGGGAGGAGATTCATTAGGGTTTGGCCTCTTCTTTTTGTGTAGGTATGGTTATTAACGGATTTTTTTTCGATCCAAAATAAAAAGTTTCACTATAAAAAAAAAATTCACAATACAACACTAAAGTTTGCAAAATATACAAGTTTGGTGTGATTCGCTGCTGCTGCTGCACTCTTTAGGTGGACCGCTTCAGTCTGGAGCGATTTACAAGTGGATCAGTATAGTCTGCAGCAATCTGCTTCAAATATACGTCGATTGTTCAGATGATTGTAATTTTGTGCTCGATTATCCGATCAATGCATTTAATAACTTTCAAGAACTACAACTTTATTAGGGGATAGTTTCCATAAAAAAATGACTCTAGAAGTATACTCAAAACCGCCAAAATCCAAAACATGCGCTCTCATGATAGTATAACACTTTGAACGATCATAATTTTTCTAAACTTTAGATGGCTGCAATTTGTGCTCTGCCATCCCGTCAGGGCAAAAAAATTGCATAACTTTTCAAATATTACAACTCGTGAGTCAATTTTTTGAAAACAACATATTTTTGGATTTTAGGCTCTAAGCTTATTAGCATTATATAATCAAAGTTATTAGGTTATAAGCTTATCAACTAGGATTGTAAAACCGTACTAAAAAAGTTGTAGAGAAGAAGTCAACAGTAGAGTATTTTATACTCAAACTTTGGTTCAACCATTTCATACTGTTAAAAATAGCCTACCAATTTTGGTTATGGTAGGAGGTTTTCTCAGTCGAACAACATGTACAATACAGTTTTTCAATCTTTGCTTATTAGTCTCTTCCCTGAGTCTATCGTTTTTTGTTTGTTTATAAAGGATGTAAATGAAAAAAAAAAAAAAAAAAATCGTGTAAAGAACTAAATATGAATGCCACCTATATCCTTGATATGAATATGATCTATGATCCTTGGAGATTTGGCGATCCTTAACTATAACCTGGGCTTGTATCTCCTAATTGTCAAATATTTTCTTTTTTGTACCTCATGATTGAAACTTTAAATAACATAAACTAGTAGTGGTTTTTTGGTTTTGTTATATCGTGGTCGCACTAACCATTAAAAACAGAAATGTGTTAGTCAGTTAGATTCTGTAGCAGCCTATGCCTTGAGTTTTAAGAATTGACGGATGGGTTCATCCGCCGGGCCCTAGCTGTAATTAGTTAGAGACTAGCCTAGCTAGCTAGCTCGAAGTTCATGGTTAAAGCCTCAAAATATTTTCCTAAAAAAAGGATATGTTTATGAGCAAACAAAAAATGCATTATTCCTCCTACCAACATTAGATCTAATTCAATTAAGAATCATACGGGGATGGATGTAAATACGAGTATGACATACCTACGTAGTTGATGCATTGGTCGTTGTAAACTTTCGAGTCGAAACACATTAAGTATGGTTTGAAGGTTTAGTGAAAGCTCAAGGGAAGGACACAAATCCTAGTCAATATGAAGGTTCTTTGCTTTCCAAGAAGATCCTTCTTGAGTTCTTTCTTTCTTTGATGAACGGATTCCCTCCGTTCTAGGGTTTTGTTCGAAACTCACGAGCGAGAGAACCACGTTGGGATCTCATCAGCGATCTCCGATTTCAACCCTCCCAAATACGTGCCTACTAATGCCTGTTGCATCCAGCCGACGCAGCGATTAGCCAATTTCTCGAACTCCTTCTGGTAATCGCGCAGGGTACTAGTCTGACGAATCCGTGACAGGGCTTCGTCACAGCTCTCTCCTTCAGTAGAACTGAACCTCGCCCACAGCTCCTGCGAGAACAACCCCCACGAAATCGGCTCTCACGTGTCCTTGTAAGTGCGCTTCATCCACTGCCACCACTGGTACCTTTTGATCCTTTGGGACCTCCTGATACTCGAAGAATTGCTCGACGCGAAGAAACCATGATCCAGGATCATCCCCTGCAAACTTGGGGAATACAAGCTGCGCGAGCTTCGCCAGAAACCCGCCCCCGTCGTTGCTGCGACCACTCCCGTCATCGGCTGGCTTGCCGCCGAAGCTTCCCCGCCCCGTGCGACCCCCGCTGCCGCCGTCCGTCCTCGGCCGGTTCCAGCTCCTCTCCCCAGTTTTCATCACAGTCGTGCTTTTCTCTCCCTCCTTCTCTTCCGCGCCGCTCTTCTCCTCGTCCCCTTCCTCCGAGCTCTCTTCTTCAGCAGACGAGACCGTCACGGTCTTCTTCCCCTCCCGTTGCGGTGTCAACGCCTCCACCTTGGCCACCAGAGACTTCAACGTCTCCAAGACCTCGGCTACCTGCCCTCGTACCTCCTCATGGCCTGCCGCAGTGTTCTACGCTAGGGCTTGCAAGTCTTCCACCGCAGCATCCAGTGGTGAACATCGTTTCGGTGCTGTGCCCGTACCCATTGCGATCAGGCCCCAAACGGATTCGGAACCAGGCTCTGATACCAATTGATGAACGGATTCCCTCCATTCTAGGGTTTTGCTCGAAACTCATGAGCGAGAGAACGACGTTGGCGTCGATAAACCTTAACTTTATTGATTGATACGGAACTAATGCCAAAGGTACATATTTATAGGCTTAGAAAAGGCTAATCCTAACAGAAATCCTTCTCCTACTCGACTATCCCAACCCCAAAATCAAAGGAAACCTACAACGAAAAGGAAAAAACACCCAAGCCCAAAACTCAAAAGCCCAAACCGAAAATCCTCTCATCATTCTTCTCATCTTATGGGTTGCCTTCTCTCAAATGAGGAAGAAGGATAACGAGGAATAATAAATCGTCATTCTAGAACAGAACTTTAAATTGGATCTCGAACCGCAATTTTGATTATTCTTACTATTTGTATGAGATAACTGACTCGGTATCTGAGCTCGCCAGAAACCTTCGAGAAGATGACATGGGCATTAGATTTGACACAAATGTTGTTACTCCCAACTAAATTTTCAACATCATCTCATTACCTTTATAAACAGTGAGTACCATATTCGATATTTCGGGGTTATGCTCTAATTTTATTTTTGTATACAACTTAGAGATGTACGTAATATCTCTCACAACGTACACAAAAAATATGATCGAACACACCCAAAACTAGTGGGTAACCAAGAATCAACTCATACCATCCACTAACACTCATCCAAATCAAATGAATCGACCCGCCAAATACCCATCCCTACAAATTAAAGGACAATCGTGAAATGCATAAAAGGCTCCAATATCCAAAATTAATCTAGTGCACTAATCATTATTTTAAGTTTGATTGATCACTCAAATAGCCCAGAAAATAATTTTCCAATCATAATATGACTGATCTTTAGCTAGCTAGGAAGATCTCTACTCGACATGCTCATTACTAGGTTACATCAAAATGATCCACCACCACACTGAGTGCAAAAGAGGGTCCCGTAAACAATCGGGGAAAAGGCCTCAACCCATGAAAATCACGCCAAGCTCCAACAGTTTCGATCTTTTTATTGAATACTATCGAAACAAGAAAAGTGATGAGATACATAAAATAACATAATAATAAATCTCAAAACCAAACTCGTGTAACAAATTCTTTTCCCTCCTTGTTTTTTGTGAAACTTAAATCTTTTGCATTTGAACAAGAACATTGTGATTTTTAACACGGTGCATTAGGATTGTTTGATAAAGATTAAAGCACGGATTCTATATGATATTTTTACATGTTTTCATAAAAAAGAAGTCAGTCAACTCATGGTGTTTGAACTTTGCTTAAATCGCTCAAGTAAATTGAAAATTGGTACCATATCGGATTTCAGTGTTAAATACAAAATTCTGAATACCAAACAGTATCATAAATTCAATTTCAATTCCAGAATAAATTTGGTATACAGTTCTCAATCCCTATTATTTTTTCCGGTTTTGATACATACCAAATACGAAATGAATTCTGATTCGGACCTAATTGCACACATTTTATCTCCGTTTCCATTGGGCGTTTGTAGCATTTGGACTCCCAAAAGGGTGGTTTTACGCTAGGTTTTGTGCGTTTTAGTGTGTTTCAGGATCCAACAGGTGAAACCAGCCCCAGAGTCGAAAGTTGGACGAAAAGAGGCAAAGACCGGCCATAGAGGGTGATCCAGGGGCAGTTCACGGTTTCTCATGGGAGTTCACTGTCCACTATGGCCATGAACTGAAGCACAAAACCGTGAACCGCGATGCATCTAGGGAGAATTCTGCAGTTACTACCGCGGGACGAGTTCACGGTCAACAAGACCGTGAAAATTGAGGCCAAACCGTGAACTCCTGATGGCGAAGCGGTGCGTTTCGACATCGCGCTTGTGTTCACGGACACGTTGAAGAGTTCACGACCGTAAACTGAGGCCGTGAATGGAGCCCGATCCTGGTATATAATGTGAGTTGAAAGGAAGAGAGAGAGAGAGAGAGAGAGAGAGCCCAAAGTGTGAGAAAGTGTCTTCTTCAGATTTTAGAGAGAGAGAGAGAGAGAGGACGAACCAGGGAAGAAAGAAGGCTAGGGTTTTCTCTAAGTGGAGGATTGGGAAGATTCTCCCCATGAGAAGATCAAAACAAGCTCAAAGGAGATTGGAGGCATCACCATGATGGTTTCTACCTCTTCCCTTGTGTTCTTCCCCTTCCTAGCATGGGGTAGTACTCTTTTTCACTTGGGTGTTGTGAAATCCTAACTATTTTCCACGGGGTCGTTTGGATTGAGTATTTGGGGGTGTTATTTGGGGTCAAGTAACACAAAATCTATTATTTGACCCCAAATAACATGTTTGGCTTACAAAAAGTGGGATGCGTTATTTGGATGTAGTGTTTTGCCAAATAACAGGTTTGAGACCAAATAACACAAAAAGTGTTGTTTGCCAAATACTTGGGAGGGGCAGGTATTTGCCAAATAACAAGTTTGAGACCAAATACCACATACCAAATAATAGGTTTTATATTATATGGTATTTGTGTGGTAATTGGCCCCAAACAACAAGTTTGTCAAATACTCAATCCAAATGATCCCCTAGTTGTTTGGTGAATTGAATGATTGTTTATGGGTGTTGTTTAATTCAATTATTGAGGTATTTTTCATGTTGCTTGTGCATGTTTGTGCTTAGTAATCCAATTGGTCGATGTAACCTAGATGAGAAGGAAAACCCCCTTTCAAGGGAGGCTCAATTGAGTTGGGATTTCTTGGACTTTTTAAGCCACCTATCTAGGTTAATGTAGGGTAAACCTCTATGTTGAATTAAGCAATTTGGTTAAGCGCGATTAAGCCGACCAACCATTGGGTTGAGTGAGAGAGTAAGTCAACCATCGATTGCCTGAGGGCTACTTGAGTAGCCTATAATGTATCCCTTGGTTTGGCGAACGAGAGTGTGGTCTACAACCATAGTTGTGTTTCCTAGCGGTTCGCGGTCACCTTGCCCGTAATAATTAATTCAATTCCTCATGCCATGGTAGTAGTTAGGGGGAAGCGACACCCGAGTGATCCTTCTCACATATAGCTTTCAAAACCGTTTACTTTTGCCTTGCTTAACTTTAATTAGCTATCTTTTCAACCAAATCCGATTTGCTAGATAATGTTTCAAACAATTGAAGTAGGGGTACATGGACCGGCCCAAGTCGATATTTAAACATACTTGCCCTGTATTGCACCCTACTAAGGTTTATACTTGGACCTTAGGAGGGAATTAATTGTGATATTCGGGACGAGTCAAGTTTTTGGCGGCACTGGCGGGGACAACTGTCCGTTATCTTGAAAAAAGATGTTTGTTGTTAATCTAGCTTTTAATTTCCATTTTTGAAAGTGTGTGTGCTTTGCTTGTGCTAGACTTGGTATTTTTTTATTAGTGTGTGTAGGGAGGTGCATGACCCGGAGCAATCCGACGACACCTTTGCTACCACGTGACGAGGACATAAACCGAACTCTCCGACTCCTAGAACGGGAGAGGGAGCTAGTGGAGGCAAGGAGGAGAAGTGAAGAAAGGGGACAACAATTTGGTCGCGGTGTTAGTGGAGTAGAAGTTGAAGAAGCGGGAGGTGAACCCGACATTGGAGTAGAAATGACGGGGAACCAAAGAGAAGCAGGAGCCGCCCAAGCTCGTAACCTAAATGATGCGGCGGCTGACGAGAAAGTCCCGAGGACAATGGGATACTATATGGCCCCACTTGAAGCGAAGCTTGATAAGTTGATCGAGATAATTCTTGAAGATGAGGGGCAAGGAAATGGAGTAGTGACATCTTTGGAGTGGGTTGCAATTTATAACATGAGGAAGTTGAGTGTCACATGGTGAGTGAGGAATCGGCCCTATGCGAGCAGCTATATTCAATCGCCCCGGTGCACGACGACCAGATGTCCTACCTTGAGGAGTTAGCGGTGACCTTCGTCGCCTCCAACTCGTAAAAGTTTGAAAGAATTGACAGATTCATTGGAGAGGCATTAGAGAAGTTCTCAACCATCAAGACTGGGTTGGAGAGCTAGCAAACCCTCCTGATGACACTAGCCACAAGCATAGGGATTATCTCACAAGCGGTTCATTATTGGAAGCCAACCGACAAAGTAGAAGTAGGGGCGGTTACTCTTCGAAGTGGAAGAGAGGCCAAGGAGTTACCCCCAAATAAGAAGCCGCTCACAATGGAGGAGCAACAAGTGGCTGGTGGCTTCCCCGCACAACATGAGGCCACAAGTGAAAAGGAAAAAGAAAATACCAATCCGACCCCTCAACCGGAGCGAGAGAAGGAAAAGCCAACCCCAACTCTCCCCTATCCTTCTCGACTCCGCAATGACCGCATGGCTGCAGAGTTTGCCCCATTTTATGGAGTTGATGAACCAGTTGCATTTGAACATCCCCTTCATGAAGGCCACTACACAAATGCCCAAGTACGCCAAATACTTGAAGGACCTCCTCACCAACAAGAAAAGGCTAGAGGGGGTAGCAACGGTGAGCTTGAATGAGGAATGATCCACCATCCTACAGAACCACTTGCCTACGAAGCGCAAAGATCTAGGGAGTTTCACTATCCTGTGCTTTATTGCTAACATGTGCATAGGAAAATTCTTGGCAGATCTAGGAGCTAGTATATATGTGATGCCCTATAAGTTGTTTCAAAAGCTAGAACTAGGAGAACTTAGATCCACCAGGATGAACATTCGATTGGCGAATAGGTCTATAGTACGACCTAAAGGTGTTGTGGAGGACTTGCTCATTAAGGTAGGACCTCTCATTTCTCCTGTCGCCTTCGCCATCTTAGACATTAAAGAGAATACTGAGGCCCCCCCTCATCTTGGTCAGACCTTTCTTAGCCATCGCAAAGGCTTTAATTGATGTGCATGGAGGAAAGTTGGTGCTTAGGGCAGGGAAAGAATAGGTTGCATTCTCTATCGATGATAGCATGCAATTGTCTCGTTGCCATGATGGTTTTGATTATTGCGAAGAGGTTTTTGACTTTATGGAGGCACTCGCATCTGCGGGTGCCCTTACTCCTGACCTTTTTGAAGAGTATTGTTTGGTAGGAGCTGACGGCTCGGACCCCCCGGAGAATGAAAGCCAACCCCCACAGATCAAGAAGTGAAGGCCTTACCCTCAATGCCGAAAATCCCTACCTATTTGGAGGAACCCCCCGAGTTGGAGTTAAAGCCTCTGCCTCCTCACCTTGAGTACGCCTTTTTGAGGGATGACGGGAAGCTCCCAGACATCATCAACCCCAATCTTACACCGGAGCAGAAGGCGGAATTAAATGGGGTCCTAAGGTGTCACGAGAAGGCGAAATTAATTGGGGTCATAAGGAAGGGAGGAATGACGGTGGTCTCCAATGAGAAGGAAGAGCTTATACCAACAAGAACGGTGACGGGGTGGAGGGTGTGCATCGACTATCGGGGATTGAATGATACCACTCGTAACTATCACTTCTCTTTGCCTTTCATCGATCAAATCCTGGAGCGGCTTGCTGGACATGATTACTACTGCTTCCTAGATGGGATGTCAGGGTACTTTCAGATTCCAATCGCCCCAGAAGATAAGGCCAAGACACCATTCATATGCCCCTTCGGAACATTTGCTTACATGCGTATCCCGTTTGGACTGTGCAATGCCCCGACGACATTCCAGAGATGCATGGTAGCCATTTTCGATAAACTAGTGGGGGAGATAATGGAAGTTTCATGGAAGACTTCTCGGTGCTTGGCGATTCATTCTCTCACTGTCTTGCCAACTTGGAGAAGGTCCTTGAGCGGTGTGAAGAAACCAATCTAGCTTTGAATTGGGAGAAGTCACATTTTAGTGTTCGGGAGGGCATTGTGTTGGGTCACAAAATCTCCAAGAGAGATTGAAGTGGATCGAGCAAAAGTTGAGACAATAAGCAAGCTCCCTCCACCAACCACGGTTAAGGGCATCAGGAGTTTCCTTGGGAATGCTGGGTTTTACCGATGGTTCATTGAGAACTTCTCGAAGATTGCATTATCATTGACCAAGATTTTGGAGAAGGATGCCCCATTCCTTTTCACAAGGGAATATTCTGAAGCTTTCAACATCCTCAAGGAGAAGCTTACAAATGAACCCATAATGGTCTCACAGGATTGGAACTTTCCCTTTGAGCTCATGTATGATGCTAGTGACTATGCAGTGGGAGCGTTGCTGGGCCAAAGGTGGGATAGACATTTTCAACCTATTTTCTACGCCTCAAAGACACTGAATGATGCTCAGGAGAACTACACAACTACAGAAAAAAAGTTGTTGGCAGTAATCTTCGCCTTCGATAAATTCAGGTCTTATCTGGTGCTCTACAAGGTTATTGTCTACACTGACCACTTCGTCATCCGCTTCTTGATGAGCAAGGCGGATGCCAAACCTCGACTAATTCGTTGGATCCTACTACTCCAGGAGTTCGATGTAGAGATCAATGACAAAAAGGGGGCCGGAAATATGGCGGCTGACCACCTCTCGTGGCTCAAAGGACCGGGAGGGAGCGCCTCCCCAAGAGAGATAAATGACACTTTCCCCGATAAACGGTTATTCGCCCTCGCCGCTGTAGAGAGTGACACCCTGTGGTTCGCCGACTTCGCCAATTATTTGGTTGGGAGACAGCTACTCAAGGGAATGAATACGCATGAGAGAAATAAGTTTTTCTCCGACTTCCGTTGCTACTTTTGGGATGATCCCCACCTTTTTCGGATTGGGGCTGACGGAGTCATTCGGAGGTGTGTACCGGAGGCGGAAATGGTGGATATCCTAAACCACTATCATACGGGACCAGCTAGAGGGCATCACGGAGGCAACCGAATGACAAGAAAGGTGCTACAGCCGGGATTCTATTGGCCGAGCCTTTTCCAGGATGCCTACAATTCTGTGTGTCATTGTGACAGATGCCAAAGGACAGGTAATACTTCTAACCGAAATGACATGCCCCTAACGATTTCTATCACTTGTGAGGTCTTTGATGTTTGGGGCATCGATTTTATGGGTACTTTCCCCTCGTATTTTGGTAACAAGTACATTCTTGTGGCCGTAGACTACGTCTCGAGGTGGGTCGAGGCTCAACCTCTCCCCACCAATGATGCAAGATGAGTCTGTGGTTTCCTGAAAAATATGTTTTCACGGTTCGGGACCCCGAAGGCCATCGTTAGCGACCGAGGAACCCATTTTCAGGGGCAATACGAAAAAATCCTCAATTTCTACGGCGTCACCCACTCGGTGTCCATGGCCTATCATCCCCAAGCTAGTGGACTAGTTGAGTTATCAAATAGGGAACTGAAAAGGATACTAGAAAAGACATTGGATCAATCCCGCAAGGATTGGTCTGCAAAACTCGATGATGCTCTATGGGCGTACCACACAGCCTACAAAATCCCAATAGTTTCTCGCATTACCATTTGGTGTATGGCAAAGCATGCCACTTGCCCATAGAGCTAGAGCATAAGGCTTTTGGGCCACAAAGATTTTGAATATGGACCCTAGTTTGTGTGGCAATGAACGAAAGTTGCACGTGCTCGAACTCGAGGAATGGTGTCTCCAAGCCTATGAGAACACCAAGATTTACAAGGAAAAGGCGAAGCACTTGCACGATGCTCGTCTAAAAGGAGGGAAGGATTTCAAGCCGGGAGACCAGGCTCTCTTGTACAACTCCCAGGGAAGCTAAGCTCGAAATGGTCGGGCCCGTATGTGGTAACGCAAGTGTTCACATACGGGGTGGTTGAGATCTCCCACCCGGAGGAAAGAACTTTCAAAGTGAATGGACACCGCCTGAAACGTTACCTTGGAGGAGAGGTAATGACGCACAAAGAGGTGGTGTTCTTGCAAGATGCATGACCCGGAGTCTCCGTCTAGCTTAAGACGTTAAAGAAGCGCTTGTTGGGAGGCAACCCAACGGAGGTTAGCAAGTTTGCCCTCCTACTACTACTATCGTATTGTGCTTGTAATAACCTCTCTTCGAGCGAGTCGTATTGTGTTTGTGTGTGTGTTTTTTTTGTCTCTCCTTGAAGCTCCAAATCTCCTACCCTGCAAACAATTCCAACTTTCACTCACCAAGTCCAAGCGGTAACATCATTCTACCCCTATCTTACGCCTTTGAGGGCAATGTCGAGCTTAAGTGTGTGTGTGTGTGTGGGGGGGGGGGGGGGGGGTTAGTTTACTATTATGCTTGTGTGAGTGTGATTGTGATTGATGCTTGGAGCCTTAATTTATGCTCAAATTTGAAAAATTTGAGGGCTCGAAGCAATGTTTGCATGATCAAAGTGGCCGGTTTGTAGGAGAACCTTGTGGTTATTGGCATTGACCTTGAATTGTTGCATGTGATCGAGTATGTCCTATGATGATGATTGAGAGGTGCATTAGGATAGTGCAAAGGTTTAGTTCTCATGCGTGCAAAAATGAATGGATGTTTTGACTCGATTACTTGTTGATTACAATTGCCATGCATGTTGCTTTGTGAATTGGAATAGATAGTTGGGTGACTAGGTAGCCATGTGAGATTTGAGCCGATCGTTTTCTTCTTGTGTGCTTAGATCCCTCTTACCATGGCAAGTAACATCACAGTTGTCACTAGTGAGTATGATGGAGTCATAGGATTAGTCCACCCAAAATGTTGATTGTCCTGAGCTTAATGGTGTTAATAGAACGACCCTCCATTCTTTCTTCGTGTCTATACATTTGTCGTCCTTGTGTCGGAGCTCTCACTTTTGAGCTCAATTGAGGTTCTACATAGGAGGATTGTGTGCGGTTCTTGCTCGGATCGAAATTGAAAGGAAGAGTAGTGTTGGAGTGAGTTCTTAAAAAGAGAGCATTGATCATTAAAAGTAGTGTGACAAATGTTTGACTCTCTAGTACCCCCCTCAAAAAGGAAAGAAAAGGTAAAGTAGAATGAAAAAGTAAGAGAAACAAAAAAGAGGTAATAAAACGAGAGAAATAAAGTAGAGAGTGCCACAAGGAATCAAAGAGTATGCTCTAGGTGAGGTTTCTTGGCACACAAGATATTGAAACCTCCACATTTTCTTAGAACTCCTTCGCTACAAAATCAAAGTGTGATAGCAAGAGTGGACCGAGGAAGAGTGCTTAAGGGAAGTTCATGTTGGGTGATAGTTTGGAATAGAGAAGCAAGGTTTTTGGCCGATGTTAGTGGCCATTGTTTGTGAGGAAGGTTCTATGGTTTCTGATTTTAGGGTGAAGATGTAGGACCTCATGATGTGTTTGCCACCACCCAAAAAGCCTTTTCCCCATATCCAAGACAATCGCCAGTCATTTGAACCCGTGTCTAAGACCTCCGGACAAGCTAGTGATGACAACCATTCCGTGAACTCTAGCCTTTAGAGGGTGCCGACATGGTGTTGAGACGAAAGGGTCGAGATTTGATGATTGTGCATATTTTTTGCACCAAAAGGTCTCAACCGCACTGGCCAAGAGAGTGAGTGATTCATTCTTGTTTTGCATGTCATATCATACCCCGGTGAGGACCTTTGTTGCCCATCCGTTTGTTCCTTGGACTTGAACTCTATGCATGGTTAGTTGTGGTTGGTAAGTGATCTTGTTGAAACTTGTATTGATTCATGAACAAGGTGAGAACTTTTCATTTGCCCGTTTCTAGTAGTCTCGAATGTCGTTTGTGGTGGATGTCGGTATTGCTTGCAACGGTCCTCTTGTTAATTTCCAATAGCCATTTGAGAATTGCCACTTTGTGCCTTTTGAATTGTCCCCAAAGCATTTTGATATGTTGAGTTTTTACCTTGTGTGAAATGGTTTGCTTGGGGACAAGCAAACGTCTAAGTGTGGGGGAGTGATTCAGGTCTAATTGGATACATTTTATCCTCGTTTCCCTTGGGCGTTTGTAGCATTTGGACTCCCAAAAGGGTGGTTTTATGCTAGGTTTTGTGCGTTTTAGTGTGTTTCAGGATCCAACAGGTGAAAACAGCTTCGGGGCGGTTCACTGTTTCTCATGGGAGTTCACGGTCCACTATGGCCGTGAACTGTAGCCTAAAACCGTGAACCGCTATGCGTCCAGGGATAATTCTGCAGTTACTACCGCGGGACGAGTTCACGATCAACAAGACCGTGAAAATTGAGGCCAAACCGTGAACTCCTGATGGCGAAGTGGTGTGTTTCGACATCGCGCTTGTGTTCACGGATGCGTTGAAGAGTTCACGGCCATGAACTCAGGCCGTGAACGGAGCCCAAACGTGGTATATAATGTGAGCTGAAAATACAGCGTGATCCACGATTATAGATCATGCATTTTATGTTCCACAGCAATTATATCACAATGCATCGGCTGATAGCCACAAATGAACGCCATAACCGTAGGTAGAGGGAATATCATTTGCACCCTTTCCAGAACTGTGAAAACCAGTGTAGGTACGTGTTACTGTTTTTGTGTGTTGGTAGTTGGTGGGTTTATTTTTTAAAAGGCAAGGTGATGATAGTCTGTGAGTGGCGAGTGGTGACTAGTGAATGGCGCGGCGGTGGAATGTTGATGACAGACAATTTGCTGGATCTGCAGAGGCGATGGTCTGCGATAAAGTCTGAAATGGTCAACCACTATGTCCAATGTCCTTCCTTCCTTTCCATTCCCCCTCCCAAGTGGGTATATTATGACAAAAAGGGGAAAGGAAAACAAGTGAGAGGAAGAAGAGAACTCCTTTTTTTTCCTTTTCTTTTTGCTTTCCAAATGCTTATTTCAATGGAATTAGATAGAAAACGTGGAGATGAGTAATGTATGTAACACCATTACGATTTAGTTAATTTAACGATCAAGTTTTGGATGGTTTTTATTTATTCATCTCAACGATTAAGAATGAGGATAAAATTTTAATCAGGGCATTTTAGGGTGTGCGAATTTCAATCTCAATGTATTTGAATTTTGTGTACAAAAATATCATAAGATTGTTTTACATATTGGTTGATGATTTGAAATGTTGTATGGAGTTGCTCCTGGCTTAATGAGCAAAGTTATATGTTATGGTAAAATCCAAGTGCCACTAACAGTGTCAACCTAGCCCAATTAGTACGAGACCTCTTGGGAAGGAATTCAATAGTTAATACGTGTGATCTTGGCTCAAAGCGGACAATATATATCGTACTAATGGAGCTATCCGATTTCAGCAAGTGGTATCAGAACTTGGTTTGGATTCGGTTCTGCATATGTTTGGTGGATCTATTAGAGATTCAATTTTGTCTAAGGGACTGAAGGAGAGATACGCGTCTGTTTGGAAAATCTAGGTGATCTGCATCTGGTAAATCATTGTGTCGAAATCCTATGGATACAAGGTATCTGGCAGATCAAGATAACCGATGGGTGACACTAAGTTTGTGGTCCTTGTCTAAAGGGGAGAATTGTTATGGTACAATCCAACTACCACATCATAAATTCAAGGAAAATTATCCTTGTATTTTATTGTACTAATGAAACTACATAATTTCAACATTTTGAATGGATTCTAGCTTCAAGAAGGTGCAACATTTACTTTCGATTCTAATATGTTGGTATTTGTGAATGAAAAGAAACTTACGAACCGTTTGGTACCAAATGAATTGAGAATTCATTTCATTTTAAAATGAATTACTCTATAGAATGCATTGTCAAATGAATTTATGTGTTTGGTCGTCATATTCAATCTTTAGAAATAAATGAATTGATTTCCCAAATCATATTTGGTATATGTTTAGAATTGAATTACATTAAAAGTTTCTCCAACTACACCCTTATTAATTTTTGGGAAAAACATTATTCATTGAAAAATCATCTTCTAAAAAACGTCTTTGGTACAATATGTAGAATATCAAAAGTGTTATTGTGTGTTTCTATTCTATTAATTAGTTCTTTTGTAGTATTTCGTTGATGAACCCTACAATCTAGTTGTGCCTTCTCTAACTACTCATACAATCGAAGCAAAAATATAAAAATAACTAGCATATGCTACTAGTGTTGCAATCAAATTCTTGGTGTTGCATCAATTGGCGCCAAATAATATATGAAGAAGTAATTTCGTTAATAAATGAAGATAATTATGTCATTCTATTATAATTAGTAAATACTTGTGGAATTTATTTGCAAATTCCATCTCAATTCCTCGGAATTGCTAGAACTAGTTCCAAATTCCGTAGAATTGAAAATGAATTCTTTTAAATACCAAACACAAAAAGATTTCATTTCAAAATGAATTTCTCAAAACTTATAAAATTCATTTATACCAAACGGTATATTATAGAATGTACAGAGATAAGATGGAACAAAAAAAATTATCAACATAATTAACAACACCATGATTCATAAGCTCATTAGACCTTCGAAAAGTTAATCTCCTTATTCCTTGTACTTTTGGAACAACTACACCCCTACTTTACAAACCCATTGAGTCCGACCTAATGGTTTTGTTCTGCTAATTATGCTTAAATTTCTTTTTATAGTATTGTACATATAAGTTGGTTCATTTTTCTTATGACCCTATCATTTGGAAGAATAACAATTCAACATACAATCATAAAATGAAAGTGATTTGATTAATCGTAAACAAAGTATCGATAAAATTATGTTAGGGTTCCTTTTGAATATGTGTAGTTCAAATACATGCATTTAAAATCCATTATTAAGATACTCGTTTGCAACTTTTAGTTTTTTTAGATTTTGGATTTTTTAATGTTTTAATTTGTGTTATTCTTACCAAACAGGACTATTTTTTGGAAAATATATTTCAATCCTATAATTTGGTACTTCACAATTCAATTCCTAAACTTTGATAAATTTTTACAAAAAAGTCCATATTCTTTTATGAAAAAGTAAAGTTTTATTACCTTTTTTTTTTCATACATCATAGGGTCTAAAGTTTAAACCTTTAAACTTCCACAAACAAGTCCATATGGTGCTATGAATATTAAACCACATACTTATTGATATGAATTTAAACTTAACTAATTATACACTATATATGTATTTAAAATTTGATCCCACATATTTGAAAAAATCCAAATCCAAAATATATTTTAACATTCAAATAAATATTTTGAATTATTTTTGTAATATGATATTTGAATTTCAAATCCATAAGTTAATTATCATACATAAATTTGAAAAGATAACGAAAAGAGTAGGAACGGCATTGAGTCGGACAAAAATAGATTTATATGCACTTTTAATAGTTTTGAGTTTGTGTTGGGTTTGAATTGTGTTCAATTTGGGCTATGAACTGTGACCAAATATTATGTATTTTTGTTAGCCCTAGAAAAGAGGAAGGATATTGATAGATTCCATGTACACTGGTTCTCCAATGGTTGAGGAATTGTCCAAAAATTAAGGGCAATACATAGTGGAGTAAGAAATTGGAATCACTCTACACTATAAATGTGATTTATGAAACTAAAAAGCTAAATGTATTTTCTTTTCATTCATCTACCCACTTGCTGATACTCTTTTCAAGTGCAGACGGGTAAGAGAGCCTTATAGCCAAAGTACAATACTCCTCCACTACAAAATGTCTCTCTCCCCAACGATTTTGGAGGAATTGTCTTCATCTTTTAACATTGTGAAAGGAAATTGAAGTAACCGGTATCTTTGATTCAGGGCATGATTCCTTTCCCTTAATGTAAAAGCCTTTACAGAGTGCCAAAAGACCTCCCTCATGATGGAGCTATTAGAGAAGGCAACAAAATCCGAATCCACGGTTACTTACCCGACCCAACTCGGTCGACGCGGGTAAAATCCGTGTTGATGGGTTTTGGGTCGGGTTCGAGTTTAAACCCACTACACTATTTATCGGGTTGGGTTTGGATTTAGGTAAACCCGCCCCATGGGTACCCGCCCATACACACATAATTATTTTTCCGGTATATTTAATATTCTAAACACTATATCTTACTTTAAATAACTAATATTCTTTATGTTTGTGGAGACATGTATAATTTGTTCTTTTTAATTGTATAGAATGAAGTTGATATTATGGAGTGAAGAAGTTTAGTTGATCATTTGCGGTTTGCTTGTATGTTGTAGATTGGTGTTTTTTGTATGAATAATTTGTATGAGAAAATTGATAATAAACTTTTATTTTGAAGGAAACTTGTTATTGTAATTTTTTTACCACAAAAATCCACGGGTACCCATGAACCCGCGGATACCAAGCGGGTTGGGTTTGAGTTTTTCAAACCCAGCGGGTTTTACCCCGAATTTTTTTGGCGTATAAACCCATGGGTTTGGATTCGGGTTTGACAAAACCCGCCCCAACCCGACCCATTGCCATCCCTAAGCTACGTGAGTCCAGGAGAGGTTAATAGCTCTCTCGATATTTTTATCTAAAATTATAATATGCATTTTCATACCTTGAGAAAATAATAGAAAGTGATAAGATAAGGTCTATTAACTCCCTCTCCCGAAATTTAGGTTCAATTGTAGAAAACTCTTGCAACTTGTTATTTTCAGTCTCTTCTCACTTTGAATCCTAGCTTCACCACTACTCATAGAGTCCTCTCTGGGGTTTCTCTTACCAAATATTTCATTTGGTCATTTGTCCCTCATTTTTAGCCTTACTTCCATGAATTTTGATTCTAAATCAAATTTGGCTATGGCTTTTAATTTCCTGGTTCAGGATTAGTTTTTATTTTTTATAGAAACCTGCTCATGGCTTTATTGATATGTAGAACTCATTACATCATCTGATTTCAAGTGATCAAACAAATAAATCGGGGGACGATCAAACCACACCTCCGCTTTATTCCATCTTGTTTTCGAGTGTGCCATAATGTGGCCTGCTTCATTAGCGGTTCTACCCACGTGCCTGATTACTTCCCCTCCATTCATATCAAGTAACCGTTTAATGCTCCTGCAAATAACACCCAACTCTGTCTGGATACCATCCGCCTCCCCAACACTGCGAACCACTGAAAGGCAATCAAGCTCCAAGATGGGGTCACCCTGCAAGTGTTGGCGCATCAATTGCATCCCAAACTCCGCAGCCATCGCCTCGCCCACTTTGGGGTCCTGAACTCCCTTCACATTCTTCTCTGCCGCCAGTAGAAAATGTCCTTCATGATTGCGGATTACCACTCCCAAACCTATTCCATCCGCTGAAAACCCGGCATTCGTGTTCACTTTCAACTTCCCAAGAGCTGGCCTCGTCCCGGTTTTCTCACAAGGAGCTTGTTGCACTACGTTTTCAAGTGCCTGGCGAGTTTTGTATTCATCTAAGAGGTGTAGCGCCCTCGGCAATATATCCATCTCCGCCACCTTATAGCCGTTGAATAAGTGGGCATTTCTCTCCTTCCAAAGCGACCACAACACTATACTCCATTCCTCAAGTTCCGACTGCTGAGCTCGCTCTGCTACAGTAGCTACCCATTCCATGCATGATAACGTACCCTTCATTTCAAAGAGGGCCGCAACACTGGACGTTCGCCACAGGCGACTGGCCCATGCACACTCGTAAAACAAGTGTTGTTGTGTTTCCCTGAGATTTCAAAAGGGACATGCGTCTCCCCTCGTTTGGCTTTTCTCACTCACCCTATCTCCCGTTGCTAATATTTCTCTAGCAAACCACCACATGAACACACGTACCTTCGGTGAAACATTCATTGACCACATTGTTGGGTTACCTACCACGGTTATACCCTGCGTTCTTTTGAACTCCTCCAGCCAATGCATGTACCCATCACTAGCTACGTAATTCTCGTCGCGGCTTCCTGCCCATATCAAGCGATCCACCTCCCCTTTACCTCTTAATGGAATTTGTTGAATAGCCGACACCATCGGAGAGGGGAAGCAGCGCTCCAAAAGTGGCACATCCCATTGCTCCAAGTCCTCATCAATTAGCTCTCTGCCTTTTGCGTCCACCGGGAGTCCCTTCGATGCCGATTGTATGATAAAGTGGGGAGCACTCGGTACCCATCGATCCCCCCCAAATGCGGACTACCGCCCCATTCCCGATCCTCCATCTCAAGCCGCCCACTAGGAACTCCTGCACGCTCATGAGACTTCGCCAGACATAACTTGGACGGCTCCCTACAGCAGCATCGAGGATTCCCACCTTCTTATGGTACTTCGCCTTCATCACACGAGCTACAAGCGAGGATGGTCTCTGATGCAGGCTCCACAGTTGACGAGCCAAGAGAGCCATATTGAATCCGCGGAGGTCTCGGAATCCCATTCCCCCTTCAGCCTTCACACATATCAGAGACTCTCTCCCGATCCAGGGAATCTTCTTCTCCATCCCTTTTTGTCCCCACCAGAACCTCATAATCAGGCCATGAATGTCATCAATTATCCCTTCGGGAACCTTGAACACTGACATTGTATAAGTGAGTTGAGCCTGTGCCACCGATTTAATCAACACCTCTCTGGCTGCCGCCGACATTGTCCTCTCTTTCCAACCCGATAGTTTCTTCCTAACTCTTTCTTTCAAGTAGACAAAGAGCTCCTTTTCGATCTGCCCACCTGGGTCACAAGCCCCAAGTATTTATTATGCTTCTCTACCGTCTTCATCCCCAGGATTCCACTCACTAGGAGCCTTTGGTGAGGTTTGACATTAGAGCAAAAAATGACTTCTGACTTCTCCAAGCTCACCAATTGACCCGATTCAACTTCATAGTCTTTCAATATACGACGCAACTCCTGCCCCTCCTGAACTGTGGACCTAGCAAAAAAGATAGAGTCGTCGGCAAAAAAGAGGTGGGATATCGTGGGGGCTCCCCTGGCCACTGAAAGACCATGAATCCTTTTCTCCCATGTCGCCTTCGCAGTATACGAGGACATGCCCTCCGCCACTAAAAGAAACAAGTATGGCGACAACGGATCTCCCTGGCGCAGCCCCCGGGTCGGTGAGATCGGAACAAACCTATGGCCATTCACTAATACTGAGTATGTAACCGATTTAACACACATCATCATAAGTCTTATCCATCGCTCGTCGAAAGCCATCCTCCTCATCATTTCCTCCAGAAATCACCACTCCACTCTATCATACGCTTTGGCCATATCTGTGTTAGCTGCAAAATAGCCAGTCTTCGTTGTACTCTTATTTTTCATAGTGTGAAAGCATTCAAAAGCCGTCATCACATTATCCGCTATATACCTCCCAGGTACAAATGCACTATGCTCCTGTGAGATAATCCCATCCAACAGTCCCTTCACGCGGTTTGCCAATGCCTTAGCCAAAATCTTGTAAAGGACATTACACAAACTTATTGGACGAAATTCTTTTGCCATCGTCGGATTCTTCACCTTGGGGATCAAAGCAATCAACGTATGACTGAGTCCCTAAGGGATAGTCTACGACTCAAAAATTCCCAACAGCACCGTCGTCACATAATCTCCAATAATATGCCAATACTTCTGAAACAAAAGAACTGACAACCCATCATCTTTTGGTGCCTTTCTCTTACCCATCTATCGCAGAGCAGTATATAATTCTTCTCTCGTCATAGGTCTCGTCAACCATTCATTGGCCGCTGCTCCCACTCGAGCTTCAACCGAGTCGAGAACTGGGGTCTGAGAAGGCCGCCCACATGCGAGAAATAACGTGCCAAAATAATTGGTAAGGCAGGCCGAGAGCTGGTCCGTCCCCATCCACCATCGCCCGGACTCATCCCGTAGCTTGCGGATCATGTTCCTTTTGCGTCGGGCACTGGCTTTTTTTGTGGGGAAAAATTGTATGTTTGTCTCCCCCTCGAAGGCAATCAGCCCTTGATCTCTGTTGCCAAAAGCTCTCTTCATCGCACTCTAGTTCCTCCAGTTCAGCTTGGAGATGTTTTTGTTGATTTAAGTTTTCATCCGTCTTCTCCTTCCACTCCAAAGCTTTCATCGCACGTTTGATCTTTGCCCTTTGTTTGTTGAAATTCGGGAAAGTGACCTTGCTCCAGCTATCTAGCCGCTCCTGTACCTGTTCGAACTTTGCAAAGATGTCCCCAGTTATTTCTCCCCACGCCTCCTCGACTTTGCCAACGCAGTTCGCGTGATTAGCCCAGTGTGCTTCAAACTGGAAGGACCAGCCCCACTTCACCTCCTCGTCTTCCTCTCCTACTGTGTCACACACAATTGGGCGATGATCTGATCTGTTCATATTCAGGTGAGACACTCGCGCTTGGCTCCATTTATCCACCCAACTAGCTATAGCAACAAAGCGATCAAGCCTCTCCTCAAAATACCCACCACTCCGCCTTCTGTTCTCCCAAGTGAAGGGATAGCCCTAGTAGCCTAAGTCATGCAGCCCCGTGTCCGTGAGACATTCAGAAAAAAGCATTCATCTCCGCCTCCGCTACCAAGTTCCCACCCTTCTTCTCATGATACGATAGCACCTGGTTAAAGTCTCCCCCACAAAGCCATGGACCCGTCCATGCCGCAGAAATTTGGCGTAGGAGGTCCCATGTCCGATACTTCTCCGCTGCTTCTGACCACCCGTGCACTCCAGTGAACCTCCATACCTCTCCATTAGCCTCTTCCACTTTGGTATCTATAAAGTGCTCCGCTCCATCCATTATTGTCAAGTTAACCTCCTCCTCCCACCAGACACTCAATCCCCCTGCTCGTCCTCTGCGTGACACATCACATGGCCAACCGTCTCCCTTAGGAAACCCCAGCTGAATCCTCGTACTCTTGTTTTCATCCTCCAACTGTCGCGTTTTCATAAGAAACACAACCTGCGGGGAAACCTGTCGCAAACGCGACCTCAACGATCTCACTACAGCAGCGTTTTCCTAACCGCGGCAGTTATAACAGAGAATCCTCATTTAACCACCAGAGGGGATGGGTTCCCCGCACCATCAGCTTGTTTATCCTTCAACCCTCCCAGAATTTCCTTACTATTCACCATAGGGGCTTTGCCATCCGTCTTCTTCGGTGGCTGCTTCTTCCCGTCTATTGTAAGATTTTTCATTGACCCTTGTGCACCCTTTTGAATTGATTTTCCGTCCTTATTCCTTGCTACACCTACAGTATGTTCTTCGGTCGCCTCCCTCAGCTGAGCATTTCGTGCTTTCACACCCCCTCAACCTACTTCCTTTCGGGATTCACTTGACCAAGCTGCATGGCTTGCATGGGGGAGGTCACGTGGTCTCTCCCCCCTATCATTCTTAGCACCTGGCATCTCACCTTCCCCTTGGCCAGCAAACACATGAAATCTATTGTTATTGTTAACCTCAGCTTTCCCAACTCCCCTCCCCGCTGGGCCATTGGAAACGGCCCCCGTGGAGGTCTCCTCTCCCTCCTTTTAACACACATCCATTCACCATAAACCCTCCCCTTCGCTGGATCTTCCTCCTACGTCTCCGGGACAACCTCAGTCAGCTCCTCCTCCGCTTGGGGTGTCGGTTCCTCCCTACACTGACACAAATGTGTTGGTTTACCATACATCCTACACTCACCACAGAAGTCTTCCGAACCTTCATACCCAATGAGATACTTCTTTTCCTCCACTCTGTACTGAGATAGTAATGTCCTTGACAGGTCTACCTCGACACAGACCCTAGCAAATTTTGTGCGAGCCCCCAGCTCCGTAGCCCTATCCACTCGAATTGGTTTACCTATCATCGCAGTTATCTGCAACACAACTTCAGTATTATAAAACTCGAAAGGGAGTCCCAGTAGTTGTACCCAAACCATAGTGGTTTTTACCTCATCTGTCCATAGATCAAAACCCCTATACCACCTATGAACCGTCAAGTAGGTGTCACCAAGCAGCCATGGTCCTCCTGAAACAGCCAGTTCATAATCTTCTTTTGCTTGAAAACGAACTAAGAAGCAGCCATTAAGCATGTCCGAAATCTGAATATCATCGTGACCCTCCCAAAGGTAGTTCAAACGACGAGAAAGGGCCAAATATGACACTTTCTTCCCCATTCCCTTCACCAACAAAGCCGATCGCCATTCTCTACGCCATTTGATCTTTTGTGCCTTCATAAATAACATCGTGGGGCACCTCGGGTCTTGTTCTTCTGCCATCAGTATGTCGTACTCCTCTCTTTCTTGCTCAGCTACATCCTCGGAGTCGGAGTCGGCCACATACCATTCATCGTCCAAAGGATCACCCCTGAAGAGCTTTGCCGACTCTCCCTGCTAAGCAGCTGGGGGCGGGGTCCTTTCCTTATCGTCTGTATCCATCCCCATTGTGCCTCCCATGTGAGATTCCTTGTTTTCCTGGTTTAGTTTTATTGGCCGAACCCGCTTCTTGGCTTGGACAGTCTCTTTCTCGCTTTTACCATCCGGTGAAGAAGAGCCCGTCGGCGGTCGCCGTGCCCCAGTAACATCCGGGGGCTTTCCCGTTGGCCCCATCGCCGTTGCCGATGATCGTACCGTTGTCGAAGCCAGAAAAACCTAATTCGCCTTTGCGTCGCCTCTCCGGAAAAATTGCTAGAAAATGTGCTCCCGTTTAAGACAGGTTCAGGATTACAATGCACTTCTTATGAAGAAAACTCCTTGTTTCTCAAATGGGTTATTGAGTATTATTGAAAATTAATTGCGCTTTAGTGAGTAGGATAATTATCATCCTCTTGAACACTATGAATGCACAACTACTAGTCATCTAGATTATACATGGCTATGAAGCAGGTTTTAAGCTACAAAGATATTAATTATGCGACTCAATTCTTAAATTTGAATGAGAACTTTGATATTGTTATGAGTGAGGTCTTGTTTGAGGATCAACTACCATATACTGACATGATTTTTCAAAGAATGTTGTAACATGGAAGGAAAAATATGACACTCATCAAGGAAAATCTTAGGCTACTGACTCTATGGATTAGCAACACAATTAGGAAACTTTCAATACAAAAAGTACATGCCTTATTTCATTCATTGTAAGATGCAAGGGCACAATGAATATGTCTGCTACCACAAATATAGTTGGACACTTGGAATGAATCCAATCCAAGCGATACTAACACCACTGTAAAGACTCTGGAATGTACCTATTGTAAGAGACAAGAGAATACAAAATAAAAGTGATATCTTAAGCATGGTAGGCCTGCTGACATGCCCCCAATAACTAACAACAACACTCAAATGGCTAGGTCATTTGCTAATGCAAAACCTATTATGGTTGATGATGATTCACACAGCAAGAGGTACACCTTACCAAGGCTTATTACAATAAGCTCTTGAGCATGATGAGTGAAATGATCGCATACAAACCATAACTAAGATCAGATCCCTCTCATTCGACTATTACCATCATTAAAAGGATCCACGACCCTCTTACTCAATATAGCTAGTCAAGTACCTTATCAAGAAAGCAGGAGTCCTTGAGAGTGGCCTTCAGGTTGGTAGTGCGAAAAGAAGAGGAATTGGTGAGTTGGAAGGGAGCATAGGTCTGCAAGTGGAGCTTGAGGTAGAGGAGCTACAGTTGGAGGTGGGGTTGAGCTAGGGGAGAAAGTCCAGGCAATCGGCGCATGAGTCCTAGAAACAGGAGCAATACAGGAGGGAGTAAGAACTTGCTTTTGTCCACCACCTAGAAGGTTTGTGCGACTAACACCTACAGAGATGGAGCATAGACGCAAAGATGGTCATTGCTACAATTGCAATGAGAGCTACACTATGGGTAAGAAATGTGCTAATGTTCACCTGATGTTTCTGGTGGCCAACTGGGAGGAGAAGCCAGAGAAATGGCACTATAGGCAGGAAGGGCAAACCGGGATGATGCGGTCCAACCTTGAGGTTGGGTTCAAGTAGGATGGTATTTTAGAAACCTGGTTTCTATTGGGTCTTTGGATATTCAAATTATTATTTATGTTATGTGCTATTTATATTATTAGCTCTCTCGATCTTTTTATCTAAAATTATAATATGCATTTTCATACCTTGAGTAAATAATAGAAAGTGGTAAGATGAGGTCTATCAACTACCTCTCCCAAAATTTAGGTTCAATTGTAGAAAACTCTTGCAGCTTGTCATTTTCAGTTTCTTCTCACTTTGAATCCTAGCTTCACCACAACTCATAGAGTCCTCTCTCTGGGGTTTCTCTTACCAAAATATTTCATTTGGTCATTTATCCCTCATTTTTAGCAATACTTACATGAATTTTGTTTCTAAATCAAATTTGGCTATGGCTTTTAATTTCCTGAGACAGGTTCAAGATTACAATGCACCTTCTTATGAAGAAAACTCCTTGTTTCTCAAATGGGTTATTGAGTATTATTGAGTATACATGGCTATGAAGCAGGTTTTAAGCTACAAAGACATTAATTATGTGACTCAATTCTTAAGAGATTTGAATGAGAACTTTGATATTGTTATGAGTGATGTCTTGTTTGAGGATCAACTACCATATACTGACATGATTTTTCAAAGAATGTTGTACATGGAAGGAAACAATAGGACACTCATCAAGGAAAATTCTAGGCTACTGACACTATGGATTAGCAACACAATGAGGAAACTTTCAATACGAAAATTACATGCCTTATTTCATTCATTGTAAGATGCAAGGGCACACTGAATATGTCTGCTACCATAAATATGGTTGGACACCTGGAATGAATCTAATCCAAGTGATACTAACACCACTGTAAAGACTCTGGAATGTACCTATTGTAAGAGACAAGAGAATACAAAATAAAAGTGATATCTTAAGCATGGTAGGCCTGTTGACATGCCCCCAATAACTAACAACAACACTCAAATGGCTAGGTCATTTTGTAATGCAAAACCTATTATGGTTGATGATGATTCACACAGCAAGAGGTACACCTTACCAAGGCTGATTACAATAAGCTCTTAAGCATGATGAGTGAAATTATAGCATACAAACCATAACTAAGCTCAGATCCCGCTCATTCGACTATTACCTTCATTAACAGAATCCACGACCCTCTTACTCAATGTAGCTAGTCAAGTACTTTATCAAGAAACCAGGAGTCCTTGAGAGAGGCCTTTGGGCTGGTAGTGCGAAAAGAAGAGGATTTGGTGAGTTGGAAGGGGAGCATAGGTCTGTAAGCAGAGCTGGTGGTGGGGTTGAGCCAGGGGAGGAAGTCCAGACAATCGGTGCACGAGTCCTGGCAACAGGAGCAATACAGGCGGGAGTAAGAACTTGCCTTCGTCCATTGCCTAGAAGGTTTGTGCGAGTGACACCTACAGAGATGGATCATAGATGCAAAGATGATCGTTGCTGCAATTGCAATAAGAGGTACACTGACTCACTCCTACTATCACTCTAGAAAATGGCCAAGTGTAACCACTTCCTAAAGCGTAGTATAGCGGGTTTGGGTTTTATTGTCAACCCGGGTCCTAGATGTGATGACTACTCAGTGAATTCGTATTATCTAGCAATGCAACTTTAGTGAAGATCTAAACTAACAAGCAAGCAAAGTAACTAAACGGTTGTTTTCAGGTTAAGAGAGGTCACCCGGATATGGTTCCCCCTAGTCTGCAGTTAAGCCGGATTGTAATTGCCAAGTTCAATTTCTATGATAGTTATACTGCGGAAGGTTCTCAAACAGTCTGAAGTCTCGACTAAAGGTCTTCAGACCCTCTCAATCTGAGTCTCTAGCGGGCGACTAACCTCCACCGGAGTAAACAGATTGAGGCCCTAACGAACCAAACCTCCACTACCGAATGGAATTCGGTACAGAATAGCGAATTGGCTCCTCGACTAAAGTCACCAATTCGCCACCTTCAATCAAGGATACTCTATTAACCTAGGCAGATATTCTCGTTCTAGGTTAAAGCAGAAACAACAGGAATTTGATCAGGATTCAAGTCATTCAGTCATTCAAACCTCAATCGAATATAATCAAATCATAGAAACAGTACTTGGGTTCATACAATCAATCCTAACATACAGAACTAGGGTTTCCCACACCCAGATGAATGGGAGAACTACTCCATGGAGAAAGAAGCAAAAGCAGAATCAGACGCGGAAATCATACTGTGAAGATGGATTTCTGCTCCTGGACGTTGAATCGGCACCTCTCCAAGCTCAAGCCAAGCTCCAATGGTGTTGAAGATCAAGCTAGGGCACTTGGAGACTCTTGTTCGTCGCTTTCTCTCTCTAGGAATCGTTCTGTCTCTCAAAAACTCGAATCCCCTTCTGTTTTGGCTGAAGTCTGCTTAAAAACCAGAATTCCCCGACTCGCACGGCTAGGGTGCACGGCCGTGCGGCTCACCATCTTGCCCGTGCGGCTCAAAACGCGGCGTACCATTAAGTCGAACTTCAGCCATCTCGCACGGCCAGGATTGCACTTTGCACGGCCGTGCGGATTTTCTGCTCTCCCCGTGCTTGCTCTCGCACAATCCCGCACGACCAAACTGGTCACTTGCACGGCCGTGCGGGTTGTGGGTGTGCCCGTGCGACTTCCTCAGAACCTCTCCATGCGTCCGATCCTCGTCCAATCGACCTCAAACTCGCTCCCAAGCCTCCATTCACGTACTAGGACCTGAAATATCATAAACAAGCACAACCTAGCGTGAAATCGGCCTAAAACACGAGAATCAATACCTCAAACGGAGTAAGAGCAGGGGTAAAACATGTGTAACTAACGGTCTATCAAACCCCCCCACACTTAACCGTTTGCTTGTCCCCAAGCAAACTATCTCAAACCAATGCAACTCTCCAGACCTATGTAGCAACAAACAACCTCGATCGTAGGTAGAGGACTTCCTAGATCATTTAGCAGCTTACGAGGTCAACCGACGCACAAGTCATCTCATAACTTCTTCGGCGAGAACACTAGTCCCGAGTCGGCATCATGGTAAATAGTGAACAGAGGACAAATGAATCGTGGATGCAGAGACTCTCAAAAACAAAGATCATGGACTCACATTAATTCCAGGTGCTCGATTTTCTTTTTGAAACTGGTTGGAACCCCTTTTCTTTCTTCTTTTTGCTTGTTTTTCTGTTTTGTCTCTTTTTTTCCAAGGGTCCAACCTGTTTTTGCAGAAAACGGGGGCTCCCACCTAGCAAGGTTTTGCGGGAGCCCGGTTCTTACCGGCCATGCCAGGAGCATTTGTCTCGAGCCTCGTGCGGGGAAAGACATGTAAGGGGGCTGGAGGTAGTAGGTGGAAATTGGGAACGGAATCCCGTCTCCCCTTACACACTTTCACCCTATTCGCACGGGAGACGTTATTTTAAAGCACATTTTCGAGCACCTGTTATTTCCAAAACATGATACAAGAATCCATGACAGGCAGAGAGTCTACAACACCACACAATTCAAGGGTCCTAAGATCACTAATTCACTCAATCAACCAACACAATATGAAGAAGAAATGAGACTTCTTAAATGCATCAACATCCTCCATAGTGCTACACTACCTCCCTAGGTTGCAAATCACTACAGAGATTGTCAATTCAAAGCATACTGAGCAGGCAATTGCAAGGAACACGTACTTGGAGCCCTCAAATTTAAAAAATTTGGACAGTGGACTAGGCTCCAAGCACACAAACAGATCAAATGCAGTCAAAAGATAAACATCCCCCTACACTTAAGATCGACATTGCCCTCAATGGAGAAGAGGGAAGGAAAGGGGAACGATGTTACCGGTATGCACGGACTGTAGGAGACTGGAAATGGACCAGTCGATATGAGACGGACTGGAGAGGGGCCAGTCTGGAACAAAGCACAGCTAATGGGGAACAGAAGAGCTCAAACACAATATGTTAGGTCCAATGTCAACCCAATAAGACATCATCCAAAACAAAGGAAATAAACCGAAGCCAAACCAAATCGCAATCCGACTCGAAACAAAACAAATAAATGAAAACCATGGCGGGGTTGCCTCCCCACAAGCGCTTCTTTACCGTCTTTTAGCTGGACGCCCATGGTGGATACTCAGGGAGGTGCAGGAACAGGTGCCTCCAAGAGCGGATCCACATCGCTCTTGAGATACAGCTTCAGGTGGTGACCGTGCACCCGACGGTTGCAACCACCAGCAGAGGTCAGCTCGACCTGGCCATCCGACAAGATGCAGGCGAGTGAGTACTCGGATGGCCAGGGTGGTCGTGGTGCAGTGGGTGGGACCAGCTCGTAGTGGTCTCCACCCTTCTTCCGTGTAGGCTTAGCAACCTGCTGCTTCGGCCGCCACTCCTCCTTGAGCTTTTTGTTCGGTGGTGAGGCTGGAGGGAGCGGCAGCGAAGGAGTGAGAGGGGGGTCCTGCAAAATGGGAGGTGCAGAAGGATACACGACAGGCTCGTGTACCCGGTCAGAAATAGCATGCACACGTGTGACAGCAATCATAGCACAGTGATCAAACTCAGTCACAGAAAAAGTAGCCTGTTCATTTCCAGCACGCAGAATCAGTTTACCATCATGCACATCAATCAATGCCTTGGCGGTGGCAAGAAAGGTCTACCCAGAATCAAAGGTACATCCACATCATCATTTATGTCCAGGATAACAAAATCAACAGGATATGTGAATGCACCAACATTAACAAGCAGATCCTCTATGATACCCCTAGGATGCACCACGGAACGATCAGCTAGCTGAATGCTCATCCTAGTAGGGCTAAGTTCACCTAGGTCTAGCTTTTTGAAAAGTTTATATGGCATGACATTAATGCTAGCGCCTAGGTCCGCCAAGGACTTCCCTACATGCATGCTGCCAATAGTAAGAGGGATAGTAAAACTCCCCGGGTCTTTGCGCTTCTCGGGCAGCTTGTTCTGCAGGACAGCAGAACACTCCTCGCTCAGCAGCACTGTCGAGAGATCCCCAAGTTTCTTCTTGTTGGTGCAGAGATCTTTCATGAACTTCGCGTACTTGGGCATCTTCGATAGTGCCTCCACAAATGGTACGCTGATGTTGAGCTGCTTCAACATTGCCATTAACTTGGCAAACTCAGTCTCCAGCTTGTCTTTATGGAGGCGAGTGGGGAAGGGAAGCTGAGGCACATGCTCCTTCACCACTGGTTGGGGCTTGGGAGCAAGGGCTTTCTTCTCCACCCGCACTTCTGCATCACTGGCTGGAAGTGCTGAAGCAGGTAGTGGTTCCTCCTGCCTGGTCGGGGCAGGATCAGCTGATGTAGGCCTGCAGCTCCTGGTGAAAATGGCATCCAGCTGCTCGTGCGGGTCCCGTGGATTGGGGATGGTGGTGGCAGGTAGAGTCCCCGGGGCCCGAGCAGTAAGCTGGCGCGCTAGGACACCGACTTGGTGCTGGAGATCTTGCAGAATAGCACCCTGGTTCCGCTGTCCTGCCTCCAGGTTTCTCTGGCCTGCCTCCAGTGAGGCTATGCTCTGGTCCACCCTCGTGAAATTCGCCTGGCTGGTGGTCATGAATGTCGCCAAGATATTTTTCAGATTAGCCATCTGATTATCGGGAGCTGCGGCTGCTGGAGGCTGAGCAAACTGGCCCTGGGGCTGCTGGAATGGCTGCCCTTGCCTAGGCTGGTAGGGCTGCTGCTGAGGTGGTGGCCCCTGCCTAGCCTGGAAGGGCTGCCTCTGCGGAAAACCGCCCGCTGGTGCTGGGAAACCAGGGGGTTTAGTGTTGGTGCTGCTCCAGGAGAAGTTGGGATGCTGGCGCCATCCTTCATTGTAGGTGTTGCTGTATGGGTCCAGGCGCCGAGCATTTGCAATGAAATCCACCTGCTCTTGGGGTGTGGAGGACTCCCTCATGGCCTGACAGTCCTCCACCCGGTGATTCGGGCTCTCACACCACTGACACTGAGCTACTGGAGGCGTAGCTACACCTCGGCCCGGAAGGAGACTGTTGGGTTGCTTGTCTGCACCAACTCAGCCACCTGCTGCTCTAACCCGGACCTGGCCTCCACAGCGTGCACACCACGGTCCCGGGAATGCCTGCCTCTGCTGCTCTGCCCCCAGGAATGATCGCGGATAGCCAAGGTACTGATCATCTGGTTCAGCTCGGGTGGAGTCTTAGTAAGGATATCCCCTCCTGGGCATAGAGACTCGATCACCCTCTGGCTGTCTGGGGTGAGGGCACTGTAGAAGTTCCCCACTGTGAAAGCATCGCTGAAGCCATGATGGGGACACTGCCAGAAGTATCCCATGTACCGCTCCCATGCATCACGAAGGGACTCATCTGGCTCTTGGTGGAAGTGAGTGATCTCCCGCTGAATCTCAGTAGTCTTCGATGCCGGATAATACCTGTGCACGAACTTGTCTGCCAGATCGTCCCAAGAGGTGATGGACAATGGGGGCTGGGTCTCCAACCACCTCTTAGCATTCCCCGCCAGAGAATGGGGGAAGAGGTGATGGCGAATTGCGTCATCCGGGACACCGTTCAGCTTGAACCCGTTCGTCAGCTGCAGAAAACGGGAAAGATGTACCCGGTCTTCCTCATCCTTCAAGCCATGGAACTGGATAGAAGATGTAATGAGTTGAATCCAGCATGGCTTGATCTCGAAGTTGTTTGCTTGAATCGGCGGATAGAGGATGACCGGGCGGATGTCAGCAATCCGCGGAGTGTAGTAATACTCCAAGGTGGGACCCGGTGGTGGTGGATGATGATGGACCCCAGCTGCCTGGGGATTGGGGTCGTTCCCCAGGAACTGGTTCTGCGGAGGTGGGTTCTGATCTCCTTCCATCTCGTACTCGTCCTCGGATTCGCTGCTCAATTGGCCGTCTCTGCGCTCCACCGTAGCCAGTCTAGCTCGCTGTTGTCTCCGAAGTTGTTTGCAGGTGCGCTCAATCTCAGGATTCAACGGCAGTAAACCTCCCGACTGGCTACGGGTCATGCACTATCTGCACACAATCAAGCAATGCAAACCCGTGAAGGCACAAGTGGGAAGGAACAAACACCCAATGCAAAAAATGAAAATGCTAAAGTAACAGAAATCACTTTTCTTCAACAACCTAGCCGTCCCCGGCAACGGCGCCAAAAACTTGACTCACTCCTACTGTCACTCTAGAAAATGGCCAAGTGTAACCACTTCCTAAAGCGTAGTATAGCGGGTTTGGGTTTTATTGTCAACCCGGGTCCTAGATGTGATGACTACTCAGTGAATTCGTATTATCTAGCAATGCAACTTTAGTGAAGATCTAAACTAACAAGCAAGCAAAGTAACTAAACGGTTGTTTTCAGGTTAAGAGAGGTCACCCGGATATGGTTCCCCCTAGTCTGTAGTTAAGCCGGATTGTAATTGCCAAGTTCAATTTCTATGATAGTTATACTGCGGAAGGTTCTCAAACAGTCTGAAGTCTCGACTAAAGGTCTTCAGACCCTCTCAATCTGAGTCTCTAGCGGGCGACTAACCTCCACCGGAGTAAACAGATTGAGGCCCTAACGAACCAAACCTCCACTACCGAATGGAATTCGGTACAGAATAGCGAATTGGCTCCTCGACTAAAGTCACCAATTCGCCACCTTCAATCAAGGATACTCTATTAACCTAGGCAGATATTCTCGTTCTAGGTTAAAGCAGAAACAACAGGAATTTGATCAGGATTCAAGTCATTCAGTCATTCAAACCTCAATCGAATATAATCAAATCATAGAAACAGTACTTGGGTTCATACAATCAATCCTAACATACAGAACTAGGGTTTCCCACACCCAGATGAATGGGAGAACTACTCCATGGAGAAAGAAGCAAAAGCAGAATCAGACGCGGAAATCATACTGTGAAGATGGATTTCTGCTCCTGGACGTTGAATCGGCACCTCTCCAAGCTCAAGCCAAGCTCCAATGGTGTTGAAGATCAAGCTAGGGCACTTGGAGACTCTTGTTCGTCGCTTTCTCTCTCTAGGAATCGTTTTGTCTCTCAAAAACTCGAATCCCCTTCTGTTTTGGCTGAAGTCTGCTTAAAAACCAGAATTCCCCGACTCGCACGGCTAGGGTGCACGGCCGTGCGGCTCACCATCTTGCCCGTGCGGCTCAAAACGCGGCGTACCATTAAGTCAAACTTCAGCCATCTCGCACGGCCAGGATTGCACTTTGCACGGCCGTGCGGATTTTCTGCTCTGCCCGTGCTTGCTCTCGCACAATCCCGCACGGCCAAACTGGTCACTTGCACGGCCGTGCGGGTTTTCTGCTCTGCCCGTGCGTGCTCTCGCACAATCCCGCACGGCCAAACTGGTCACTTGCACGGCCGTGCGGGTTGTGGGTGTGCCCGTGCGACTTCCTCAGAACCTCTCCATGCGTCCGATCCTCGTCCAATCGACCTCAAACTCGCTCCCAAGCCTCCATTCACGTACTAGGACCTGAAATATCATAAACAAGCACAACATAGCGTGAAATCGGCCTAAAACACGAGAATCAATACCTCAAACGGAGTAAGAGCAGTGGTAAAACATGTGTAACTAACGGTCTATCATACACTTTGGGTCTTAAATGTGCTAATGTTCACCTGATGTTTTGGTGGCCAACTGGGAGGATGAAGCCAGAGAAATGACACTATAGGCAGAAAGGCGAATTGGGATGATGGAGTCCAACCTTTAGGGCAAGGTTGGGCTCAAGTAGGATGGTATTGTACAAAACTGGTTTCTATCAGGTCTTTGGATATGCAAATTATTATTTATGTTATGTGCTATTTGTATTATTTTGAAATATTTGGGTATTTTTTGGGAAATTCTTAGACTTATTAATAATAGAAATTATTTATGGGTAGTATGAGTGAATTTTTTAGGTCTACAAATTTTGTAATTATGGTTTGGAATTCAAGTAGCCCCTCGCTTGAATTACAGATGAATTATTCTCAAAACCTAGTCTCCTAATCCCCCCTCTCTTGACAAAATTATTCCCCTTCCCCGTTCCCCCTGCGGCTTCTCCTCGTCCTCCCTCAGTCGGTCGAACTCTCTCTCTCTCTCTCTCATTCTCTCTCTTGTTCTTCTTCGAATCTCCCCTAATTCTTTCTCTTCCAATTTATCACTAATAATGACGCTCTAAATTCGAATTCTATCACTCTTCCTATTTATTGAAAACTATATATATTGAAAAAAGCTTTCAATGGGACAAAGCTTTCTCATGATTTTGAACTGTTCCAACAAGAAAGTCTAATCACACCATTAATTCATCTCTCTTAATCAACAATCCAACTAGCAATCCATTCTTGATTGGATGGGTCATCCTTGTGCACACAATGAGGCAACAGTAGAACAACTCAAGTTTCGAGAAACAAAACAAAACTTAAACTAGTGAACTAGTTGCATCCAAATGCTCCTTTCCCTAATATGGAATTCGCACACTCATAAAGCTTTACCTTTCTGCTTATTCCGATTGGGGAAGCATTATCATAAATCCCCATGGCCATACCAACCCAAATTCTACAAGTTTGATTAGCGGGTTCCTTTGGCTTTTGTTTTACGTGTTCTTCCTTTTGTCTGTAAGATGGATTGAACTGTAGAGAATGTAGAGTGAAGTGTCACAATTGCAATAATGGCAACCAGACAAAGAAAGCACACACACCCACACCTGGCCTCTTGTGAAAATATAAACTAAGATTCCCAAGAAGGACCGAATTGGTTGATCGTTTAGTGTTGCCATTAGTTTATCAAATCGTTTACATTAGTAATTAGTTAACACATTTGTTTATTAGGAGACAAAAGCAAGTACACACGAACCCTAGATTTGATTAGGTAGTAAAAATTCCCATATCAATACACACAAACTCGATTAGGAGTGCGAATGGCGATGTGGGTTTAGGATATAATTGATAGCCAAGTGGGTAAAATTCATCTTTGTGGAATGGGTAGTATTATTTATAGTGAAAATTTTGAAAGTTCAAGTTGGAAAATATACATATATATAAAATGCCACCATACTATTAACAAAAATGGTGTTGGGGAAATACCTAACTTGGTATATAGGAAGTGGAGAACTCTTTGAGCGACTTATAGTTAAGATCGTGGCCTAATATGGGGCCTATGAACCACAATATATATGAGGTATTGTCATAAAAAGTTTAGAAGAGATATCTTACTTTACAAGAAACTATGTCTGAGTTTAAATGAGATTATAGCTGACGAGAGAGGACCAACGAGTTGAAATTCAAACTGAAAGTGCACCCACAATTGTAAACACGGGCTTGACATACTTGTAATACCTAACTATAAAGAAATCAAACTATATCACCATTATAAAAATAAAAAATAAAAAATTGTGCACCCAGAACTACAACTTCGAGCAAGGAATCCTCATCTTCATTTAATTGGCGACCATATGTAGGCAATCAGTTTCTATCATTAATCGGATTGAAAAAAATTCCTCACCTTCATCTAACACCCTCCATTTGGAATCTCACGTCTAGATCTTTTATCACCATTTGTAACACGTTTCTCCCGATGATAAAATTGCCGCATCAACATTCACTTTGTAAAAGCTCGAGCTTGGACTCTCCCATCGGAAGACTTGTCTTGTTGGCACCTACGTCTGTTCTTTCATACGGTGTTGTGTGTACTCCTCTAGGGTATCCTTGCAATCTCCCTATTGTCTTTCATTCTTCGAGATCTGGGTCACTGAATTGATGGTTGTTTCATTCCTTCCATAGGTACCAAATACCAATTAGGAACGAACACAATTCTTCATCCTTAGCTTTCTCTAGGAGTTCACATATGAATTCTTTGCATCTCTTTCCTTCTCCGCATTTGAACATTCTTCCCACCAAACTCAGTAGTCATACTCTTCTCGCCCGGTCACATCCTTGGTAATGTGTTCACGTTCCCGACCCGTTATTCTTAAAGTTGAGTTTACTAAAGTGACAAGTTTTTTTAATATGTCGGATACGTATGATCGACGTAGATTATCTATATTTTTCAAACCTATCATTACAACTTACTAAAGAGAAAGAAACTAGCCACAAACCCCTCTTAGGTAATAGATATCATAAACACTGCCTTTTAATGTGTCGCAAGAGTAACATGCCAATAATAAATAACAATAATCATACATCCACTCACAAAGCTATATTGTTGCTTTTACATGAAAATATTTTTTTTAGAAGAGTTTTACATCACAATATTATATTTCATTGACAAACACATTGGAATCAAGAAGCCTATAGGCTCTCAGTTTCAACTCACTTAAAGATAGTTAACAACCATCAAGGAATTGATAACACTTAGTATCCCTAGCTAGCTATGCCTATGCATAGCCTTTCTTGGGTTACTTATGAGCTAATTAAGATGCTAGTTTTGTAGCTGCTGTCAACTAGCTATTATAGTTTAATTAGGTCACTTTCCCCTAAGAACTAATAAGAGGTGGGAACTTTAAGGTGTTCTTGATTATTACATGCATACAGTTTAATATGGAGGAAGAAGGGTTTGATAATTAGTAGGGCTTCAGAAATATTTTGGTGGGTCTCATGTAATCTTGTGGTTTATTTAGTGATTAAATTGAGCAATGCTAGTTGAAGAGTGGTTTCTTTGGCTTTTGCAGTTGGCTTGGGATGCTGGATACTGATCAAAGAGTTCATTTGCAGCTAGACAGACTTAGCTTATACTGTAGAGCACAGGGTTTTGAATTTCGTATGATTGTATAGACCAATATACCATGATTGCGGATGCCGGATGGTTTTGAATGTAGAATAAAAATTATTTTCATCTAGTTAAAAAATCGAAAAGCAATGAAATATATATATATATATATATATATATATATATATATATATATATATATATATATAATGGTGACTACTTCGGTGCACTCACAAAAATGAGTGCGCTCAATGCACCCAACTCAAAAACTAGTCTTAAGGTGTCGGATTTTGAATTTTAATTTGTAGAATTAGTGTAATATGATTATATAACAGATGATAACAACTAATTAGTGGATTACCCTAAGCCCTAGACCTCCAATTTTGAGTTCTA
This sequence comes from Linum tenue, assembly GCA_946122785.1. Taxonomy (NCBI): domain Eukaryota; kingdom Viridiplantae; phylum Streptophyta; class Magnoliopsida; order Malpighiales; family Linaceae; genus Linum; species Linum tenue. The sequence continues at coordinate 8,415,645 of CAMGYJ010000003.1, read as the reverse complement.
TCCCTAAACCCCAAATTATAAACCCTAACCCTAACCCTAAATCTCTAAACTCTAAATCCTTCAAATTAATGTAAATCTTCAATGGTTTTTGTGCAAATTCATGTGCGTTATTGTTCATCACATCATAAGTGATGAATGACATCATTTTGACATAAATCGCATGTTTAAAATGACGGTTATGAAGTGAGTGCACTGAATGCACCCAAAAAAGTGAGTGCACCGAAGACGCAACCATATATATATGTGTGTGTGTGGGAACACAATGACAAAGGTAAAGTTAACATACTTATTAGCTTAATGCAGTAAAATGATTGTTAAACCAAAAAGGCGAGTGTAAGGTTCATTTGAAAGTCCAAGTTCATGATATGAAAAAAGAAGGTTAATTATTTGATTATTATCATAAAAAAATATTTTATTAATTGTTTATCAAATAGAGAATTGGCCCAGTGTGTGCTTTAGTCGATCACCCCCACTGCCCACCTTTTAAAATGGGGCTTTGGCTGCTTATCCTTTTACTTTGTTTTTAATTGATTTAAAATGGCCCTTACCTAGAAAACAAACATATACTTTGATGATTGATTGAGAATAATATTATCATAAATAATCAATAAATCAAATTGGGACAAAATGGTACTCTCCACTAGCTATTAATTAGCTTGTTTTTAACATCAATGAGAAGCTTCAACTACACTTTTCTTTTCATTTTGCTTGCTCTCATACCTTCCATAAGCATTGTGCTATTGGTATAAAGTTTTATTTTGTTAATGATTGGAAGAGGATTAGGAAACTAAATTAGATTGTCACATCACCACCACTAGCTAGCAAACTTAGCTAAGTTAAGTGATTAGATACTAATCCTGTGATGTAGGCAATACCAGACTTGCACCATATGTCTTTTTTATACATTTAAGTGTTGTCAAATCCATCTTAATGTGAGAACAGGATACTATTGGTTTGGTACGATTTAATGTTTTATTATGAGCTTTTTGGAGTAGCAAAATCTGTATCCGGCATTTTATCTCTCATCGGTATCTTAATGATAGCTTTTAACAAAATAGTTCGTATGAAATTAGTAATTGCATGTGAATAGTATAAGTGTGGGGCAACAACAAGGTTGTAGCCCAACCTGCTGTTGAGGTCCGCTTTCATTAATAGTTATGTCATTTCAGGGGATTTTTCCAATAATAGCACCTTTTTTAAAAAAATTACAAAAATAGCACATTTCTTTTAAAACCGCACCTTCAAGGTGCTTTTTATGTGCAAACCGCACAACGAGGAGCAGTCCTCGCTAGGGCAGCCCCAAAATCGCATTGTCAGAGCGCGGTCCGTGTTCCCGAGGTGGCGGTCCCAGCACCGTTGGATTAGACGGCGCTCCAACGGGAACCGCACGCCAGCGCAGCAATCCGCGTTAGCGTTCGAAGACCGCGCGCCTGGTGAACGGTTTGCGCCTCAACCTCCGCGAACCGCTCCTTCCCGCTGCGGTTTTGTAGAGGGAAAAATTACGAACCACCCATGGAGGGTGCGGTTTGTACTTGGGCATCGGGCCGTGCCACCCACGGGCTAGCACGACATGGTTAGAGCACGGGCATGAAATAAATGGGCCAGCCCGGCACGAGCACGAATAATTTATGGGCCGTGCCGGGTCTAAACTTCATGGGCACGGGCACGAGCACGGGCACGGCACGGTATATAAGTGGGCCGTGTCGGACCTAATATTTTCGAGACTTTATTGAGTATAAGAATGGAAATGGCACGAAAATAATATTTATTTGATAAAAGATAAATATAAAAAGAATTATAGGTTCAAATATTACAAAACACAAGTAGAAAAATAATTATTTGTTGTTGTTAGAAGTGTCATAAAGATATATATGTAATTACTAACATAAGTAAAAATGGACAAAGAATTAAACAAAGCCAAATCACACTCGCTATACTTCCAATTTTCTTTCCCCCCTTATTTGTTACTTTTCTCAAACATTATCGGTTAATACTATCTTCCTTCGTCCAATTTTCACTTTCTTTTTCATTCTCTCTTTTGTTTTCGTCCTTTTCATTAAACACGAATACGAGCATGGCACGAGCACGAATAGGCACGAATCGAACTGTGCCCGGGCCTGGGCCGGTCCTAGCAAAGTTAACAAATGGGCTTGCATGGCACGAAACGAAAAATGACGGGTCGTGCCAAGCACGACACGAAATAAATGGCCCCGAAGAGTGCTTGTGCCGTGCCGGCCAAAGCACGACTCAACGCCCATGTACAGTGCGGTCTGAAGACTATAAATACCCCCCTCCCCCTCCTCATTTTTTCACACCACAACTCATTCTTCTCTCTCTCTAAAATTATCTCTCTATCCATCCCCCTCCCCTCCCAAAAAACCTAGGAAATAGTGGTCTGTTGGTTGCGGCTAAGTCCGATCCGCCATCAGAAAACATTTCTTTGGCTTTTTCTTCAAAACCCGCCAAATCTCTGGCCGACTTTCGCGAAAAAATGGACGAGTGGTTCCAAGAAGAGGGAGTTTATTATGATGAATTTCAAGCGGTACGTACTCATTTTACCAATTTTTTGTTGCTGTTATAACCTTTTCAATTAATCTATGTACTAACGTTGTTGTTATTCTCTTGTAGGTTGGGGACGACGTGGATATATACAACCAATGGTATTATGTTGATCAATGACCTATTGATCCAACCGTGTCGTACGACCAACCCAACCATCGTTCAAGGGATGTTTGGAACGATCACGAGGTACATACAATTCTTCATCATTTGTCTTTATTTTAATTTGTTAACGTACTTAGTGGAATATAAAATAAATTTGATCATTTTTAATCGTATTGGTTTTTTTCGATAATTTAATCGAATACATAGCGCCACTTACTTAGACTCTTTATAAAGAGATTATCATGATCCTCCCGTTCTCTAGGAAAATCGGGTTTAAAGCCATCGTGGGATCCCCCCTTTTTCTGTCAAAAAGGCTGCATTTCTATTAAGATGTATACATCTTCTAAGAGTCTTACGAGTGTTGCATTGTATTCGATTAAATTATTTAAAACAACCAATACGATTAAATTATTTAAAAGAACCAATACGAGTTATGTGTATATGTACAATTATAATTTTATTAATTTCAAATATTTGAATATGTATCTCTTTAAATTATAATTTATTTAAAATTTATTTAATTTAATTATTTGAGTATGTTTGTTTTATGAAATTATGAGTATATCATGGAAAAAACCTTGAATTATTTAGTTTGTTTGTTAACAATTAATTATAATAAAATTATGGTAAAATTTAAATCGTTTATTTTAATTTATTTATTTTAATTAATTTAGTTATAAAAAGAAACTATTACTAGTATATCGTAAATAACGTTAAAATTTTCGCTAGGAGGCATACCAAATACTCCGCTACAGGGGTACGAATAATGTGCTCCCATGGAACGACGTTATCTTGCCCTTTCTCAAAAAGGCACGGTTGGAGTCGATTCGACATTTTTCAGGCATAAAAATCGATCGTCAGCTCATCATCGCATTGGTGGAGAGATGGCGAAAAGAGACACATTGCTTCAACTTTCACGAAGGAGAGTGCACCATCACTCTAAAGGATGTTGTCAAAAAAAAAATCACTCTAAAGGACGTCGCCATCCTAACCAATCTGTCCATCGACGGCAAAGCGGTGTGTGTGAGTGATCATTCGCCCGAGGATGTTGGTGATATGACTGGTTGGCAGCATTTCATCTACAGTGTTTTGGGGGTGCGAGTGCCAGTCAAGGGGAGCGTTGATGCGACAGATCGCTTAGCACCATTGAGAAAAAACGAAGTATCAATCACTTGGTTGACGAAGTTGTTGAAGGACCAACACGATCCTACAAAAGGCGGGGTGCCCCTGACCGAGGAAAGTCCATTGGAGGTGAAGGAAAGATATGCTCGTGTCTATCTCATAGGCATGATCGGAGGAGTGTTCTTCTCCAAAAAATCCAACAATTTAATTAGCTGTGGGGGAGTTGAGCTGGGAATCCGCTTGCCTAGCTAATATCTACCACCATTTGTGTAATGCATCTCTCAAAGCACTAAGGGAGGTTGGCGGGGCAATGTTCATCGTTCAATTTTGGGCTTGGGAGCATCTGTCATGGATTGAACCGGAGAAACGTCCCGATAGGAATTGGCCAATAGACCATCCCCTAAGAGGTGAAGTTTATGGTTGTAGGTAAACTTCTCATACCCAATCATGATTTTCATAAAAATAATTTCGTTATTTAGTTATAACATTTCATTATTGTCTTACTAATAAGGTGGGTTGGAGCCACAACATGCGACAACCTTGTAGACCACAAGTTGGCGGAGTATCGGAGGAGGCTAGAGCGACTTTGGGAAGGCGAGGTAACTAGAATACTTCGAAATGTTATAACCTTTTTTTGACGAACTACATGTGCCTTACAATTTTGTTTAACTTAAGTTTTTCATTTCTCTTTGTAGATCATTTACGATCCATACCCTGAGAACATCGTTCACTGGCATTGCCAGCAATTCCCTGGTCATATCGGGCAATGGTGCACGAGAGCCCCTCTCATTTGTCACCATACCGTGGAGTGGCACTTGCCGGATAGATACCTACGTCAGTTTGGTCGGGAGCAATGCATTCCTTTGGAGGTCCCCGAGAGTCAAAGAGCGTTTCACCACCGGGATGGTCGGCAAGGTGAGCAAGATTGGCCCGTGAAGTTGAAGAAATTCATCGCCACGTGGGAGAACCGACAAGATTTTGAGATTGTCACTCTGACAGTTGTGTGTCAAATGGGGTATCATGACCCATACGATCAACTCTTCTCGTGTCATCCATGCAAGTAACGTTAGTACACATTTGATGGAGGTCTTCAAGCATCGGTCTGGTAGCGACCTTTATTTTTCTTAAAATTGCCACCGACGTAGGTGACCCCTTTCCGGTCTCTTCCGTGTAACCATTCCAACGTAACCCAAGCGTGAATTTTAGGAATGCCATCTGCAATAAAATCGTAATTCAGTTAAAATCATAAAAATCACAATAAAAAGTAATACAAAATAAACTTACGAGTTAACGTTAATCGCAAAAATAATAAAAAGTAGGGTGCTACAACAAAATATTGAAGAAGAAGAAGAAGAAGAAGAAGAAGAAGGAGAGGTGTGAAGAGAAGAGGTTTCCCGGGGCTGCCTTTTATAGGCTAAATCATCAGTGAAAACCGTAGGGGGAGGGTGCGATTTTCATCTGCCATGCAGCCCCATGTCTGTCAACCTGCATGACCAACATGCTGGATGTCGGAAAAATGGGGACGACACACAACCCGCAGAGGGGGTGCGGTTTGTGTGTCGGCAATGGCAAAACCGCCCCCTGAGGATGCGGTTTGGGTTAGAGAAACAGAATTGCATCCTCAGCAGGCGGTTCTGCTAGGTCAGCCTAAGAACCGCCTTGCCAAGACGCTGTATTGTTAGGTCAGAACGCAAACCGCTTGGCCAAGATGCGGTTTAGTCCCTGAAACTCAAACCGCACCCTCAGGTTGCGGTTTATATGTAAACCGCACGGCCAAGGTGCGGTTTTGAAAAAAGGTGCTAGTTTTGGAATTTGTGTGAACTGGGTGCTATTTTTGTAAAAAAAATTTAAATGGTGCTATTTCTGGAAAAATCCCTCATTTCGGCGTGGTAACTTTTATTTATGGCTCACTTTCGTTTAGGACACATGTCACCGTTGGTAATATAATTTTTGGAATATTCACATCCTTGTCTTGGTAGAAACTCGTGTCTAGATTTTTTATTATTATTCAAACTCGTGTTTAGACTTTAGACATACTTCATTTGTCATTTTGCTATGCAGAAAAAGATCACCCTTCTTCTTCTTGTGAGTCAATTCTGTGTTCAGACACATTTTTAAGGTAATTCATGTTAATGTACAAGTTCATAATCATAACCATGAGCATGCTTATGATGGTTATTCGTGTTCTTTTTTGTTGATGGTTATAGTCTAGCGATGACCTAAAACTAGAATGTTTCCTTGATGCCCAAAACGAATGGTGCAGCATAAACCTCCATAACATTTCATATATGAGGAAAACACTCTTTAGATGTTCCACCAATGGCGAAGACATCTCATACAAAAGTGAATTATTTGCATCACGTTGTGACCGGAAGACCACATAAAAATTACATATAAGGGCTTTCCAATAGTTATAATCTCTTTACCCCTAAAATTAATTTGGATTAATTAAATACTGCATTAATTAGTCTCGGCATTTAATTCAATGTCGCGTGATAATAAACGGCACCGTTTAAAGACAAGCGGCATTGCGGATGGTAAAACGGTGTCGAGAGTAAGCCAACAACATCGCGGATTAGAAAACAACACCGCAAGGAAGTTCGACGACACCGCGGTACTTGAAACGACATTGTTTACTAGAAAACAATGTGGGAGTGCCGCAGGAGTGGTGTTGTTGTTGGAAAATGGACGTTTTTCCTTTATTCCTTGTCCGAGTAGAAGAGAAACGACACCGTTTGGAGTCAAGCGATGCCGCAGAGAGATTCAATGGTGTCGCGAAGGAAACGATGTGGTGCTAAGCACGGCACCGCGGGGTGAGAATCACGGCTCGTGTAACATGGCCATGGCCAAGTTTTTGGAATGGCCAATTTAATTAATAAATATTTTCAATAATTAATTTGAACGGTGTCGCTTAGTTAAAAAACGACACCGCAAGGAAGCTCAACGGTACCGCTGTACTAGGAAAAACGACAGTGTTTAATATAAAACAATGCCGCGGAGGAAAAGTAAACGGAGCTGTTTGGGGAAGAAAATGACATCGCGTGAGACCCAACGACGCCGCATGGTAAACAATTTCAGCGGTCAACAATGCCGCGGAATTAAACGAGGTCGTAAATTCAATTTGTGAATTTGACAGTGATGCGAGCTCAACGACATCGCGGGTAACAACACCGATCTCAGCGATGTCGTGAGGTTAGTTATGCAATGTCCCGAGTCCGACAATGGCGTGGATTTTAATTACCAACACCGTTGCAGGTCTTGCAAGGGCGCGATTTCAATTAATAATGCAGTTTTGTTAATAATTTTGTGGCTCAAATCCATGACGGTATTGCAGCCATGAAATAACAACGCCGTGGTTCGAACCGCGATACCGGTCCTGGGCTTAGGTATTTCACACTTGTCGGCAGTTTACAACGGTGCAACGACGATTTGTTCTTTCACGTAAGATTCACGCCAACTAGAGCGAGGAGAAGATCAAGGCGGTTGAGACACGTGGGAGTTCACCACGGAGCAGTTGGGGAAGCGGTTTCACGGAGCGTGAAGACTACGAAGATGCTTTTCAAATAAAAGCACCGGAGCAAGGAGAGAGAGACAATGGAAATCAACACAGAAACACATCTGTCAAACTTTACCTTTTTTCTCTGTAACTCCTTCGCGGAGCTCTCCTTCTAGGAAGGATCTCCATAGTTGGTAGAAGTAGTCGTAGTCGCGGAGCTCTCCACAGGAATCTCCATAGGAGTAGCGGTAACGTAGATTCCCCAAAACTCAAACACCCTCGTTCGAACGTAGTTTGGAGAGGTGCGAACCGTAGTAACGGTCGCGTTGGTTAGAAGTCAGAGCTGCATCGATCAGATCAACATCGCCCGGCGGTGGATATTTGACGGTCACGTTGATTTCACCATTCAGAGGTGCATCGATCAAATCAACATCGCACGACGGTGGATATTTGGCGATCGTCATCGTTTTCAGAAGTCAGTTGCACGATCAGATCAACATCGCCCGACAGTGGATATTTGACAGGCACGTTGATTTCAGCATTCAGTGGTGTGTCCGATCAAACGGCACCGCCAGAGTTTCCATCGCGAAGCATCAAATCAACATCGCCGGAAACGAATTCAAAACCGGTGGTGGTATTTGGTTTTCCCGAGGAAACATAATCAAACCTAGGACCTCATAAAAAAACCAAAATTTTGAATTTCCACCAACACATTGAAGGATGTCTTGTAATGTTTGTATGACTTCAAATGTGTGTTTTAATATTTAATATATATAAAGGTTAAGTAGTGTTACTGTTGCCTAACTTCCTATAGAGCTTTGTTAATGTACATTACTCTCATACAATTTAGTAACCTATAGGCTATGGAAGCATATCAATTAATATTACTCCCAAAGCTATTATTTTATTGAGGTACCATTTAACATGGATTTTGGTAGTACTATTTTAATGTCCCATAACCATAAATCTCATTTTCTCACGTAAACCATAAACCAACCTTTGATTATAGATCATGAATTTTGATTAAGCTTTATATATATATATATATATTAATTGGTTGACAAAGTGTATCGTTGAAAATTTGACCAGAAAGGTCGTTTTTTTGTGATTAATCATTTTCTTTGACTTGCAATACACTTCAACTTTTTGAGGGATTTTACTTAACAGCCACAATGGACTATAATCGGAGACTGTAATTTCCATAAAACATTAGTCTTCTCTCGACGCACTTCCTCTTCTTATGAAGAAAAAAAAACTCTGTTATCATATTCTCCCTACTGGATTTAAGAAAATTGATTTAGATCCTAGGGTTTTATTTTATATTTATTTTAATATTTTCATTTTTGGAGTGAGTTTTAATGTTATCTAATGTGAAACTTACTATGTAGTACTCAAAATAAATTATCATTTTGTCAATTCAAAATTTCAATCATTGTATAACATACCTATTCCTTATAAAATGCACACAAAACGGGTAAACTGAGTTGCTCCTGATTAGTGATGACATTGAGGCGGACGAGGCGGGCAGGTACCTTAATGTCCAAATTCGCCCCACATTAAACGCGAGCAAGGTCGAGTGATACTCGCATTATACAGGTCTAGGCAGGTCAACCCATTCCTATATGTAATTTGAACAAAATCTTAATTTTTTATGATAAAAATAAAGGAAAAATAGTTCATAATTAGAAAAAAGAAATAATAGGTAGACTAAATGAGTGTAATTAGTTGAAATATGAAGTTTTGCACTTAACTAAAGTATCATTGGGCGAAAATATAATTTAAGATAAGTAAAAATAGGAGAAGTAGTTAAATATTTAGACAAACTAAATCAAGGTAGAATGAGTCAAGACCGGGAGAGAAGTAGTGCCTATGTCCTACTCAACACGGTTCAGATAAGATAATATTACTATGTAAGTCGAGGTCAAATTGCTATCGCTACTTCTGGTTCAACCTATAAAAACTTAACCCAATTGCCACTAGGTCAATCGTTGGATTCTAATTAACAACCATTGATGTGAATAGAATGTTAGACGGTAAAACTTACTATAATTGGTGTCGGTTAAGAAAGTTAATGGAACGTGAAGTAGTGTGTTACTATTTCCTACAATTTTTGATAATGGATACCTCAAATTTAATTAAATCACAACTTAGTCACTATAATGTACATTTTATATTTTGATACCCCAAATTTAATTTTAATGTAAAATTATTGAACAATTATGTTTTGTTAATTTTTATGAGATTTTCGTACCTATTACATATTTGTCCAATGTTTAGATTTCATTCGAATCCATGAATCCAATCCACCAATCCATGAATTCAATCCACCATAACATAAAAGTATATATTTAGTTTGTACAATACAAGATGTTGTATCACTCAACACTAGGAGAAGATTCGACGTGAAATATTTAATAAATAATATAAGAGAGTCAGACTCTAAAATATTGCAAGAGCAAATTTATAAACTCATTTAGTACATTTATGGATACTAAACAAACTTCTAATAACTACATGTAAAAAAATATGTGATATCTACATAAGCAAATGCCAATAAATTGCTACGATGAAAAGGGTTGATTGTTGTATTGACGGCCAACTACAGAATTGGTCAAAACCTTTCCATCATCTACTTCCTTTTCGTTTCATTTTTCACTCACCTTCCATAACCCTTTCTTTATTTATTTCTTTGCCTTCTTCGTCTAACCCTAATTAGTATACTATATTTATATATTCTAATTACAAGTATGAACGGGTCCATACACGACTCACCAAAAGTCTAGAGAACTAATAATTGTACCATGAACCACTAACATTTTCAACTCAATGTCAAGTCCAATTAAAAATAAATATACATGGTTATTACTTATTAGAAAGTCATCATTTTCCACTATGGGATTTAAAGGCGTGAAATTTTAAGCGAGTATAAGTTTGTATTCCTTACTTCCCTCTAGAGTTCTTCTCTTTCAATCGGGTTAGAATTTTCAACAATTATACATGGAACGTTTGGCTAGATAGGTATCTACGCATATCAAATAAATAGTTTTCATTTTTCTATAAAAAGGTAAATAATTATCATCTTAAATACATCACCACAAAAGGAATTAAGCCTCAACTATGCAAATTACAGTTATGTACCTAAACTTAATAGATCTTTAGATTTATAACCTTCATTATTTTTTCGGTATATAAGTCCTCTGAATATTGAAGCAAAATTATATTTTAGTACCTAAAATTTTTGTATATTACAATTTGGTACCCAAACTTTTGAAGTTCAATAAATAGGTCTAATTTTTGTATGTGTAATTAAAACACCATCGAGTAAATGAGTATCCATACCCAACTCATACACATTAGATTATGGAAGTAAATATCCATACCCTACCCGAACTTCCATACCCATATTTACGTCACCCATACCCAACCAATAATCAATGGTTGACCACTATATATCTCTTCTCAGTCAATATCATATTGTAAAGTCAATATTACTAACAAAAAATTAATTTTAAACTAATAATACTAACAAAACACCATAACGGTCCACATAATACATGCATATAGACCATCTCCACTCGCGACAAGGCGCGACATAACCACCTAGTATCAGTATAAATTATGTTATGGTTTTTTTTTACGTTGGATTCATTTATCTAAATTTGTGACTGTGTTTGACGAGTTATATAACGTCAAAAAGTTGATCCTGCATTGACTTGTGTAGTAAAGCAGAGTACAAATAATTACTCTAAGGCAATGGAATTTTACACTCTCTTATTATTCCCACCATTTACATGCAATTTACTCCAATATTGAAATATATATCACATATAGTTAAAAACGTTCTCCAATTCTCTTTATCTTCATTGATTGAGATCGTTCTTTTTCAATTGAAAACTGCAAAGATTGGGAGAGATTGTTAAAATCTTCAGCCATTAATATATATAATAATTATATGACAATTAGATCCTTACATAAACTATCTTTTTCTTAAAAAAATAAAAAGTTATGAAATAAAATAACTGCTTAATTTGAAAGAAAGTTGTTAAAAAGTTGGAAGCCATTGCTAAAAGTTTTCGTCCCTGATTTTTTTATTAACATCAAATAAGACAAGAGATTCCTGGACATAAATAAATATATATATATGAGCTTTAATTATGGAAATAAAATAAATACATACAATTAGGCTTTGATTAGACAGATGTGGGAAATAGGAATGTGTACTTTTCTTCCTAATTATTCTGTTTAAAGTTAAGTACTAGTACTGCTATTACTGGAAAATATCACTAGTATGCTAGCATTTATCATATATATTTGATTATGATTAATTTTTTATGTGGTTAACATCTAATTATCAGCCAAGGAATGGATTTGCATCCACGTCATGGGTGACGCATGTATGAAGAGAAGAAGCGTCATGTGGAAGCCTCAAATAGAGCCCTTTGTTCACTTCGCATATTGAGAGCAATAGTACCTCTGTCTATAAAATTGCAAAGAGCTGCTTTCTTAAGATTTTCTCAATTATTTTAGATATTTTTCGATGATGTGTGATTTCTTTAAGAAATAGGAAAGTGTTACAGAGTTAGATCAAAAGTTTAACGAAGAACAAAAAGGTTGGCTAAAGAACTGAGGAACTCATACAACAATATATCAGTCCAACCCAAAACAAGCAGATCAGAGAAGACAAAAGAAAGAGCTTCAAAATCCAAAATAAATACCCAGAAGAACAACCAAGTTCTCCTACAGGTCGTTTGGATGGGTTTGTACTTTGTAGTGCATAATTTTACCATAATTCCTCAAACTCTCAAATTTCATTATATTTTTGTGTTTGGCTATGCTAATAAAAATTAGTGATTTTGTCCATAACATTTTTCTAAAACGTGCAAATGAAGGATTTAAAACTACCTGACTCTCCTAAGTTATTTTGAAATCCTTCTTTTTCTGTGTTTGTTCCAACTTTAACAATTCTTAACTAGAGATAACAATTTTGCTCATACTCATTGGTATTTTACTATCCGACCTAATTGAGTTGAGTATGAAATTCAAGCCAATCAACGCACTATAAAAATTGGATAGATTCGATCTATGGTCATTGGAGCCTCCTAAATAGATGGTAAATAGATAGAATTTGATGGGTTCGTATTCATTCCATTTATTTGAGTTGGATTGAATTTTTAATCCATGGATTTGAGTTTGTACTCATACTCATTTGCAAAATACAATTTGGGCGCATTACATTTTGGAACCTAAATTTTTTAAGTTTTACAAATAGGTCTAATTTTGGTATGTGTAGTTAAAACACTCAAGTATAAGATATTCATACGCAACTCATACTCGTTTAGATTATGAAAGTAATATCCTACTCTACCGAAAAGAGGGGTTGGAGCCTCCCCCACTTTGAAATGCATGTATAATTACATGTAAATTACGAAATCGAATAGTCGGTAAGAGTTTAGGCCCCCCTCCCCCGATAACGAGAATGCAAATCAACCCTCCATTTAAATGTATAGCTCCTCCACTGCTCTTATCCAGTCCATAATCAATGGATCTACTTGGATTTAGATAATATGTTACCCCTAATTATCATTCCTATTCTCAGCATCTTCCTCTACTCCAAACTCCCACCAAGCTGGAAACCATTGTCTCATCTCCGACCACTCGTCCATGTCTCTCTGATCTCTACTTCAGGGAACCCTAACTCCCAAACATACTACGATTAATTCGCCAAACGGGCATTGGGCTGACTTGTGAGTTGTGTGATTGTCAAATTTCAGCAACCCTTACTTTGGGCCGGTACAGCAAACATCGACCAAGCCCAGTGGACTGGGTAAGTGAACATCGACCAAGCCAATTGTTTGTCCAAGTAGCACGGATAAACTTTTATATCTGATCTTATTGGGCTTACATTTCGTTCTTGCTCGCTAAGGAAAACCATCTGGGCTCGTAACCACCAAGCCCAAAGTCAAATGGTAATTCCAATGGTAGCTTTCCATCCCTTCGCTGGCATCGGTTTCTTACTTTCTTTTGGAAGATTGAATTGAAATTCATTTGGGCTTCGGTTTCTTTTGTATTTTATGAGGAAGATTTTTTTTTTTATTTGATAACACATGGAACCTCAGCTCACGTGCCGCTTGTGCGGCAGCTGGCTTCTTTTTCTTACTTTCTTTTGGAAGATTGAATTGAAATTCATTTGGGCTTCGGTTTCTTTTGTATTTTATGAGGAAGATTTTTTTTTATTTGATAACACATGGAACCTCAGCCCACGTGCCGCTTGTGCGGCAGCGGGGCCTACTAAATCACTGGGGGTACTTGCATACTAATCGGGGTTTTCTGCTACCAACATCGGGGAGGCTTCGCCTCCGATATCAAGGGTGCCGCCGGGAACGCTCAAGTAGCGCCACTGGGAATCGAACTCAGGACCTCCCACATCCATAGCTCAATTGGTCCAGTGGTTTCACCACTAGGCTATGTTACCTTTGGCTTATGAGGAAGATTTAGATAGTTATCTCGAGGAATTTGATGAGTGACTATTTTTATTAAAGTTATTATTATTTTTTATAAGGAAATTGGTTACTCTTGGGATGCAGAATAATGTTCTATGAATAGGTTGAAAACATTTACGCCTAAAATATTTTTGCTCTAAAATTATATTGTCGCGGTGTCGCGAGTTCAACAACGCCGCGGATCTCAACGATGCAGTGAGTTGAATGAGATTGAAAAGTGAAACGAATTCGCGAGGTCAGTGACGTTCAACAACGTCATGGATCCAACGATTCCGTGAGCAAGTTGGACAACGTCGTGGAGTTTAGCGAGGTCGCGAGCTCAACGGCGTCGCGATCCCCACGACCTTGCAAGTTAAACAATGTCGTGGTGTTGGTAAGCGATGGTGTTTAGTTAAAATCAAAATCACAGTGGGGGAAGAGTTTGTCCCAAGGGCGGCCCCGCCGAGTTCAACGACGTTGTTTAGTCGAAAACAACGTCTCGAGTTCAAAGTCAGCTATGATACTGTTTACACCTAAAATTATTTTAACTTTAGATACCAAATTATTGCGGTATGGTAAGATCACGATGCCGCGATTCAACAACAATGTGGTAACAATGTTGCAAGTTGAGCGGCGTTGCGAGTTCGACAACGCCGGAAAGTTCAACGATGTCGCAAGGCCAAAACAATATCGCCGAGTTCAACGATGATTTGACGGTGTTGTAAACTGAGCAATGTCGTGAAGGGGTTCAACGACCTCGCTATGAAAACTTTGTTGGTGGAGAGCAAAGTCGCAGGTTCATGAAATAACGGTTTATTGCACATAAAGTTCATGCGAAGTAGTTTGAGGAGAGCCAGGCAGTTGAGACACGTGGGAGTTCTCCCGGACGACGAAGCAGTTGACAAGGAGCGGCATGAAGACTACAAAGATGTTTTTCGATAAAAGCAGTGGAGCAAGGAATGAGAAAGAAAAAACCAAAAATCAACACATAAACACATTTGTCAAACTTTACCTTTTTTCTCTTTAACTCCCTCGCGAAGCTCTCCTTCCAGGAAGGATCTCCATAGTCGTAGTAATAGCGTAGTCGCAGAGCTCTCCATAGGAATCTCCATAGGAGTAGTCGTAACGTAAATTCCCCCAAAAAACTCAAACACCCTCGTTCGAACATTGTTTGGAGAGGTGTGAACCGATTAACAATCGTCTTGGTTTTCAGAAGTCAGAGGTGCATCGATCAAATCAACACCGCCCGTGGGATATTTGACGATCGTCTTCATTTTCAGAAGTCAGAGTTGCACCGATCAAATCAACACTGCCCGGTGGTATTTGACGGTCGTTTTGATTTCAACATTCAGCGGTGCGTCCGATCAAACGGCACCGCAAGACTTTTCACCGCGAAACAATCGAATCAACATCGCCGGAAACAAATTCGACACTGGCGGTGGATATTTGGTTTCGCAGAGAAACACACATTAGAATTTGACATGTGACAATTAAGTAGGGTTGATTTATTTAGCGAACAAATCGAATCCATCAATGAGTCACAAAACCCAAAAAGAAGAAAGACTCTCTTTGCCTACAGGCTACAGCTAGGGGTGCCTATACGGCCCAGTCCGGTTAAATTGGACCAAATCAATCCGGTCTCAGTCCGGTCTTTTCGGGAATATAAGGACCATAGATTGGATTGGATACAGTCCGATCTTGATCCGGTCCGGTCCGGTCCCAATATGATCTTGATTTTAGGTGTTGGAGGTCTCTTATTCGGGTTTTTACCTCAAATCTAATTTCGAATATGAGATTGGATTGTTTGTTATCCGGTCCTAGTCCGGGTTATACGGCCCGGTTTTGGGTAAAACCAAACAGTCTGGACCAAATAGCTAGCCCTAGCCACAGCCTATCCATTCTCTATGAATGTTGTATCGATGTATCTACATTATTAACAGACTTTACAAAAAGGAACAAAAAGAAAATTTTGGCCGACAACAATGCTGAAAATACTAAATATAGTTGGTGTGCTTAAATGTTTCCGACCTGATTACAACTTATGTAATAGCTATTAGAATTGATCGCTTCTCGAATCTCAACAGTAGGAATGGCGGCAGATTGAATCTGAGAAAAATACTCAACACTCATGTTCATGTTCTCATACTCATACATAGGGTGTTCAAATGGTATGGTTATCGTGGTAACTATATTAACCGATATTATTCGGTTAATTTGGTTGATTAATTTGAATAATTGATTTGGTTTGGTTTTGTTAAACAATTTAGCTTATTTGGTTTAGGTGATTTGATTTCAACATTGTTAACCAATAAAACCAATTAACCAATTAATGATACTCCTAATATAAATGATTATTTATAATTCCATGCAACCAACCAACCAAATTTTCGTGATTCCGTATTGTATTTCCATGTGCACAACAAACCAAAACATTATGGGTCAAAAATTAAATGGACTTCTTAAAACAATATGATAATCTCCACTTTCCACTACCATCAAGTGGGGCTCTCTTTACACTAACACTATGTTTGGCAACAACGGGGTTGCACATTCGAGGGGGTACAGGTTGAGGGGTAAATTATTGGAGGGTGCAAATTGGTGGGGGTGCAAGTGGAGGGGTAAATTGTTGTTTGAATATTGTCAAACTTAGTCAAACACGTTTGAATATGTAAGTTTTATCTATTTAGTCAAGTAAACTAAGTCAACGAAACCGTTTCTCGCTACATTTTCCATAATCACTTCTCATCTCCAATTTTCAACACAAATTCGAGTCAACCAAGAGATCTCGATTTGACTAGACGAACATTGATAAACTTGCTCTCGTAGTCTAACGGTCAACCCCGAACATATCTACATTAATGATAACTATAACAAAAAAATGTTAATATTAATTATATAATTTAAAAATTATTAGAAAAATAATTTCTCCCCTCTCCCTCTCCCCCCTTCCTTTCTTCCTTCCTTCTCATGCACCATAATTCGGGGGTAAGCCGAAACAGTAATTTTGCACCCCCGTTTTGCACCCCCTACTGTTACAAATTAACCAAACGGGTGCAAATTTGTTGAAAATTGTGTTTACCCCTCCCATTTGCACCTCTTTCCCAAACATAGTGTAAACAAAACCAAACGTTTGGTTGTCCTCTATCCTCAATCCCCATTTCCAATTCCCATTCATCATAATATTGAACCCTAGATTGAGAGGGAGAGACAATCGAAATGACAACTTATGCCTTCGTCTTAATAACTCTTCAAGTAATGTTATGTTATTGGTTTATTCATTAACATGATAATTATTTTCATGTAATGTTATGTTATTTGGTTAATCCGATTAACCAAATCAATTAAAATTTAATTTGATTTTCGTGTTAATTTGAGCAGTTTGATTAAGACATTTTATTTAATGATTAATAAAATTTAGGTTTAATTGATTTGATAATTACCACGGTAGCTATTTGAACACCCTATTCATAGACACCGAAGAAACTGCATTGCTTTGGTGGAATATAAAATTTAGGGTTAATACCCTAGTTTGGCCCGAAGCTTTGTGTAAGTGACACTTGTGGCCCCATTTTTCAAATAAGATATTTATGGCCTACTTTTGAAACTATTGGACAAATTTGGCCCAAAATTTTCTTTGACCGTTAATATTGACGGTCAAACACTATTCCGTTAGTGACTCAGAAAAAATCGTTGATGTGGCATGACACGTCATTAAATACTATTATTTTAATTTTATTATTCAATTAAAATTATGAAATTCCAAACCTCCAAACCCTAAACTAAATCAAACATCCTCGTGGAAGCCCATTTTCAAATCTCACCCATGCCCGACCGCCATGACCAGTCCATTTCCGGCAAACTCAATCTCCCCCATGCTCGCCTCGATGAACTCGTGGAACGCGTTGCCTCTTGCCTCCCCGCCGGCATCGATCCCGGCGACGTGGTCGCCCTCACTTTCCCCAACACCGTGATTCGAGTTAGAGCAATAGCGGCGGCGCCCAACGCTGCCTCCACAGGAGGAGGAATTCGAGTTCTACCTATGAGACTCGGAATCCAAGCGATTGCTCACTTTGCGCTAGGGAAACACGGCGGCCGAATCCGACGCTTCGAAACTCCAAATTCGCCACGCCACCGCCTCTCTCTCCGCAGAAGATTCTGAGCTCGCTCTTTCTCTTCCTCCTCTGTCTGAGTAAGGAGCCAACTCGCCGGACCGAAGTAGGAGGGAGGCGCCTCCTGTTGACGATAATGTTTGATTCAGTTTAGGGTTGGATTTGGGGCTAAGGGATTTTGGGATAATTGCAAGGGAATTGGAATTTTCTTGATTTGTTAATTTTTGTTTTAAATTATAAATTAAAAATAATATTATTTAATAACGTGGCATGCCACATCAGCGGTTTTTTGCTAAGTTACCTAACGGAATAGTGTTTGACCGTCACTATTAACGGTCAAAGATAATTTTGGGCCAAATTTGTCCAATAGTTTCAAAAGTAAGTCATAAATGTCTTATTTGAAAAATGAGGCCAGAATTGTCACCAATGCCAAACTTCGGGCCAAAGTAGGGTATTAACCCTAAAATTTATATGTCATTGTAAAAAAAAAAAAAGAGTGGACAAGCTGGTGGACACGTGGTGGCACCTAAATGCCGCCCACAATATTCGGGCAGCTGTTTAACCGTAGAGGCGCGCTCCCATTGGCTCCTCGAACAGGGATAGAGGCGTCGTAATCTAACACGTGGCATCTTAAGTCTGGCCATATGGATCCCCTGGCCACGAGTGACTATGAGCCAAGTGGTCCCCTTCTTCTCCCCACCGTCACTGTGTCTGTGAGTGAATGAGTTTGTGAAGATGCCCCAAACAAAATTTTAATAATGAATTAATGATATAGAAAAAGGATCGGTCCACCCGGTTGGCGCTTCCGGGAATCCCGTTCCGTTATTTGGTCTTTTTTTTGTTGGTAATAAAAAAGGCGGGATGACTCGCACTCTTCCCTCCGGCACACGACACGCGTCCAGGGTCACCTTCCAAAACGGGAATGTTGTAGTTTTTGGTGGGACCCATCTCTCTCTCCAGCCAGCCTCCTCCATACGATGTCGCCGTCGTCATCTTCCTCAAGGGTCCCCTCCTCTCCTTCCGCCTCGACGCTGACGGAGGAGTCTAGGAAGGATCCGTCGGTTCCCTTCCGGTAGCCAAATATGGTCCGGTAACTGGAATTTGCCATTTGTTTTGTGTGAGTGGGTGAGAGGCGCGCAGAATACTTTTGAAGCATGATCATTATGGGAACATTTTGTAACTGTACCATTCTACTAGCTACCGTGTGGGTCACACGGCCGTGTGGGTTTTTAGGTGTACCCGTGTGGCTTGCTCAGCCTCTCGCCAAACGTCCAATCTTTGTCCAATCGACCCCGAACTCGTTCCCAAACCTTCATTCACGTACTAGGACCTGAAATATCAGAAACAAGAACAACCTAGCGTGAAATCAGCCTAAAACACGAGAAATAAGACTCAAACGGTGTAAGAATGGTGGACAAAAACATGTGTATATATCAAGTCATCAAATTTCCCCACACTTAACCGTTTGCTTGTCCCCAAGCAAACCAAGTCAGATACAAGGTAAGCTCAAAACATCTTAATCATGCAACCCTTGGGGACATATCATATCGGCATAAAACAAGTGAATCATACTGGCTTTGGTCATTAACATATGGACAACTTCAACAGTAACCTGGATAACCAACACAAAAGACATTCGAGTGCAGCAAAATCAGGTAAAGGAAGAGTCTCCCTTCTGTTCATGAACCAACATAGACTCGACTCAACCACATAGCAAAACAGTCATCGCATGCATCAAACTCAAGTGATCAGAATTGAGACCGAGCAATCTAGGTCCTCACCGGGGTAAAAGAGTACATAGAATATGAGAAAATGAATCGCTCACTCTCGACCAGTGGGGTCAGGACAATTTGATGCGAAAAATGCGCATGCTTATTCTCTCAATCCCTAACGTCTCTTCACCATGAAGGCAGCCTATAAATGTTAGAGTTCACATATTGGGTGTCACCACTAACTAATGCGGAGGTCTTAGACACAGGTTCAGATGACTGGCTAGGGTCTTGGACATGGGGAAAATGGCCTTTTAGGTGGTGGAAGTATTCATAACACAAGGTTTCACATTTCCCAACCCAACACAATCACAGTCAATCAAACCACTTACTTTCTTTCTGCTATTCTGCATTACTCACATTCTCTAGAGCACAAGAGCGAAGGAGGTCACATAAATGTTAGTATTTCCAAGCCAGACTGCTAAGAAACACTACTTAATGGGCATTATTCAGATTTTTGGTGGTGGCTCTCTTTTGCTTTCATTCATTTTTTTTCCTTTTGTTTTCTTTTTCATTTCTTGAGAGAACCACCACCTATGCACATTTTTCAAACACATGCCCAACTTTTTAAGAACTACCTCCAACCCTCACATTTTATTTAGCAGAAATAGCAGAGAACATGTAAAAACCACTCTGTGGAACCTTCTAAGAGATGCAAAAGGGTAGTTTTCCATTGTAGACCGAAAGAAAGGATAACACATGGCTCAAGGGGCTGACTAGGGGATATGACACATCAGGACAGTCAATTTGGTCTTGGGCTAATCCTATGCTTCCATCATCTTAGCTAATGACAACGTGAATGCTACACATCATGGAAGAGGGATTTATTGCAGAAGAAAGAAACGAGCAGGCTCAAATCTCACATGGCTACCTATATGCTCTATCTCTCATTCTGATTCCCTGAACTAGATGCATTAATGACTGTCAAGAACAAGTGATCAATCCAAGTCACAGTTGGTAAGCAAACAGTTGAAAAACTGAACCCCTACACAATTATACTGCACGTCTCAGTCATCATCGTAGGTTGTCCTAGTTACAATCAAGCTGTCATGCAATAATTCGAAAGCCATTCGATTCATAATAAACCAAAGTCCCAATATGATCATGCAAACAGCGATACTTGGAGCCCTCAAATCTCGAGATTTGGACAGCGGACTAGGATCCAAGCACACAAACTCATATAGCAGTCAACAACAGGTAAACCCCCCCCCCCCACACACACACACACTTAAGCACGACATTACTCTCAATGGAGCAGAGGGAAAGACAACATCGATTGGCCACCATCGCGTCCACCAAGAGGGACCGATGTCGATGTGGCCTTGGTCTGGCAAAGAGACATGCAAATGGGTCCTTGCCAAGCAACTCCTCGAAGTTTAGTGGAGATATCACATGTAACTCATGGCCGGTGCAGGCCTCTTCCACCTTAACTCCGTCCTCAGCCTGGACGCCAATTTCTTCTTCAACCTCCCTTTCTTCTTCATGTGGTATCACCCCTGGGAAATGATAAAGAACTCCTCCTGCTTCACTTTCGTCATCCTCCACAACTTCTTTCTGCACCCTTTCTTGCTCTTCTTCTTCTAGCATGGATTGGAGAGCAAGTTGCCAAGCAATTTCTTTCATGAGATCTTCTTGCATCTCCTCACTCATGCCCGCCTCTTCAAAGCTCGGTGTGGGATGTGGGAAGGTGTGGTCGGCTATGATAGGACATTCCTGATCATGATCATCACGAGAGCTCTCCGTGACAACTTCAGTGTGCTCCACAGTCTCCTTGTAGCCTTCTTCTTCCTCCTCTTCTAGTATGGTAACATAAGGGTGATCTGGAGCAGGTTGTGCACAAGATCGCTCAAGATCATCGACGCTCTTCTTAAGGCTCAGGAGGATCTCCTCTGTTTCACGATAGGCCTGGACACAATGATCCATCCTGGAGCATGATCTCTCACAGTCTCGAGCAAACTAGCCTCAATTCATAGTTTGGATCTGGCTGTGGAGTGTAGCATGGCTCTGCAGAATGGCCCGTGAAGGCTGCCATGGGTAACTCCGGCTCCAATGGCCCCTCTGGTTGTGGGAGAAATTCTTCTCGATAAGGAGGTTGTTCTTGATATGCCCAGGGGTCTGATTGTTCTCCGTAGAAAGGGGGTTGGTACTGGAACCCGACTCCATAGTCTTCTCCTCCTTGGTTACTCCAGGGAGTCTCGGGGTAATACCACTCGGATGGTGGTGGATACCCCCATTGATTGGAGAAGCCATGAGGGTCCATGATTCAGATCTGCACCAACAAAAACAAAAAACACCCAAGTGAAAAGCAGGGGCGGAAAACAAAAGAAAAACGCTAAAGTAACAAACTTCTGCCTTTCCTAATAATCTAGAAAGTCCCCGGCAACGGCGCCAAAAACTTGACACGCTAAAACACAACACCTAACAATGGCCAAGTGTAACCAATGAAAGGGACTGCAGTATAGTGGCACAAGTAATAAATATTGAATCTACGGGTCTCTAGAGTTACTATTACTCAGCTTCAGTTCATTATCTAGCAAACTAGATTAAGGATTGATTTATAAACTACTCTACTGACTACTCTACTAATTACAAGTTGGGAACTCACTTAGGTATGATTCCCCCTAGCTCCTCAATTAGGTCCAAATTTCAATTACCTTTGGTTGATCTATTGTTGATTAAACTGCGGAAGATCCTAAATTAGCTTGGAATCTCTTAAGCTGACCAAGCCCTCTTAGACAGAATACCCGGCAGGCGACTAGCCTTCACCGGGATAGACTGCTAAGGCAATTCACACAGATCTCCACTACTGGAATGAATTCCAGTACAACGCAGTGAATTGATTGACTCTCGCACAACCAATTCACTACTATCAATCAAGGAAGCTCTCTTAACCTAATCAGATTCTATCTATCATAGGTTAAAGCAGAAATCAAGAGAATTTGATCAAGATTCAATTGACTCAATAAATCATGCCTCAATCAATAATAATCAAACAATATAGCATCCAAAACTTCATACAAGAAAGATCCTAACACATGGAACTAGGGTTCCTCAAAACCTAAGTGAAGGGAAGTTACTCCATAGAGAAGAGAGAGACTGCAGAAATCTGATCTAGATCTTCAATCTCCATCTCCAAGCTTAATTCCCGAGCTCCAATGGCGAAGAAATCCTCCAAAATAGCTCCAAGAATGTTCCCAAGTCGCTCTCTCTCTCTCTCTAGGGTTCGTCCCTTGGGTGTTTGGGAACCAAAAACCCCGCTCTCTCCTTTCCTTTTGCTGAAAATCGGGTTTTAAACAGGAATTGCCGATCACGCGGCCAGGCCACACGGTCGTGTGGCTTTCCCAGCTGCCCGTGTGAAGGCTCGGTGATTTCCACACGGCCACGACCCACACGGCTGTGTGGAGTTCCAGGATGCCCGTGTGGCTTGCTCAGCCTCTATTTAATGCTTCGTTTCTCCCTCGTCCGGACTCCGAATCAGTCGCCGTTTGATCCCAGACGCTCGTAGTCTCGTCCTATTTCTTTTCATGACAAGCTTGCATGATTCTTTGTCCATAAAGTGAGGTAGAAATCCATTCTTTTCAGGTCATGCCCGAGTTTCTTCTCCCAAATCGTCAATTGATCTCTGATTGACTTGAAACTTGCGCCTATGCTTCAATTTATGTGCTAGGACCTGAAATATGACAAAGGAACACAATCTAGCGTAAAATAGGCCAAAGACACGATAATTCAAGCTCAAACAATCAAGAAACAAAGGGGAAAACATGTGCAAATAC
Organism: Linum tenue; assembly: GCA_946122785.1. Taxonomy (NCBI): domain Eukaryota; kingdom Viridiplantae; phylum Streptophyta; class Magnoliopsida; order Malpighiales; family Linaceae; genus Linum; species Linum tenue. The sequence continues at coordinate 8,392,233 of CAMGYJ010000003.1, read as the reverse complement.
CGAGTCATCAAATCCCCCCACACTTAACTGTTTGCTTGTCCCCAAGCAAACCTAACTCAAACCAATGCAGCTCTTCAGCCTCTATAGCAACACACAACCACGATCGTCGGTAGAGGATTTCCTAGATCATATAGCAGCTTACGAGGTCAACTGGTCTTCTAAGACGTCCCCTATCTCTTTCAATGCGAGTACTAGACTCAAGCCAGGATCATGAGAAGAAGTGGAAGTAAGACAACCAGTTCATGGATAAAGGAACTCACACCATTCACAACCAAGGACTCGTTGTACCGGGGGTGCTCTTTCACTTCATTTCACCGTTGGAACCCCTTTTTCTCACTTTCATTTACATTTTTCTTTTTTTCTTTCATTTGGTGGGGTTCCAACTGCAGTCTTTTGCACGGTCGACCCTTATTAGTCGAGCAAGAGCAATTTCTGTACACCTGGCGCTCGCCAAAGTACTTCTTTTAACTCCTTTTCCTCAACTCGTGTGGAGGGTCAATGAAATTAAGGGGGGTCGGAAGCTCTATCCGTGCCCTTAAAAACACATCCTCAAGTAGGCAAACCGTTCAACGGGTGGAAATTTTACTTGTACTAGAGACAACTTAGCTTCACCTTGTAGGAGTACCCCACTAAGGATCATTAAAATCTCTTCCAAAACCCGATTTTGTGCAATGAACAGTGCCGCACACGTTGGGCTTACCCCATGTTTAAGAATTAATGATTTTGACATGGAGGACCAACTGCTTCCCATTTTCCATATGAGCACCCTGTTCGATACACGAGTCCATAACACAATCCAAATAGAGTCACCATTACCACATGAATTCAACAGTCTTAGCTCCACTAATTCACAAAATCAACCTGCACAGCAGAGAGCTAAATAGGAAAAATCTTATACTTCAACATCCTCCATAGTGCTACACTACCTCCCCAGGTTGCACATTACTATAGAGTCTGTCAATTCAAAGCATACTGAGCAGGCAATTTGCATGGAAACACGTACTTGGAGCCCTCAAATCGAAATTTGGACAGTGGACTAGGCTCCAAGCACACAAACAGCCAAACATTCACCCGCATACATAATCAAACACCCCCCACACTTAAGCACGACATTGTCCTCAATGGAGGAAAGATAAGGAGGGTAGAACGAAGTTACCAGATCAAGGGTGAATGATGATGTACGGGTCAGGCGGTGCATTCCAGGAAGAGAGAGTAATCAGAACACAAACACCACACAAAATCTCACAAAGGTTGAGTTATTGAATCTAAAATCAAATAACAAAACTGACTCAACCGAGGATAAATAGAGAAAGAAATGCAAACCGACTGGTTGGGTTGCCTCCCAACAAGCGCTTCTTTCACGTCGTGAGCCGGACGATGGCTCCTAAGTTTCGGTCCAAGCTAGAACCTCCTTGTAGTTGAGGTTCTCATCTATGAGGTGGAGTCTCAAGTCACAAGCAGGTGGTGTGGCAGGTGATGAAGCCTCGTGCACTTGATGCAGATGAAGTCTCCACCCTCGAGACCTCTTCTTCTCTTCTCTCGTCTCATTGCCCCAAACCAAATAAGACAGCATCGATTGGCCACCATCGCGTCCACCAAGAGGGACCGATGTCGATGTGGCCTTGGTCTGGCAAAGAGACACTGCAAATGGGTCCTTGCCAAGCAGCTCCTCGAAGTTTAGTGGAGATACCACATGTAACTCATGGCCGGTGCAGGCCTCTTCCACCTTAACTCCGTCCTCAGCCTGGACGCCAATTTCTTCTTCAACCTCCCTTTCTTCTTCATGTGGTATCACCCCTGGGAAATGATCAAGAACTCCTCCTGCTTCACTTTCGTCATCATCCACAACTTCTTTCTGCACCCTTTCTTGCTCTTCTTCTTCTAGCATGGATTGGAGAGCAAGTTGCCAAGCAATTTCTTTTATGAGATCTTCTTGCATCTCCTCACTCATGCCCGCCTCTTCAAAGCTCGGTGTGGGATGTGGGAAGGTGTGGTCGGCTATGATAGGACATTCCTGATCATGATCATCACGAGAGCTCTCCGTGACAACTTCAGTGTGCTCCACAGTGTCCTTGTAGCCTTCTTCTTCCTCCTCTTCTAGTATGGTAACATAAGGGTGATCTGGAGCAGGTTGTGCACAAGATCGCTCAAGATCATCGACGCTCTTCTTAAGGCTCAGGAGGATCTCCTCTGTTTCACGATAGGCCTGGACACAATGATCCATCCTGGAGCATGATCTCTCACAGTCTCGAGCAAACTAGCCTCAATTCATAGTTTGGATCTGGCTGTGGAGTGTAGCATGGCTCTGCAGAATGGCCCGTGAAGGCCGCCATGGGTAACTCCGGCTCCAATGGCCCCTCTGGTTGTGGGAGAAATTCTTCTCGATAAGGAGGTTGTTCTTGATATGCCCAGGGGTCTGATTGTTCTCCGTAGAAAGGGGGTTGGTACTGGAACCCGACTCCATAGTCTTCTCCTCCTTGGTTACTCCAGGGAGTCTCGGGGTAATACCACTCGGATGGTGGTGGATACCCCCATTGATTGGAGAAGCCATGAGGGTCCATGATTCAGATCTGCACCAACAAAAACAAAAAACACCCAAGTGAAAAGCAGGGGCGGAAAACAAAAGAAAAACGCTAAAGTAACAAACTTCTGCCTTTCCTAATAATCTAGAAAGTCCCCGGCAACGGCGCCAAAAACTTGACACGCTAAAACACAACACCTAACAATGGCCAAGTGTAACCAATGAAAGGGACTGCAGTATAGTGGCACAAGTAATAAATATCGAATCTACGGGTCTCTAGAGTTACTATTACTCAGCTTCAGTTCATTATCTAGCAAACTAGATTAAGGATTGATTTATAAACTACTCTACTGACTACTCTACTAATTACAAGTTGGGAACTCACTTAGGTATGATTCCCCCTAGATCCTCAATTAGGTCCAAATTTCAATTACCTTTGGTTGATCTATTGTTGATTAAACTGCGGAAGATCCTAAATTAGCTTAGAATCTCTTAAGCTGACCAAGCCCTCTCAGACAGAATACCCGGCAGGCGACTAGCCTTCACCGGGATAGACTGCTAAGGCGATTCACACAGATCTCCACTACTGGAATGAATTCCAGTACAACGCAGTGAATTGATTGACTCTCGCACAACCAATTCACTACTATCAATCAAGGAAGCTCCATAACCTAATCAGATTCTATCTATCATAGGTTAAAGCAGAAATCAAGAGAATTTGATCAAGATTCAATTGACTCAATAAATCATGCCTCAATCAATAATAATCAAACAATATAGCATCCAAAACTTCATACAAGAAAGATCCTAACACATGGAACTAGGGTTCCTCAAAACCTAAGTGAAGGGAAGTTACTCCATAGAGAAGAGAGAGACTGCAGAAATCTGATCTAGATCTTCAATCTCCATCTCCAAGCTTAATTCCCGAGCTCCAATGGCGAAGAAATCCTCCAAAATAGCTCCAAGAATGTTCCCAAGTCGCTCTCTCTCTCTCTCTAGGGTTCGTCCCTTGGGTGTTTGGGAACCAAAAACCCCGCTCTCTCCTTTCCTTTTGCTGAAAATCGGGTTTTAAACAGGAATTGCCGATCACGCGGCCAGGCCACACGGCCGTGTGGCTTTCCCAGCTGCCCGTGTGAAGGCTCGGTGATTTCCACACGGCCACGACCCACACGGCTGTGTGGAGTTCCAGGATGCCCGTGTGGCTTGCTCAGCCTCTATTTAATGCTTCGTTTCTCCCTCGTCCGGACTCCGAATCAGTCGCCGTTTGATCCCAGACGCTCGTAGTCTCGTCCTATTTCTTTTCATGACAAGCTTGCATGATTCTTTGTCCATAAAGTGAGGTAGAAATCCATTCTTTTCAGGTCATGCCCGAGTTTCTTCTCCCAAATCGTCAATTGATCTTTGATTGACTTGAAACTTGCGCCTATGCTTCAATTTATGTGCTAGGACCTGAAATATGACAAAGGAACACAACCTAGCGTAAAATAGGCCAAAGACACGATAATTCAAGCTCAAACAATCAAGAAACAAAGGGGAAAACATGTGCAAATACCGAGTCATCACATGCAAAGGCGATGAAGCAGGGAGAGTATTAGCAATGGAAAATGTTATTCTCTCCTCGCCATCCCGCAAGACTAAGGTCCCATCATGTACATCTATGAGAGCCTTGGCGGTGGCCAGGAAAGGCCTTCCTAGTATAAGGGGCACTTCTGTGTTTTCATTGATGTCCAAGACAACAAAATCCACAGGATAAAAGAATCTGCCAACCTTAACCAGAAGGTCTTCCACTATGCCCCTAGGATGAACTATAGATCGGTCAGCTAATTGAAGACTCATCCTAGTCGCACTGGGTTCACCTAGGCCTAGTTTCTTGAACAATTTATTTGGCATGACATTGATACTAGCACCTAGATCCGCCAAGGACCTCTCTAAATGCAATTTTCCTATAGAGCACGGGATAGTAAAACTACTTGGGTCCTTCTGCTTCTGCAGGAGCTTGTTCTGCAGAATGGCCGAGCACTCCTCGCTAAGCTCCACAGTGGCCAGCTCACTCAGCTTCTGCTTCTTTGAGAGAAGATCTTTCAGGAACTTCGCATACTTAGGCATTTGAGATAGTGCCTCAAGGAAGGGCACTTGGACATTCAGCTTCCTAAGCATGGACATGAAGTTCCCGAACTCTGCCTCTAGCCTGTCTTTGTGCAACCGAGTAGGGAAAGGGAGTTGAGGGATATAATCCTTCACTACTGGTTGCGTCTTAGGCGCAGGCACCTCAACCTCCTTCTCCACTTCTTCTTCAATCGCTGGAGATGCCGAGGCAGGTCTATCTCCCGCTTTTCTGGCCAGGACAGGTGGGTCTGCAGTCTCTTTTTCGCTCCTTGATGTGATGGCATTACAGTGGGCATTCGGGTCCTTCGGATTAGGAATGGTATGACCTGGCAAGGTACCTGGAGCCCTCTGCGCCACTGCTTGAGCCACACTTCCCAGCTGGGTTTGGATATCCTGCAAGACAACCTGTGTGTTCCTCTGGCCAGCTTCAAGAGCCAGGAATTTACCCGAAGCCTTTTCCATGAACTGCTCGATAGTATTGAATTTCTGAGCACTGGAACTGGCAAGAGAACCCACCGAGTCCCGCAATTCAGCTATCAGATCATTCTGCACTAGGGTTGCAGGAGCTGCACCTGGCTACTAGAAGGGTCGCGGTTGTGGTTGAGCAGCATGCCCCTGCATGGGCTGGTAGAGAGGCTGCTGCTGTTGCTGGAATTGCCCCTGTCTGGGCTGATATGGCGGCCTCTGGAAGCCTGGAGGTCCTTGGGAGGCTGGTGATCTAGGATTGGCCCCAACCCAGGAGAAGTTGGGATGTTGGCGCCACCCCTCGTTGTACGTGTTACTATAGGGGTCATTGCGCCTAACATTATTGATGAAGTTCACCTGCTCCTGGGGTGTAGTCGACTCCCTCATCGTCTGGCAATCTTCCACAGTGTGATGGGTGCTCTCGCACCACTGGCACTGCATCGCCTGCTGTTGTCCGGTCCCGGGAATCATCCTAGATCGATCGATGGCTGAAACCATCTTTGATACCACTTACGCCAAATCAGATGACTGGGTGGCTACAACTTGCACACCCTGCCCTGGTGCTCGTCTCGATCTCCTCGCAGTTCCCCAATCATAGCCCTGCTCTGCCATCTCTTCAAAAAGTTGATTCAGCTGTGGCGGTGTTTTGGTGAGCATATTCCCGCCACAGACCGAGTCAATCAGCTGCTTGTCTTCCGGGAAGAGGGCATGGTAGAAGGTGCCCACCTTGAAGGAGTCAGTAAAACCATGGTTTGGACACTTGAGGAAGAGACTGGTGTATCTTTCCCAAGCATCCCGGATGGTCTCATCTTCATCCTGAGCAAAGTGGGTGATTTACTTCTGCAGGTCCGCCGTCTTGGACGGGGGATGGTAGCGAGTGAGGAACTTGTCCGCCAGGTTGGCGAACGTGGTGATCGATCTAGGGGGCCTGGTGTCCATCCACTCCTTGGCCTGCCCCTCCAAAGTGAATGGGAAGTACCTCAGCTGGATAGCATCGGCTGGGACCCCATTTATCTTGATTCCATCGATGAGCTCGTGGAATCGCCGCAGATGTGATCGGGGGCACTCCCCCTCTTTGCCACGGAATACTATCGAGCCGCGCAACATAGTGATGACCGAGGTGCTCACCTCAAAGTTGTTGGCTGGGACTTGAGGGTTCTGAATGGGCGACCTCATGTCCGCGACTCTGGCGGTCCAGTAGTACCCCATGGTTTGCTCCTCGGGAAAGACCACATCATGGTTCAGTGGGTCACTCATCTCTTCCTCCTCTGTGATTTGCAGCTGTGCTAGCGCCTCCTCCGCAGCCAGTCGCGCCTTTAGAGCCCGCTTGAAGTTCCTACAGGTCCGTTCAAGCTCCTGGTCTAATAAATCTCCCGATTGGCTGCGGGTCATGCACTACCTACACACAATCAGCAAAAGCAACCCGTGAAGGCACACAGGTGGAAGAGAGAAAATGCAGTAAAGAAAAAGCTAGAGTAACAAACGTTCATTTCCCCAATAACCTAGAGGGTCCCCGACAATGGCGCCAAAAACTTGACACGCTAAAACACAACACCAAACTGCAACCAAGTGTAATTGCAGTCCGCAAATGCAGTAATAGGCAAGCTCTAATTGTCAACCCGGGGTCTAGATCTACGGCCTACTCCATATGTATCTGTTATCTAGCAAACTAAGTTGAGTGATTGCGAGTTTAACTAAAAGCAGTAAGAAAGCAGGAAATGATTCGGTTTTCTAAAGCAAAGGGAGAGTTACTCGGGAATGAGTCCCTCTAGCTCCTTAGTTAGGTCTCAATTGTAATTACCCTGGGTTGATTTACTGTTGATTAAACTACGGAAGATCCGATAGTAGCTTGGAATCTCTTAAGCTGACCAAGCCCTCTCAGTCCAACTACCCGGCAGACGACTAGTCTTCACCGGGATAGAAAGCTGAAGCTATGAACGCAGAACTCCACTACTGGAATTAGGTTCCAGTACAAATCAGTAGATTGATTAACTCTCGTATAACCAATCTACCACTACCGAATGATGAAGCTCTAACAACCTAATCAGATTCTATCTATCTCAGGTTGCAGCAGAAATCAAGAAAAGATGATCAGACTTCAATTGATTCAATGAATCATGCATCATTCGATTAAAACCAAACAGTATAACAATCCCAAGTCATTACAATCAAGATCCCTAACACATGGAACTAGGTTTCTTCATACCCAAGTGAGAGAAGGTTCTACTCCATAGAGAGAGAGAGAGAAGGAAACAGAATACAAAGCAGTCATACTCATAACAATGGGAAGAATCTGCTCTGGGATGTCAATCTTCACTCCTGGGGATGTAATCTAGGCTTCAATGGTGAGAAATCCACTCCAAATAGCTCCTAGGGTTTGTTCTTCGCACTTTCTCTCTCTAAGACTCTGTGTTTGCTCCCAAAAAGTCCATTCTCTAACTTTTGGTCCGAAATTGGGTTAAAACCCAGAAATTCCCGACCACACGCCGTGTGGAAATCCTAGCTGCCCGTGTGGCTCCCAAAACGCGGAGTTTTGATTAAGTGACTTCCATGCATGCTGCACGGCCAAAACCACACGGCCGTGTAGATTTCCAGGCTGCCCGTGTGAGCTCCCTGGACTTTCCACACGGCCACAAAGGGTCCCCTACACGGCAGTGTGGCTTGCCCGTGCAATTTGGTGCCACACGGCCGGGTCACACGGCCGTGTGGGTTTTTAGGCGTGCCCGTGTGGCTTGCTCAGCCTCTCGCCAAACGTTCAATCTTCGTCCAATCGACCATGAACTCGTTTCCAAATCTTCATTCACGTACTATGACCTGAAATATCACAAACAAGAACATCCTAGTGTGAAATCGGCCTAAAACACGAGAAATAAGACTCAAACGGTGTAAGAATGGTGGACGAAAACATGTGTATATATTAAGTCATCACCTATCATTAGTTTGGTTGTGTAAGTATGCCAAATAAACTAGGTCACCTCACCGCTCCCACATGACTATGAGCTTTTGTTTTCATTTACAAACAAAACGTATAGAGTTATGGTCCAGGGCTCAAGGAAAGACGATCAAAGTAAACGAAGAAAAGAAGTTGGTCTAAACATAACCATAACACATGAAATTACAACGCAAAAGCCCACGTATGGATTCCACAAGGACGGAAACCACTTCTAATTCCCCATCTACAATCTACATTGAGACCTCACAAAGAGATCGTGGTTGTTGCGGCAAAGAACCAATCGACCAAACATTCTTGAAGCTGCCAACCAAAACATAGAGACCCTTAAGTCACATAGATGAAACAACGAGCCATGGGTGTGATGGATGATCGTTTCATCCGTCGCGTAATCGTATGAACTAAAACTAAAATAAATTGAGATATCGATTTATTCTTCTTTGATAAATAAAACGTAGAGGCAAAGTACATATTTATATGACAAATCTCATAAATCCTTTTCCTCCCAAACAAGGAAACTCAATCCTAAATCGACTTCTAACCGATTACTTCCTTAACAAGTAATAATATAACCCAAAATAACCAAAATAATATTCTAACTTAACAACAATAATTATAATAACCGAAAAATAGCTAGTGACCCACGCGGCCCAAAAATCATGCACGCATCAAACCTCCCCCCTTCGAAGAACTTCGTCCCCGAAGTTCAGGTGAAATCTCAGTCCGGATCAATGAGGAAGAAGCTTCCTCGCAGCATGCAGTAGACGGACATGAATGTGGGACGATGACGATCGCTTCCAGTTGCGATTTGGAACCCGATCATAGCTCCCATCGCCAATAGCTCTAATCTCTAGCAACCTTCCTACTCCGATATTAGACGCTGCAAAATGGTGACTCCCTGACTTCGTGTTGCTGTCCTCGACGTCCATATCCTTTACTACATGGATCAAAAACTCAGCTGCACTAGTGACGGAAGAGACACCCCAAGCAATCATGTCCAGCAACACACTTAAGCTCCATCTTTTCAGAAGCACCTTGTCCTGGTCGTGACTCGACTCGAGTTAGGAGATTGTTCAGAAGCTTCAATCCCTCCCGGACACCTTTCTCCATGCCTCGGTCGCATTCCTAAGTTCCCGCCGACTCTTGAGTGTATCCCACTAGGGAGGGAGATCCCATCACGCCAACTCCAAAACTCTCCGGAGCAACTCCGTACAACAAACCGCCAACCAGTCCTCCCATTTTCGGCCCGATAAAGCCGCAAACCGAACAATCATTCTCCGTGATTGGTTGGCGGTCACCGCCTTCCAGCGGCTTCTTCCGATATTTCCAATTGGCTTGGAGTAGCCCAAAGAACTTACTGCACCAGCAACTGTAGCGACAACAGCGATGGCAGCGGCAGACTGAACTTCCTGCACCTTCAACAACAACGGTGATAGCTCGACAACCGGAAGCTTCTTAATAGTGGCGGCTTCTAGTTTCTTTGCGCGGCGGCACACGATCAGAATCTACAGTCGATGTTGGCGGCGTAGTATCCCGAACAGCCGCTCCACAACTTTTCTTCCTCTTCTTCTTACAATAGAAGTGTCTCCCCCCTTTAAGGCGGACAGCGGCAACATCACTAAGGGTAGGCGTTGTAGCAGCAACGCCATGGATCCCCAATGGTGTGTTGGGCAATCCCTCCAGCTTGCGGTAGGATAGGGAGGCCCCTACTTTAATTGCGGCAACCTCGATCTTCACATGCGGTTAGTTCTCACGTCGAGTTGGGGCGACCGTAATCTCAACGCAATCGGTCGTCGAGATTGTACCATCCTCTCATGTCGTATTGGATGGAAGCGCACCTTGGGCGATGACTTTTGCCGCCGAGAGCTTTGCACATTGATCATTGGGTTCCATTCTCCCCACAATCACTTGCAACGCAACCCGGGAATCCCCTTGCCAGACACTAATTGTCGACAACTTCCAATCAATGATCACTGGGCCAATCTTCTAAACCACGAAGCACCAAGGACCACAACAAATCCATGAATCGGAAGCTCCACCAAATCGACTTCCTTCACTACCCCCTGTGCTTCTCGTAACTGCCTCATAGCACCAAGTACAGATGAAAGACTCTCCGTTGCCGCCTTGACTCGAATTCACAGAATAGGAGTAGCCCTTAGCGACAAAATTCTCGCAACTTCATGACTGATAAAGTTGCGCGAGGAGAATATGTCAACCAGGGCCATTACCGCCTCTTCCTGGATATTTGTGATGAGATAAACTCTTTCCCCATTCAATATGCCAGTTAGGGCATGAACATAAATCTCTTCGTCGGGTTGCTCATGGTCAAAGTCGGGTGTTATCGTCATCGTTGTCGACGACGCTCGTGGTCTCGACAGAAGGTGGTTGTGTATCCACCTTGTCGCGGCGTAACATGATGATGGCGGCGGTTGCTCATGGGACCTCTTCCCAACGTTTGTGGTTGAACGTTGGCGAATCTGCCCTAGGAGCTGCGTAGAGCTCGGTTCCATTGAACCAGGCTCTAATACCAATGATGGATGATCGTTTCATCCATTGTGTAATCGCACGAACTAAAACTAAAAGAAACTAAAATACTGATTTATTCTTCTTTGATAAATAAAACATAGAGGCAAAGTACATATTTATAGGACAAATCCCATAAACCCTTTTCCTCCCAAACAAGGAAACCCAATCCTAAATCGACTTCTAACTGATTACTTCCTTAATAAGTAATAATATAACCCAAAATTACCAAAATAATGTCCTAACTGAACAACAATAATTATAATAACCGAAAATAGCTAGTGGCCCACGCGGCCCAAAAATTATGCACGCATCACGGTGTAACAAGAAGGTATGTGAAATACTCAAAGAGAGAAGATGGGTTATGGTTACGTTGGAGAAACATCAACAACCCCTCTGTAACTGGACAAAAAGCTCAAAGTCTCCTAGATCTTAAGATCATACCTACTTTTACTTTATATTTCTTTTATCTAACTTTGTCGCCAAAAAGCGTACACTACCCTCTATTACCAATCAAGAACTAACTACCAAATGTTACCATGTCAATTATCAAATTATATCGTGTCATACCTATACTGAACTGAATCTCTCTTGCAAAAAAAAGTGAGAGGAGCTCTATCCTCTCTCCTCGACTTCTGCTTTGTCGTCGGCCGGCTACTAATCGGTTGTTGATTGATGAAAAACTAAGAACCAAACTAAGCCCCAGATTTCGGTTGCTGCACTTACTTGACCTCACGATCATGGACCGAGACGGTAAACGTGTCCTTTGTGAGCATAAACAACAAAGTCCGGATCGGTGGGTCGGATGCAAGAAACGTAAACTCACTGATTGCGAAAGTGATAATGGTGCATGATTCGGGCCCAAATGTACACATTTTACCCCTCATTTCTTATTCGTTTAGCTTAGTATTTCATCATTCCTTGACATATTTCACGCCAGGTTGTGTTTGTTTTGATACATTTCAGGTCCTAGCACGTTTGGAAGGGTCAATGTCAAATTTTGGGATAATTGGAGGTCAAAAAGTGCAAAAAATCGAAGAAAAGTCCAAAACAGTGAAGTGAAGGTGTCCCAGGAAACAACCGCAGTTCACGGCCGGACGAGGCAGTTCACGGTCTTCTAAGACCGTTAACTTTAATCACAAACCGTGAACACCAAGGTGTCCAACGAGGTTCCTGAAGTTACTTACGACAAGGCAGTTCACGGTCTCTTAGACCGTGAACTGTGGCCATTGACCGTGAACCCAGGAAGCAAGGCGGTGCGTTTTGGAGACGACTGAGTTCACAGACGCGTTTAGGTGTTCACGGCCGTGAACTGGCCAACGCGTCCGTGAACTGATCGCTTTCGGGAAAATATGAAAACATCAGCGGGGAGAGAGAAGGGGGAGCTGGTTTTTGGAGAAGAATTGGTTTCTTTCTCTAGGGTTTGACCAAAAACACCAAAGGGGAGTTCTAGTGAGAGAGAGAGTGCTAGAGTGATCTTAGAGCATCATTGGAGGCTTGTGTGGAGATTCAAGCCTAGAAGAAGAAGAAGATCTTGTGCTCAAATTTGCAATCCCTCTCTCTCTCTAGAAACTCACTCTCTTCTCTTGGGTGCTGTAGATCCCTAACTAATACTTTGTAATTACTTGTTTAGATTGAATGATTGTCATTGGGTATCGTTTAATTCAATGATTGAGGTATTATTCATGTTGATTGTGCATGCTTGTGCTTAACAATCTAAGGGTTGTGCATGTTTTGTGCTTAGCATCCTTAGGTTTGTGCATGTTGGTGCTTAGCAATCTAATTAGCCACTTTAACCTAGGTTAATTTATGGCAAACCTCAATGTTGAATTAAGCAAATTCGTTAAGCGTGATTAAGCCATCCAACCTTGAGTTAAGTGAGGGAGTAAGTCACCGACCTTGAGTTAAGTGAGGGAGTAAGTGAGGGAGTTAAGTGACAAGGTCTATAATGTTTACCATGGTTTAGCAATCGAGATTGTGGTCTACGACAATATTTGCATCCTTCTGCGGTTCGCGGTTACCAGTTTGCATCCAGGTTGGCTGTGATTAAGCCGCTCAAACTCCGGTTTGAGGGAGAGACCTAGGCAACCACTAGATCCTGAGTGAGAGGATCGATCCCGTGACAAATCGATCTCTAGCGAATCCATCCTGTGACAAATGGATCACTAGTTGCTCCTCCTAGCGGTTCCCCTAGACTTGGTGAGTGGATCAATCCCGTGAAAAATCGATCGCTAGTGAATTGATTCCGTGAAAGATTGATCACTAGTTGCTCACCCCTGCGGTTCACAACCACCTACGCCACACGAATCCATTTAATCCAAAAAGTCATGGTAGCTAGTTAGGGGGAAGCAACTCCTGGGTGAAGCTCCCTTAGTTAGACTTTTCCTTTATTTACTTTTCTTTTGCTTGTTTAGTTTCATTAGCTCTAAACCCAAGTTGTTTGCTAGATAACAACCTAAGCGATTGAAGTAGTGGTACATGGATCGGCCCCGGTTGACAATTTAAATACTTGCTCTATATTGCACCCGACTAGAGTTTAAAAACATGGCTCTATTTGGGATTAATTTGTGGTGTAGTTTCGTGCGAGTCAGTGCACGAATCAAACGACGTAAGATGGTGCAAAAGATGGGGTGGCGATTTAGCCTACCTTCATCATCGGAATTGGAAAGTGAATACTCCTATACTACTAAGCTTAATCCTAAAGATGTGCCGATGAACCTTGATCGAGAAAACACGCCAAATAATGATAAGATTTTGGTTTGGTGAGAGGCGTCCCCTTATGCTCGAAAAATGTCCCCTATAACGCCGGCGTTACAATGGTCGGCTATGACTTTTTTTCACTATGGTCAGGTCGGGAACTCATTGCTCCACCGTTGGCAGCGTATCTTGTTCATGGTGGCAGGGCAAGGTTTGGTACTTTGGCAATATACCTCCCCGGATATCACGCCCTGGTTTCGAGGATTCGAGTGTTATCTTTCCACCCTAAAATTTACAATTTAAAAAATCAAAAACTATCTCCTAGTCAGAGATTACCTCTACTAGGGTTGGGGAAGTCGATTCCTTTTCCCTGTAGGAGTGCTTAGGCTCCTTTACCCTATAAAAGTCTACCCCGCTTAATACGTACTCTCTTTTCCTCTCTAAGAAGTGAGTCGCTGGTGGTGGAAAGACAGATAGCTGCTCCCCTACAACAACGAGCGGACATCCATAAAAGCCCAGGTATAGGGCCACCGGGGAAGTGTCTATCCCCCAGCCCATTCTCGTTACTTAATTCTTCTTCTCTGATTAATCCCCTGCCTCATCCAACATATCGATTGTTTGATATGGACATGATGGTCTTAAAGTAGAGGCATGCTAAATGAGACATTAAGCTTGCCCCTCTCCTCCTATCCTTTTTCAAGATACTACGATGACGCATGTAACGGAGGATCAGATGGTCCAGTTTTCGCTGGACGAAGTTCAGTCTGCGAGATTTCGTAGTTCCTAAACTTTGTTGGGTCAATTGATTGTTGATACTGGACTAACAATGATGGAGTTGCGCGATGCTGTGAACACACCATGGGAAAAAAAGGGGCCGATACAAGTATCAATGGCTAAACATGGCTTGTTCGAGTTTGTGTTGCCGAGTGAAGAGTCCAAAATCTGTATACTGAAGCGTACTCCTTGGGTTGTCAAAGAAAAAAAAATTAAACCTTCGCTCTTGAACACCTGCTATCACAAGGGAGACCTTCAATGAACTGGCGATTGCCCCGTTCCGTATCCAGCTCTCGGTAGTGAAGGAGGTCTGTTGTACCAAGCAATTTGGTCAAAAACTTATCGCTCCTACCATTGGACAAGTCTTGGAAGCAAGTGTTTTTGCCTGTAAGGAGACTACTGAGTATTTTGTGAAAGTCTGAGCTCTTGTCGATTTTACCAAGCCTTTGCACTCGCAGCTCATGGCCGCAAGTGACGGGATTGGCTGCTAGTGGGTCAATCTCAAATACGAATACCTACCCAACTTTTGCTTCCATTGTGGATGTGTGGCTCATTTACAATGGGAGTGATCTTATGGTCCTCCGACTCGTAAGGAGAAGTTTGGACAGCACATGTCCACGAAAAAGTTGTTACGTAAAATCTATGAAGAAGAGGATGCTAACCCGCCATTTATGGGTGCTAAAAGATCTATGTGGCTGAACAAGGATGCTCGCGGTACTCATGTTGGATCTGACGGGAATGATCACGGGCGTGATACCAAGAGCATGGCTGGAACATGTGTTGATCAGCAACTACCACTTCAGATGTAGAGGGGAGAGCCCTCAAGCCGGTCTTTTGGCGTGGAGAGGGTGAACTTGAAGTTAGAACCCCGAAGAGGCAGCCCGCGAGACTTCAAAGTTTTGAATCCCCACGGATCCGAGCTGGGCATACGGTGTGCAACTTATCCCCTAACCATCAGCATCGTGACTTCTTGCCTGCGGGCGTCCGAGCTCGAACTGATCAAACAAGAGGTACTGATAGGATGAGTGATAATTCGTCAAAGCAGATGGTGGAGTCTGACACCCCTACTGTTGTTCGAATGTTAGAACTTGATCGAGTCAAGGCTATTCATCCGATTAACTGGGACAAAGTTTGGAGCCTTGAAATGGATTTGAATAGACAGTGGGAGCCGGAGGAAGTCTATTGGAAGCAAAAATCCAGGATCTAGTGGCTGAAGAAGGGTAATAAAAATACATCTTATTTTCATACGATTACGAGAGCTCGTAGAAAATGGAATTTTGTGTCCGACCTTCGTAACGACGGGGGAGAATGGATCATCAAGGAACAGGGTAAGGCAGAAATTGCCAATCATTTTTATTAGACTCTTTTCACCTCGAGCGGGCGAATGAGCTACCTATACCTCGTAGTGTTCCACCGAAAATGAATGTCACGCTGACGGCTAAAGTTCTTCCTAGTGAAGTGAGGAAAACGGTCTTCTCCATGGGTCGAAACAGGTACCTGGCTCTGATGGCTTCACGAGGAAATTCTTCAAAGCCTACTGGGATATTGTTGGCGACTCGATCATTGCAGCTGTTTGTTCGTTCATTGCAACGAGCAAGATGCTCCATAGCTTTAATCACACTTGGTTGACGTTAATTCCTAAAGCGGAAAATATGGAGACCATGAGGCAGCTCCGACCAATCAGCTTGTTTCAGTTTATGTATAAAGTTATCTCCAAAATCATGGCTGAAAGATTTGCTTGCTTCCTACCCCAAATCATATCGGATGGGCAAAATGCGTTCATCTGTGAACGGAAAATAGTCGAGAATGTACTTATAGGGCTTGAGTTAATGCATTACTTGAAAATCAAAATGCAGGGTCAGAAAGGATACATGGCTCTAAAGGTTGACATGGAGAATTCCTATGATAGTGTCGAGTGGCGCTTTCTGCTAGCCGTTTTGGACAAGATGGCCTTTAACTCCATCTGGAGGGGATGGATACATGAATGCCTCCTATCAACGTCATTCTCGGTCCTCATGAATGGCACCCCCTAGGGATTCTTCTCTCCTTCCAGGGGACTCCGACAGGGGGATCCTTTGTCTCCTCTCCTGTTCGTGATTTGCACTGAGGGGTTCGCGACACACCTTCAGAAAACTATTTTGGAAAAAAACCTGGAAGGAATTAAGGTGGCTCCTCGAGCTCCCCGAATCTCGCATATGTTTTTTGCAGATCATTCTTATTTATTCATTAGAGGCTCTCTCCAGGAATGTGAGAACTTGATCGAGGTTCTGAATGAATATGAGGAGCTTAGTGGCCAAAGGGTGAACTTGACAAAATCCACAGTTTGTTTTAGTAAGAATATTGCTCTGCAAGACCAAGACTTCTTGGCTCAGGTTTTGGGTGTCAGGGCAGTTGGGGTCCACGATTAATATCTATGGTTACTTACGCTCATTGCCCAGTCTAAAATTGCCATGTTTCTCCATTTAGAGGAGAATTTGCTTGAGCGCCTCCAGGCTGGAAGCAGAGGACATTGTCATGGGCTACTAAGGAAACTTTGATTAAATCAGTAGCTTTGGCTTTGCTGTTGCATGTTATATCCTATTTCAAACTGCCTCTATCTCTGTGTCGGCTCTTGGATAAGCATGTGGCTAGATTTTGGTGGGGTGTGGCAGACGGGCAATCGAGGATTTGATGGATGTCCTGGCGCAATATATGTAAGAGTAAACACGATGGGGGTATGGGATTTCATCGATTCGAGCACTTTAACTAAGCTCTTTTGGCTGAAATTGGGTGGTGTAGCCTTACTGATCCCCAATCCCTCCTAACCTAGGTTTACAAAGGGAAGTACTTTCCTTATACCACTTTCCTCAAAGCTACGGATTGCTCTCGCCCATCTTGAGGGTGGCAGAGTATCCTCTATGGCCGACAATTATCAGAAATGGGACTATGCTGGCAAATTGATAATGGGCAGACTGCGCCTCTGCTTCAGTCCATCTGGATACCTAAGTTGCATCCCTCTTCCCCAATATTTAACCCCCTAGTGCTCTCCAACGATGGGGGAGCGAAGGTAGCTGAGGTTATCTGTCCATGGGAGGGGCGTTGGTGTGACACAAAACCTAGTAGTGGTTTGACCCACCAACCTGCCATGCCATAAAGACGATTCCTCTTCCTCGTCAGAATGTTGAGGATAGACTGATCTGGCATGATACGACTGACAGGTTTTTCACAACGAAATCAGCCTACCATTTTGCAATCTTAATCAATAAGCGGAGGGGTCACTGGCGGGCCATGGCAAATTGGATGGATAGGGCCAGTATTCGGTTATGGGAGGCTAATATTCCTCCCAAGTTGAAAGTGTTTGACTGAAAAATATTTAACCAAATCCTTCTAACTACAGAAGCTCTAATCGAGAAGGATGCCCCTGTGCTCCCCAGATGCCCAGTTTGTTGGGCTACTTCAGAAACATTGGAACATTTGTTTCTGGATTGCCCACTCGCGCACTTTAGGACCTTTTGAATCTGGAGTATCTTGGGCAAGGGTTTCCTCGTCATACTTTCCCCTTTTTTTCTCTAAAAGGTTGATGTCTCTTATACAATAACTTTCTTTGATCATGGTGGTTGTCCCTATCCGTTGGCATATATGGCGGTCCTGTAACTGGATAGTCTTTGAGGGTAAACAGTTCTGGATCCCGGCCTTGATGCGACAATTTAGTCAGCAATATGAGGAGTGGGTCAGGTTGCCGGTGGACCGAGTTCTCCAACCTTCTGTCCCACTGCTAGATCCTTTGGGCCCTAGGGTAGCTACTTCAGGGGTTTGCATGTGGGATGGGGCAACAAGGAGTGAGTCCCACTCAGCAAGTGGGATGATTATTATGAACTAAGCTAGGGAGATCCTTTTGGTTAATGAGGTACCCTATGGTGGTTGAGTTGCTTGCTCTCGGGGAGACTATTTTGTGGTATCTAGTCCGCGGCTTCACAGACATGAGATTTGAAGGAGATGCCAAAGTGGTCATCGGGAAGTTCAATCGTGCTGATACCATATATAACCAAATGGGAGCTATTCTAGAAGAGACTGTGCATTATTGCTTCCCATGTTGGTTTTAGTGTTCGATTTGTAGGTCGGCGTAGTAATAGGGTAGCCATTTGGTGGCTAGAAAGGCCCTTTCATTGTACTCGACTATAAGTCGTTCCTTTGATTACCATGCCTAGTTGTGTTCCAGGATGTAATTACCTATTTTTTGCATCAATATATGATTACTTTTTATAAAAAAAATACCTATATTGAACTAAATGCCGACTTTGAATTACCGCATGTGGTAACATTATTTCCAAATCAAGGGCAATGCTATAACTACGTGTGTCAGCCACCCATAGGCATAGCAGGAATGAACATCAAAATTTTCTTATCTAAAGACAAAACAAAGCATTAGATTCCCTCAATCTCCCTCCATCCATCCATATATGGCTTTTTGCTATACTACTCCGGCTGCGGTCAAAACTCAATTATTTGATATGTCGTCGTCCTTTTAATAGCCTCCTTCGACTTATTCGCTGAATCCTTCACCATAATTAGACTTTACTACCATTCAAATTTGATTCAGGACATCAGATAAAAAAGTCGTTTTGCACGCCAACTTTTACTAATCTTGATGTGATAGGTTAAAGGA
Source organism: Linum tenue (assembly GCA_946122785.1). NCBI lineage: Eukaryota > Viridiplantae > Streptophyta > Magnoliopsida > Malpighiales > Linaceae > Linum > Linum tenue. The sequence continues at coordinate 8,373,552 of CAMGYJ010000003.1, read as the reverse complement.
ATATCGACTATGAAACTTAAGCATTTGGGATGTAAAGACTAGAGGGTCCTAGTTATGGAATAAGGTGATGAAGATTAGACCAAGATTCAATATCTTTTTATGGGAATGAAGTTAGATGGAAAAATCAGCCTATAACTAAATATGCAATTCAGCAGGTGCGGGAGACCTTAAGACAAAAGAAGAGGAAGGTTAGCTGGCATGGACTGGTCTGGAGAAAACATTCTATTCCCAGGAATTCTTTTATAACCTGGCTGGTACAGTTGAATAGGATTAATACTCTTGACAAAGTGCATAAATGAAAGCCGGAGATTAGTGGCAGTTGCCCATTATGTGCTAAGGAGTGGGAAACAAGGGATCACTTGTATGCTAAGTGTGAGTATACTATGCAGGTTTGGCAAGCTACTCTTCCAGGGAACAATTATTATCAATCTGTGAGTTGCTGGCAGGAAGGAGTGCAGAGGGTACAACAAAAGTTAAGAAATGATGCTATTGGGAGGCTCTTATGGATTTTAGCAGTAAGTGAAATTTGGAGGGAGAGGTGTAGGCGTGTATTTGCCAAGAAGGAACTTCGAGAGGCAGAGCTGGTGGAGAAGATAAAGGAAGTCGTTACCTTAAAAAGAATGGGATGCCCTGAGTTCGCAGTAGAATGGGAGAATTCCATGTATTGTAATTGGATTGTTTGATGGTTGATTTTTTAGGTAAAACTTTTATATAAAGGTTGACATGTTTCGTGTAAAGAGGTTTGACTGTGTAATGATCGTATTGATTGAATAAATGTCTCTTATTCATAAAAAAAATCTTGATGTGATATATTTTCCTTATAAATGACAATCAAGCATCAACTCTGTGTACATTCGTGTTATAGTTTGGAACAATATTGTTTATGTTTGGCCCGACTTTTAAAAGTTTTTTTTTTTTTTTTGCTCTAAAAGCTTAAGCTGGGTCAAACACTTCTAAAAGCTCGGCTTTTGAAAAGCTCAAAAGTGTTTTTGTATAGCAGAAACTCCAAATTGGAGCTTCTGCAAAAAAATATTTCAAAAATATAAGATTATCCTCGCCATATTTTAATTCTATTTTGGACAATATAATTTTCTTTTATTTATATCATTTAAAAAATAAAATAAATTCGAAAATAATATTATTTAATACAAAAGAAACCTGACAAAATCTATTTTGACTACCTTTTATTTTCTTAAATTTTTTTTTATTCATATTATGTATTAGAAATCCTTTTTAGTAATTTTACATGACATATTTTTTCAGCGGCTAAATTACATGTTTGGTCACTCAAATTATGCAAATCTTTCACGTTTGCCACCCAAATTACTTTTCTTTCTTACTCGCCACTAACTTTATAAATCGTTTCACCGTTAGTCACCAACCGTTACACTCCGTTAAAATTTTCCTATGTGGCAGTTTGACCGTTAACTAGATGATGAGGAAATTAAAAACAATAAAAAAATAAATTTATTTGTCCACCTACTTGCTTTGTGTACATATCATATAAAGTATTTAAAAAAATTAATTAAATTACAAAAAATAAATAATATGATTAATTGGCCGCCCTCGTCGCTAATTCGCAATTCCTCGGCGGTGCGACTTCCAGGTGCTGTAGCGACGAGGAGAGGGAGAGGGAGAGGGAGAGGCCCTGCGCCTGCCCTTTCACCGCGCAGCCAATTTCGGAGGGGTTCGAGTCCAGGACCCACGATAATCGCGGCGGGTGGAAGCATGTGGAGAGTGGAGGACGATGACGGTGGTACTGGTAAAGATGGGAATCGCGGCGGATTGGAGTGAAAGAGTTGCGCCGCCGTCAAAATTGCATCAATCGTGGACGGAATCTGGAGGTGGAAATCGGTCTGATTATTGTGATTGTTGATGTGACTTGAATTGGACTATCAGCCGCTACGACTGGTAATCGGGGGTCTCGCTGTTATTTGGGTTCAATGTTATTTGGGTTCGGGTTCTGGGCCTGGTCTATAACCATTTCCTTTGGCATATTGGATTAGGTTTAGACCCACATGGAGAAGTACTATAAATACTTCTCATACTCCTCTGTAATCTGTAATCTCCTTGATATAGTGAAATCGGCTCTCTCTCGCCCGTGGACGTAGCTAACACACATCGTGTTAGTGAACCACGTAAATCGTGTGTCGTGTTTTCGATTCTCGCTTTCGTATTCTTGCTTTGTCGATTCCGGCGATTTCCCGATCCGTAGCAGCGCGTTTATAACAAGTGGTATCAGAGCCGCGGCTGGAAATCAGGCTAGAGTTTTCGATTCAGAAGAATGACGTCGGTGAACATGAAGATCGAAAAGTTCACGGGGAAGAACAGCTTCGCTATATGGCAGATCAAGATGCAGGCTTTATTAAAACAACAAGGGCTGTGGGGGCCGCTGTCTGCGAAACAGAAGAAGGCAGCGGTCGATGACGATGAGTGGAATACCCTGGAGGAGAAGGCCCACTCGACCATCATGCTATCGTTGTTTGATGACGTCATCATTGAAGTCGCTGCTGAGAAGACTGCCGCGGGCTTGTGGTTGAAACTGGAGAGTCTGTATATGACGAAGTCTCTAACCAACAAGCTGCATCTCAAGAAACGGTTGTTCAGCTTGAGGATGCAAGAAGGTACGCCTTTGAGGGAACATCTCGAACAGCTTAACTCTATTTTGCTGGATCTGCGTAATATAGTTGTTCAAGTTGATGACGAGGATGCTGCCCTAGTCCTGCTGGTTTCTTTGCCGAGTTCATATGAGAATTTCGTTGATTCTTTTATTGCCGGTAAAGAAAGCGTGTCGATGGAGGATGTCAGGTCTGCTCTTCATACGAGAGAGATCAGGCATAAGGCGCCTGGTTCTGGTACAGGTGGTGAGGCATCGGGTTTGGCTGTTATAGGTGGAAAGGGAAAGAAGAAATCTGGTAAAGGGAATTCGAGCAAGAATTCCAAGGGTCCCGGTCCACAGCCAGGTGATGCTTGTCGCAACTGTAAGGAAGTGGGGCATTGGAAGTACAACTGTCCCAAGAAAAGAGGGCAACAGAAGAAACAAGGTTCAGTTGCCGTGGCAGAAGTGGACAATAGTTCTGAAGACGATCTCGCCTTGGCTGTAGATGAGAAGGCACATCGTGGTGATGTGTGGTTTCTGGATACTGCAGCCTCATACCATATGTCTTCGAACAGGGATTGCTTCACAACCTACGAGCAGATAGATGGTGGTAGCGTGGTCATGGCTAATGGAGCTATCTGCAAGGTTGTTGGAATCGGGTCCATAAAGGTTCGGACACATGATGATTCGTTCTGTACCGTGAATGATGTCAGGCATGTTCCACGAATGACAAAGAACCTGATCTCCTTGAGTCTACTCGACAGCAAGGGTTTCAGCTTCAAAGGAAAAGGTGGATTTGTGTATGTCTGCAAGGGTTCGAGGAAGGTACTGAAGGGCGTGAAGCGTGGGACCTTGTATGCATTACAAGGGTCTGTGTTGTCTGGTTCTGCTGCAGTTGCATTGTCTCAGGTTCAACAGGAAGATATGACCACTCTCTGGCACATGAGACTGGGGCATATGAGTGAATGGGGGATGCAAGTTCTATCGAAGAGGGATCTTCTTTGCGGGCACAAGGTGCAGAATTTGGAATTCTGTGAGCATTGTGTGTTTGGGAAGCTACATCGCAGCAAGTTTCCCAAGAAGGGTATCCACCGGACGAAGGGGATACTGGATTACCTCCACTCCGACTGTTGGGGGTCCTTCACGAGTTGAATCCATTGGAGGCAGCAGGTATTTTCTGTCTATTATTGATGATTATTCGAGATTTACTTGGATTTTCATGATGAAGCAGAAAAGTGAGGCTTTCACGAAGTTCAAGCAGTGGAAGACATTGGTGGAGAATCAGACCGGTAAGAAGATCAAGAAGCTGCGAACGGACAATGGTCTAGAGTTCTGTAATTCTGAGTTCAACGAATTCTGCAAGGATGAAGGGATTGCCCGTCATCGGACTGTTAGAGATACACCCCAGCAGAATGGCGTTGCAGAAAGGATAAACCAGACATTGTTGGAGAGAGCACGATGCATGCTCTCTAATGCTGGACTAGAGAGAAGATTCTGGGCAGAAGCAGTAAACATGGCGTGCTTCCTGATCAACCGTGGACCACACACAGGTATCGAGTGTAAGACTCCTTATGAAGTGTGGTATGGTAAGCCTGCTGATTACTCTTCACAGAAAGTTTTTGGGTGTCCTGTTTATTATCACGTGGATGAGGGTAAACTGAACCCAAGGGCAAAGAAGGGTGTATTTGTGGGTTACGGAGATGGAGTTAAGGGATTTCGAGTCTGGTCACCTTCTGAGCATCGAGTTATACTTAGTAGAAATGTGATATTTGATGAGAAGTCTATGTTTAACCCCATGTTGAAGGTTACTGTTGCTGAAGGTAGCAGGAATGTTGATAAGCAGGTGGAGCTGCAAACTCTCAATGAGAGTGAGTTTGAGCACCAAGGTGGAGAAGATCAACATGATGAGGATGTCTCTGCAGAGCCAGAAAATTCAGAGTCCAGTGCACGAGCTAAACAGTCTATTGCTTCCAGTAGACCGAAGAGAGCGACTGCAGGAGTACCTCCACATAGGTATGGCTTCGAGGACATGGTGGCGTATTCATTTCAGGTTGCTGAGGAAGTGGATGCAGGAGAGCCACAGTCCTATAGAGAAGCAGTTTCGGGTGGTGAAGCTGATCAGTGGCTTGCCGCAATGGGAGATGAGATGGAATCCCATGACAGGAATCAGACTTGGGAGCTAGTCAAACGACCACAGGGAAGGAAGATTGTTACAAACAAGTGGATCTACAAGAAGAAGGAAGGAATCACTTCTAAAGAGGGCATGCAATTTAAAGCTCGGGTGGTTGCACGAGGCTTCTCGCAGAGGGAAGGAGTTGACTATAATGAGATTTTCTCACCAGTGGTCAGACATACTTCGATCAGAGTGCTACTAGCAATAGTGGCACATTATGACTTGGAGCTCGAGCAGCTAGACGTGAAGACAGCTTTCCTACATGGAGAGTTGGAAGAAGAAATTTACATGACTCAGCCAAAAGGATTCGAGGTTCCGGGAAAAGAAGACTATGTTTGTAAGCTGAAGAAGTCCTTGTATGGACTTAAGCAATCTCCGAGGCAGTGGTACAAGAGATTTGACAGTTACATGCTTGAGCTGGGCTACAATAGAAGTCCATATGATTGTTGTGTATATCACAGCAAGGCAGAGGATGGTTCGATGATATATCTAGGTCTGTATGTGGATGATATGCTCATAGTTGCGAGGTCAAAGTCTGATATCCAGAAGTTAAAGGGGCTTCTCAGTGCTGAGTTTGAGATGAAGGATTTGGGAGCTGCTCAGAAGATCTTGGGTATGGAGATTTACAGGGACAGGTCGAAGAAGAAGCTATTCTTGTCACAGAAGAGCTACATCCAGAAGATACTGTCGAGGTTTGGCATGTCTTCAGCAAAGCCCTTAAATACTCCTAGTGTTTCAAATGTTCATCTATCCTCAGCTTATGCACCGCAGTCAGAAGATGAGAAGGAGTACATGTCGAGAGTCCCATATGCTAGTGCAGTAGGTAGCTTGATGTACGCTATGGTATGCACTAGACCTGATCTTGCACATGCTGTTAGTGTTGTCAGCAGGTTTATGATACAACCTGGGAAGGAGCATTGGCAGGCTGTGAAGAGGATCTTCCGGTACCTTAAGGGTACACCTGATGTGGGGATTAGCTTCGGAAGTGATACAGAGTGCTTGGTGTCTGGGTATTCTGACTCGGACTATGCTGGAGATGTTGACACGAGGAGATCGATGACCGGTTATGTATTCACTCTTGGGAGTTCTGTAGTGAGCTGGAAGGCAACTCTGCAGTCGGCGGTGACATTGTCTACTACTGAGGCAGAGTATATGGCGTTGACAGAAGCTGCTAAGGAGGGAATATGGTTGAAGGGACTGGTTGGTGATCTGGGTCTACATCATGATCAGGAAGTGGTGTATTGTGACAGTTTGAGTGCAATATGCTTGGCCAAGGATCAAGTCCACCATGAGAGGACTAAGCACATCGATGTGAGGTATCATTTCTTGAGGACAGAGAAGAGGATTAAGGTGAAGAAGGTTGGCACCGCGGATAATCCTGCTGATATGTTCACGAAGCCGGTTCCACATGGCAAGTTCCAACACTGCTTGGACTTGCTGAATGTCTTGAGTGGGTGACTCCGCCCTACGGGGCATTGATGGCGAGAGAGAGAGAGAAGGAGCAGAGTACATCAGAGATTTCAGAGGAAGAGAATTCAAGTCAAGGTGGAGATTTGTTGATGTGACTTGAATCAGACTATCAGCCGCTACGACTGGTAATCGGGGGTCTGGGCCTGGTCTGTAACCGTTTCCTTTGGCAGATTGGATTAGGTTTATACCCACATGGAGAAGTACTATAAATACTTCTCATACTCCTCTGTAATCTGTAATCTCCTTGATATAGTGAAATCGGCTCTCTCTCGCCCGTGGACGTAGCTAACACACATCGTGTTAGTGAACCACGTAAATCGTGTGTCGTGTTTTCGATTCTCGCTTTCGTATTCTTGCTTTGTCAATTCCGGCGATTTCCCGATCCCTAGCAGCGCGTTTATAACAGTGATGATGATGATGATGATGATTATTCGCGTTATCGTTGGAAGAAGAATCTCTGTCGTCGTTGTACCAGCCGTTGGCGGTGGATGGTGGTGGTCTAGGAAGTGGACGGAGAGAAGGACGGGCGGTTCGCTGGTGGGAACGAAATTAGACATCTCGGATAATATCCCTGTCGTTATATGTGCATTTCATTTGGTAAGCTTGCTGTTATTTGTGCATAAGTTGGCAATACTCTTGGAGACTACTATAAACTTTCTGATTGGAATACTTCTGGACACCATCAAATCCTGTCTAGAATAGTGACCCTGCTTTTGTCAATAATTAGTTATCGGATTGATGGTATAATGCCATGATATAGTATTTGGGGCGACATGGTTTAATGTGGCGAGGATTTTCAGGGAGTAAAACAGGTCCTAATGAAGCTTGGTTCCAAAGGGTCTGCCTTATTTGTAGACTGTGAAAAGCCGATTAAGCAGCCTATTATACCAGCAACAAGAGTTTTGGACACTACAGGAGTTGAAGATAGAAAAGAATTTTCAGTAGTCTCAAAGAAAAGAGGATAGAAATGTGATGAGTGATGGGTTTGCTATATGTTATGTGATTTGGAACTCTGATGAGTGAAGTGTTCCTGATGCAGCTACATTTATGCTCTAAAGTAGACTCCCTTCCCAGTTATTTTTAGGGTGTTAATTTATTTCACCACTGTATTTAATAAATTAATCATATTATTTATTTTTTGTAATTTAATTAATTTTATTAAATAAGTAATATGATAAATCATATACACAAAGTAAGTGAAATGATGAGTTGGGCAAATAATTTTTTTTAAAAATTTCCACGTCATCTAGTTAACGGCCAAACTTATAGTTGACTGCCACGTAGGAAAAATTTAACGGAGTGTAACAGACGGTGACTAACGGTGAAATGATTCGTAAAGTTAGTGGCGAGTAAGAAAGAAAAGTAATTTGGGTGCAAACGTGAAATATTTGTATAATTTGAGTGACCAAACGTGTAATTTGCCCATTTTTCAGCCAAACACTCAACTATTTTTTTGGAAAAGTACTTTTCTAAAAGCTCAAACCAGAAGCTTGCTTCTAAAAAACTACAAAGACTAACCTATTATAATAGATAAACGTTTCACAATTCACACAGTACTTGTTGCACACTATCTCATTGCGGGACAATCGACTCATTCTAATTAATAGTTAGATAGATACATGAGTATTGTGAATATTGTACAATCAACCGCTCGATCGAAAGACAAGTAATTGACGAGACTGAAGTTTGCACAAATTCATAATACCCTATACTTGAATCAATTGTGGATATTGAAAGGTAGTGGAGACTGGAGACTTGAGTACAAGACTTCCCGAACGAAGGGTGTGATACAATACAATGTCAATAACTTATGTATCTCGATTGACAAAAACATTTTTGAGAATAATTGGTATATCTAGACTACTTATATGTTCTAAATTTATTTATGGAAGAAAACAATATGTGCATTATACCATTTCCATCAAGGTTCAAGAAGGCGCTATGCATAAAGTAGGGGTTGGAGCCTTGCCTAACACCTAGCTCGTCTAGTTGTCGTCTATGTCTAGAGTCTAAAACAAAAATAGTAATCCGCACCGGAATTATGAATGAAATAACAATTGACAATACTTCTCAAAGATACAAGATTGAGTTTGTAGATTATGTTAATATCCCTTTGATATTGACCGTCTAGTTTCACCTAATTATGTCTAGACGACAATTAGTTCTCGCGCTTTAATCTATCACCACATTCTCGACACCTAACTCACTATGAATCGCTAAACAATACGTTTTGGCGTTCCTAAACTTAAACTTGCAGAAACCCTATGATCTTTGTACTTTTCTCAGTTGAGTGGAGGCCTGCTGCTGCATGGCTCTAGGAGTATTCGACCGGCCGGTGGTCAAACTTCGATAAGAGCCAAAAGGGGAGGATATCGACCGTTCTATGTGTTTTCTCAATCGGTTTCATTTCCATATTGGGGCGGTTAATTAGACGCTGTTGTTCTGTGGCTATCGCACTGGTACTTGGATGTCCACTTGCGGATTGCGGTAGGGCTAGCCGCCGCCGACGACAGTGCCCCATCCTTTGCTTCATGGGACGTGTGTGTAGGGTTCTTGCCGACCTGTACAGTCGTCATTCGCCAGCTGTCATGCACCCATTCGACAGTGAAGTAATAACCCATTAACCCTTAACTTCAACCTATTCACTATTCATCCCGTGAAAGAGACTATTCAATGATGGGTAACAAGACCGATCGATGGTATATGATCATATATAATTGAATCATGCTATTAGAGGTTTCTGTGACCTATAAGTCTTGAATAACCCGACCTCCGTTAGCACAAGGTATTAGACTTGTGCAAATTCAGGCTCTTATAAGTTGCCCTCGTTGGGGGTTATTATGTGGTATAAGATTAATTATTGAATTTCTCCCAACAATTCGAGTTATTGAAATAAACTTGTTCATGACGATACCATTGTTTGTGTTGTTTTCGATATTACGGACTAACACGGATTCCCCATTTTATCTTGTATCTTCCAGCTCTAATGAACTAAAGAACCTCAAACAAAATTACTTATTAGTCGGACAATCATTCTCATCTTGAGAAAGTCTCTCACTAGTGGATAATGGAAAATTATCAATTCCGCATAATAACCATAAAAAATTTACATATGTGGTCTCGTGTTTTATATCGTGAAATTATTCTATAACTATATGAATCGGCCAAACTATTAAGATTTCACACTTAATATATACCACCGAGTAAACATTCACAACTTTAGTTCACTAGATGCAAAGGTTGATCAATCATTTCATAGCATAAAATGTTATTAACTTGTGCATTGACAAATGATTATAGCAAATCAAATCTATTTTCACAAGCAAATACATTGATCAAACTAATTTTCATGTAGGAATTAGTAGATGAAATTAATTTATTAGTTTGTTGTAATTTAACGGTAGAAGATTTGACGATGGACATTAAAATTTAGGATTTAAATATCAGAATTAACTAACTAATACTACTAATATTTTGTGCTTCTCCAAATCTAAGGGGTGCCACTATACTCTAGCTACGCCCCTGTCTATGTGCCTAAAAGTTGACCAAACTGTTACTCATATGCAAATGTTACATAAGATGCTTAACACTGTCATGGGCTAGGGCTACGGTTCATCTTTATCTCGATATCGATTTGTCAATCCTAACTTGCAGTAGCTCTATATTTCATAACTTCTCCATTTAGATTAATTTATAATATTTTATCTTCACAAGATCCGCATATTAGTACAAATGTGATTTTACTTATTTCCAATCTACCATAGAGAAAGAAAGAAAAAACTACATACACAGAAGTTATACGACATCCAATATCCTAACCCTAATTATCATCAACATAATTAGAGCAAAAAACTATGAAATGAAGTAGCAAGAAAGAAAAAAAATTGGAAAATAATAAAACGTAGCATCTAAAACTCACCACCTAAAAGGGAGAACGGATAAGACGGAGGCGGTGGTGGTCTGGATTCCACCACCCCCGCCGCCGCCATTCCTCCGAAATAACTAACTTCCCCACCTCCTCCCCCGCCGCCGCCGCCGCCATATCCACCCAACCTACTCGCCGTCCCCACCGTAACACCACTCCCCCCACCACCGACCGACCGCCGGTAGCCCACCTCCCCGATACACCACCCGGAACCACTCACCGGCTCCGGCGACGGAGACGGCGAATACTCCACCCTGCCGTCGAACCCGTACTCTGGAGACGACGACACGAACCCACCAAAACCCCCACCTTCCACTTCCTCCTCTGACTTCACCGACAGCCCGCCCGACGAAGACGACGACGAGTTGTTCGACGAAATGTCCAGCCGAGGCTTCTTGTGGTCCGCCACTACTAGCCGCCGCTGCAGCCGCCGGTTACTCCCCGCCTTCTGCAGCATCATCCGCGGGAGGAGGTCCGGGTCATCCACAACCTTGTAGAGGAACGCCATCATCTGCTGCGGCCGCCGCTCGGTGGCCTCCAATCGCTTGCTCATCCCCTCCAGCTGCTTCTCCATCGCCCTCTGTTCCTGCTTTAGCCTCCCAATCTCCATCGACATCTCCGCGTTCCCTTCCGTGATGAAATCCTCGATCGATCTCGACGACCCTTTGCATTGTTTCCGCCTCGCTATGTTTCTCAGCAATTGCTTCTGGCCCCGAAGAAACCACTCGCTCGCGAACTCCCAATTGTCCGGATCCACTTTCCTGAATCCCTAAAAAAAACAGAGGAATTCAATAAATTCTAATTCCAATACGATTCAATTCAATTCGTTGGGTGTGATTCAATTTGGGGGGGCATACGTAGGTGTTGAGCTGGCGGACGAAGCTGGAGAAGTTGTTGTGCTTGAAGTAAACGGGAAGGATGCGCTGGGAGAAATCGAGAGGCTCGACGACGATGAAGCTGTTGTTGGCTTTCCCCCAGGAGATGAGTCCGTCCGTCGATTGGTCGTTGACCATCTGGTAAGTTTTCATAACGAACGGCGCGATGATGTTGTTGTTGTTTTCACCGTCGTTCCCTTCCATCCCATAAAACGTCTACCCGAGCTTCCGGCGGCGGCGGCTTGTTGCTCTGTTTTTCTTTTGTGTTTTCCTGTTTCAGCGGTGGAGGAGGGAAGAGAGGGAGAGAAGATGAGTGAGACGAGGTGCACGAGCGCTGGCTGAATGCCCTTTTGGCCTTTTTTATTTTCCTTCTCCGTCCCGTTTTCGACGAAATGGATTCACCGTCCCGTAATATATAAACGGGGGCCGTAACATTTTTGTGGGGGTAACGTGTCAGAGATCTAGACGGTTGTGATATTTTTCACGGGGGAGATAAGAGGGGGGAAGACTGTGGGGGCCCACTGGGCTTCGCTTTTATCATCTTTTGGGTACACGTCAAAGTGGGCTTGGGCTGCGGTTAGATATTTTCAGGGGACAGAGATTAATTTAATGACAATAATAATGTGGTTAGTGAATGCACGCGCGATTAGGTGGCGCGTTACATGCGGAATCCTCCTTTCTATTTAGTATTGTTTCCTTCTTCGTTGTCGGGTTGTGATTGGATACTGGTAGTAATGGTAGTCCCCGCCTTTATTTTTCAATGGTAGTATAGAAAAACGACAAAAAGCATCCACTATTTATAAATTCAGAGAGACGGATAGGTATAATACAGCACTCACTAGTATTTTTTTATTTAATTTTTCCGAATCTCTTCATAAATTGTAATTATATTATTTTATGTATAAAATAATAAATAATTTGTAATTAGACCGACGACGGACATCTTTTGGGACTAAGCTGGAAACCGGGAATCGGGTTAGATCCAAGCGCCTAATCAAAGGCCAATGCTCCATAATCGCTTGCTTTACAGTAATTAATTGGAGTCATAGTGACTCTCATTTGTTTTTTTTTTTTTTTTTGCTTGCAAGGAGGCCAAGGCCAAGAAAAAGGGCGGGGGAGATTACAAGGTGTTAGGCACCACTATTTGGCGCTCAAACGAAATACCCATCACATCATCTCGAAGAATTTGACCAACCTCTCTTGGCGGGTTGGGGAGCTCATGCATACCATAGGGATAGACGAGACTGTGCTTCGAGAGCCAGTCCGCGACTCTATTCCCCTCACGGTACGTATGGACTACCCTGACCAGCCAATCTTGAGCAAGCTTCCTCCTGATAGAGTCGAGAAGTGAGGCATAAGGGTGAACAGGGTCACGTCGATTATTAATCAGCTGAATCGCCAGTTGAGAGTCTGATTCCACCACAAGGTTCCTACACCCTGTCTTCCAGGCCAAACTCAGACCATGATAAAAAGCCCAAAGCTCCGCTTGCGCTGCCGTAGCTTCCCCAATCTTCGCCACGAACCCTGCAATCCATCTTCCTTGATCATCTCTAATCACCCCTCCTGCTCCAGCCATCCCAGGATTACCGGCTGAGGCTCCGTCAATGTTCAGCTTCAACCACCCTGTAGCTGGCGCATGCCACTGAATGTGATCCATGGTTCTCTCCGGTCTCGACCCTGTTCTGCCAGCAGTGATGGTAGGCGTGTTCCAAGCCTTGTGCCAAAGAAGAGCCTTGTGCTGGATTGAGTGAGCCAGTGTAGGGGCTGAGAAGGCCTTGGCAATTCCTTTAAAACAAGCCGTACACCTGTTCTTCCAAATCAGCCAGATAGCAACACTGAAAAAAAACTCGCCAGTCCATCCCATCTTCTATGCTGTCTTCACTCGTGAGGTTGGTACGCAGCCACTGCTCCTGATTGCAGAGGAAGAAATCCGATTGCTTCTCAGTCGGCACCCACCTCGACCAACAGTATCTCGCAGGCGGGCAGTCTCGTAGCACATGGAGCACAGTCTCCGAACAACCACTACAGCGGTAGCACGCCGGGGAGTCCGAACAATTCCTGCAAAAACGAAGAGCATTGGTAGCAATCCGATCAAGGGCAACCAACCAAACAAAACACCTAACCCGTTCAGGAGTCGGGAGAGACCAGATCTCCTTCCAGAGACTGTCGCTGTGGTCCGAGCTGTGAGGTTGAAGAAGCTGGTACGCCGTCTTTGCCGAAAACCGACCATCAGCTGAAGCTGTCCAAAAAAGACGATCTGGTTCTCCAGCCGTTTGGTCCACCATAATTGTCGTGATCCTTTGCAGATGTCCGCCGGCAACCAGTTAGAGAGACGACTGACATCCCAATCTCCCTCCACATCCACATAATCAGCCACCACTTTAATACGCTCTTCTTCTGGAACTTGCTGAGTGGCCAAGTCAATAAGGGGACCCTGCAAAATCCAGTTATCCAACCAGAACTTGGTGTTTTTCCCATTATGAATGTTCCACGCACATCCTTTTCTCAAAAGATTGGCTGCTTTATTAAAGCTAGCCCAGGCAAAGGAACTTCCCTGACGGTGCCGGAAGATGCTGAGGTCCTCCCTTTGGCCTCCATACTTAGCTCTCATGATCTGCGTCCAAAGGGTATCCTTCTCTTGCAAAATACGCCAACCTCCTTTTGCTAGCAGAGCCAGGTTGGCTTGTCGGAGCGACCGGAGGCCTCCTCCACCTTGCTTCCTTGGTTCTGTTAACTTCTCCCAGGCCACCAAGTGCAACTTTCCCTGATTCTCCTCTTTTCCCCAAATGAAGTCCCTGTTGATCCTGTCAATAGACTTGCATACATTCATCGGGATCAATTCAGTTTGCATGGTATAAGTAGGAATGGCCAAGGATACAGATCGAGCCACAGTTAGCCGGGCTGCCAGGGAAAGCCGTTTAGCTTTCCAAGGGGCCAATTTCCTCTTAATCTTCAAGACGAGCTCCTGGTATCTGCTTCTGGTTATCCTCCCATGGATGGTTTGAATACCCAAGTACCGACCAATTTCCGTAGCCAAGGGAATAGCCGCCATATTGCTCAATCTCTGTGCCCGACTCGAGTCGATGTTAGGCGAGATATACAACAGTGACTTTGAGTAGTTCACCTTCTGACCAGAGCTCTCACAAAACTCATCAAGGCATTGCCGGATGATCCGCACTTGCGATCCTTCTGCTCCTGCAAAAAGCACCAAATCATCGGCAAAAAAGAGATGGGTTAGAGTTGGCCCACCCTGCGATATGCTTAGGGGTTTCCAAAGCTTCTCGCGGACGGCCTGATCAATCCTGTGAGAGAGACGCTCCATGCAAAGAACAAAAAGGTAAGGGGATAAAGGGTCTCCCTGTCTCACTCCCCTGGTCGGTGTGATGGGCTGAGTGAGCTCGCCATCCCAAAGGATACGCATCCTGTTCTGCTCCACACAGTACATGATGCAATGGATCCAAGAGCTTGGAAGGCCCACTTCCACTAAGGTGTCCCTCAAAAAATCCCATCGGAGTCTATCATAAGCTTTCTCCAAGTCAATCTTGACCACCATGCCTCCTTTCCTTCCTCGCCTTTTCCGAAGGGAATGGATGACCTCCTGCACTACAATGATATTATCCGCAGTCTGCCGACCGGGGATGAAGCTGCTTTGTCGTGGAGAGACGAGCTTCTTCATCACCATCTTCAATCTGCTCGTCATTGCCTTAGTGATAGCTTTCAGACTAACGTTGTTCAACGATATGGGCCGGAGCTGGCTCACGTTCTCCGGTTTGTCCACTTTGGGAATGAGGACAACCGTAGACTCTGACACCTCCGCCGGCAAGCTCCCATTCTCAAAAAAAGTCAAAGCCATGTCTGTGAGAGCTTTTCCGACTATCCGCCAAGCCTGTTGATAGAAGATCGCCTGATAACCATCAGGGCCTGGAGCTTGCATTGGTTTCATGTCAAAAATAGCTTGATGAATATCCATGATGGAAAAAGGCCGAAGCAAAGATAACCAATCTCCCTGCCCAAGCCTAGGGAAAGCTCCTTTTGGCATGAGATCAGTATACTGAGATGCTTCCTGCAGGTATAAGTTCGAGAAAAATTCAAAAACCATGTTAGCAAGCTCCTGCTTATCCTGCACCCAGTCTCCATTATCATTCTTCAGGCTCTCAATCTTGTTTAAACGACGCCTTATGTTCGTGATTTGATGGAAATACGCCGTGTTCCTTTCACCAAACTTAACCCAGCTTTCCCGAGCTCTTTGGAACCAGTGCAACTCCTCCTGCTCCAAAGTTTTATCAAGCTCTGCTTCCAGCTTGGCGTGAAGTTTGGCTAACCCAGGTTGAAGCGAAACAGCAAGCTTCTTTTCAATCCCCTCAATCCTGGCCATTAGCCGTTTCTTTCGTTGGAAAACACTGCCGAAGACAGTTGAACTCCAAGTCTTCAACTTGTCTGAAAGATCCTGCAAAGCCAAAGGAAGGTTAGTCTGAGCATTCCAATTCCCATTTAGAAAGTCTTGAAAATCAGAATGGGTCAGCCAAGCTGCCTCAAATTTGAAACGTTTAGGGGAAGGATGAGAAACTCCCTGGTTCGGCACCACCGTAAGAATCGAATTATGATCCGAGCTGAGTCTTGGCATATGAAGTACGGTCGTGCCCGGAAAGAAAACATTCCAATCAAGATTGCACAAGCTCCGATCTAGCCTACTAGCTTTGTAAGTCTGCGAGTGGTTGCCTCTGCACCAGGTAAACTTTGGACCAGAGAAGCCCAAGTCGACCAACTCAGCTTCATTGATCCAGTCCCCAAACCGCTTGCAGCGCCTAATCGTAGCAGGAGTAGCCTGCCCTGATTTCTCCTGCGGGGTGAGAATGGCGTTGAAATCACCTGTGATGATCCAGGGGCAGTCTGTAGTCCGACTTTGCTCAATGATATAGTGCCATAGGAGTTTCTGAAGTTGCTGGCGGGGTGAGGCATAAACTGCCGTAAGTTTCCAGGAGCGGGACTGAGCAGCAGTGACCACAAGGGTGAGATGTTGGAACCCTGCTGCTTCAATTTCAACGGTGAAATTCTGAGCATTCCAGAAGAACCATATTCCCCCACTCCTCCCATTCGCCTCAACCCGAATAACATCAGGGTAACCCAGCTTGTCACAAACTTTATTTGCCACTTCCCCACTGATCTGTGGTTCAATCAAAATAACAAAATCAGGCTTGTGGAGCTGAAGAGCAAGCTTCAGAGAGCGGGAGAATGCTCTACCTCCAGCTCCACCAACATTCCAGGATAGGATTTTAAAACCAGCTTTATAGGCAACAGACATTAAAAAATAGATAAAGCGAAGAAGAAAAGAAAAGGAACAGGGAGAACGAGGTCACCGGGGATTATAGGGAGATTCCGGACGTTGTCCCCGCCTGATCAGGCATCTCCTTGTTCCCGCTCCCTGCTTCCACCGCTAAAGCCCTTTCAGTCAGTTTTTCCCCCCCTGAATTTGCCAGGTCTGTCCATTCTTTGATTTGCTGAAGAGTAAGAGAGACTCGTCTTTCCTTAGACCGCCCCTTCCTATCTTTTATCGGTGACCAGATTTGGAGTGGTTTTAGAGGGTTTTGTCGGACTGGTGTTCCCTTTTTTGGTGTCGGATTCTTCACCTTCTTCCCAGCTTTCCCGTCTCTCTGCGCCTTTGTCCTGGAGACCGCCGTCGGGGCTGCCGGGTCCACAATCCGCGGCGGAGGGACCTTGTAAGGCTGCACTTCGACTATTCTGATTTTGGTCCCATTTCCTTCCGCAGTCACCTGGGTAGCAACCCCATTTTGGATTGCAGGCCCAACTCCACCCTCACCTGGACTGCTTGGCGCTGTCTCTAATGGTTGAGACGGCTGTCCGGAATTTGGCGGGCCGAAAGTGACATTTGTGTTTTGAGGAGGCTTGCTGGATGAGGCCTCATCAAGCTTGGGCCGCGACCCAAGAAGTCCTTTGTCACAACCTGCCGATGCTTCATTTACCTTCCCTTTCCCCTTATTCTCACCTTTACCTTTCCTTTCTGAGGTCACAGCATGCTTCCCCTCCAATTGAGTCCGTTGCTTTTGCGGGATACTTTGAGATATCCTCGAGGAAGACTTGCCAGTGATGTCGCTCTCTTTCCTTTCTTCACCCCTTCGCAAACCATTGTTGCTTGCGAGATCTTGTTCCGGCTTTCCGGTTTTGCCCGATTCCCTCTGATTCCTCCGTGATTTGCGCGTCACCATCATCCACGGCCCGTAGCCCGCCCTCTCTTCGTCATTCTCCCTGGCCACGTCCCCCGCCGGTGACTGTGCTATCCCTGTGGTATCGGCGTTCCGATCTCCGGTGAGTGTCGGGCAGGAGACCTTCGTATGTCCAACTTTGCCACACTCAAAATAAAAGACAGGCAAGTTCTCGTATTCCACCTTCTGCCACCGTCCATCTAGCCTGATCCTCGGTCTCAGTGGTTTGGATAGATCAACTTCCACTGCCATACGCGCAAATCTCGCCCGTTGCTGGTGTTGAGTATGAAAATCAAGTTTGATAATATCAAAGCTTATAATTGAGATTTTTTATATTCAGTAATAGCAATTCAAATTCAATAAACCTCAAATGGTGCTAGAACGTGACCGGTCGTGCCTCGAATCACTGATGGGATAAGACACCAATTTTTATGTGTGGGTCACTGGTACTCGATCGTTGTCATTTTTAGCTATTTGTATTCAAATCTTCATCCTCTTCAATACAATAGTTTATATAAACTCGAGGTATGACATTCATGTACAAAACCGAACTTATTCTTAACGAAAGGCTTTTGTACATAATATAGGATATCAATAGCAAGACCCAGACATTCTGGAAAAAAAATCTTTATAAATTTTGATAGTTGCTATAAAAACAAATCGTCAATTCGCATTACTCTATCGGGACAGAGGTAGACAAACACATGAATTATGATCTTTCTATTCATTTATATTGTAAGAAAACAGGAGAGCTTATTATTAAGATTGGATCCAAATCTTGAATGAGCAACACTATATATAATAATTATATCCAAGGAAAACTCTGTATATGTTTAGAACACACGTTACTGGTCATCAGTTGAAATCATTTGTTAGTGTTACTAAGTGCATGTGTCAACTAACTATACACTAAAGATGAAACGTGGTCGAGGGATCGGATTAACACTAAAAGATGAATACACTATATAAAAGGAAAGCATATTCTCCGTTGGGGAAATATATATTACTGTAATCATCGTGGAAGCATACAATTAGCACTTTGGCAGCTATCTGATGATGAAAATGGTTGGATATATAAATATATGTAAGCATGTTAAAACTTAATTTGGACTCAAACTTCCCTTTAGAAAAATGTTAATCCATAACACCGTTGTGTATTTGATTTAATAATTATGTTTTTCATAATTAGAAATCCCCATGCCACATGGGTCAGCTGCCACGTCTATACATGTTTCATAACTTCCATTTTGGGAAATGTACGGTTGCTAGATAGATGGTTGACGAAATTCTGCCCTTTTTTAATTTAAATTTTTAATGTTACGATACACATTTAGTTTGTAACAATGCGTTTTGCCATTTTCGTACATTATATAGTAGAAATGTGTGATCGCTAAATCGTAAGTAACCTTTATTAACATGAGTGAAAAGTAAACTCTTAATAATAAAAAAAAACAACTCAATAATGATAATTTTGAGGACAAAACATATATTATTATCATCATTTTCTTTTTTATTTACCACCTATTATAAAATGTATATTATTATCATCATTTGGCCTTTAGCCCTTTACTTTCATTTAAAAAACATAAATAAATTTCTACCGAGAAAACACATATATAAATTATAAAATTATGTGACCTCTTGCGTTACTTAGGGGCCAAGCCAAGAGGCCGATTCTCATTCTCCTCCTTTTCGCCTCGTGCAGTGCAGGCGGTGGCCGGCGCATAGAGGCCAGGCCCAGGCAATCCTTAGTACGTGTCGCCTGCCCACGGCGTCACGTCCCTTGTTTACCTTAAATAAACATTATTAGCGACATCATTATTGTTGTTAATTAACTGCTTTAGCTTCTAATTGGCAACTCCTTAACCGTAGATGCTTGGATCTTAGGGGGCAAAAAACCCCATAGGTTATGTTCTTTTCTTGCTTTCAATTCATTTGTCATTCTCTTCTCATCGTTTCCCAAGCTCACAGATTCGTCATTCGGTGCCTTTGGTTGTGCTAATCTAATATTAAAAATGTGATTGAGGGACTAAATTCAGGTTTGAAAAGCAACTGAGAGAGAGGAGAGGGAGGAAACGGGGGATGAGTGTCTCGTGAACTTCTTGTGAAGTATAAGTTTGCGGATGTTTGAATATCATTAAGTAAATTTTATCTATATGATTAAAAAATTTCACTAAAGTAATTTGGATTTTGGTCATAAGAAACATAGTTTGTGGAATTCTGATACATGTCTTTTTTGTGCCGACCTCTTTGATGTGTTTGATGATATTTATATTGACGAGAGGACAGTCTTAGTCTGCACTACTGCGGACCAAATTAGTATGTATATAATTTGAAGCATAATTCAGACAAATGTTAGAAAAAATGCAGAGAGAAGCACTTTAGAAATGATATGACGGATTTCTTAAAGAGCCCGTCTTTGAGGGTTTAGGAATCTATATATGGTGAGGCTTTTAGATATTTAGTTGAATGGATTTGAATTGGAGTATTTCTTTGATTTGTAGTATCGAGTATCGATTGAGAAGTTTAGAATCTAACTGTATGATTAATTATCGGACAATTTTGTTTTATGGGGTTGCCGAACGAGAAAAAATTAGAGTATTTGTTTGAGATTATGTAACTTGTGAACTAAATATTCGTACCATCTTTTCTTTTCTTTTCAAGTATTCGTACCATCTAAGTTTTGTCCAAACATAGTTATTATGACTTATGAGTTTACTGGCGGAGGAATATTTTTATCTTATTTTACAATTTCAAATCAAAACTAGGTAAATACGTATACATGAAATCAAAGTTTTTATTTATACCTAACTCTACGATTTGAATAGTGTGGATGAGCACTTTATAAAGTTTAAATGGAATCAAAGTTTTTATTTATACACAAGAAAGCAATCTATTGGCCTAATTAAGTATCCAAAGAATGGGAGTGGATATGGACGGTTGTCTTTCATTTTCTTCCCTATAATAGCAACTAAAATCTCGATATGTTTCCCCAATTAGAATTAGGGGTCGCCTAATAATAAATTGTCAACTAAACAAAGATATGCCAAACAAACAAGTTTTAATTAAACAATTAAGCTTCAACAAATTTGGCAAGCCAATGAGAATAAGTGGTTGACCCACCACCTCCAATCAATTAAGGAAAGATTTGTAGATGGGCTATTATATAATTATGTATTTCAACTAGAAAATGTTCCTCTTAGGTGGCACATTAAGGAGAACAAACGTCACCCTAAGGTTAGTCTCATAACAAGAAAACAAATCTAATTTGAGTATATTGCAAAATGATCGTGTGAAAATAAGCAAAGTGTGTATATATAATTAAACCATAACTAATTTCCGGTTACTTACAGTTAACTACACAAACTTCTAAACCCTCATTTAGGTTGAAGATGTTGTTGATCCAATATGAATTTGTGTGAAAGAAACCAATATCGGGAATAGCAATAGTCCATGGATAACCTCATAAACAATACATATACATCGACTAGGGGTGGCGGATCGGTTTCCGGTTATTCGACCGGTTTAACCGGTAACCGATCGGTTAACAGCTAACCGGAAACCGATGGTTAATGATTGCGGTCGGGTGTCGGTAGTGTCCGCGCTATTTTCGGCTAACCGTGTAACCGAGACTCGGTTACTCGGCTAACCGGAAATAACCGGCCAGCCACCCCCTTGACCAAACGACCCCGTTCCCCCCACAAACGACCTCGTTCCCCTTCACCAAACGACCCTCTCTCCAAGACTCCAACCCTATCGGCCCATCCTCCTCCATTCCCAAATCAAACGACCCTCTCTCCAAAACTCCAACTCCCTCTTCCCTTCGATTCTCCGCCGACGCCAGCCGCCAACCACCATCCCCACCTTCCCCGACGACCCCATCGCCATCCCCGCCTTCCTCCGTCGAGCGCGAGCCAGCAGACAAAGCAGAGAGGGAGGCAGTCACTTACCCAATACCCAGTTCTGCCGCTGTCTCCCCTCCTCGACCCAGCCACTCCGCTCGACCCCGCCGCTTCGGATATCCGCTCCGCTGCTCATCTGCTCCGTCGGTCACCCCCTTCCTCTTCTTTTCCTTGCAGCCATGCAGCCAGATCTCAGCCGCTGCTCATCTGCTCCGTCGGTCGATTGGGACGGAGAAGAAGGAGAAGGTGGGAGCGGTAGCAACCGGTGGTCGCTGCTCTGGAAAGGAAGAAGAAGAAGGGCGGTCGCTACTCTGGAAAGGAAGAAGAAGAATCGAGAAGTGAGAGGGCGGTCGCTGTTCTGGAAAGGAAGAAGAAGAATCGAGAAGTGAGAGGGGTGAGGAGTAGGGATGGCAATTTCGACCTGACCCGTTTTACCCGACCTGTTTGACTTGTTTTGGGGCGGGTTCGACCCGCCCCGTAGGCGGGGCGGGGCGGGCATGGGTAGTCTCATCGACCCGACCTGCCCTGACCCGCCCCATTCTCGACCCGTTCTTGTCTAAATTACATGAAATCTTAGTCAAATTACTTTGAATTTTACTTTTATCGCATCATATTTTAGCTATAATAAAGTTGTAAATTAGTGAAAACCTCAATTTCTCCAATAATTTAACTACAATTGTCATAATATTGTTTATTTTCTTAGTTTTATAATAAAAATAACGAATATTTCTAATGTTTTTCAAATAAATTACATACCCATTGGATCAACCTGCCCCGACCCGCGACCCGTGATCAATTACCTGACCTGGACCCGCCCTGCTACAGGGCGGGTCTGGGTACCAAGAAACCCGCCCCGGACCTGCCCCATTGCCATTCCTAGTGAGGAGTGAGTGTCGAGTGGTGCATATTTTTTTGTTGCTTTTAATTTTTTTTTTTACAAAGGGTATTTTCCGGTTGGCCGGCTAACCGAGCCTAAAACCGAAACCGACCGGTTGGCAGGCTAACCGTGACCACTCTCACGGTCGATGGTCGGTGGTTATAGGGGGTGGCTCGGTTTAACTAATAACCGGGTTTTCGGTTTTCGGTTTAACCGAAACCGACCGACTGCCACCCCTAACATCGACACTTCATGCAATCAGAGAAATCCTCAAGAAAACGTCTACTAGCTAGGTCCAACCATCCCATTTTAGTAACGGTTTATGGTCAACTGGTCAAACCTCAGTTTTGTATCAACATAATGCTTTCTTAAGATTCTATAACCCTAACTTTTATTTTTATCGAATATAAGATGTCTAAAATAAAACGACACGAATCCAACGCCTGATCTCGACTTGGTGATTCATGCATCACCGAGAAGAATTGAGTTGAAGCCCATCTGAGACTGAACCCTCCAAAACTGAGGTGGGGGTAGGATTTTCTTATGAGTCTGTTGGACTTAATTGATTTTTTTTTTGGGTAGAATTGGACTTAATTGATTACTTGAATAATTTTAAAAGAATTAATGTCACCAATATTTCCTTTCCCGTTTGTTTATGGAGCCGACGTCCAATCAATTTTCAGCAATTTGGTAATTAATGTCACCAATCAAAATGCTAACTAAATCTCTGGTAGCAGCTCCACCTTACACAATCCACCAATCACAATTCAGCAATTTGCTAATTAATGTCACCTCAAACTGTTTCCCCCAGGTTGTGATATTAGCAGCAAATTAATGTCAAACCTCCAAATCTAGTAGGTTGGTTTTGATGACGAGATATCACATGGATGTAGTAGTCAAATTTGGCAAATATGAATGGCTATATTATGATGTTGGTCACTTGGTTTACCAAAACAAATTTACCGTTTGTCATTTGAAAAAATTTCATTCCTTCTAGTCACTCACTTTGAATCTCGTTTGATTCTTCGTCAATGTCCTCCCAATTATGTTAAGCTCATCTTACGTGGCAGACAACCATTAGTTTTAACGTTAGATTGATGATGAGACAATTTTAAAATTGCCACATCATCTATCTACCGATCAAATGTCAAAGTTAAATGTCACGTAGGAAGGACTTAAACATAGTGGACGGTCATTGACCAACACTGAAATGAAGTTCAAAGTTAATGACTAATTACAGACAATGAAAATTTTATGGGTGGCAAAAGTGAAATTTTGATAATCCAAGTGATCAAACGTGTAATTTGGCTCATTCATAACTCGCACTACGATAAGCTCGTCAAAGTGAATGCGTTTTAGCGTAAAATCATACTTCAATAATCAATATTTGAATATTTCATTGTCCTCATATGTTCATGTAACAACACAATTTGAAAATTCCACGCAATACACAATAATCTCGATTGTATAGCATGATCGTCGGTTGTCTCTACACGTAACTACGTAGATCAAGTTCGCGATATCTGATGATGAAAATAGAATTCTATCACGCTGACACTCTGCAACAAATCATTTACCGCTTCATACAAACATCCTGCTGAACTTTCTTTCCCCGCACCCTTTTCTTAACATGATGAACATCTTCTGATAGCTAACCTAGGCGGCAGGGCAGATCGAGAGAATCCCCCGTGACAACCATATTAATTGCTGCGCTACTAACCCAACCTACTCAGTTATTGACTTCTCTCACTTTCCTTCTTTTATCAGATTAATCTTTTTGTCCCGTGTCAAAGAAAAATTAATCTTTTTGTCTCCTCTCCTTTCCCATGATACAAGTACTGTTGCAGGGTTGACTCAATGTACCTCTCTAGAACAAAAGTTTTGTCCTTTCTCATTGCTACAGCAAGAACGATGGGAAGTTCGTTCAATGCGTATCTTCTGCAACAAAGGAAGGAAATCGAGTGTACTAGCTAAGCTAGGTTAATTACTTAATGTCCAAGTTTGATGAACCAACTTTCTCAAAACAGATTGTGCTCTCTGGATCCCCCTGATGCAGGTAAGTAAACATGGTTCATATCCCCATCCATCAAATCAGACTTTACAAAATTTTGCTCAACCGACTTAATTACAACCTACTCTGTTTGAGGAGTAATACTAGCATGCTAGTGTTTTTTTTTACCAATCCGGCTACAGTGCTCACATGAACTCTGTGAGAACGTGCTCGCCGTGTAAGAGTGTAGTATAAGATCCAACCTAACTCTGATACAATGTCAATCAACCACGGAAATCAAGAAAGAAAAAGAGAAGACACAATGTTTACGTGGTTTTCATGTTCAGTATGAACACAACTACTCCATGGAGAGCAACCATATCTCAGTCAATCTTATTATCGTCAAGAAAATTGTAACCCTAATACATGCCGAACAAAACATATATATATATATAGCTAACCCTAGCTCTACTAATATATTGTATGTACAATATATCCCTAAACGGGATATACATTAATAATTGGGACCAATTGGTTTATAGCACTCGCAAGCATTGAATCACGCATTTCGTGCTTTATAGATCGTTGGATGGAAATTCTCATTGATTCCATCCAAGTGTCGTGAAGCTTCCAACGAACGTGCAATTGCGAGTAGTAATCCATTTAACTCTTCCCACAAGAAAAAAAAAAAGAAAAAAAAGAAGAAAATTCCAACTGCTCAAAAAATCCCAAGGTACGGTAGGGATGATTTTCACATTGGATTTGGTGGGTCATATGTATCATGGCTCCATACCTGGATAATAAGTAAATAGGGTCACGATCTAGGTCACCAAGTGGTGAAGTAAGGTTATTTTTATCAAGAATCAATTGATCCAAATAACTTGTATTATTAGTAGAAGTTCAGTAATAAATTTTACACCACACTAACAATTGTTTCATTTCGAAAATTACAATCAATATACATCATGTTGTGTTGTTAATAATGCAGTCAAAATCGCAATTCTACTTAGAAGCGGAAATGGGGTATAATTGTAAAGCGTAGAATCAAAGCGTAAAAACGTAAGTTTTTGACGCATACTGTAAAATAACGAAAATGTGTTAAGTACGACATATACTATGTAAAATATGAGTGAACATAATTTAGATAAGTTAATAAATACCTGTAAGACCATCTACAATGGGGTGCTAAAAATTAGTGCCAAAGTGCCAAATTTGGCACTCAATAAAGTGCTTTTGCTCCAATGGAGTAGAGCCAAATGCCAAAGTGCTATATTTGTGATTTTTTGAAGTGTTAGTTTATTGTACATTTCATTGCTTTATTTATATAATTTTGTAATTGTTTTTATATAGTTAGTCATAATTAATTAAACCGAATATTTTGATATAATTTTTTAAAAAAATTTTGATAAGTTTTTTTTCCGATGATGAATATTATGTCATCAAAGACGAAAATACAGTGGTTGGTGGCAATGACCACAGATTTATCACATGTTCGTCAGAATGAGTTGTGCCGTCAACCAACTTTAAACATAATGTCTTGTTCCATCAATTGTTCATCCAACTTTAATCAGAGTGAGTTGTGTCATCAACTGTTCATCTAACTTTAAACATGACTGAGTTGTTCCATCAACTATGCATCCAGCTTTAATCATCCAACTTTAATCACATTGTTGCAGAAGGAATCTTTTCATGTTCCTATAAATGAAAGCTTCACTTGGTCATTCACCATTCAACCTTCTTCACATTATCTCAACTTCCCACTTCTTTCTACACACCAACAATTCCTTATGTAACATGAGTTCCCCTGGTAGAGAAGCTGATGACATGGAATGGGAAGAGGAGCGTCGACGACATCGTCAACGTCAACAAGTGATGATGATGTATGGAGGTATGATGCTCCACCAAGAGGCATCATCCTCTCGCCATCATTCATTCTCACGAACACCAGTGTTTCGTGATAAAGAAGAAGCACACATCCGCTTGATGCAAGATTATTTCAACCCAAGTCCAACTTATGATGCTAGGTTGTTCAGAAGGCGATATCGGATGCCCCCTTCCTTATTCAACCGAATCATGAAAGATGTTGTTCAACACAACTCCTACTTCAATTGGAGCTACGATGTTGTAGGTCATTCCTCATTTTCACCACATCAGAAGCTTACTAGTTCCTTGCGAATGCTTGCTTATGGATGCTTGGCTGACTCTCTAGATGAGTATTGTCGAATGGCCCAGACCACCACACTAGAGTGCCTGAGGAAATTCTGCTCGTCCATCATCAACATCTACAGTCATGAGTACTTACGAGCACCAAATGAGGAAGATCTTCGCCGCCTTCTTCAACACAGCAATCGACGTGGCTTCCCAGGTATGATGGGCTCCATTGACTGCATGCACTAGGAGTGGAAAAATTGTCCAACTGGGTGGGCGGGTCAATATACTGGATACAAGGGTAAACCAACCATTGTCCTTGAAGCTGTGGCGTCATACGACACATGGATTTGGCATGCCTTCTTCGGAAATCCTGGATCACACAACGACATAAGCACTCTTGGAGTATCCCCACTTTTCGATAGAGCAGTCAATGGACAACTCCCAAAAGTTAAGTATACGGTTAATGGCCACACTTACGATCAATGTTATTACTTAGCTGACGGGATTTATCCAGAATGGTCTACATTTGTGAAGACTATTACTGCCCCCAATAACCAGAAGAAGAAGTTGTTTGCAAATGCCAAGAGGCATACAGTAAAGATGTTGAGAGAGCCTTCGGCATACTTCAAGAAAGATGGGCCATTGTCAAAGGATCGAGTCGTGTGTGGGATGTGCAGACAATGGGAGAAATTATGCTAACATGTATTATTCTGCACAACATGATAGTGGAAGACCAACAGAACAACGGGGAAGATGCACTAGCTATGATGGGTCAATACGATACTCATTCAGATTTCACAGTGGATCCACCGGATCATGATATGCCGACACTCATGTCTTACATGGCAAGTCATGACAGAATCCGTGATCGTCAAGGACATCACTCATTGAGAGATGATTTGGTTGAGCATCTGTGGGCAAAAGAAGGCGGGGGAGAGTAGGAATATGTTGTGTCTTAAGTTTAATGAATGTGCTTTAATTTCTTTTTATGTAGTGTTTGAAATTTAGTATTTTTCCTTTGAGTATTTTGACTATTGTATTTTCTTGTCTTTTTAGCTCAAAAGTGCAATGCTCTCATAAATAATGTAGTTCCATTAATAATTTAAAAATACACACCAAAATGACGCATACATCAAACCAACAATTCAAAGTACTTAAACATTAACATAAACATTAAACAATAGACCATACTTAAAGATAAAAAATCAACAATATAACATACATAAACCCAAAGACTCTCAAGTGTCATGGAAAGGGGCTATGTGAGTCGTCCCCTAGGCTTGAAGTTGGATACTCTTGGTAAGAGGCCACAATATCATCCTTCTGCCTTTGGTACCATGCTCAATTTTGAGATAAGTCTATATTTATTATCTTCTCCTCGTGCATAATCTTTTCCCTTGCTTCCTTTGCCTTCTCGCGTTCCTCTCTTGCCTTTTCGCGTGCCTCCCTCAACTCAGCAATTGCATCATGTCTTGCATTACTTGTCGCCATATCCTCCATAGTCTTTTGGAAAGCCTCCATTGTAGAATTTCCATCCGCACCTCCTCTTTTGTTCTTCTTTTGCTTATCTCTACCTTCGGGACGACGGATCACATAAGGATGACCACTTGCTTGAACTCCAGATGGCTTGGATGATGAAGATCCATCCATTGGTGGAATGTCTTGTACGGGGGCATGAAATTGTTCCATGTATTTTGGACACTTTTCAAGTATTTCCCAACATGATGCGAATTTGAAATCTGTTTTGGTTTGAGCTCTGAAAAGAGCATGAGCATGAACAAGCTGGACAAGTAGTTCAAAAAAATGTAAGTAAATATAAACTTGATTAAATAAAAAGTTTAGAATAAAAATAATAAATATAAGAATTTTACTTACCACGTCGCTTTGATTGGATCCGCTCATTGGTGATGCATTTGCTCTCTTCAACACTCCATTCCACACCGTACAATGATGGTTAATCTTCTGCCATCTTGATTTCACCCCACTATCGGAACGATAAATTCCCGTGCCTTCATTGTTGAATGCGGCTGTAATTCGAGCAATAAACATCGGATTAGATTGATAACGACCGACAGCACCATCCTCCGATATTTGAATCCAAAGTCTGGCTAATTTCTTATCTTCATCATCGGTCCAATTGGGTTGACGAGTAGCCATGACGAGAAGTTGGAGAGGAAGAGAAATGTAGAGAGAAAGAGAAATGTAGTGAGAGATTGATATTTGATGAGAGAGAGAGGAAAACGTAGTTGTTTTGTAATTAGAAGTGAAGTATGTGGTGATATTTATAGAGAAAATTTAAAAAATATAGCTGTTGGGACAAAAAATAGCTGTTGGAGGAGAAAATAGCCGTTGGGGCGAAATTGGTGACCAGTGGAGAAGTTTTTCATGGGCTGATTTGTAGTTTGTCATCACAAAAAAAAAAAAAAAAGGAAGGGACGCGCGCGTGGGAAGCAGGCGACCCCTTTCCCCTTCCCCTCGCGTTCCCTTCTCCCCACCTCCCTGCAATGACAACTTTCACTTTTAGCACTTTTTGTTTTTTGTGAGCCAAATTTGGCTCCCAAAACCTTAGAATTTAACACTTTGACTCTTTAGCTTTTGCCATTGCACCCCAAAAGTGCCAAAATTTGGCAATTTAACTCTTGCATTGTAGATGGTCTAATTCATGTCTAAAGTAAAGAAACTCATAGCATCTTAACAATAAGTTCATAAACATATATCTTAATAATAAACTACTTTCCCCTCTATGCTAATGAATTTGGGAAGGGCCTAGATTGTACATGGGCGTTGGGCCGTGCTTGGGCCGGCACACCACGGGCACTCTTCGGCCCATTTATTTCGTGCCGTGCTTGGCACGGCCCGTCAGTTTTCGTGTCGTGTCATGCAAGCCCATTTGTTAACTTTGCTCAGCCCGGGCACGGTTCGAATCGTGTCGTGCCTATTTGTGCTCGTGCCATGCTCGTATTCGTGTTTAATGAAAAGGGCGAAAACAAAAGAGAGAATGAAAAAGAAGGTGAAAATTGGACGGGGGAAGATAGTATTAACCGATAATGTTTGAGAAAAGTAACAAATAAGGGGAAAAAGAAAATTGGAAGTATAACGAGTGTGATTTGGCTTTGTTTAATTCTTTGTCCATTTTTACTTATGTTAGTAATTACGTATATATCTTTATGACACTTCTAACAACAAAAAATAATTATTTTTCTACTTGTGTTTTTGTAATATTGAACCTATAATTCTTTTTATATTTATTTTTTATCAAATAAATATTATTTCCGTGCCATGTCCGTTCTTATACTCAATAAAGCCTCGTAAATATTAGGCTCGACACGGCTCACTTATATACCGTGTCGTGTCCGTGCTCGTGCCCATGAAGTTTAGGCCCGGCACGACCCATAAATTATTCGTGTTCATGCCAGGCTGACCCATTTATTTCGTGCCCGTGTTCGTGCCGTGCTGTGCTAGCCCGTTCGCGGCACGGCTCGGTGCCCACATACAGCCTAGATGGTGAATTAGATTACTTTATTGAAGCTAAGAATGCACCCAAGTACCTGATATGTATATTTTAATCTCAAATATATAATGTTTTTTTGTGATTAACCTTAAAATATACTTTTCATAATTATTTTCATGAATAGAATACTCATTTAGTGAACTAGAAGCGGAAAACGTAAAGCGTTTTGGTGAACCAGAAGCGTAAAATCGTAAACTTTTAAGCTTTAAAGCGCATTTTAGTCCTGATTTTATACACTAAAGATTTTATATGGAAACGAAAGCGTTTTGGGACCTAAAAACGTAAAACCGTAAGTTTTTAGTTTTAAAACGCGATTTTGAGTGCATATGTTGTAATGATCGTCATTCTCTTATGATTTCTATCTATTTATTGTTTACTAACATTTAGGGACCAAGGGTTGAGTATTTAATTCTGTCTCATTATATGTGGAGATAGATCTGCCCGAGTTGTATTTTGGAATAATTGTGGAATTCGAGTATTTATTGGAGTTTTTAGCAGTATTTTGATTATTTAGAAAAAATAGAAGTAGTTAAGAAAATTATCGTGTTTTATATATCCTAAGAATGACAATGAGGCAGGTCTGGGGCGGGTATCATGATACTCATACCCGTTCTATGGCAGGTCGGGTTTAGGTCGAGTAATTTATCATGCGACGCGGGTCGGGGTAGGTCGACCCAATGAGTATGCAATTTATATGGAAAGCATTAGAAATATTCATTATTTTCATTATAAGACCAAAAATAAATCATACTATGATAAAATATAGTTAAATTATTGGAGAAATTGAGATTCTCACTAATTTATAACTTTATAATAGCTAAAATATGATGTAATAAAAGGAAAATCGTAAGTAAATTAACTAAAATTACATGTGATTTAGGCAAAAACGGGTCGAGAATGGGGCGGGTCAGGGCAGGTCGGGTCGATAAGAATACTCATACCCGTCCCAAAACAAGTCGAAATTGCCATCCCTAATATATCCTCTAATTGTGGAAGAGGAATCGACAAGCACTAACAAAACATAATTTATCTAAACTTAGTTTTCATATGCAATGAGTAGTTACATAAATGCAATTGATTTTGCAATTTCAAAAACCCATGTTATGTCATGTTATTTAGCATTGGGAAATTTCAAGACCAATGTAGATCCTCTAACAGTCGATCAAGTTTTGCTTGAAGAGTCTTTCTTCTAAGTAGGAATCGCAGTAGAACCTGAATCCGCGAGTACCCCACCCGAACCAATCCGGTCAACGCGGGTAAAATCAGCTTTGACGAGATGCGGGCTGGGTTTGGGTTTAAACCCGTCATACTTTTTGCTGGTTGGGTTTGGGTTTATCCATATCCAACCCGTGGATACTCGCACCCAAGTCCATACCTCCCACGAGTCACGACCCACAGAACCCTTAACTAATTAACTATAATTTCTAAACTAATTCCTTTTACGTTCAATAAATCATATTGATGTGGATATTTATCTATAATATTGAACAATTGGTATGAATGATTTGTTAGTTAGTGTGTATGTAATAGACAATAGTAGTGAAAACTAGTGTAATTGCATCTTTATACATGAACCTAGGGGTGAACAAACATACCCGCAAACCGACCCACCCGTCCAATCCGACCCAACCCACCCGTATTTATTGCTAAAACGAAGGTTTTGGGTTGGGTGAGAGTTTTCTTTTGTACAACCCGCCTCTTTTGGGTTGGGTTTGGATTTTGGATTACACAACCCGTAGAAACCGACCCAACCCGTGTTCCAACTATTAGTATGAGTTCAGATCTAAAAAATATTTATGTAGTATATAGTCATATACTTATGAGAAAATTAAGATATCTCGCCATGGTTTTCTCTCATGGTCTCCCTAATATAATGCATTCTTCGACTTAAAGTTTAGATATAAATTGAATATAGTTATGATTCACGTAATCCTTTTTCTTGTGTACAATTTTAATAGAATAACATATGATGAATGCGTTTGTTTATAACATTTTTAGCCTATTTCAACAAATATCGTGAAAAAAACAAGACATATGTTGAAGTAAATCACATTTTAGTAAAATTTAAACAACATTTGTGAATTTTCATACCTTTCACCTTGGTTCATTCGTTTGAAATTTTAATTAGTTATAAAATATTTTTATGATGTAGAATAATTATATATTTTATGTTGGGTTGGGTTTTTACTTAAAAATATCGTCAACCCGACCCAACCCAATTAGAAACAAACCGTAGGGTTTAAAATTTTTTGGGTGGGTTTGGGTTTGATATTTCCTAAACCGTAGTGCATGGGTCGGGTGATTAAAATGAGTAAACCCGAACCACCCGACCCATGTACACCCCTACATGAACCCATGGGTACCCATGAACCTGCGGATACTGTCACGGACATAGACTTTCGAAGTCCGTGCGGTGTCTTGAGGTGCACTCATTCCTAAAGACCAGCCTCTCTGCATACGCATGAAAACTAGTTTCGCCCTGCCTTGGGCTCATCAGGGAGATGGCAATAACCTCCGACCAGTTGTGCCTTCTCTTGCAACGATCCCCTTCATAGCCACATCCTGAGTCAGCCAGAAATGATGCACAGGAAGACAACGTCTTATCGCTAATGTCGCCCCCTTTACCCCTCTCGTGGCAAGATGACCAGATGACAGCGTTCTTCAGACGATCAACACGGTCACGACATTTCGTGCCGTGACATTCTCCACCACTCATAATGCAGCACGTCCTCGTGCTGGTGAAGAACTTCTCTTTGCAACATGTATTGCAACACTCGAACTGATTGTGGGCTTTCGCATATGATACCATCCTCTAATGGACAGGCTCCGGTCGCGTCTCTCGCGCTAGCTCGCTGTGCCCCGTGCACATACCGCTTCGTCCCTCGACATCAACCTTCACTCTTCGCTTCTGCTGCGCTAGTACCTCAGTCGGCCTTCACCCTACGCTACTCCCAGCGTTTGTACCTCAATCGACCTTCACCCTACGCTCTCGCTAGCGTCAGTTCTTCGGTTGAACGGCATTCTCAGCCGCTGCATCTTCAGCTTGTCGAGGTCCCCCACAACGGCGCAACATATGTGTATCTGCATCCGGACCGCCTCATATGCACACCTAGGACCGCCTCTTATTCGGGCATAGGGTCGGCCCATACCCGACCTATGCCGTACTGAGAGAGGAACTAGGCTCTTCAGCCTAACCACCACTTGTCACGGACATAGACTCCCGAAGTCCGTGCGGCGTCTTGAGGTGCACTCATTCCTCAAGACCAGCCTCTCTGCATACGCATGCCAACTGGTTTCGCCTTGCCTTGGGATCATCAGGGAGACGTCAATAGCCTCCGACCAGTTGTACCTTCTCTTGCAATGATCCCCTTCATAGCCACATCCTGACTCGGCCAGAAACGATTCACAGGCAGACAACGCCTTATCGCTAATGCCGCCCCCTTTACCCCTTTCGTGGCAAGATAACCAGATGGAAGCGTTCTTCAGACGATCAACACGATCACGACATTTCGGGTCGTGACAATACCCAGCGGGTTGGGTTGGGGTTGAGTTTTCCAAATCCAAAGGATTTTACCGCGGTTTTTTTATTTTTTGTGGATAAATCCATTGGTTTGGGTTTGAGTTTGTGATAGAACCCGGATGATTGGGTTCTATCTAGGGATTGGGACTGGGGCAGATCAACTAGGGATTGATCTTGGGATGAACAGAAGTGGAGGAAGAAGGGGATTTGGGGTGGGACAAGAGGAAGAAGGAGGGGGAAATGAGTTGGCCGCGCGGCGTCCTTGAGAGAGGGAAGGGAGAGGGAAGAGAGAGAGGGGCAATTAGGATTTAGGTTTATTCTTGCTTAGTGGCATAATCCCACTTACAAGTAATTTATATATAAATGGACAATTACCAACTACTACCCGACTTATCACTGTTTCCCCAAAACAGCCCAATTAATCCGAAATAACGAATAACCGATAATTAATCAAAGTACTAAAATGCAAGTTTCTATCATCCCCGCTTCCTTCGAAAATCAACCTTGTCCCCAAGGTTGCTTCTCGAGCTCACTGGGTCGCATCCACTCCATTCCCGGCGTCCTCGATCGCGTCTTCCGCTTCATCTTTCCAGCATCCGACTAACATCATCAGGTCTGGCTTCGGGCATTGATGACCAATGGTGAACCGGCCATCACAATTGAAGCACTTTCCCTCCCGCCTCTTTTGCTCGATCTCTGCCAGAGACAGTCGCACGAACCCCTTCGGTATGGGCCGCAGTCCCATCCTAGCCACTGGCGTCGTGCCTCCGCTCCCGGTGTTAGTTCCCGTTGCATTTCCCGCCGCCGTTCCTCCACTAGCTCCACTGCTTCCTCCACCTCACTTGACTTCGGGTAACGGCCTATGGTGCTCCTCCAGCTGGCAAGTTCCTCCTCTTTATGACCTGCAAGACGAAAAGAAGCTTTCAAGGAATCTGGCTCAAATACTCTGACCGCTGCTGCTATCTCGGGCTTGAGGTCCGCCATGCACAGCCCCACCAATGTGTCCTCCGGGACTCCCTTGCACTGGTTTACCAGCTTGAAGAACTCAGCGCGGTAGTCGGCCACAGTGCCCCCCTGCTTCAGCTTTGCCAACTGCTCCGGGGCCCACCCTTCTGACTTCCCGAACTGGTAGTGGAGCTCCTCCTGAAACATAGGTCAGGTGATCAAGGTCTCGGCCGCTGCGTAGGATCTCTCCATCCACTCCCACCACTGGAGCGCATCACCCTCCAAATAAAATGATGCCAGATAGGCCTTTCTCTCCTCAGGAATCGGATGGTTTCTAAACCACCTCTCAGCTGCATACAACCAAAGACTTGCATCCTCTTGCCCATTGAATTTTGGAAACTCAATGGTAGGAGACTTGGCTCAAAAAACCACTCCATCAGCTCCTTCATAGTTAATACAGTACGACCCATACCTCCACGGCTGCCCATACGAAATTTCTTGCCCCCGGCTCGGATTCTCATGCCTGTCGTCACTCGGGTAGCCGCCTGGCTGGCCCTCATACCCACCCGGCGCATAGGGTGCCCCATGCGTGCCCTCCTAACCGGTTGGTCCCCTGCTGTCCGCCCTTCTTGGTTGCTGATTAGAAGGACTCGGACGATGTCCGGTTCGACCCACCTCGGACCGACCCATTCCGGCCCGACCAGGTCCCGTCCGACTCACCTCGGTTTGACCAGTATCGGCCCGCCCCATTCCGGTCCGACCTACCTCGGCCCCGCCCGCTACGGTCCGCCCTGCAGGAGCCGACCCCATCCGGCCAACCGGGCCCCCTCTGGTCCGCCTCCGGTCCAGCCCACTACGCCTGTTGATCCGCCAGGCTGAACTCGTCATCTTCGGGCTCATCATCCACGCCCAACCACCCCAGCCCATTGGCGCCTCTTGCATAGTGGCCCACCATCTCTGGCCCAACATTCATTGGAGGTCCTTCCGTGTAATAGCCTGGCATCTTGGCCTTCCCCTTGCGGGCCGCGATCTCCTAGGTCGTAGGCGTAGGCAAAAGACCCGGGCCCGCACCCACTACTGCCTGCACTGGGCCCGCTCTTGTTCCGCCCCCACTCACGCCCTGCCCGGGTTCGGCGGCCGCCTCTAGCGCCGCCCCCCTTGCCACCACCGCCGGCGCCTTCGCCGCCACCTCCGGCTCTGCGCCTCTGGCCGCCGCCGAGTCTTCGTCGTTGACCGGGTGACCTCCGCCTGCCGCGACTCCCGCGGCCGACCCAGCGCCTCCGGCCGCGCCGCCACTGCCGCCTCCGCCGCGCCCCAGGGCCTCTGCCAGCATCTCCTTGATCTCGCTTATTGCGAGCCACAGCTTCTGCGAGTCCGCCTCACGGGCCCGCTCGCCCTTCAGTTTGGACCGGCGCTCCTGCTCCACTGCCTCCACCATTTTGTCCTAGTCGGTGCAAAGCTCCTCACCGATCGTATCGTCGACCAGCTCCCCATCCCGCGGACGGGGAATGACTCAATCCTACTGTCACTCTAGAAAATGGCCAAGTGCAACCACTTCCTAAAGCGTAGTATAGCGGGTTTGGGTTTTATTGTCAACCCGGGTCCTAGATGTGATGACTACTCGGTGAATTCTTGTTATTTAGCGGTGAACTTTTAGTGCAACTCAAGCAAACAAAAACACAAAGCAAGTAAACGGTTGTTGTCAAGTCAAGAGAGATCACCCGGATATGGATCCCCCTAGACTGCAGTTAAGTCGGATTGCAATTTACCAAGTTCAGTTTTCATGAAAGTTATACTGCGGAAGGTTCTCAATTAGCCTGAAGTCTCGACTAAAGGTCTCCAGACCCTCTCAATCTGAGTCTCTAGCGGGCGACTAACCTCCACCGGAGTAAACAGATTGAGGCCCTAACGAACCAAACCTCCACTACCGAATTGAATTCGGTACAGAATAGCGAATTGGCTCCTCGACTAAAGTCACCAATTCGCCACCTTCGATTAAGGGTACTCTATCAACCTAGGCAGATATTCTCATTCTAGGTCAAAGCAGAAACAACAGGAATTTGATCAGGATTCAAGTCATTCAATCATTCAAACCTCAATCGAATATAATCAATTCACAAACTCTGTACTTGGGTTCATACAATCAGACCTAGCATACAAATCTAGGGTTCCCCATACCCAGATGAATGGGGGAACTACTCCATAGAGAAAGAAGCAAAAGCAGATTCAGACGCGGAAATCATACTGTGAAGATGGTTTCCTGCTCCTGGACGTTTAATCGCACTTCTCCAAGCTCAAACCGGGCTCCAATGGTGATGAAGATCGATCTATGGCGCTTGGGAACTCTGGTTCGTCGCTTTCTCTCTCTAGGTATCGCTTTCTCTCTCAAAGACTCGGATCCCTCTGAAAATTGGCCTTCTTTCTCTTTTATCAGCTTCCATCGCGTATTTAAGGGTTCGACCGGGTATTGTCCAAAACGCGCCGTTTCATTAAAGGGGAAAATCCCCGGTCTGTCCTCATAATCCCCGACCGGGGATTTAAGGCATTTGCCCGGGCCCCCCTCTGTTTCTCACGGGTGCCGAAAACGATAAATACCCGGTCGGGTATTTTGCCACCTGACCGGGTATTTTCCTCCTGCAGCCCCCTTCGACACAACTTCGCTCCTTTCGACCCAGAACTTGTTTCTCCGCCTCGATTCCAACGTCGGGACCTGAAATATGACATAAACACACACCCTAGCGTGAAATCGGCTTAAAACACTAGAATCCACATCTCAAACGGCTTCAGAAAAGGGGTGAAAACATGTGTAAATATCGGTCTATCAAACTCCCCCACACTTAACCGTTTGCTTGTCCCTAAGCAAACCTAACTCAAACCAATGCAGCTCTCCAGACCTCTATAGCAACAAACAACCTCGATCGTAGGTAGAGGACTTCCTAGATCATATAGCAACTTACGAGGTCAACCGACACACAAGTCATCTCATAACTTTTTCGGCGAGAGCACTAGTCCCGAGTCGGCATCATGGCAAATAGTGAACAGAGGACAAATGAATCGTGGATGAAGAGACTCTCACAAACAAAAGATCATGGACTCACATTAATTCAAGGTGCTCGATTTTCTTTGTGAACATGGTTGGAACCCTTTTCTTTCTTCTTTTTGCTTGTTTTTCTGTTTTTCTTTTTTTTTCACGGGTTCCAACCTGTTTCTGCAGAAAACGGGGGCTCCCACCTAGCAAAGGTTTTGCGGGAGCCCGGCTCTTACCGGCCATGCCAAGAGCGGGTGTCTCGAGCCTCGTGCGGGGGAAAGACATGTAAGGGGGCTGGAGGTAGTAGGTGGAAATTGGGAACGGATTCCCGTCTCCCCTTACACACTTTCGCCCTATTCGCACGGGAGACGTTATTTTAAAGCACATTTTGAGCACCTGTTACTTTCAAAACATGATACAAGAGTCCATGACAGGCAGAGAGTCCACAACACCACACAATTCAAGGGTCCTAAGATCACTAATTCACTCAATCAACCAACACAATATGAAGAAGAAATGAGACTTCTTAAATGCATCAACATCCTCCATAGTGCTACACCACCTCCCTAGGTTGCAAATCACTACAGAGACTGTCAATTCAAAGCATACTGAGCAGGCAATTGCAAGGAACACGTACTTGGAGCCCTCAAATTTAAAAATTTGGACAGTGGACTAGGCTCCAAGCACACAAACAGAGCTAATGCAGTCAAAAGATAAACATCCCCCCCACACTTAAGATCGACATTGCCCTCAATGGAGAAGAGGGAAGGAAAGGGGAACGATGTTACCGGTGTGCACAGACTGCAGGAGACTGGAAATGGACCAGTCGGCATGGGACGGACTGGAGAGAGGACCAGTCGGGAACACAGGCAGAGCTAAAAGAGATCAAAAAGCTCAAACACATACGTTAGGTCCAACGGTCAGCCCAATAGTACAGCATCCAAAATGACAAGAAAAAGAAACAAAAACCGACACAAACAGACAGTTCGCATGCTGACAAAGATAAAAACTCTCAAAACATGCCCCTAGGGCCCTCCGAGACCGGAGAAATCAATCTGATCCATAAGGTCGTCGACGCCATCATCCGGTGGGTGCCGTGGCGGTGAATGCTCCCACCGGGTAGTCCAGTGGTGCTCCTCTGGAGGGTGGCAAGCCTGGAGCAGATGCTCGGAATACTCCATCAGACGGCGGCCTCGGTCTCTCTCCCGCTCGATGAGAGCAGTAGTGACTCCCATGTGGGTCTCCAATCGGCCAAGGCGCTCATCAACGCCCGTCATCCTGGACCGGTGCTCGGCCTGGTGGGCCGAGTACTGCTGGTAAAACTGGACCTGATGGTCCATGAGCTACTGGTTCTGAAGACCGAGCTGCTGGAACTGGAGCCCCATTTGCTGGAACTGCTCCGTGAAGAAGTCCATCGACGGACCAGAAGGACCAGAGGAGGACTCACCTCGCACTGGTCTCCGTCGAGGCTGAAGGTCCCCAGGGGGGGAGAGCGAGGGCTCCGGCTCATCAGCATCCATAGCGCCATCATCATCATCATCAGCATCCTCATCTACCTCCTCGCCCGAGTAGTTCGCATCCTCCTCGTCCGAGTCAAGATCAATCACCCCCTCGGGGGGCATAGAAAGCCCATCCACCCAGGTGCGGATGTCATCAGTGGCCAGGAGGCGCGCGTTGTGGAGCACGTCCCGGCTGAGGGGTGCAGAGCCGCCCATCACGGTCGCATTGTGAAGCCCCTGAAAGCTGATGTCGAAATGCCTCGCCAACCGTGTGATCAGGGGACCACAGAAGAGGTGAGTGGGATGCCCGCGGATCCGGAAGAAAGTGAGGGCCACGAAGGATCCCAGGTGGAGCATGTGCTCCGGGTCCCCCATCGAGTACATGGCATACAACACCCGCTTCGGGAGCTTATGCGAACCGGTGGCGTTGGGGACGATGGATCGGGTGATCAGCAAGTTCAGGATGTGCCATTGCGGCTTGAGGGTGCTGACGGAGGTCTGGCCAGCATCGAAGTAGTCGTAGCCATGGGCGCGCCTGGCTATCCTGCGGTAGAAAGCATCCTGGTTCCAGTCGGTCGGGTGGGCAACCTCGATCTCATGGGCATCAAAGGGGTGGTAATCAATCCCCAGAGCGTGGGCCAACCCGTCGATGGTCAGCTCCCTGTGGTGGCCACCCATCCGGAATGTCACTGCATACTCGTCCCGGGCCATCATGCGGTCATAGTGAAAGGTGGTGTAGAACTCCCACACCAGCTCCGTGTAGGTAGGCTCGTCGATGGTCAGCAACGTCCGCCAGTCGCGGTGACTGATAGCGGCGCTGAGCTCCTGCAAACAGTGGAGCTGCTCGAACACCGCCCACTCGAGGTGGTGGTGACGCTCCGGTTTCCCCCGGATCACCTTGCGGAACTGATCCGCATACTCCGCGTGCAGGCGCAGATCCTGCACAAAGGGATGGTCCTGCGACATGTTCCTGCAAAATCAAAACACCATAGGTGGAGCCAAGAAAACTGGTCAGGACCAACAGCATGGGTTCATCACTTCCCCCACATTTAAGGTCATCTAGGCTAACAATGGTACGCACAGCTGGTTGCATCACAGGCGACGCAACCGGAATCATGCAAGAAGCACAGAACCAATCAGATTCACGACAGGGCAGCACATACCCCACAGATAAACTATGCAAGCCTAAGGCATCCCCCACCCTACTCTAGTCCAGGCATGCAAACACAGTTCTCGGTCCTACAGTCTACAGTTCGATTCTCCAGAAAAAGAGTAAGTAATAAGACACACACCTGGAAACTCAAGTGGAACTGTAGTGCGGACACGAGAAAAAGGGGAAGGACGCGAGGAGGGGCCAAAGAAATCGGCTGAGGGGTCGCCGGAAAGTGGCCGGAAACCCGCCGGAAAGTCGCCGAAAATTGACCGGCGACGGTGGCGGTGGCCGGCGGCGACGGCGGCGCGGCGGCCGGCGGCGGCCAAAGAGGAGAGAGGGGAGAGGAAATGAGAGTAGAGAGAGAAGGGATTTTGGAAAAAATGAGGGTAGAGAGAGAAATGACCGGGGGTTTCCTTTTAATAGGAAAAATACCCGGTCGGGTATTGTCGAGTCCACGACCGGGGGTTTTTGGCAAACGCTGCGTATAAGGGCAAAAATCCCCGGTCCCTCGCCAAAAATACCCGGCCGGGTATTTTTGGCGGGAGATCGGGGAATCCCTAAACGCCGCGTTTCACAGCAGGGAATTCCCCGGTCTCAAGCCAAAATTAATACCCGGTCGGGTATTTTTGGCCTGAGGTCGGGGATTTGCCTTTTTTTGCCCCGGAAGGCAGAAGGGGGCCCGGGCACGAGCCAAAAATACCCGGTCGGGTATTTTGGCTCATGACCGGCTATTTTACCCTTCCGGCCAAAATTCTCATTCGTCCCAAAATCGTGACCTCTCCTGCACGAAAACACCAAACCGAGGCATCACAGATGACCGAACTTCACGACAGACATGCGACTGACTCGACACGACACCAAAAACTCAGAAAAAAGGGAAAAGAAAATGCAAACCGTGGTGGGGTTGCCTCCCCACAAGCGCTTCTTTACCGTCTTTTAGCTGGACGCCCATGGCGGAACTAAGGGTCCGCGAGTTCCACCACCAACTCCGCACGTTCGACCTCGTCTCCTAGGTAGAGTTTGAGACGATGGCCATTCACTTTAAATGGCTCAGTCTGCGGGTTGGCAATCTCGATAGTGCCATACGGGAACACCTGGGTGACCGTAAACGGTCCAGACCACCGGGAGCGGAGTTTTCCGGGAAAGAGCTTCAGGCGAGAGTTATAGAGGAGAACTCGATCACCAACCTGGAACTCTTTCGGACCCGGAACCGGGCATCGTGCAGGCGCTTGGTGCGCTCCTTGTACAGCCGGGTGTTCTCATAGGCGTGGTAACGCCACTCTTCCAGCTCCAACATCTGCATCTTTCGCTCAATACCTGCAACACGAACATCTAAGTTGAGCAGGTTAAGGGCCCAGAAGGCCTTGTGCTCTAGCTCCACGGGCAAATGGCATGCCTTTCCATAGACAAGCCGGTACGGTGAAGTACCAATGGGCGTCTTGTAGGCAGTGCGATACGCCCAC
Organism: Linum tenue; assembly: GCA_946122785.1. NCBI lineage: Eukaryota > Viridiplantae > Streptophyta > Magnoliopsida > Malpighiales > Linaceae > Linum > Linum tenue. The sequence continues at coordinate 8,332,250 of CAMGYJ010000003.1, read as the reverse complement.
AGAGCATCATCGAGCTTGGTGGACCAATCTTTGCGGGACTGATCCACCGTTTTCTCCAGGATCCGCTTGAGCTCCCGGTTCGTCAATTCGGCCTGGCCACTGGTCTGGGGATGATAGGCCACGGACACCTTGTGAGTCACACCATAGCGAGACAGTAGTTTATCAAATTGGCCCTGCAAATGGGTGCCTCTATCGCTTATGATGGCTCTAGGTGTCCTGAACCGGGAGAATAGCTGCTTCAAAAAACCACAAACACGTCTAGCATCATTGGTGGGCAAAGCTTGTGCCTCAGCCCACCTAGAGACGTAGTCAACAGCAACCAGAATATAGGTGTTACCAAAAGATGGAGGGAAGGGGCCCATGAAGTCGATACCCCAGACATCAAAAATCTCACAGGTTATAAACACATTCTGGGGCATCTCATCACGGGCAGAGATGTTACCTGACCTCTGGCATCGGTCGCACCTGCGTGAGAAGGCGTCTGCATCCTTGAAGAGTGTGGGCCAGTAAAAGACCGACTGGAGCACCTTCCTCGCCGTGCGGTTTCCTCCGTGATGACCGCCAGTAGGTCCCTCATGACAGTGAGATAGAATGCCCTCCATCTCACTCTCCATAACACAACGACGGATGATCCCGTCGGCTCCGATCCGAAAAAGATGTGGGTCATCCCAGAAGTAGTACTTCAGATCGGAGAAAAACTTCCTCTTGGCGTGAGTTGCCATCCCCTTGGGCAGCTGCTGGCCCACCAAATAGTTCGCAAAATCAGAGTACCAGGGGGTGACACTCTCCACCAAGCACATCATCATCAACCTCTCATCTGGGAAGGAGTCGTCAATCTCCTCCACGAGGTTGTCCGCAGGAGGTGCGTCCAACCGGGAGAGGTGATCAGCTGCAACATTTTCTGCTCCCTTCTTGTCCCGGATCTCATTATCAAACTCCTGCAGCAGTAAGATCCATCGTATGAGCCGAGGCTTGGCATCGGCCTTGCTCATCAGGTATCTAATCGCGGAGTGATCTGTGTACACGGTCACATGGGACAAGACTAGATAGGGGCGAAACCTATCGAAGGCAAACACCACTGCAAGCAGCTCCTTCTCTGTGGTGGTGTAGTTCTCCTGGGCATCATTCAGAGTCTTCGAGGCGTAGTAGATAGGTCGGAAGTGTTGATCTCGCCTCTGCCCCAAAACAGCTCCAACAGCAAAATCACTGGCGTCGCACATCAGCTCAAATGGCAAGGACCAGTCTGGAACAACCATGATAGGAGCCTGGGTGAGCTTCTCCTTCAAGGTGGTGAACGCCGTTGTGCAAGCATCAGTGAACAGGAAGGGGGCATCCTTCTCTAGGAGCTAGGTCAGGGGCAGGGCGATCTTCGAGAAATCCTTGATGAACCGCCTGTAGAAACCTGCATGGCCAAGAAAACTCCGGATCCCCTTAACAGATGTAGGAGGAGGCAGCTTGCTGATAGTCTCGATCTTTGCTCTGTCCACCTCAATCCCCATCTTGGAGATCTTATGCCCAAGAACTATGCCTTCACGAACCATGAAGTGACACTTCTCTCAACTCAGTGCCAGGTTCGTTTCTTCACACCGTTTAAGAACAAGTTCCAGGTTATGGAGACAGTGAGAGAAAGAGTCTCCATAAACCGAGAAGTCGTCCATAAACACCTCCATGATCTCGCCGACCAGACGGTCAAAGATGGCGAGCATGCATCGCTGAAAGGTGGCTGGGGCGTTGCATAGCCCGAATGGAATCCTCCGGTAAGCAAATGTGCCGAAGGGGCAGGTGAAAGTGGTCTTCGCCTGGTCCTCCGGTGCAATAGGGATATGAAAGTACCCGGACATCCCATCCAAGAAGCAGTAGAACTCGTGCCCCGCCAATCTCTCCAGCATCTGATCAATGAACGACAGCGGGAAATGGTCCTTCCGAGTAGCGTCGTTGAGACGCCGATAGTCGATGCAAACACGGTACCCAGTCACCGTGCGCATCGGGATGAGCTCTTTCTTCTCGTTAGGCACCACGGTCATCCCACCCTTTTTGGGCACCACCTGGGTGGGACTGACCCACTCGCTGTCAGAAATGGCGAAGATGATCCCCGAGTCCATCAGCTTCACGATCTCTGCCCGAACCACCGCCTCCAGGTTCGGCGTCAATCTCCTCTGCGGCTGCCTCACTGGTCGCATCTCATCCTCCAGCAGTATCCGGTGCGAGCAAAAAGAGGGGCTGATCCCCCGGATATCTGTGATCTTCCATGCTAAAGCTCGCTCGTACTGCTTCAGCAAGGCCACCAGTCTGGTCTTCTGCTCGGGTGTGAGGGTCGAGCTGATGATAACTGGCAGCTTATTCCCCTCCCGGAGAAATGCATACTCCAAATGAGGAGGGAGGGGCTTAAGCTCCAGCTCTGGTGGTTCCTCCAAGGAAGTGGTGATGCGGGTGGAGGATGAGATCGGTTTAAACAGCCTGTCGCCCTCCAAGAAGGGGCCACTCTCCAATGCGGCTAACTGCTCCGCCAGCTGCGGCTCCTGCAATGCCTGCTCACCTAGCAAAATACAATGCTCAAGAGCATCATCAGTACCCGCACTCGTGATGGCGAGTGCGGTCTCAAAATTGGTAAGCACATCACAGTAGTCTATGTCATCATGCAAATGAGAATGTTTCCCATTGTCAGACACAGAAAAAGTAGCATGTTCATCACCAGCACGCAGAATCAATTTACCACTATGCACATCAATAAGCGCCTTGGCGGTGGCGAGAAATGGTCTACCCAAAATCACAGGCACATCCACATCCTCATTTATATCCAAAATAACAAAATCAACAGGATATGTGAATGCACCAACATTAACAAGCAAGTCCTCAATGATACCCCTAGGATGCACGATAGAACGATCAGCTAACTGAATGCTCATCCTAGTAGCTCTAGGTTCACCTAGGTCTAGCTTCTTAAACAATTTATAGGGCATGACGTTAATGCTAGCGCCTAGGTCCGCCAAGGACTTTCCTACATGCATGCTGCCAATAACAAGAGGGATAGTGAAACTCCCTGGGTCTTTGCGCTTCTCTGGCAGCTTGTTCTGCAGGATGGCAGAACACTCCTCGCTGAGCATCACTGTCGAAAGATCCCCAAGTTTCTTCTTGTTGGTGAGTAGGTCTTTCATGAACTTAGCATACTTGGGCATCTTCGACAGTGCCTCCACGAACGGCATGCTGATGTTGACCTGCTTCAACATTGCCATGAACTTGGCAAACTCTGTCTCCAGCTTGTCTTTATGAAGTCGAGTGGGGAAGGGCAGCTGGGGTGTGTGCTCCTTAACCACAGGTTGTGGCTTGGGAGCAGGTGATGCGCTGCCTTCCTCCACTTCTGCAGTATCAGCTGGAGGTGTTGAAGCAGGTGGTGGTTCGTCTCGCCTGGGCTGGGCAGGAGCAGCAGATATGGTCTTACCACTCCTGGTGGTGATGGCATGGGCGGTCTCTTGAGGGTCGCGAGGATTGGGGAGAGTGGTGGCAAGCAGAGTCCCCGGTGCCCTGGTAGTGTTCTGGCGAGCTTGGAAAGCAGAGTCCCCGAGTCCCCGGCTGCCTCTGCTGAAAGCCACCTGCTGGTGCTGGGAAACCAGGTGGTTTGTTGGTGTTGCTGCTCCAGGCAAAATTGGGATGCTGGCGCCATCCCTCATTGTAGGTACTGCTGTACGGGTCCAGGCGCCGAGCATTGGCGATGAAGTCCACCTGTTCTTCGGGAGTAGAGGACTCACTCATAGATTGACAATCCTCCACCAGGTGATTTGGGCTCTCACACCACTGACACTGAGCTACTGGAGGCGTAGCTAAACCTCGGCCCGAAAGGAGGCTGTTAGGCTGCTTCAATGTCTGCACCAACTCAGCCACCTGCTGCTCTAACCCGGATCTGGCCTCCATAGCATGCACACCCCGGTCCCGGGAATTCCTGCCTCTGTTGTTCTGTCCCCAAGAATGATCTCGGGCAGCCAAGGTACTGATCATCTGGTTCAGCTCGGGTGGAGTCTTAGTAAGGATATCCCCTCCTGGGCATAGAGACTCAATCACCCTCTGGCTGTCTGGGGTGAGGGCACTGTAGAAGTTCCCCACTGTGAAAGCATCGCTGAAGCCATGATGGGGACACTGCCAGAAGTATCCCATGTACCGCTCCCATGCATCACAAAGTGACCCATCTGGCTCTTGGCGGAAGTGAGTGATCTCCCGCTGAATCTCCGTGGTCTTCGATGCCGGATAATACCGGTGCACGAACTTGTCAGCCAGATCGTCCCAAGAGGTGATGGACAAAGGGGGCTGGGTCTCCAACCACCTCTTAGCATTCCCCGCCAGAGAATGGGGGAAGAGGTGAAGGCGGATTGCGTCATCCGGGACACCGTTCAGCTTGAACCCGTTCGTCAGCTGCAGAAAACGGGAAAGATGTACCCGGGCTTCCTTATCCTTCAAACCATGGAACTGGATAGAGGATGTGATGAGTTGAATCCAGCATGGCTTGATCTCGAAGTTTTTTGCAGGAATGGGCGGATAGAGGATGACCGGGCGGATGTCAGCAATCCGTGGAGTATAGTAGTACTCCAAGGTGGGACCCGGTGGTGGTGGATGATGATGGCCAGCTCCCTGGGGTTTGGGTCGTTCCCCAGGATCTGGTTCTGAGGAGGTGGGTTCTGATTGCCTTCCATCTCGTACTCGTCCTCGGAGTCGCTGCTCAATTGGCCGTCCCTGCGCTCCACCATAGCCAGTCTAGCTCGCTGTTGTTTCCGAAGTTGTTTGCAGGTGCGCTCAATCTCAGGATTCAACGGCAGTAAACCTCCCGACTGGCTACGGGTCATGCACTATCTGCACACAATCAAGCAATGCAAACCCGTGAAGGCACAAGTGGGAAAAAACAAAAAACTCAATGCGAAAATGAAAATGCTAAAGTAACAGAAATAACTTTTCTTCAACAACCTAGTCGTCCCCGGCAACGGCGCCAAAAACTTGACTCACTCCTACTGTCACTCTAGAAAATGGCCAAGTGCAACCACTTCCTAAAGCGTAGTATAGCGGGTTTGGGTTTTATTGTCAACCCGGGTCCTAGATGTGATGACTACTCGGTGAATTCTTGTTATTTAGCGGTGAACTTTTAGTGCAACTCAAGCAAATAAAAACACAAAGCAAGTAAACGGTTGTTGTCAAGTCAAGAGAGATCACCCGGATATGGATCCCCCTAGACTGCAGTTAAGTCGGATTGCAATTTACCAAGTTCAGTTTTCATGAAAGTTATACTGCGGAAGGTTCTCAATTAGCCTGAAGTCTCGACTAAAGGTCTCCAGACCCTCTCAATCTGAGTCTCTAGCGGGCGACTAACCTCCACCGGTGTAAACAGATTGAGGCCCTAACGAACCAAACCTCCACTACCGAATTGAATTCGGTACAGAATAGCGAATTGGCTCCTCGACTAAAGTCACCAATTCGCCACCTTCGATTAAGGGTACTCTATCAACCTAGGCAGATATTCTCATTCTAGGTCAAAGCAGAAACAACAGGAATTTGATCAGGATTCAAGTCATTCAATCATTCAAACCTCAATCGAATATAATCAATTCACAAACTCTGTACTTGGGTTCATACAATCAGACCTAGCATACAAATCTAGGGTTCCCCATACCCAGATGAATGGGGGAACTACTCCATAGAGAAAGAAGCAAAAGCAGATTCAGACGCGGAAATCATACTGTGAAGATGGTTTCCTGCTCCTGGACGTTTAATCGCACTTCTCCAAGCTCAAACCGGGCTCCAATGGTGATGAAGATCGATCTATGGCGCTTGGGAACTCTGGTTCGTCGCTTTCTCTCTCTAGGTATCGCTTTCTCTCTCAAAGACTCGGATCCCTCTGAAAATTGGCCTTCTTTCTCTTTTATCAGCTGCCATCGCGATACCCGGTCGAAATACCCGGTCGGGTATTTAAGGGTTCGACCGGGTATTGTCCAAAACGCGCCGTTTCATTAAAGGGAAAAATCCCCGGTCTGTCCTCATAATCCCCGACCGGGGATTTAAGGCATTTGCCCGGGCCCCCCTCTGTTTCTCACGGGTGCCGAAAACGATAAATACCCGGTCGGGTATTTTGCCACCTGACCGGGTATTTTCCTCCTGCAGCCCCCTTCGACACAACTTCGCTCCTTTCGACCCAGAACTTGTTTCTCCGCCTCGATTCCAACGTCGGGACCTGAAATATGACATAAACACACACCCTAGCGTGAAATCGGCTTAAAACACTAGAATCCACATCTCAAACGGCTTCAGAAAAGGGGTGAAAACATGTGTAAATATCGGTCTATCAGGGAACCTCATGCGCGCCATCGCCGAGGGACGGTAGCCCCGTTGCCGTCCCAGCTGCGGCCTGCTCCTGTGCTGCCTTGGTTGCCTTCTCCGCTGAAGTCATGGACTTTGTCAGAACCATCTTGATTGTCTTGTCTGATCGCGAACGTGGCTCTGATACCAAATGATAGAACCCGGATGATTGGGTTCTATCTAGGGATTGAGATTGGGGCAGATCAACTAGGGATTGATCTTGGGATGAACAGAAGTGGAGGAAGAAGGGGATTTGGGGTGAGACGAGAGGAAGAAGGAGGGGGAAAGAAGTTGGCCGCGCGGCGGCCTTGAGAGAGGGAAGGGAGAGTATGGCAGAGGGAGAGGGAAGAGAGAGAGAGAGAGAGAGAGAGAGAGAGAGAGGCAATTAGGATTTAGGTTTATTCTTTCTTAGTGGCCTAATCCCACTTACAAGTAATTTATATATAACTGGACAGTTACCAACTACTACCCGACTTATCACTGTTTCCCCAAAACAGCCCAATTAATCCGAAATAACGAATAACCGACAATTAATCAAAGTACTAAAATGCAAGTTTCTATCAGTTTGACATAACCCGCCCCAACCCGACACATTGCCATCCCTACTTCCGACACATGTACTAGAAGAGCTCCAGAAATTGGCCTGACTAAATGTTTTCGTACATCAAGTTTATCTTGGGGATTCCTTTGTCATGTAAGGAAGTGGTTAACATTCATATGTGAACCTCATCCAACAACTCAAGTTATTAACTCCATGATACTCATAACATTCAACACATGTACTAGAAGAGACATAAATTGGATAGCTAATTGTCATAATAATGTGCCTCTGTTGATGGCATGCTATGCAAATTTTGATGGCATATTGATGGCATGCTATGCAAATTTTAACTCCATGATACTCATAACATTCAACACATGTACTAGAAGAGACATAAATTGGCTAGCTAATTGTCATAATAATGTGCCTCTGTTGATGGTCGATCTCCTGTTTGCTGCTTCTTAGAAATACTAGGCGATCAACGAGGAAGAGATACTGAAGCACAATTAGCAACTTAGGTGTATAAATCAATGGCTGCTTTTTTCACACAAACACCACCAAGATACATCACCAAACAAACAAAAACAGAGATAAAAGTGTAGAAACAAAGGAATAAATAATTACAAACGTGTCACTCCACTCCGAAACCCATCATCATATCTTCGAGTCAGTTACCAGATGAAGAAGATACTATAACATTATACTCACTCAAATGGCGTTGAAACTGCGCCAACCGCGTCTGCAGCTGCAGGATCCCTGCAGCCTTCTGCGAGAGAATTGTATTCAACTTGGCAACGTAATCATGGATCTGGTTGCCTGGCTCCGGCTCGTCAGCTGCAACTAGCAAGTCCATTTCCTGAGCACGCAGGGATAATTATATCAGTTTAAGTATATACTTTGAAGAATAATATTAGCAACAACATAGAATTGCACAAATACGTCGTTTTTTGGTTGACATTGTTGATGTAATGGAGTGTTTTTGGAACTTCATAGGTAATCTTAAAAGCATCATAATGATACAACTAGAATACACGCCATATAAGTCACTTACCTCCTTGACTACGTCGATTGTCTCCTCAACTTGCTGCCGATGTGCAGATATAAGATCTTCCTCTTCCTGAAACCAAATAAACCAACATTTAATGCATAGCCAGAAAAGATGTTGCACATTGAAAAATCTGATTAGCGGGTTTATTACCATCAACAAATCATTCAAATCCTCGTCTGGATAAAAATTGTTGGGTTGAGGCGTTGGGATCTCAGGCCTTTTCGTTGGAGCATCATTTCTCCATCTATCATCAGGTGCAGAAACTTGGTAGCTCTGTGATCTTCCACTAGGCACCCCGTCCAAGTTATAATGAGGTGGAGATGAATCCCTGTCGACTGACATTGACCAAACAAACATGTTCTTGTCGCTGGGGAAATCGGTTATGCTATCATCAGAAGTTGTCTGCAGTAAAGCAGTTGAATCTCTGAGGTTTAGGGTTGACGAGGACAGAAGATCCCTCTTGGAGCCTGTCCCTTTTGATAGACTCTTCACCCTATGAAAACAATGGAAGTGTTAATACAAGTTCCAAGTGAAATATAAACAGCTCGTCTTTTAACTTTCTACTTCGTTTTGAAATGTTCCTCATACCTGTCAGCATATCTTAGAGTGTTGAGAGTATGCTCACAAGAGCCCGAGCCAGGCGAGATGCAAGATATCATCACAGTACGTGAATTGCCAACAAATGAATCTCGAAGTACTTCGGTTAGTTTACTCCCTCTAAATGGGATGTGACCCTGGTCGCTGTCGAGAGCTCTTATGCATTCTTTTAGAGCAAGCAAGCTCTTGTTAATTTCAGCTCCTTCCATCCTTGTCTGTTTATCATTATCAGTAGTATCTGCACCACGCTCACTGCCAGCAAGATCTATGAAAGACAGCTTTCCTACCATCCGGGCGGGCTTTGATTCAGATCCATCAGCCGATCTCTTAATAACAAGCTGAAGTATAGCATGTGATCTAGAGGACTCCTCGTTTGCACCAGTTGTACCGGTGCTTCTTGTGGCATTTCCTCTTTCAATGAGCTCCCTGATTGTCTCCACATCAAATACTTTGTATTCTTGCAACCCCACGATACATACCTGTTGTTTCCCATCCTCCCTCATGCAAAGCTTTCTGCAAAATTACTGAGCTTCAGACAAATTATAGCAAAATTAAAATGTTCTTCCAGTTTTCCTCAACAAACATGATACAACTTACTTCCGATCGTTGATGAGATCGAAAAGCTTCCCACCGTATATTTCGAAGAAGCTGACGAACAATTGGAAACCTTGATTCCTGTATGTGTGAATCATTAGCCTCAATATATCTTGTGAGGCCTTGATTGGAAGTGGTTGCATGGTGTAGGTCTTCCCGCTTCCTGAAAAAATTAAATGAATACTAGGTAAGCTCACAATCAATCAATGGAAAGTAAACTACTAAATAAGCACATGTAAACTTGTGAAACACGAAACATGATAAACTGACATGGATGATACAAAGTGTCCCCATGAAACGAGTAGTAACATAACCAAAAGGCAGTCGAAGTAACTTGCCAGTTTGCCCATATGCAAAGCAAGTTGCTTTTGTTCGTTGGAAAATCAAAGGCACTACTGGTTGAACAGTCTCTGCATAAACCTACAGAAAAAAATGATACGACATCAGCCAAATTATCTAAACAATGTAGGCATGCGTGACAAACGTTACAGCATACTTACTTCATCATTTGAAACACCTTCATCCAGCACGGAGTCGAACACAAATTCATGTTTCTCCATATATTCTGTCAAGTCCACCTGCAGGTTCAGCCATAGGTTTCATGTTTCTTCTCCACACCCACTAACGGAATCCAGAATAACTTCAATATTAGCAACATCACGGATAAAACACCTTCATCTTCGTCTCATGAACAGTAATAGCATTCGAATTTGGTTCGGTGGTAATTATATCTCCCTCTTTCTTCCCCATCTCTTTCCTGTTCAGTGGCCTTTTGCGCACCTTCAATGATGAGCAATTTATCACTGTTACAACTAATCCACATTCCTTAATGCAGGTAACTAAATTGCTCTTCAACAAACATACCACAACTTTGATCTTGGCTACATTGTTGGCTCTCTCCTTATCCACAGAACCAGAGAAGCTCTTGAGAAGGCTACTCTCAGGCAGCCTTTTAGTGGATCTGCTTCCAACTTTGCCGGCCAAGAGATTTGGCTCGGATTCATCAAAACTTCTACCACGAGAGCTTCGTCGTTGATCGAACGAGTACCCTTCATAACCGCTCCCATCCTGCACCTACAGACCAACAATTCGCTACTACATAAGCTCGTTTCATTCTGTAATCCACAATTTATTCGTTTCTCAATTCCCAAAACCCTGATCCAATTCAGCTCCTAAAATTGGCGGCTACTACTCCAATCAAACCTAAATGCAGCTCAACAGCAACATAAGCCAAACCTCGGGAGAAGCTCGGTGTCGAAGGAGTGGAGATCGAATAGGCCCGGTGACACGTGGCCGTCACCAACGTTCCGGAGGCTCGACGATCGCGAGCATACCGGCGGAGTCGACGGGTTTGACTGCAGGCTCCGATTCATCTTTGACCCGTACCCGAAGTCCTACGCACCATCACAGTAATTCTTGAGCCCAAAGTCGAAACCAAAAAAAAAAAAAATCATCCGCAGAATGTATGGTTGGTTACCTGAGAAGATGACTGCAACCATTTGCTGGCGTCGATGAAGTTATCGGAGTACTGGCGGTGGTGGTGCGCCGTGGAGTGAGATCGCGACATCTGTCTCCCCACCACACTCATCTTCCTTCCTTCCAGAGAAGAGTTAAGAAAAGAAAGAAAGAACTCGAGCTCAGCACCACCCAAGCTCCGCCGCCCCGTTCACCGTGAAATCGACTCAGAAGAAGCAGAAAACAGTCGCTTCCGATAGATAGATAGATATCGACGATGGATGATATACTTCCTCGGATTGAGAGATCTGTCTTTCTCGCCTTAAAACCAGGAGAGCCACGGAAGAGGAAGAAGAAGTGAAGCAAAATGATGAAATTTGAAAACTTTTCTTGTTTAAAAAAATATAAGGGCAAAACGGAAAACACCCGGGATTGTCCGCCACTTGACGCGTGGGATCAACCGCGCGTGGGGAGAATGGCCGGGGGATTCGAGGCGGGACCCGAGTGCCGAGTGGTTTGTTTTTGTCGAGTTTTTTGAAATGGATGTATGCGGAGGGAAGGAGCGGGCGGCGGGGTTGTGGACCACCACGCGCATGGGGTACTGAGTGAGACCCATGACGCGCGCGGATGGTTGGGTTGGGTCAGGTACTCAGGTCGGGTCGTTTTGGTCAGAGCTTTGTTTGTGAATTTGTATGAAGTCAAGATTGAGGGGTTTTGCTTAGGGGTGGCTATATGGTCCGGTCCGGTTAAATTGGCCCAAATTGATCCGGTCCAGTCCGATTTTTTGAAAATATAAGGACCAAAGATTGGATTGGATACAATCCGGTCTTGATCCGGTCCGGTCTTGACCCGTTCCGGTCCCAATTCGGTCTTGATTTTATATTGAGATTGTGGGAATTTGAGTGGCCTAAGCCTAAAAGGGTGAGGAGTTGGTTAAGTTTTGTACTAAGTGCAAAGGTTTGTGACCGTTTATGCAAATTACCCTTAAGTTTTGGGTGTTAAGCTCTCTTATCCGGTCTTTATCCGGTTTTTTACCTCAAATCTAAGCCCAAAGATTGGATTGGATTGTTTACTATCCGGTCCCGGTCCGGTCTCGGTCCGGGTTATATGGTCCGGTTTTCGGTTTTTCATCCGGTCCCGGTCCAAATAGCCAGCCCTAGTTTTGCTGGTGGTCACGTCGGTTTTGACTTCCGTGGGCCCAAGGATTCAGTGATTTGCGGTAGGGGTGGACAACGTGTATTTGAGTATACCCATACTCATACCCGTCCTTTTTTTAGGATGATGGGTATTCAAATACTCGTCATTTTTTTAGTGGGATGGGACGTGGGATCAATGTATTCTATAATGGGTACCCGTACTACCCGCCCAAGTAAGAAAATACATATGAGCTGCCACAATTCGTTACCCAGTATTAGTTTCAATAACAATCAATCTCACAAAAAATATTGAATATCTATTCTAAGGCAAGTAGTGCTAGCCATTCAAATCAGTCGCGGCTGTCTTGATGAATCCAAGTGTTTCCCTTCAAATATGAAAACTTATTAAAATTGTGGGAGGCATCTAATTTCACGTTCCCATGGACCATTTTTTTTATCTCAGAAAAATACATTTTAAATTTATTAGATAAAACAGAAGACACAAAGAAGTCTTAATTGGTATAATCAGCTTAACTCTAATTTGTCGGAACTATGAACCGAGCAGCAATCTTGTGGATAACCAGCTAGGGAGTGGAAATTAATGGAGGCTACGGATCATTGAATCCGCACAGGTTTTCAGTTCTTCTTACTGCTCTACTCTAGAAAAATGGCTGACAAATTATTTGTTTGAGATCGGGGAAGAGGAAGAGAATTACGGGTTACCCGCGGGTACCCGTTATCCGTCCCGTACGGGTAATGGGTAGCCGTTAAGCCGTACGGGTTTGGGACATGGGATGAAATTTCTACTTCAAATGGGATTGAGTACCCGTTTCAAACGGGACAGGTACCCAGTCCCCGTCCCGTTGCCCACCCCTAATTTGCGAAGCTATGATTCTCCGAATTGTATTCGAGTTCTTCTCCAAAATATGTCGATTTGAATTATTTGAGTTTTCAAAAATTTGTAAATGTAGACTTTACATTATTTCAATGTTGAGGTTGATGTGTTTTTTTTTTACGGAAAACCTGTTGAAACTTTATTAATCAGTCGAAGCCGTTACATTATCGTGTTGTAACTGATCAATAAAAAAACACAAGAGGCCGATCGAGCCAAACATTATCGTGTTGTAACTGATCAATTAAAAACACATCAGGTGTGCAGCTTCATTCGCAATACGTCTCACATGATTCCAAGTTCCATTCACATTTCCACCAACAGGCGCCGAATATTTCTTCCCACCATACTCACCTATGTTCGCTTGCTGAAGCCAATTTATTAAAGTCAGGCAATCAGACTCAAGGATGGGGTTCATGACTTGAAATTGGAGAGCCATCTGTAAACCAAATTCAGCAGCTAGAGCCTCCCCCATTTCGACATCAAAGCACCCTACCACCTTCTTCACCGCTGCAAGTAAAAATCTTCCATTCTCACCTCGTATCGCCGTCCCCAAAACCACATGTCCATCCTCCACAAAGCATGCATTCGTATTAACCTTGAACTTCCCTAGTCCAGGGGCTTTCCACATCGCAGCCACGGGTAGATGAATTGGTGCCTCCTTATTTCGCTAATGAATCTTGTAGTCCGCCAAGTAGTATTTCTCTCGTCCGTTAAAAAGGTGGGTGTTCCTCTCTTTCCATAGGAACCATAAGAGAACTCCCCCACCCTTCCAACTTCTCATCGTCCCCAAAGTCAAACACCTCCCTCAACCACTAGAAACAATTCTCAGCTGGCTTGTAGTCGAAACAGTCAACTAGCTCGGAAGCCTTCCAAATGCAGGACGACCACTGAAAATCTCCAAAGATATGGAATTGTGTTTCTCGTAGATCGCAAAACGGACACTTGTCACTACGTCGCTGACTCTTCTCGCTAATATGATCTCCGATTGGCAACACCTCTCGTACAAATCTCCATAGGAAGTGTTTTATTTTTTGTGCTACTTTCATATCCCATAGTTTCTTCCACACATCTTCCTCACCATGATGTAAAATATCATGCTCCTGCCTAAACTCATTCAACCATAATATATAGCCCCTTTAACCAAATACTTCCCATCCCTACCCGCGTCCCATATCAGTATGTCTTTCTCCTCAGCTCCACGCAACGGGATCTGTCTGATTGACTGGGCAATCTCAGTTGGGAAGCAACTCTCAAGTAAGTTATCATGCCACTGATCCGTGATCGGATCGATCAGCTCCCTAACCCGGGCCTCCACTGGGAGTCCTCGTGGGACAGATGTTATGTAGGCTCCCTCCCGGTTGGGAATCTATCTATCCCGCCAAATATTGACCGAATCTCCATTCCCTAGTCGCCATCTTAGCCCCCTTATGAAGGAAATCTTGCAATGACATCAGACTCTTCCAAACAAAGCTTGAATCATATCCAATATTAGCCTCCAAAATTATCGACCGTTTATGATACTTTGATCGAAGGATCTGTGCAATGAGGGATGATGGTCTCTGGTATAGTTGCCACTAACGTTTGGTTGAAGCCCCATAAATCTATAAAACCCCTTCCACCCTCCATCTTTGGCATAATCAGCTCCTCCCTCTTCACCCAACTCACCTTGCGTTCCACCCCCTATTGTCCCCACCAAAAAGCTATAATCATTTTGTGAACTTCATCTATGACCCCATCCGACACTTTAAAACCTGACATAAAGTATGAAAATTGCGCCTGGGCTACCGATTTAATCAAGACCTCCCTAGCCCCCACCGACATCACTCGCTCTTTCCACCCTTTCAGCTTCTTCCTGATCCGATCAACTATTCTCGTGAACATTTCCTTCTCTGAGTGCCCAGCTGTTGTTACCAACCCCAGATATTTTTCATGCTTCGGGACAATGGGCATACCAAGCATACCACTCACCAGTAACTTGTTATGGTGTGACACATTAATGTTGAATGACACTTCGGACTTGGATAGGCTAACCATTTGTCTAGATTCCTTCTCATATGCCGCAAGTATCTCCTTTAGAGTGAGGCTTTCCTGTTGTGTTGCTCTAGTGAAAAAGATGTTATCATTTGCAACAACAAAAAAATAGGTGGGAAATCACTGGTGCCCCCCGCTGCAGACTGTAATCCATGTAATCGATGGTCTCTGATGGCCAAATCAGTATACGCGGATAGTCCCTCTGCACATAACAGGAATAAATAGGGCGAGAGTGGATCACCTTGCCCGAGTCCACGTCTCGGAACTATGTAATTAGAACGGTGCCCGTTTACTGAGATGGAATAAGTAACAGAACAAACACACATCATAATCCGGCTTATCCATTGTTCAAAAAATCCCATCCTCCTCATTACTCCCTCTAAGAAGTGCCACTATACCCGGTCATATACTTTTGCAATGTCGATTTTTGCTGCCATAAAGTCCGCCTTTCCCTTCTTCCTTTTCTTCATGGTATGAAAACACTCAAATGCAGCGATCACATTATCCGTAATGAATCTCCCCGGAACGAAGGCACTTTGTGTCGGAGAGATAATTTTGTCAGTAGGCTCTTCAACCTATTCGCCATCACCTTTGATGCCAATTTGTACACTACATTGCATAAGCTGATCGGCCTAAACTCTGTGGGCAAAGCCGAAGACTTCACTTTCGATATTAGCACAATAATTCTATGGTTGATTCCGGCAGGTATTCTTCCTTCCTTAATGATCCGCCGCACTGTAGCCACCACATCATCCTCCACCACCTCCCAATATTTCTTGAAAAAATGTGGTGAAAAACCATCCGCTCTAGGTGCCTTGCGCGACCCTGTAAAGCGAACCAAGCTTCATCATGCGTCACTGGTCTCAACAACTCCATGTTCTCTTCCTCTCCAATTGTAGTCAGAATCGAATCAAGAATTGTTAATGCCTCTAGCTCGGGTCCTATAGTAAAAATATCACCATAGTACTGCGTTAGATAGACTTTCACAAGTTCAGTCCCAACAAACCATCGCCGGTGTGGTCTCTATGCTTCCGAATAGTATTCCGCTTCCTTCGGGCCGACCCCTTCTTGTGAAAGAACGTTGTGTTCTTATCGCCTTCTCTTAGACAATCCGTTCGCGACCTATGCTACCAGTATTGCTCCTCCTCCTCTAGTGCTTCAAGTTCTGCTAACACGGCCTTCCGTTGTTGTAGGGTGTCATATTAACCATAAGAGAATTGCAAAATGGTCTCAAACACATGCGAATAAACTAATTGTATAAAACCTTTGTTAATGCAGTCCTTCACTAACATATTATTAACATTAACAATCTGTAACTTTGCTAACTAAAATTTTTTGAGTTTCTTTATACAAGCCACCTCAAATTCTTATCTTTTAGCAAACTTGAATTCATACGAAGCAACATGGTCCACATAATAAACAAAGGGAAGGACAAATATATTTCATAAAAGAAAATGGCGAAAAGGGATTGAGAATTGTACTCAGCACCTGAAAAACACTTTGTGCGACCTTTTCAAGGGAATCTTAAAATATTAATATTTTCAACAGCAAGTTGCATTCAGTATAAATATAGCGATGGGTGTTCCGACTTCC
Organism: Linum tenue; assembly: GCA_946122785.1. Classification (NCBI taxonomy): domain Eukaryota; kingdom Viridiplantae; phylum Streptophyta; class Magnoliopsida; order Malpighiales; family Linaceae; genus Linum; species Linum tenue. Next base: position 8,316,027 of record CAMGYJ010000003.1, on the reverse strand, counting down.
GACTAAGAAAGCAACAAAGAAAAGGCTTTGCAGGGTTTTCATCTAAGACCATAAAAGGAAACAAGTATACATCCCTTTTGGTTATGATTCAAAGCTCAAAATGTAGACTCACCATAATCTGGTTCTGAAGCTTCTCTTCTCAAGATCGGTCTATCTGGCGGCATGAGGAGTAAATCCCTCAATCTAAATCCCTTGGAACACAAATCTACTACCCAATAAACTGCAAAAGAGATCTTCAAACCAATCACCCGTAGGTAAATCCCTCAATCTAAATCCCTAAAATCCACATCAACAGTTTAAATGGGAATAGAGGATAGAGTAGGGAAAGACGGATTAGAAGAATCTCACTAAAATCTGTCAACTTCCAAAGCCAGAAATCCAAGCATCATCTCGTCAGTTATTTCGCCATCTTCGTCGCGTTCAAAGCCGCCTTGGCCGGCGTCTCGTCTCCTATGAGATACCATCACCAGTGGGTGCTCGGAGAATCCAAATAAAAAAAAAGTGTCATAACTGAAATAAACTAGGAATCAAAAGAAAACACGCATGCAGGATTGGTCTTACCTTGATCGGTGTCTTTCTAGTCGATTAGGAGCTACGGAGTCAGGGTTTAGTGGTCAAAGATGAGAGAAAGGAGTAGATCGAGAAATGAAAGGGGTATAATATGTCAAAAGGTGTTGTCAAAATAGACTACCCATAACCTCCGCCGACACGGCCGATTTCGTCCACTCCCACTTCCGCCGCCTCAATTTGGACTCGCGCGAGCCGCGTACAGAGTCCTCCTCTCTTACCCAATCCGCTCCTCCCTCACCGCCCGATTCCCCAACAGCATCGCCGCCTCTCCCTCACGGAGGAAGGAGCAAAAAAAATAGGGGAAACAGAGGAGGGGCAAAACGGCGCCGTTGTGAGGCTGTATCACCCGTACTCCCCGTCGGGCGCGGCGCACGCCGAGGTGGTGTACGTCAACACCGGAAGCGAGGAGGACTACCGCCAGCTGGCGGCGCTCGGGGTGCGCGTGAAGGGGCACGTGGTGCTGGCGAGGAAGGGCGGCGAGCTGAGCAGAGGCGCGGTGGTTCGGATTGCTGAGAGAGAAGGCGCGGCGGCGATGCTTTTATTGCCGTTAAGATAGGTCAAATTTGACAAATATTTAAAACAAAGTTGTCACATTTGCTTTCAGTATAGCTGAGGTTATGGGTAGTCTATTTTGATAAACAGAGATGTTATGACGACATATTTTGTCATTAAGGTTGTCATAATTTGGTGATTAGTGGACAATTGGTCGTCATATTACACGATTATATTTTGTCATAACTGTATATTGTGATGACTATTGTGACGATATTATTTTGTCATAACTGCATATATTAACGAGGAAAGGTGCCTTATTTGCCTCATGTCTAAAATGACATATAATAAACACTACAAAGAATTTTTTTTAATTAGCTTGTTGCATATGCTTCTTGATGCATGCTCTTGGAGACTTAGATTTTGTATCAATCCTCTCTTTTAAATAATACAAATATATTACATGGAGTCCATTTATAGAATCCAATGGCAAAATAAACAAATATTAACAGGAAAAGAAATAATGTAAAGAAGCTACATGTAAAAAAAAGCAACTGGAACAACAAAAGAATGTTGCAGAATTAAAATGAATAGAGGCAAGCAAATGGAGTAGATCACTCCTACAAATGTCTATCATCACCTTAAACTCCAGGTTGTAATTTGCAGACATGGGAGAGAGCTTGTCACCAACTAGACTTAAGCAACAAACCTATTAGAACAGATCAACTTATCAGATGGGATGCACCTCCCGGAGATGGAGGAAGATGAATACGGACGGCGCAACACAAGGAAGCATAGGACTCGCTACAAAAGGTGGAATTCCAGAGACAGTGACGGTGATTGGTTAGAAGGATTCTGCTGCAAGATTGGCTCTGCCACGACAATCCTTGCTGAATTATGGGGAATACGTCAAGGTTTAATTATGACTTGGAATCAGAACACTAAGTTTCTTATTCTAGAAACTGACTCGCAGCTTGCTATATAATTAATTAGGAAGCAAGATGATCCAGTTCATCCCCACTCAACCATACTGGCAGCTATTCGCAGATTGATAGCTCAGAACTGGGTGGTACAGTTAGTTCATACGTATAGAGAGGGGAATAGAGCTGCGGACTGGCTCTCGAAGCACAGTCCCGTCTATCCCTTCGGTACGCATGAACTGATGAATCCACCAAGTCAGCTACAACGAATTCTACTCGAATACACTCTGGGGGTGAGTTTTTCCAGGATGGTTCCGCAAAACCAGGATTAAAGCCTCTGATTTGTTGCAGGTTGAGAGTTGCCTTTCCTCTTCTTGCCTTTTTGTAACCTCGGTTGTATGCCTAAACCTTCCACTTTGTAATCCTCTTAATAAAAAAAAATAAAAAAAATGACTCGGCTCTTTATCCTACATGGCGCACACATCTGTATTTTGTGAGAGTTAAATAAAAGCCATGTCAGCAATTTGACGGAAGAATTAACTACGTCATAACTTGATGGATGGAAAAACTAACCTTGCATTATTAGTGCTTAAGTTACACTATATACTCGAGTTTAGTGGCCACTTTTGTATTTAACTCGTAAAAGAGATAAAAGACACAACAAACGAATGGGAAAATGTGGAGTGGTGATACTCGATCGAGTAGGGAAGGAAACAAATGTGCTAATGCAATGGCACACGCTGCTTGTTGTGAGATGAAACGAAAGTGTGGATAGGATTCATAGGAAGACCTAATCTGTTCCTTGTAACACAACTTACCATTGATTGTATTGATTTAGCAATGACATAATGAAACTCCAAACATTATTCATCAAAATTAAATTAAATAAAATAAATAGTCATATTATATCATATAATTCAAATATTCAATCTACTATTAGTAGTAGGATCGTGAAGATTTGAAAACACGAGTCGATCAAATGTTTTGATGTGATATGAAAAACCAGTTACTCCAATAACTCATATTACTAGTAACGTTCAAATATGAACCTATTTGTAGTCAATTGACGCACTCTACATCGTGAGAATTGATGTGTTTGCGTCGTCTGAAAAACGTCTTATGTTTTGTCGGTAGATTATTCATTTAATCCTATTTTGTTATGGTACAATTCAATGTGGTGTTATCATGCAAATAGCGACATCATCTAGATCAAATATCTAATATAACCAAAATAACCAAAATAACTGAATCTTGATACTTCGAACTATCATTAGTCTGGTAAGCAAATACCTTCCTTCCCATATTAAACCGTCCCAAGTTGTGCCTATCACATGATAAACAATATATTTCTCAAAGTCGATTCGACAAGCTTTGATCTTATGCATTGATCATGGCTCTAGCTTTAAACAAACACAAATGATGACATCTTAAACGACCAAAAATCTTGTTGTCTTCTTCCATATATGTATTTAACTTTGATCTGCATAAACTTTTCGGCGATCGCGAGAGAAAGGTCAACTACAAGTTGAGGCTCACTACTCAGAACAAATTGATGTGTCAAATTGCTTACCCAAAACGCAAGCTGACACACTTTTTTACGTAGAGCCAACCTTTGCGTATTTAAACCAAAAGATGATGAGAATGAATGTAAGACAAGTTATTACAGTTTCATTTTCATCTCTCAAACTTTTCAACAATAATTAATTAAGGCGAATAAGTTGTTTGGTTATGTACATATTAAGAATATTTGTTTACTAATAATATATTGTTTGGTAAATATAAATGTTGCATACATTTAACACAATTTGAAACATGGATACTCAATCTGACAAAAAAAAAAGTGAGATTGATAATAATCATTTTTCATGTTTTGAGAATATATGTGGATTCATGATACATGATATACTATCAATACATGCATTTTATCTTAAAAAACATGGATTTTATCTTAAAAAACATGCATTTTGTATCCAAATTAGGCAAAAAGTATTGTATTTCATAGAATACATGTTTTCTCAAAACACAGAATCCCAATGGAAAATTCCAGAACACAACATACATTTTTTTTAAATTGGAATGAGGCGCAGAAACGCCAAGAAAAAGAAAAGAGGGGTTACAGGGGAGGAGTTACAGAGGAAGTGACAATATTCCGAGGTAAGGTCAACCCTGTTGAGGATATTAATTACTTAGTCACCAAACTGCGACCAAGTGTAATCGCAGTCCGGGAATGCAGTAACATGCAAGTTCTATTATCAACCCGGGGTCTAGATCTACTGCTTACTCCGTGATTATCTATTATCTAGCCAACTAATTCGATTGATTGTTGTTTAAAGCAAAAGCAGTAAGAAAGCAGGAAATGGTTTGGTTTTCTAAAGCAGGAAAGAGTCACTCGGGAATGAGTCCCCCTAGCTCCTTAGTTAGGTTCAATTGTAATTACCCTGGGTTGATTTACTGTTGATTAGACTGCGGAAGATCCGACAGTAGCTTGGAATCTCTTAAGCTGACCAAGCCCTCTCAGTCTAACTACCCGGCAGACGACTAGTCTTCACCGGGATAGAAAGCTGAAGCAATAAGCACAGAACTCCACTACTGGAATTGAATCCCAGTACAAAGCAGTAAACTGGCTAACTCTCGTATAACCAATCTCCTACTATCGAATGAAGAGGCTCTAACAACCTAATCAGATCCTATCTATCTCAGGTTGCAGCAGAAATCAAGAAAAGCTGATCAGACTTCAATCGATTCAATAAACATGCATCATTCGATTAAAACCAAACAGTATAATCATCCCAAGTCATTACAATCAAATCCCTAACACAAGGAGCTAGGGTTCTTCATACCCAAGTGAGAGAAGGGTTCTACTCCATAGAGAGAGAGAAGAAAACAGAAATCAGAGTAGTCATACTCATAAAGATGAGGAAAGTCTGCTCTGGGATGTCAATCTTCACTCCTGGGGACGCAATCTGGGCTTCAATGGTGAGAAATCCACTCCAAATAGCTCCTAGGGTTTGTTCTTCGCTCTTTCTCTCTCTAAAACTCTGTTTTTGCTCTCAAAACTCGAATCCCTCACTTTTGGCTCGGAATTGGCTGAAAAAACAAGATTTCCCGACTCACACGGGCAGGCCACACGACCGTGTGGCTCACCCAGTTGCCCGTGTGAGTCAAAACGCGGCGTATCATTAAGTCGAAATTCAGGCTCCCCACACGGCCAGGGTCGCACGGCCGTGTGGGATTTCCATCCTGCCCGTGTTTGCTCTCGGCGAAAATCACACGGCCACAAATGTGAGTTGCACGGCCGTGTGATGTCCAGGAATGACCGTGCGGCTTCCTTAGCACCTCGCCACGCGTCCGATCTTCGTCCAATTGACCCCAAACTCGCTCCCAAGCCTCCATTCACGTACTAGGACCTGAAATATCACAAACAAGCACAACCTAGCATGAAATCGGCCTAAAATACGAAAATCAACACCTCAAACGGCTCAAGAATAGGGGTGAAAACATGTGTAATTAACGGTCTATCAAACTCCCCCACACTTAACCGTTTGCTTGTCCCCAAGCAAACCAAGTCAGACACAAGGTAAGCTTACACATTTCAATCAATCAACATTGGGGACAAGTCATAAAGGCACAGAACACGTGAATCGTACTGGTTTTCAAGCATCAACACATGAACAACTTCAATAGCAACCTGGACAACCATCACAAAGGACATTCGAGCGCAGCAAAAACACCAACCAACCTAGACTTGACTCAACCACTTACTCAAAACAGTCACCTCATGCATCCAACTCAAGACATCAGAATAGAGACCGAGCAATCTAGGTCCTCACCGGGGTATAAGAGTATATAGAATATGAAAATGAATCACTCACTCTCGACCAGTGGGGTCAGGACAATTTGATGCGAAAGATGCGCATGTTATTTCTCTCAATCCCTAACATCTCTTCACCATGATGGCAGCCTCTAAATGCTAGAGTTCACATATGGAGTGTCACCACTAACTAATCCGGAGGTCTTAGACACAGGTTCAAATGACTGGCTAGGGTCTTGGACATATGGGGAAAAGGCCTTTAAGGTGGTGGAAGTATTCATAGCACAAGGTTCCACATTTCCAAACCCACACAATCACAGTCAAACAAACCGATATTTCCTTTCTGCTATTCTGCATTACTCAATATCTCAAGAGCACAAAAGCGAAGGAGGTATAAATGTTAGCATTTCCAAGCCAGACTGCTAAGAAACACTACTTAATGGGCATTATTCAGATTTTTGGTAGTGGCTCTCTTTTGCTTTCAATTTTTCTTTGTTTTTCTTTCATTTTCTTTTCATTTCTTAAGAGAGCCACCACTTCTGCACATATTTCAAACACCTTCCCAACTTTTAAGCACTACCTCCAACACTCACGTTCAATTTAGCTGAAACAGCAGAGAATCTGTAAAAACCACTCTGTGGAACCTTCTAAAAGATGCAAAAGGGTGATTTTTCATTATAGACCAAAAGAAAGGATAACACACGGCTCAAGGGGGCTGACTAGGGGATATGACACATCAGGACAGTCAATTTGGTCGTGGGCTAATCTTATGCCCCCATCATCTTAGCTAGTGACAACGTGAATGCTACACATCATGGAAGAGGGATCTATCGCACAAGAAAGAAACGAGCAGGCTCAAATCTCACATGGCTACCTATATGCTCTATCTCACATTCTGATTCCCTGAACTAGATGCATAAACGACTGTCAAGAACAAGTGATCAATCCAAGTCTTAGTTGGTAAGCAAACAGTTGAAAGAACTGAACCCCTACACAATTCTACTGCACGTCTCAGTCCTCATCATAGGTTGTCCTAGTCACAATCAAGTTGTCATGCATCAATCCGAAAACCATTCAATTCATCAATCACAACACAGTGCCAATATGATCAACCAACAGTACTTGGAGCCCTCAAATCGTAAGATTCGGACAGCGGGCTAGGCTCCAAGTACACAAATATATATTCCAACCGATACAAAGCACCCCCCCCCCCCACACTTAAGCACGACATTGCCCTCAATGGAGTAGAGGGAGAGATAAGGGGAACGATGTTACCGGATTGAAACACTGCTGGGGGACTGGAAATGGACCAGTCAGTGAGAAACAAACAGGAAGATGGACAGTTCTGCACGAATCGAACACCAAGAACACACTAGCACACTGTGCGTTAGGGATAAGTGTTAGCCTAGACGGCTACAACATAAACAAACCACAAAAGAAAAACAAAAACAAAAAACAAACGACACTAAGTTCAAGCTCTTCACACATGGAGCAAACACACAAAAGTCTAAAACGAAAAACACACTAAGATGGGCAACGAGTACAGCCTACTCGTCGCCAAGATCATCCAGGTCGATGTCGTCCATGAAGGCGTCATCACCATCAGCACCATCATCACCATCCGCTGGGGGAGGTGGAAGTGGAGAGTCCTCCCAGGGAGTCCTCCAGACGGGCTGCTCGCCCGGTAGCAGCTGGAGTAAATGCTGCTGGACCTCCTGCATGCGCCGTGAACGGCGCTTCTCCCGCTCGATGTGTGCGAGAGTCACTCCCTGCTGGGTCTGGATCTGGTCTAATCTCTCATCGTAAGCAGCCATCCTTTGGTGGTACTCGGCCTGGTGAGCCGCGTACTGCTGCTGGAACTGCATCTGATGGTCGAGGATCTGCTGGTTCTGGATCCGCAGCTGCTCGAACTGGTAGGTGAAGTAATCCTGTCCCGGGAAAGCGGAGCTGCCACCTCCGTACTCGAAGGTGGTGGGGCGGGGGGCAGCATCAGCATCCACCTCCTCGGGCTCCACATGATCAGAAGCCTCATCCTCCTCGCCCTCTGGCTGGACCTCTGGCTGGTCCTCCGGCTGGTCCTCCGCGGGGATCTGAGGTTCCGGGAACCCCTCGATCCATAGAATGCCGCTGTTCTCTCGCAGCAGGTGCATGTGACTGATCGTCTTCCTGCCAAAGACGATGGTGTCCTCCTGTTGTGTGCACCCCTGCAGTGAAAGCCCGAAGTAGGTGGCCAGGCGGGTGATGAGGGGGTGCAGTGGAGGCTCTTCAGTTCCGACGCAGTCTTCTCGAAGGTCCTGGCCACCACCGAACCCAAGTGGAGAGGATGGTCGTGCTGGCGGATCGACGCAATGAAGTACATGGCCCTCTTGGTGATGGCGCTGGCACTGTCTGAAGCTGGGGTGTAAGACTTCGCCAGCAGGTGGTGGAGAAGGCGGTTGTCGAGCTGCAGGGTAGTTGCCTTCGTCCTCTCGGCTGAGAAGGGACGTGTCTGGCCTGGCCGAGCCAGGCGGGTGTACAGCCTCCTGAAGTCCACCTCCGGCGGGTCGTTGACCTCGGTGACGTAGTCCTCACTGTGATCGAGGCCAAGGTCGAGAGCCTCGGCCAGCTCGTGGTAGCTCATGGACCGGGGGGCACCGCCTAGCCTGAATCTGACGGCTGCACCGTCTCTCCAATCGTCCGTGGGTGTGTGCCTGAAGGTCGTGTAGAACTCAAGCACGGGCTCGTAGTAAACCTTCTCGCAGATGGAGAGCAGACGGCGCCATGGGCGGTTGGTGACGACGGCGGAGAGTTGCTCGTAGCAGTGCAATTTCCGAAACTCCCGTTTGGACCAGCAATGGTGCTACCCAAACGAGCATGCCAGGACCTGGTTGAAGCGATTCTCGTCGGGGCCCCTCTTCAGATCCCGGATGAACGGGTGCTTGAGGTCAGGTTTCGACAGTGTCCTGCAAAAGAACAACCCAAAGTGGAACCAAAAGAGCCAAAGAAAAGGTCAATTACACCCCCACACTTAAGAACAGAAAACAGCCTAACCATGGTTTCATCCATAGTTCGGGGGTCAAAAACTCGATAAATCAAGCATAATCTGAGTGGGGGTGCACATTCACGATAAAGTAGGCAACTTAAGGTTCACATCCATAGCAAATACACCCTCAAAGCACATCATTAAGGGCCACAACCGGTGCCCACAACATGGCATGAAAAACAGGCATTTCATCGAACACCTTGTGTGCACTATGAAGGTAAGCATGAAATTGGCAAAATTCTTGCACACAAGGGCTCAAACAATCAAGGGGGACATTGCCCAACACAATTCAAACACACTCCATGCATTCCCCTCAATCAATTGCACAAAAATCACAAGATTCAATGAGGTTCTCTAAACATACACCCAAACACCCAATTCTCCAAAATTAACATAGTTAAGGGTAAAATCAAACCTGGAGACTCAAGTAGAGGTGTAGGGGATGATGAGGGGAAGGCGATGGAAGCGACGAAAAGCCGAAAAGAAACAGGCAAGTTCTATTATCAAGTGCGATCACAACACCAAACTGCGACCAAGTGTAATCGCAGTCCGGGAATGCAGTAACAGGCAAGTTCTATTATCAACCCAGGGTCTAGATCTACTGCTTACTCTGTGATTATCTATTATCTAGCCAACTAGTTCGATTGATTGTTGTTTAAAGCAAAAGCAGTAAGAAAGCAGGAAATGGTTCGGTTTTCTAAAGCAGGAAAGAGTCACTCGGGAATGAGTCCCCCTACCTCCTTAGTTAGGTTCAATTGTAATTACCCTGGGTTGATTTACTGTTGATTAGACTGCGGAAGATCCGACAGTAGCTTAGAATCTCTTAAGCTCCAAGCCCTCTCAGTCTAACTACCCGGCAGACGACTAGTCTTCACCGGGATAGAAAGCTGAAGCAATAAGCACAGAACTCCACTACTGGAAGTGAATCCCAGTACAAAGCAGTAAACTGGCTAACTCTCGTATAACCAATCTCCTGCTATCGAATGAAGAGGCTCTAACAACCTAATCAGATTCTATCTATCTCAGGTTGCAGCAGAAATCAAGAAAAGCTGATCAGACTTCAATCGATTCAATAAACATGCATCATTCGATTAAAACCAAACAGTATAATCATCCCAAGTCATTACAATCGAATCCCTAACACAAGGAGCTAGGGTTCTTCATACCCAAGTGAGAGAAGGGTTCTACTCCATAGAGAGAGAGAAGAAAACAGAAATCAGAGTAGTCATACTCATAAAGATGAGGAAAATCTGCTCTGGGATGTCAATCTTCACTCCTGGGGACGCAATCTGGGCTTCAATGGTGAGAAATCCACTCCAAATTGGCTCACCCAGTTGCCCGTGTGAGTCAAAACACGGCATATCATTAAGTCGAAATTCAGGCTCCCCACACGGCCAGGGTCACACGGCCGTGTGGGATTTCCATCCTGCCCGTGTTTGCTCTCAGCGAAAATCACACGGCCACAAATGTGAGTTGCACGGCCGTGTGATGTCCAGGAATGCCCGTGCGGCTTCCTTAGCACCTCGCCACGCGTCCGATTTTCGTCCAATTGACCCCAAACTCGCTCCCAAGCCTCCATTCACGTACTAGGACCTGAAATATCACAAACAAGCACAACCTAGTGTGAAATCGTCCTAAAACACGAAAATCAACACCTCAAACGGCTCAAGAATACGGGTGAAAACATGTGTAATTAACGGTCTATCAAACTCCCCCACACTTAACCGTTTGCTTGTCCCCAAGCAAACCAAGTCAGACACAAGGTAAGCTTACACATTTCAATCAATCAACATTGGGGACAAGTCATAAAGGCATAGAACACGTGAATCGTACTGGTTTTCAAGCATCAACACATGAACAACTTCAATAGCAACCTGGACAACCACCACAAAGGACATTCGAGCGCAGCAAAATCACCAACCAACCTAGACTTGACTCAACCACTTACTCAAAACAGTCACCTCATGCATCCAACTCAAGACATCAGAATAGAGACCGAGCAATCTAGGTCCTCACCGGGGTACAAGAGTATATAGAATATGAAAATGAATCACTCACTCTCGACTAGTGGGGTCAAGACAATTTGATGCGAAAGGTGCGCATGATATTTCTCTCAATCCCTAACATCTCTTCACCATGATGGCAGCCTCTAAATGCTAGAGTTCACATATGGAGTGTCACCACTAACTAATCCGGAGGTCTTAGACACAGGTTCAAATGACTGGCTAGGGTCTTGGACATATGGGGAAAAGGCCTTTAAGGTGGTGGAAGTATTCATAGCACAAGGTTCCACATTTCCAAACCCACACAATCACAGTCAAACAAACCGGTATTTCCTTTCTGCTATTCTGCATTACTCAATATCTCAAGAGCACAAAAGGGAAGGAGGTATAAATGTTAGCATTTCCAAGCCAGACTGCTAAGAAACACTACTTAATGGGCATTATTCAGATTTTTGGTAGTGGCTCTCTTTTGCTTTCAATTTTTCTTTGTTTTTATTTCATTTTCTTTTCATTTCTTAAGAGAGCCACCACTTCTGCACATATTTCAAACACCTGCCCAACTTTTAAGCACTACCTCCAACACTCACATTCAATTTAGCAGAAACAGCAGAGAATCTGTAAAAACCACTCTGTGGAACCTTCTAAAAGATGCAAAAGGGTGATTTTTCATTATAGACCAAAAGAAAGGATAACACACGGCTCAAGGGGGCTGACTAGGGGACAAAATTCCACACTGCTCAAAAGGAGGACACCCAAGAGTAAAACCGTGCGGGCTTGGCCCAAAGCGGACAATATCGTACTAATGGGCTGCCCAGTTATGACAAGTGGTATCAGAGCCTGGTTTGGTTCGGGGCGGTGGACGTAAGTTTGGTGGACCCTCATTCGGTGGCCTCGGGATTTGCGATCCACGTCTGTTTGGCGGATCAGGGGAGATCTGCGTTTGGGCTGTTTGGTGGATCTAGGAGAGATCCACGTTTGTTTGGCGGATCAAAGAGAGTTCCGCATTTGGTAAAATTTCTTGTACCGAGAAGCCCATCAATACAAGGCGTCTGGCGGATCAAGATAATCGCTGAGGAGAGGACACGAAGTTCGTGGTCCTTGTCTTGAGGGGAGGATTGTTATGGGACAATCCAAGTACCACATCGGAAATACAAGGGAAGTAACCCTTGTATATAAGTGTCCACCTAGCCAAATTAGTACGAGGCCTTTTGGGGAGGACACCCAAGAGTAAAACCGTGCGGGCTTGGCCCAAAGCAGACAATATCGTACTAATTGAGCGGTCCGATTTGGAACAAGTGGTATCAGAGCCGCGGTTGTCGATCTGGAGAATAGGCCTGAGAATATTGGTCGCCGGCTGCGGTACTCAGGAGTTAGCTTTCAGTTTGGGTTGGCGGAGGAATCGCTTAAGGTGTTCTCCAATTTTGGTTCACGGTGGAATTTTTTTGGTTTCTCCTAGATTTGAGTTTGTCCGTGTCTTTCTTTCTTTCTGTGGCCTGAGATTGAAGGAAGGAAGAAAAATTAGCCGCAGCTGGAAAGTAGATAGTGTTTGGAATTTTTATTAATTCCAATTGGGGCTGCAATTTTGATTGGGCGGCGCTTAGTAACTATTGGGAGTGGAAGCTCATTTCGGAGCTAATTTTTATTAGTTGATGGTGTTCGTTAATTCTTTGTTCGGCGGCAATTTGGTATTGGGTGGTGATTCCAATCTTTCACCAGTTTGGAGTTGCATCGTTTGGTTTGTCGAGAAGAAAATTTCGAATTTGCGACAGAGAGCTAGTTGGCGGATCAATTGGAATTTGGAAGCAATTACTTGAATTTATTGTGTTCGGTATTAGCTTGTGGTTTGGGGAGAATTTTGTTTATTGCCCTTGGTGGTGATCAGGGTTTTCGATCACAAAGGATGTTTGTTCTGGATTTTAAGATTGATAAGTCGATTTGGAGCTGCAGGTTTGGAGTTGGAAGTAAATCGGATGTTGGTGTTATCGATGGAAATAACACCAAGTTGGTTATGCATGGCAAGTCCCAACATGGGTTGGACTTGCTGCATGTTTTGATTTGTTGATCGCCCTTAGGGGTATTTGGAGGCAGGGGAGATTCTGGTACAACTGATTTGGAGGAGTTTGGTACGTCTGACAATTTTGATTGCATCTGAGTTTGGCGATTTGCATCGCGTTTGGTCTGGCGATATGAATTGCATTTGGATATGTCTGGCAATCTTGATTGCATTTGAATTTGGCGGTTTCGATCACATTTGGATACGTCTGGCGATATGTATCGCGTCTGGGTACATCTGGCAACTTTGGTTGCGTTTGGTACATCTTGCAACTTTGGTTGCGTCTGGTACATCTGGTATTTGACAGAGAATTCAAGTCAAGATGTAGATTGTTAGAATATGACTTGAATTTGATTTAAGTTTGTTTTGTGTTTTGGGCCTATTTTGTTTGGGTTTGTGTTTGGGCTTTGTTTTGGCCTTTTCCTTGTAGGTTTGGAAAAGGTGTTTGGTTTTCTGTTTGGGATTAGGAGAAGAGTTCTATAAATACTCTTCATCACCCTAGTCTGTAGTAGGGTCAGTCAGGTTAGTTTGTTTGGTTTGTCCGTTGGGAATTTGATTTGTAACCTGTACTCTCCTCAAATCAGTGAAATTTGTTCTCCCTTGCCCGTGGATTAGCTAGCACACATTGTGTTAGTGAACCACGTTAAATTCGTGTTCGTTCGCCAAGTTGTGGTACTTAAAATCCCTTGTCTCGTGTTCATTTATTTTCGCATCATCAAATTCTTCAAACCCACGTTCATCGTCCTTAAGCGTTTCTATAAGTTGGTCTGGAGGGTTCTCTACTTCATGCATACCGTAGGGATAGATGAGACTGTGCTTCGAGAGCCAGTCCGCGACTCTATTCCCTTCCCGATATGTATGCACTAGGTTAACCAGCCATTCATGTGCCAAAAGTCTTCGAATCGTGTTGAGAAGCGAGGCAAAAGGGTGCGCCTGATCGGACCTCTTCTGGATGAGGTCGATCGCGAGTTGGGAATCTGTTTCTGCAATAACGAGCCGAAGCCCCTTGCGCCAAGCCAGCTTGAGGCCTTGCTTCAGTGCCCAAAGCTCCGCATGAGCAGCTGTACAAATACCAATGCTGTAGCCAAAGCCACCAGTCCACTATCAATTGAGGAAGAAGAAGATCAATCTCTGCAGAAGTGAAGTGCGGAACAAGAGCTGAAACGCAGAAATGAAGAAGAAGAAAAACCCACCCAGAAACGAAACGTTTCTGGGTTCCCTCCACCCAACTTAAACGAAGAGCCAAAGCGACGTCGTTGTGGAGTCTCGGAGTTAACCGTTGGGTGGACTTTCACTGAGCGAATGGATGGCTGCCATCTGTCGATTTACTATTACTGTAACTTTAAATTTCTGTTTATCATTTCCGTTTTTACTGTTCCAGCATTTGTATCTTGAAGAACAATTTTCCAGTTCAGTATAAATAGAAAAGCAGAGAGATCCCTTGCTCTCTTGCGCATTTCCCCACCTTTGTGTGCCGTCGTCTTCTTCCGCTAAACCCTAGCTGTAGCTAGTTTGATATGGTATCAGAGCGGTTGCTTTTCCAGTAACCTACAATGGCGACGACACCACCACCAAATACACCTCCAGGAGGCATTCCCTTCGGCTCGTTCTCAGGCACCACGAGTGGAGGTTCCAACACCAACAACGATCGTCCAGATCCCCAATTCGGTAACCCTTTCTACATTAACCCGAATGAAAACATCTCTCAGGCCATCGTTTCAGAGGTTCTCGATGGACCCAACTACCAGATGTGGCAGCGAGCCATGAGAATGGCTCTGAAGACCAAACACAAAATTGGTTTTATAGATGGGTCGATTCCATCTCCAGGAGTAGCTAGTCCTAATTTCAATACATGGGATGCTTGCAATACTCTTGTTTTATGCTGGATCTTGAATTCTGTTGACAAGGAGATTAGGAGAAGTGTGATGTAGCATGATGTAGCTCGTGATTTGTGGGAAGAGCTTAAGGCTCGTTTTGGGTATGCAAATGCCATTAAGCTGTCTAATCTGGGAGACCAAATTATTAACGTTACCCAGTACTACACTGCCTTGAAGGGTTTGTGGGAGGAGCATTTGCAATTCAATCCCATTGTTGACTGTAATTGTGCACCACAAAGGACTCAACCCTGTGCTGCAATTGAGGCTTTCAAGCAAAAACAGGAGGTTGATTATCTGATAAGATTCTTGAAAAGACTTAGACATGAATTTGATGTGGTCCATACCCAGATTTTGATGATGAAACCTCTCCCCACAATTGAGGTTGCAATCAATGATGTATTGCAACATGAACAGAAGTTGAAAGCAGATAAAGGGATCACAAGAGGTGTCAAAACCATAGCTCTGGCTTTCCAAGGAGATGCTCAAGATGGGAAGAAATTCTGTCGTTATTGCAAAAAGGATGGACATGTGAAGGAAGAATGTTGGAAACTGAAGAACAAAAAGCTCAGAATGTCTGGAGGAGTAGCAGCAGCAGTGTCTCATGGTGAATCTTCCAATGACAGTGATATGTCAAACTCAGATTCTAAGATCAACTCCGAATCCAGAAGTGTGTCTTCCAAGGAGAATATGAGTTTTTCATCTGAGGAACTCAGTAAGCTGAGGTATCTGTTGCAGAGTGTTCCTTCTCCTAGTCCTTCTCCACCAGCTTCTCCTTCATTGAATCATCAGGCTTTCTCAGTCACTCATGGGGTTTCTCAGTTCCCAAACTATGCTGGTAAGTTCATTCTTCATTCTGTCATCCTTTATGCAGCATAGAACAGAATCTTTCACTCAGACTTGGATATTGGACACTGGGGCTTCTGATCATATAGCTTGCAACATTAATTTGTTCACTGAAGCTATTCCTGTCAATGATCAATTTGTCAATTTGCCTAATGGGACTAAAGTTGTGGTTAGTCATATAGGAAAGGTTCAACTCTCTCCTGACCTAGCCTTAGACAATGTTCTCCTAGTGCCAAGTTTTACCTTTAATCTCATATCAGTTAGAAAATTGACCAATGATCAACCCATCTCATTGCATTTTGAATCTGATTCTTGTCAAATTCAGGACCCGGTGACACAGAAAAGGACTGATTTGGCAAGACAGAGTTGGGGCTTGTACCAGTTACACACCAAGAACAAAGTTCCCATCTTACCTGTTCCTCAAGCAGCTTTTTCTTACAACTTTCAACCACAAAACATTTCCCTTTGGCACTGGAGACTAGGACATCCCAGCAAAGACAAAGAAAAACAAGCATTACCTTGTAATAGTGATGTAGTTTCCCATTGCCAGATTTGTCATTTTGCTAAGCACAAACGCCTTTCTTTCCCTGTTAGCACTGGTAGAGCACTGGATGCTTTTGAATTGATCCATGTAGACATATGGGGCCCTTTGGCTGTGAAGTCTCATGATGGATTTTCATATTTCTTAACTGTGGTGGATGATTACTCTAGAGCTGTGTGGGTGTTCTTGATGAAATTCAAATCAGAAGCAGGTCTTTTATTTCAATCCTTTTGCACTATGGCTGAAAGACAGTTTTCTAAAAGGGTTAAGATTATTCGAAGTGATCAAGGTTATGAGTTTCACATGACTGAGTTTTATAGTACTCATGGGATCATACATCAGCAGTCTTGTGTAGAAACTCCAGAACAAAATGCCAGAGTAGAGAGGAAACACCAACATATCCTCAATGTTGCCAAATCACTTAGATTTCAGTCTCGAGTCCCCCTCAGGTTCTGGAGTGATTGCATCCTGCATTCTGTGTACCTCATAAACAGGCTTCCTACATCAGTTTTAGCTAACAAGTCTCCTTTTGAGGTTCTGTACAACAAACCACCAACTTTGAATGGTTTGAAAGTATTTGGATCCCTTTGTTATGCATCTACTTTGCATAGGGACAGAACCAAATTTGATTCTCGGGCCAGACAGTGTATTTTCCTTGGATATCCTAGTGGTATCAAAGGTTTCAAGCTGCTTGACCTGAATTCCCATTCTTTCTTTGTTTCACGAGATGTGACTTTCTATGAGTCCATCCTTCCATTCCTTTATTCTAATTCTACATCTTCCATTTCAATTCCACCTACTACAGACCCCATTTTTCCCACTCATCCACCTATTCCTCCTACTGATCCCACTCTTCCATCCACCTCATCTCCTCATCAGCTTGCAAACTCAGTTATACCTCCTCAAACTCCTTTCCCTTCTTCTTCTCCTTCTATTCCTTCTTCTACACTACCTGTCTTGTCCACAGATAGTTTGCCAGACAGTAATGTCAGTTTGCATTCTGAGGGGGAGGATATGGAGATTGAGGTGTTTCCTGAGTCTAATGATACTGATGAAGCTGATTTCTTAAGGAAATCCACCAGACACCGTTCTAAACCAATCTGGCATAAGGACTACCATGTCAGTTTTGCAGCTACCAGTTCTAAACATCATATTGGTCATCAGATCAGTTATGAGCATTTGACTGCTTCTCAGAAAGCTTTTGCTCTCAGTGTATTGTCTATAGAGGAACCTACTTCCTATGATGAGCCCTGCAAGGATCCTGGGTGGAACCAGGCTTGTAAGGAAGAGATATTTGCCTTGTATGAGAATCAAACTTGGGAAGTTGTTAAATTGCCAGCAGGGAAGAAACCTATAGGTGCTAAATGGGTTTTTAAGGTTAAATATAGATCAGATGGTGCCATTGAGAGGTTTAAGGCACGTTTAGTAGCTAAAGGCTACACTCAGATCTATGGCATAGACTTTCTTGATACTTACTCACCAGTTGCAAAAATCAACTCTGTCAAGACATTACTGGCAGTTGCAGCTTCTAAGGATTGGCACATTCATCAAATGGATGTGTCCAATGCCTTTTTACATGGAGATTTGGATGAAGAGGTATACCTTGAAATACCTCCTGGAGTTGATGTTCCCAAAGATTCAGGTCTAGTGTTTAAGCTCAAGAAATCTTTGTATGGTTTGAAACAAGCAAGCAAGCAGTGGTTTGCCAAACTTACTGCTGCTTTACTAAAGAATGGCTACTCACAAACAGCATCAGATTATTCAATGTTTGTGAGATGGATACAAGGAAGAGTAGTGGTTGTTCTTGTGTATGTTGATGATATTCTGATTGCAGGAAGTTACCTTGGGGTCATTGAACAATTGAAACTATTTTTGAGTAAGGAATTTAAGGTGAAAGACCTTGGACAAATGAATTACTTCTTGGGCCTGGAAGTGATTAGAGATCATAAAGGGATCTCAGTTAGCCAGAGGAAATACTGCCTGGAGTTACTTGATGATACAGGCTTTGTAGAGGCTAAAGGGTGCTTGACACCTGTTGATTGTAATGCTAAGCTTTCAGCAGAACAAGGAGAACTTTTGCCAGATCCATGTGTTTACAGAAGGTTGATAGGGAAGTTACACTATCTGACAATAACAAGGCCAGATATTACATATGTTGTCCAGCAATTAGCTCAGTTCCAGTCAGCTCCTTGTGTTGAGCATTTACAAGCTGCTCATAGGGTGATCAGATACCTGAAACACACCATTGGTCAAGGACTGATTTTCAGAGCAGATTCAAAGCTTGAGCTGTCTGGTTTTTGTGATGCTGATTGGGCAAGTTGCCCTGATTCCAGGAGGTCACTAACTGGTTATTGCACCTTCTTGGGATCCTCATTGATTACATGGAAAACAAAGAAACAGACCACTGTTTCCAGATCCTCTTCAGAAGCTGAGTATAGAGCTTTGGCACAAGTTGTTTGTGAAGTTCAGTGGCTGAGGAATCTGTTATCTGAGATAGGAGTAAAGGTACCATTGCCCATTCCTCTTTACTGTGACAATAGGTCTGCATTACATATAGCTGAGAATCCAGTTTTTCACGAGAGGACCAAGCATTTTGAGATTGATTGCCATGTTACAAGGGAAAGGATAAAATCTGGTTTGGTTAAGTTGCATCATGTGAGAACTGATGATCAGGTTGCAGACTTGTTTACTAAGGGAATGTCCCGATATCGATTGAAGTTTTTATTGGACAAGCTGGGAGTAAGCAATGCATACTCGCCAACTTGTGGGGGAGTATCAATTGAGGAAGAAGAAGATCAATCTCTGTAGAAGTGAAGTGCAGAACAAGAGCTGAAACGCAGAAATGAAGAAGAAGAAAAACCCACCCAGAAACGAAACGTTTCTGGGTTACCTCCACCCAACTTAAACGAAGAGCCAAAGCGACGTCGTTGTGGAGTCTCGGAGTTAACCGTTGGGTGGACTTTCACCGAGCGAATGGATGGCTGCCATCTGTCGATTTACTATTACTGTAACTTTAAATTTCTGTTTATCATTTCCGTTTTTACTGTTCCAGCATTTGTATCTTGAAGAACAATTTTCCAGTTCAGTATAAATAGAAAAGCAGAGAGATCCCTTGCTCTCTTGCGCATTTCCCCACCTTTGTGTGTCGTCGTCTTCTTCCGCTAAACCCTAGCTGTAGCTAGTTTGATATCCATTGTCTTTGATCATCTCGAATCACTCCTCTGGCGCCAGCCTTGCCTGGGTTTCCTTGAGAAGCTCCATCCACATTCAACTTATACCAACCAGCAGAAGGCGCCGACCAACCAATATCTTCCACTGACCTGTTTGGCTTCTGCAGATTCCTCAATAGCAGAGGTGATGGGGCAGTCCAAGCTGAGTACCACAGCTTAGTCTTCAGGCAGATTGCGTGCAAGAGGGAGGGAGGGGAGAGTGATTTGCTGCCTCCGCTGAAAGCTCCATCGTTACGGTTCTTCCATATCGTCCAAAGGGCAATGGGGAATTTAGTTGCCCAAGGAGTGCCGTTGTTGTCGCAGGATGAGTTGAGTATATTTATCCGGAGCCACTGATCCAAATCTGCAATGAGGAAGTCCACAATCTGATTTGCGGGAATTTCCCTAGCCCAGAAGTATAAAGAGGCCGGTTAATCTCTCAGGATATGGAGTTCCGATTTCGGGCAGCCTGTGCATCTATAGCAGAAGGGATTCGGAGCCAAGTGTTTGTGGTATCTCCGCTGGTTGGTGTTGATAATTAATCGCATACACATTCATGGGATCTGCGGGTTTTTTTTTTTTGTCGTGTGATGATAATTAATCGCATCCCATTTTAGCATTTGTCTTTGACTTTACTATTAGTAATTGAGGTTGTGAAACGACAGGATTAGTAGAACAAAGTATAGATGGAGGGAAAAGCTGAGTTTGAATTACTCGGGACTTAAAAGAGCATTTGGTTTGGGAAGTGTTTGGTCGGGAAAGTCCACTTAGATGGTGACGAGGTTGATTTGAATATCTAGCCATTTAGGTTTAAAAAAAAAAACATGAACTAATTAATTAGATAATAACACCACGAAATATTATTCAAGTGATAATTAAGATAGGAGAGCTAATATGATGTCTTACTAAGTTTAATTTTTACATTCTACTATTATTAAAAAAATTTATTTGTAGTGACCGGTAGGGACATTAGCTCGAATCTTCCACTCTTATGAATCTGTCTAGTATTTATTAGTGTCGGAAATTAAAAATGTGTAAAGAAGGAGGCCAAATGGATTTCAAAATTTTGAATAAGGATAATCAGGAGCGAGTAGAGAGAGAGAGTAGAGCGAGAGTGAGCGATTCTGGTGCACAAGGGTTTCCGATCGTCGTTGCCCGTGACCAGCTCCGGCATCTGCGCCGGAGCAGCTTCCGTTCCCCTCTTATTCTTTTCTCATGAGTGGTGAGAGTGTTGCCGCTTCCCCGCCTGCAACGGAGACATCGAGCGGTGATGTTAGGGGTATTCCGACGAAACCCTGGGCGTCGCTGTTCGGCATCTCGGAGGCGAATCGCCTTACGTATATCCCTCCAGAAGTGGTAAATGGGGGTCTTAGAATGCCTAAGGCGGTGCGTGAAGCGGGAGCGGCGCGCTGGAAGAAGTGCTTGGTTGGGCAATTCCTGCAGGATCCTCCATCTCTCTATGTCCTGAGTCGCTGGGTCAATAAGCTTTGGGGGAGAGACGGTTTGGTTAGGGTTTCATTGCTCTATGACAAGATGTTATTGATTCAATTACCGAATCAACAGGTTTGTGAGTGGATTTTGGAGAATGGCCCCTGGTTCTGGTTTAACAATCTACTATATCTCCGCCCATGGGTCCCTGGTATCAGTTTTGAAGACTTAGAAAGGAAAGCTCTTCCAATCTGGGTTCATCTGTCGAATGTGCCACTTGAATATAATGATTTCCAAGGGCTAAGTCGTATAGCTAGTTGGGTGGGTGTTCTGCTGGGGGTTGACCATACAACTCGAATAGGTAACAGGCATGGATTCGCTAAAGTGCTGGTTGAGCTCACTGTTGAGAGTGACTTCCCTGATCATGTTTTGCTGTGGCCGGACGATGATTCATCAATTCAGATTGGAGTCTCGTATTGTAACTTACCCCCTGTCTGTTCAGTGTGCAAGATCTTTGGGATATCAGGGGCATGTGTGGCACATCATGGGAAGCAGTGGGTACCTGTGGCAACGCAGGAGATTCGATCCACACCGGTTCAAGAGGCTTCTACAGAGGGGGTGCAGGATAATCCAGCTACTAAGCTAACAGAGAGTGCAAAGGGTAAGGAGGTACAAGAGAGTGTTGATCCCCAATTGCAAGCTATATTCACTAGCCCTCCATTGGTTGATGCGGGAAGGATCGCTCCTCAAAATTTGGAGAAGTCATTTGCAGCAATGGCGGGGTCAGCTTCACCCAAGTTACCCACTGAGGATGAATTCCAAAGGGTTGTCAATGTTGCAAAACCTAGAGTGTGGTTACCTGATAAAGCTAAGGGCGCTATTCAAGCATCAACTTCTTCTTTTAGTGTTCTGGGCCACTTAGGAGATAAGGAATCAGGTAGGATTATGGATGCTCCAAAGAAAAAAGATGCAAAGAGAGACTAGTGGAAGGGAGGAGGGGGGAAACCCCCAACTTCTAGATGATTTTCTTATTTTGGAATGTGAGGGGGTTTAATAAAACCTCCAAACAGAGGGACTTGATGCAAGTCCTCAGTAGGAATAAAGTTGATGTAGTTGCAGTTCTTGAAACTCGAATAAAATCAGAAAAAGCTAAAGAGGCAGTTGAGGAGATTTTTGCTGGCTGGGAGAGATGTATAGAGTGTGTGGATTCTAATATGGGCAGGGTTTGGCTTTTCTGGGTACCAGAGATTAAAATTCAAGTGATCAAACCAGGAAGAAATTTTGTGCACTGCTTGGTGGAGGATGTGAACAAAGACAGGGTTTTCTTGACGGCTATGTATGCTTCAAATGAGGAATCCGAACGTCAAGCAACTTATAAGGAGATGGCCAAATATAAGGTTGTGGGCTATCCATGGATTGTTGGAGGTGATTTCAACACGGTTCGAAGCCCTGAGGAGACATCAAACCAAAGGAATTTTACTAGCAGCATGATTGACTTTAACACTTGGATTGGGGACATGGAGTTGCTGGATCACAGGGCATCTGGACCACAATTTACTTGGACCAACATGCAAGTTAACAACCCTATTGCTAGGAAACTTGATAGAGCAATGGTCAATCTGGAATGGATTGAGAAGTTCAAGGATTGTGTGGTTGAGGTGATTCCAGGTAATTTTTCTAATAATTGTGGAGTGCAAGTAAGCACTGAAGTTCCAATTAAGTCTAAGCCTAAACCGTTTAAATACTTTGAATTTTGGTCGGAGCACCCTATGTTTTTGGATATTGTGGAGGAAGCTTGGCAAGTGGAAGTCTCTGGGAACCCATGGCAGATCATACAGGGGAAAATGCGTGAGGTAAAGAAGGCTCTTAAGAGGTTTAATAGGGAAGTGTATGGGAATCTTCAAGACCAAGTTAAGGCTGCTGCAGAAGCATTTCATAATGCTAATGTTCAGTCTTTTTCTGTTCCCTCAGCAGAGAGCTTTGAGGCTGCCAAACAGGCTAAGGATCAACTTGATCAAATGACAAAGGCTTATGAGAGTTTTTGTTGGCAGAAATCCAGAGTCTCTTGGCTCACTGTTGGGGATAAATGTTCTAATTTCTTCTATCAGGCAGTGAAAATTCACAATTCTAAAAGAGCAATCAGGAAGCTGGTTAAGGAATCAGGGGAAGAAGTATATCAAACTGATCAGATTGAAGAGGAGGTGATTGGTTTTTATAGAAAACTGTTGGGGGAAGTAAATGAAGAGATTAATCCTAGTACAGAGGAAATACAGCAACTGGTTCAGCACAAAATACCGCAGGAAGAATGTGCTGACTTGATCAAGCAAGTTACAGTAGATGAAATAAGAGCAGTTGTGTTTGGTATGAATCCTCAAAAGGCCCCTGGCCCAGATGGGTTCTCTGCTGGTTTCTTCAAGAAGACATGGAGTATTATTGGGGAGGATGTGTCCAAAGGAGTCATGTTCTTCTTTGATTCAGGTATGCTTCCTAGTGGTATTAATTCCACAGCAGTATCACTGTTACCTAAGGTCACTAATGCTGATTCTCTTAGGAATTTTAGGCCTATTTCTTGTATAAATCTTCTTTACAAGATAATTGCTAAGATCCTAGCAAACAGAATTAGAGAGATTATGCCTTTAATCATAAGCAGTTCCCAATCAGCATTCATTAAAGGGAGAAGTATCATGGATAACATTCTTTTAGCTCAGGAGTTAGTCAGTGGATATAACAGGAAGCATCTTACAACTCGTTGTGCAATTAAAGTTGATATAATGAAGGCATTCGATTCTGTGAATTGGAGATACCTGTTCATTATGATGAAAACTATAGGGTTCCCTGAGAAATTTTTGTTATGGATTAGAAGCTGTCTGCAAACTGCACACTACAGTTTCAATATTAATGGCAGTCTGTGTGGGTTTTTTCGTGCAAAGAAAGGGGTTAGGCAAGGTGACCCTTTGTCACCTTACCTATTTACAATCGCTATGGAGGGTTTATCCACACTGTTGAGAGAAGCTAGTTTATCAGGGAGGGTGCCCTTTCACCCTCAATGCAGGAGAGTGGCTTTGAATCATCTATGTTTCGCAGACGACCTCCTCATCTTTACCAAGGGTTCTGCACAGGCAATTATTCAGGTGAAAGATGTTCTCCAACAATTCTATAGGGTTTCTGGTCTCAATTGTAACCCAGCAAAATGTGAAATCTATTTTGGTGGAGAATCAGTGCAATATAAGAGTAATGCCCTAGCACTTTCTGGTTTCAAAGAAGGGAAGCTGCCAGTAAGGTATCTGGGGCTGCCTCTTCTGGCAGGTAAACTCTCTTCCTCAGAAATTGATATCCTTGTTGATAAAATTACAAAACGCATCAGATCTGGGAGGGCCAAAAAGCTTACTTATGCTGGTAGGCTCCAACTTCTGAACTCTGTGATTGTTGGAATTGTTCAATATTGGATGCAATTATTTATTTTGCCTAAGCATGCATTAAAGAGAATTGAAAGAATTTGCTCACAGTTCCTATGGCATGGTGTGGATGAGGGAAAGGCAAAAGTTGCTTGGAAGTATGTTTCACTCCCTAAGCAGGAAGGGGGGCTGGGTGTGAAGGACTTGGGGGCATGGAATCAGGCTTGTTGCATTAGATTGCTATGGTTGTTCATCATGAAATCTGGGACTCTTTGGGTGGCATGGATGAATGAGTATAAGTGCAGGCAACAAGACTTGTGGTCTTTTAGGGTGCAGTATAGTAGCTCTTGGGCCTGGAGGAAACTTCTGAAACCGAGGGATGTGATTTCACCCTGGCTGCAGAAACAGAATGGCAAAATCTATTGGGGTTCGTAGGAAATGATGGTGTACTCAATACGCAGGGTTTGGGAAACCTTGAGAAACAAGGCTCCCAGGGTTTCTTGGTACAAACTTGTCTGGGGCAGGAATTGCCCACCTCGATTTAGTCTGATTGTTTGGCTGATTATTAAGAAGGCCATTGTTACCAGAGATAAATTGCAGAAGTGGGGAAAAATCAGTGATGCCTCCTGCCCACTCTGCAGTTCATCAATGGAAAGCAGGGACCACCTATTTGTTCACTGCTCCTACTCGAGAGGTCTCGCAGAGGAACTGAGGTGTAAGCTCCTGCTGCAACCAGACTGGGAAACGATGTTAAATGCAATGACACAGGTTGGAAATTCCAGAACAAGAGAGTGGCATGCCCTGCTGTGGTGTTTACTATTGACTTTTATTTGGAAGGAGCGTTTGTGGAGTTATTCATGGAGCTCAATGTCGTCCCCCTGCTCAGGTTGCTGACTTGGTCCGAGCTGATCTGCAGTTTATTGCATATGGGAATAGAGGAATCAGGGATACATTAGTGGAGCTAGGTTACTTATAGAATGGTTTTTCAGTTTTTAGTAGTTGGCTAGAATAGTTACTGTTAGCAGTTGGGAGTTGTTGTTTTACTCGAGATTCTTTCTCACCTCGTTGTATCAGTTCTTCTTGGAATAAAAGCAACTGATTCAACGAATTTTTTTTTTTTTTTTTTTGAATAAGGTTTGTTAGGGCACTAAGTGAATTTCAAATCAGAAATAAAAGAAAAAGAATTTAATGATGACAAAAATACGTATTGGTGTTAACACATAAATTTGATTCACATAAAGTTATCATCTAAACAACAAATTTTCCCGGAACATGAATAATTAGAGCAAAACTGCTATACCTGCAATGTTAATAATTATTATTTTGTATCAAAATTAACATTCAAAGTTGAGATGGCCGAGTTGGTCTAAGGCGCCAGATTAAGGTTCTGGTCCGAAAGGGCGTGGGTTCAAATCCCACTCTCAACAATTAATTTTTTTTTATTCACGTCCACGATCCCCCGCACTGAACCGTTCTCATTTTTCGACTCCGCGCCCTTTTTCTTCGTCCCAAAACTTTCGAAACACCCACGGACCCACCTCCTCCTCCCCTCCACCGCCAAAAAAACCACGACCCTTTCCACTCCATCCCCCATTTGCGCATTTCGACGAACAGTTATGGCGCAAGCAGCCCGCCTCAGCCTCAGGCTGCAGAGGGAGCTTAAGCTCCTCCTCTCCGATCCTCCCCCGTCCACAACATTTCCCTTTCTCTCCGGCGGCTCCGATCTCTCCTCTCTCACTACCATCGAGGCCCGTAAGTTCTTCTCCACTCTCCCCCTTTCACGATTTGAAAAATTGCAGTGTTAATGGGCACTTCACACGAACCCTTGTTTTCGGATTTTTCTGTCCAGACATGGAAGGCCCCGAAGGCACTGTATACGCGAAAGGGACATTCAAAATCAAGATCCAAGTGCCAGAAAGGTAATCAGATTGTCTTCTTCTTCCTTCGTCCCTATTCGTTCTCTGGTCTGAACCTTTTTTCGATTTGGAATATCCAGGTACCCGTTTCAGCCTCCGGTTGTTACGTTTGCTACGCCGATCTACCACCCGAACATTGATACTGGTGGCCGCATTTGCCTCGACATTCTCAATCTTCCTCCCAAGGTGACTCCCGGTGTTATAATTTTTTGGGAAATGAAGTTAGGGTTTTCGCTTGCAACTGTTGGGCTGTTAGATAACTTGTGTTTCGCTCTCGTATTAGGGTGCCTGGCAGCCGTCGTTGAACATTTCGACTGTGATTACTAGCATAATGCTGCTGCTTAGTGAACCGAATCCTGATGATGGACTGATGTGTGAAGCAGTAAGTCATGTGTGATTTTTTCTCTGATTGGATCGAATGGCAGTAGCGCGTAAAAGAACTCCAGCTTCTTTTGTGATTTTTCTCTTGTGAATGTGCAGAGTAGGGAGTACAAATACAATAGACAGGCCTTCGATCAGAAAGCACGAGCAATGACTGAGAAACATGCTAGATCTGGAGTTGGCGAGCAAAATTTGGGGAACCAATCCGCTCATGTTCATACAGACTTAACCAAGGTAGTTGCTTTTCCAGAGGGCGATTGGCTTTTTGTTTCCCATGTTGGTAATCCTCTTAACATCCACGTTTTGGGTTGCAGATGGTAGCAGAAGGTGTGAAATCTGAGTCGAAAGTTGAATCAGTTGTTGGCGTTCCTAGTGATAATACTCCATCTATGATCAGCAAGAAGCTTTCGTTGGAAGCCTCGACTAGCTCGTGTCATGAGAGGGACAATGATCGAGGGACAAATGAGGTATTGAAAGATGAATCTTTCATGCAAAAGCCCGCAAAGGCAAGTTATGGAGGTGCTTTAAAGGGTAACTCTGACATCAATGCTGCAAGAAGATACAACAAGCTGTCGATGAGCAGAAGTAAGTTATCTATAGTAACCAAAGATGAAAATGCTAGCATGGATGCATTGGAGTCGAAGCATTTACAGTCTGCTGAACAGAATCCACCTCCGTCACTTCCTATGCCCTCTACTTGGCCCCACTCCAACTTGTCAACTGGGTCATCTGCATCATCTATGTCTCTCCACGGAGCTAATGTCGACTCAAAGGAGGTGTGCAAGAAAGCAAGCTATGTCGGAAAGAAGCTCTCCTTAGGTCATAAAGGGTCATCATCGCTCAGCCGGAAGACAGCTGACAAGGAGAACATTAAACCAATGGAGACATTGCTTTCATCAGGTCAACAAAGTCCCAGAAGGAAGAGTACGAGCAGTGGCAGGAAACCATCCTTGGTTCCTTTAACCCAGTTGCAGCAGGAGAGTAATGTGGCCAATAGCCATACCTGCTTACCTTTGCAGAATCGCTCCGACGAAGTTCTAACTAAAAGCAAATCATCTTGTCCAGAACACGGAGACAGAATCGCTTGTGACACAAGACATTGTGGCCAGGAAGAGTCACTACCACCGGCAACAGACTCGATAATTGTATTGGATAGTGAAGATAGTGAGGAAGAAACAGGATTAACTAGGCCGACGCTGAGGCTGCGCATGTTGAAGAGAAGAAAGTCTCAAGCTTGACCACCTCAGCCTTATTTTAAGCATGGTTCTCTGTATCACAGAACAAGGAGCTTTTGAGTGTTCTTGTTTTGCTTGGTAAATTGATGTTTTTTGAGTGCTAAACTGCTTTGTAAATTATTCAGTTTTTGGATTTTCGGTCTTGCCTGACAACTGACAAGGGAAATGACGTGGGCCTTTACTTCGGCCCATATTTCGGCTCATAATATCACAAGCCCAAAAGAATTTGTATACTGATAGGAAACAAAAACGTGCGAAGGGAGCGGTGGGCGGATATAATTTTGCGCCCCCGGAAAGTTAATTTGCGGTTGTTGGGGGCCGGAGAGGAAGGCGGCTGATTAGCTTTGGCTGCTCTTGCCGGCGATTCTTCCGATATCTAGGGATTTCGAAGAGCTCGAGTTAGAAGGGGAAAGCAACTAAGCTTAGCGGTATCAATAGCTGTCTGGTAAAACGGAGGGTGAGATGTCGTCTATTTGCCTCTCCGCCTGTTCTACATCCAGACCGCTAGCGGTTCCGCCTTGTTCCGCGGCGGCGCGTGCCTATTCTTCCACGGCGGGTAAGGGGTGCCAGTGTTCTCTCTCTTTCCGGCCAGCGAATGGCTCCGGGAGACTCCTTTCTTCCGCAGGTGATAGAGGAAGGTTGCAGGTGGTTCGTATGGCTCCCGACGAAGAGAAGCTGACTCGCCGAAATCCTCTTGATTTCCCAATCGTAAGTCTTTTCTCCCTTCCTCTGTTCAGAAACTTTAGTTTTCAGCTACTTACATTGGGATTGGAACTTACTGTATCGAGTCCATATGATGGTACTGCTGATGTTTTCGTGAATTGGGGATTATATGTGTGTTTGGATGAATTTGTTCAACTGCAATTCTTGCTTCCTGTTTCCCCAAGAAATGTCAGCTAATTGGTGTTTGGAGCCTGGAACATAGATGTAGTGGAAGTGTGCTCCATTTTTAATTCCTGAAATAGTACGTAATTTGGATAAGAATTTAGATGATAATGTTAACAATGGATTTGAAGCTAGAAGAACTGCAATCAAACCGGTTTCATATAAAGTTTGGAGCTTTGTCGTTCTATTAGATGTTGATCTCTTAGGGTGTCCTGGTAATATGGCCATCGGGATTCATCAATTTGGGGTGTGACTATTAATGGCTGGCAGGCAGCCAACAAGGTTGTTCAGCCATAAAATCCTTTCAGGCTGCTTTAGTTTCTTTTACCAATCACGTTTAGATTGTGTTCCATTGCATAATACTGGATCTGATACGCTTGGAGATTTTCCTTGACCTTGAGCGGTTCTCGGATGCAGTCTTTGGCTTTTCCCTCTAGGTTCATGCCTTAGCAGTTTGTTTTATTATATTGGGTAGGAAGTTAGGCTAGGAACCTTCCCAGTTTGGAGAATGCAATCAAATGTTGTTCCTGCTGGAGTGATTTTACATAATCATGGGGGGAGCAAATGCCATGTTTTATTGTGAGCAATTGAAAAGTAGCTGCTTTTAGGGGAAAAGGCGCTGATCTTGGGGGACCAGTGGGTTACTCATCCCGGCTCCACTGAAAGTAGGGTTGTCATTTTAGGATGACAACAGTTGAACGGTTATAGATTCAGTGTTTATCCCATGAACCATTTACGAAAAATCCGGAATGTTCAGATCTTGACAAGTGACTGAAAACTCAGAAGTCAGAAGTCTGGTGAGGAATATGGATTAATGGGTTTTCATTTAATGACTTGTTTATGTTTTGATTGATAACATCCATTTCAATTTCATAGCTAGGGCTCGGTGTAAAGCTACTTCCTTAACCCATGCAATTGACTAGCCTCCTGGTCTTGTTCTGCTAAATTTAGGATGAAAAGGTGCAACGTGGTCTCTGAGTATCTCTTGTATAACAGTAGTGAACTTGGCATTGCAGGAATGGGAAAGGCCGAAGCCCGGGCGAAGACCGGACATATTCCCCCAATTCAGCCCAATGAAAACACCGATTCCACCACCGTTGCCATACGATCCTCCCCCAGAGGAGGAGGAAGAGGAAGACGGAGACAAGAAGAAAGAAGAGGAAGAGGAAGGAGACGAAAATCCTGATAAGGAGGAAGAACCGGAGAAACCCGACATCTAGTAGATAGAAAATAAAGTCGGCAACTCGAGCAAAATAGAGTGCGCAAGCGCAA
The DNA here is from genome assembly GCA_946122785.1 of Linum tenue. Lineage (NCBI taxonomy): Eukaryota > Viridiplantae > Streptophyta > Magnoliopsida > Malpighiales > Linaceae > Linum > Linum tenue. The sequence continues at coordinate 8,286,174 of CAMGYJ010000003.1, read as the reverse complement.
TTCTGAGCTGTTCTTTTTGGATCTAAGAGAAGGAAAGTCTTTTGGTTATTGTATGTCTTACTAGTTATTCAATTCTTACATTAAGATTTTGTGCTATGTTAATGAAACATTAGCTCTCGTTCAATTAGAGTCCTGTTCTTGCATGAAACCGTTGCTGTATTGCCCTTTTTGAGCATAAAGAACCCTTTTGCTATACATAATACCTCTGCAGAAAAAGGTGTTCTTGTTAGTAAACCTCAAAATTCCTATGAAATCTTCAGAACAGCAGTGTATGAACAGTGTGTCAACTTTAATTTCCATGAGAAGGCTTATACTTGAATAATTTACGGACTACAGTTGAGAGTGAGTCAGTCTGACCATCAATTCGTGGTCGTCGCTACAAAGAAGTAATTACTTGCATCTGCTGGTCCATCGATCACGCTTAGTCTCGCTTTCTCTCCAGCTTTCAAGTGAAAACTCTTCTGAGTCTGCTCAATCCTCGACGATTAGTCAAGTCACACTGGATAATGAAATCTCAGCTACAGGCTACAGCAGAACTGGGCTTGGAGATGAGCTTCTGGTGAAGCATTTCAATCAATCTTTACAAGTTGAGGAAGGTGAGCAAAGACTGATTAACCTTGCCTTTCAGGCCATCGCGCAGCATATAGCGCATACTAACTAATGTGTTACGCGTTGCCATTGGATAATGGCATGTGCGTTCCTTGCTAGCAGACATTTCTTCTTAATGCAGCACCATCTTTCATTTGACCTACAAGAGACAAATCAGAAACTAACTGTTACTAAAGTGACCACTCAACGACGGTCATGATCATAAATGTAAGGCTGTATCAGTTATGCAACCTGGTTCTCCTCCTATTTCAAAATCATGTCTGTTCACTTCAAGCAAATTGAGAAAGCTTTCATTCTCAGACTTGTCAGAAATTATGCACAAGAATATTCAGAAATGGAAAATTTGTAGAGGACAATGCCTTTGGACAAAAGTTTTCCAGCACGTAAAGTTAGTCTATGAGGGGACAAGTCTTTTTACGTTTTCTGCTTTTCCAAAAGACATACTCTCGCGATTTCATTACGAACATTGTTGCCATGTTGCTGGCAAAACTCAGACACTTCCAATAGAAAGTTCCAGCAACTGAAATAAAAAAGTTGAATTGTCATGGAATAATTCTATGGTGCATACCTGCGGCACTGAAACAATGACAAGATCCTTCAGCAATCCACAAACGTTGGACCTTTGATAAATATCAAATGGCACTTGGAGAAAGACCCCTTCCTCTTGCAGTAGAGAAAGGTCTGGTATGTCTGATTGAATGGACTCCTTTTTGTTATCCTCAGTATATACATGGTCAATAGTAGCAGCAGTCTCATGGAAAGTCACTGAATCTTTTGGAACCTCATTGCAACAATTGATCTTAACTTCACCACAGATAGTCTCGGGAGTCTAACATTGAGTTCCATACCAAGAGGGCCATTTCTCTTCTGCTCTTCCAAATTGAGTGTGAGGATGAGGTGAACCTGAACACAGAACGCAAATGTGCAGATAAGTACCGATCTTATTACAATGTGGCTAAGAAGCACCAACTCCCAACTGAGTGAAATGTCCTGTCCTAAGGCGAGTGCGTGCAGCCGGAGACAACCAGCTGCAGACACATTTCATCCAGTGCCAGTAAGCAGAACTTTATTTTATAAGACCAGTATGCAGAACTTATGTTTCACTTTGAAGCAAAAAAATGCAACATAGGAAGAAATGATTCTAAGCTTCCATGGAGCATTTACGATAATGATTTCCAGGTACAAACTTCCACAAGATGCAGAGCAAAATGGACTAAACTGATAAGCTAAGACAATATATTACATATGTTAGCTTCGGGCCCTGCTGAAGTCGCACCTGCTCGTTAACTTCTATTTGATATGCTGTGGAGATTTCATAAGGAATTCCAGTTAACTGGACTGATAAGCTAAGACAACATATTACATACGATAGTTTGTTGGGCACTGGTGGAGTTGCACCTGCTCGTTAACTTCTATCTGACATGCTCTGGAGATTAAGGAATTCCAGTAAAAGCCTCTTCAACCTGAGCTGTCACCAGAGATGGTATTTATGAATAATATTCTCGATCCCCAAAGCCTGCCACCAAGAGTAGAGGTCAATTTGACACAAACAGAAACACAGAATTGCGATCTGTTAGGGACCTTGCTATCAGAATGACTTACAATGAGAAGCAGAAGATGTAGACCGACCAATTGGAACTCCCTGTGCCCCTTTAAGAATCATTGTTCAGCAAGCCTCCTCGCAAGAAATTCCAAATGGAATTTGTGATCAAGTCTTCATAAAGAAGACCTTCGAGCAAGCTGTCATAGGAAAGAGGAACCATCAGTCATTTCTTAAAGAACGAAACAGAATCTAAGAAGATAAAATTATATGACAAAACTTAGTAGCGACTTGCCTCATTCAATTTCCATAAGCCAGCTGCTTCTTTATAGACAGGCTCCTGCAGCCTCGAAATTAAACAACAAAGAACCTGTCCCCAAACAGAACAATCTCAATAGAGAATAGTATCGACATCATGATCCATCAAGTCCTTCAATTAACATGGTGTAAGTTTTGGGATGAACAAAACAACCCTTCTTTTCCATGAGGCTGAATAATTCAGAAAAACCATCAACAAGGCCTTTTTTGAGCAGGCCATCAATTAGAACTTTCCAAGCCACTTCATCATAATTGTACTGACGATGAAGCAAGTAGGAAAATGCTGCCTGAGCCTTGTCATTATTCCCTTCGTTATATAACCCACACACAATGAACCTGAAAGAATCCAATGTTGGTGAATGGCCATGCTTCATCATAGCATCCAGTAGATTTAATGCATCTGCATACATTTCCAGCTCACAGCAACAAACCAGAAGAGAACTAAGAATATCTTCATTAGGTGACAGCCCTTTCATATTCATATGGCTGAGTAACCCTTGAGCCATAGTCAAGCGCCTCACCTTGCAAAGTCCGATAATAAGCTTAGCGTAAGTGTTTACAGTGGGCGAACAGCCATGTTTTGTCATTTTATCTAGAAGAAACAAAGCAGTATCGTAATCCATAACCTTCCATACATCACCAACATCCAGAAATGCTGCATCTCTAACACCAACTCCTGTCAGACTGAGGTTTTCTTTACTCAATTTATCCTTGGACAGATGCTTGATTAAAACAGCATATGTATGATGAGAAGGTTCACAATCATTGTCAACCATGCGCTTGAGGACAGTAAATGCATCATCCATCAATCCCAGTTGCCCATAAGCATCGGCTAAAAATGTATACGGCAAGGAATCTGGGATAACTCCAACTTCAGACATCCTGGCCATCATATCCTCTGCTTCTTGAAGGTTTCCTATGCTGCAGTATGCATGGATGAAAGCTGTATATGTATATGCATCAGGTTTGCATCCTAAGGAAAGCATATGTTTTAAAATCCTATGAGCGTGATCAAAATCACCTTCTTTCAGCATCTCTTTGATTAGGATCGTGTAAGTATGAACAGTGGGATTTAAACCCACCTTTCCCATATTTTCCACCAACTGCAGAGCTTCTTTCGTTTTTCTCTCACTGTAAAACCCATGTATCAAGGCATTGTACGTGGATGAATTAGGCTGACAATGTTCACTGTGCATTTTTTCCAGCAAAGTACAAGCATCATCTACCCTTCCAGCTTTACAAAGTCCATCAATCAATGCAGTGTAAATCACTTCATTTGGCTGTATTCCTTTCTCCTTCAGGTTATCAAACAGAGCAAGAGCTTCCTCTACCCTCTTCTTTTTACAAAGGGCATCCACAAAAACACCGTAAGTCCATATATCTGGAATAACACTATTATCACTCATCAAATCAAGCAACTTGTAAGCGCTATCTAAATCACCTACTTTACACTGCCCATGAATCAACAAATTGAAAGTAATAACGGTAGGGGTCAGCTTAGAAGCAAGCATCTTATCTAGTAATGCCATCGCCTTGTGCACACATTTCGCCTCACAGAATCCATAGATAAACTCATTGTAAGTGCGTTCATTTGGCTTACAATTGTTAGACTTCATCATATCAAAGATTTCGAGAGCAACATCCATCATCCCCTCTTTGCAGTACCCACCAATCAAAGAGTTGTAGGTAGCTGCACTGGGAATTAATCCTTTCTCTATGATCTCATCTAACATTTGTCTACTCTGCTCCATCTTCTTTTCTTTACACATGGCATCAATCAAAACAGTGTAAGTATGAACATTCGGCTCACATCCTGCCTCCTTCATTTTACTTAACATATCCATTGCTCCTAATTGCCTACCGTTTGCAAGTAATGCATCAATCATTACCGTATAAGTTCGAACAGTCGGGATACAATTATCTTCTCCCATCTTCTTATATAAACGAATGCCTTCATCAACCCTTCCGGCCTCACAGAGTCCATGTATGAGAACCGTGTAAGAAACTGCATTTCTTCTACAACCTTTCTTCTGCATCGCATTAAAAATTCTAAATGCATCATTCACATCATTATTCCTACAATGCCCCAGTATCAACGAAGTGTAAGTAAAAGTATCCGGCCGCAAACCAGCCTGCAGAATTTTACTCAAGTACAAATCCGCCTCAACCACATTCCCAACTTTACAATACACGTTAATCATAGTATTGAATGTGTATATATTCGGCGAAACAAAGTCTTCGATCATCTCACTGTAAACTTTCTTCATCTCATCAATCATTAGGAACCTCGATAACATCATGAGCAGCTCATTGTAACTCCTAACAGTGAGCTTAAACTCCATCTCCGTTCCCCTTTTCTTCATACCTCGCAAACATTCCAAAACCGAGGGGGCCTCATCAACCGAACTGCAACCTCTAACCATGGCAATCCTAACTTTCTCGGCAACACCGAAGAGCTTATTCCGAATCAAAATATCCAAAAGCAATGAATGCGACCGAACATCGTGCCTGAACCCGGGTTTCCTCGCCACGAAATTGAAGAAATTGAGTGCGACGTAAGGGGGAAGGCCAGGGTTGTCATGGAGAAGAGAGGATACGTGAGAAGGACAGATGTCGGACATTAGCTTTCGGATGGAATGGTGTTTCTGCCAGTTGGGAAGAGAAATGATTGAGAGAAGCTGAGAAGGAATGTCAGCTGGGTCCTTCGCCGGAGGAGGAGAAGGAGCGGCGGCGGCGGCGGCGGCCGAGGTAGAGAAAATAGAGAGCAGCCGATTGGAGGAGTTACGGAAAGGGATGGAAGAAGAAGAGAAGAAAGAGGGCAGACCTGGGGATGATGCTGCGACCGCTCGAGATTTGTTCATCTTGAAGGGTCGGAAGACAGCGAGGATCCATTGGGCATCAGCGGTGCATTTTTTTCTGATCAGAGGGAGAGGTCGGAGAGACGGCGAAGAGAAAGCGAGCTTCGATTCTCAGTCGCCAGGGGAAGTTGAAGGCTTGCTGCTTTGGAATGGCAACGCAGGTTTGGTTAAACCAGAACGGCGTCGCATTACAGTGAGGCACACGAGATCCAGCGTGTCAGTTTTTGTGTTTGTCGTTTAGTCCGTGTTCCTTTGTTTTGGAGATGTGGGCTGGGCTAGGTTTGAACTATAAAATGAGAAAAGGCCCTTAATCAATTACCCATCCGGAAAGAAATGGGCCCAAACTAGAAGCACGCTTAACCAATGACCCGAAGTTGATCTGGAACTTGATAAATCCATATCCAGTCCGGCCCACTAGAAATGGGCGAGTTGGCGAATCCGTTATTAGAATCAATCAAGGTTTAAGAAAGCGCTAAGTGTAAGGTAAGGTTTGAGACTCTACCTAGCGCCTAGTATGTCTAGACATCGTCTAGGAATTTCTATGCATATGGACGTAAAAGTATCGAAATATCTCACATTTATATAGAATCACAAGTTTATGAATCAATATAATTACATCTACCTAGTATTTCTAAATCCTCATCAACAACACATGTTAAACTATAAAACATAATGTGGAGAAACAAAAAGGGAAGAATAAGCGACAAAATAGCGCATCAAATTGAGATAAAAGAAGCGCAAAAAAGAAAGAAAAACTAATCTAAAAGATGATTATTTCTAACTCTTGTCTAGCAGCTAACAACACTCAGGAGAGGAAGAAGAAAAGGGGAGGACACTATGACGTTTGCCGTGTTGACTATGGATCTTTGGAGCCAACAACGAGCTCGAGATGTCTTATCCACTACTTATGACCAAGAGAGACATTTTTCTTCTGCTTAACGTCTAGGTGAGATTAAGCGAATGCATAGACACACTTTGATATTAACTTTAACTCTTTAAAAGAACAAATTCTAAAACACTATTTCTTAGAGTCACATGACAAGGAATGCTCTTTTTGTAATTAACCAAATTTGGTAGGAGTTGTTGTGCCATTCAGGTTCTAATTAATTTACTTATGACAATTTAACCCGAAATTAAACCAAATCAATGGGTATTTGACCCGGTTAGAGCGAGTTGAATCGATATTGACGAATTTTTGGCCAATAATTAATGAATTAACTCGTTAAAAGAACAAGCTCTAAAACACTATTTCATAGAGTTACATCAAAGGGGTGCTCTTTTTGTAATTAACCAAATCTTGTAGGAATTGTGCCATTAAGGTTCTAATTAATTTACTTATGACAATTGAACCCAGAATTAAACCAAATCAATGGTTATTCAACCCGGTTAGTGCGAGTTGAATCGATATTGGCGAATTTTTGACCGACAATGATTATCTTCCCAAAGGTTGTCAAGACGCGGTGTTGACGAATTTTGCATCATGTTTTACATATTTTTCTAATATGATTAGAGTGAGTTGAATCAGTGTTGACGAATTTTAGGCCGACAATTAACTATTTAAAAGAACAAGTTCTAAAACACTATTTCATAGGGTCACATCCCAAGGGGTGCTCTTTTTGTACTTAAACCAAATCTTGTATGAGTTTTTGTGCCATTAATGTTCTAATTACTTTACTTATGATAATTGAACCCAAAATTGAACCAAATCAATGTGTATTAGACCCGGTTAGACTGAGTTGAATCGATGTTGACGAGAGCGAGTTGAATCGATGTTGACGGATTTTGGGTTGACAATGATTATCTTCCCAAAAGTTGTCCAGACGTGGTGTTGACGAATTTTGAATAATGTTTTACACGTTTTTCTAATATGGTTATAGGTAAATCGCATGTAGAGAGGTCCTTGGCGGATCTAGGTGCTAGTATCAATGTCATGCCATATAAATTGTTCAAGAAACTAGGCCTAGGTGAACCCAGTGCAACTAGGATGAGTTTTCAATTAGCTGACCGATCAATAGTTCATCATAGGAGCATAGTGGAAGACCTTCTGGTTAAGGTTGACAGATTCTTTTATCCTGTGGATTTTGTTGTCTTGGACATCAATGAGGACACATAAGTGCCCCTTATACTGGGACGGCCTTTCCTGGCCACCGCCAAGGCTCTCATAGATGTACATGATGGGTCCTTAGTCTTGAGGGATGGAGAGGAGCGAATAACATTTTCCATTGCTAATACTCGCCCTGCTTCATCCCCTTTGCATGCCGCTGCTCACCAGGAGCAAGAGTCTGTCGTGTATCCTTCTGTGCTTCCCATTTTGAAGGATCTCCCTCCCATATTTTTGCCGCCACTCCCGTCCACTCCGTTACCAAAAGAGAAGATCAGGGAGGAGTGGCGGCCGAAACTGCAAGTAGCTAAGCCTGCTCACAAGAAAGTCTGGAGACCACTATGAGCTGGTCCCGCCTCCTGAGCCTCGACCGCCTTGGCCATCCGAGTATTCACTCGCTTGCATCCTGCCGGATGGCCAGGTCGAGTTGACGAGTGCTGGTGGTCACATCCGTCGTGTGCTTGGCCACCATCTGAAGTTGTACCTCAAGAGCGATGTGGATCCGCTCTTGGAGGCACCTGTTCCATCACCTCTCTGAGCATCCACCCTACTGGCGTCCAGATAAACGACGGTAAAGAAGAGCTTGTGGGGAGGCAACCCCACCTAGGTTTGCATTTCCTTTCCTTTTTCCTTTTGATTTTTTGTGTTTTTGAGTCCTGAGGTGTTGTCCAAGGGTCAAATGTCGATTTTGCGCGAAAACAGGTCAAATTCGGGGCTCTGGAATTCCACACGGCCAGCCCTAAATTCCACACGGTCGTGTGGAATTGGCTTCTGGCCGTGTGGAGGCCCTGGAAATTTCACACGGACAGCAGGGGTCCCTCACACGGCCGTGTAGGATTGGCCTTTGGCCGTGTGAAGGCTCGTTGATTTCCACACGGCCAGAAGTGCTCTTTCACGCGGCCGTGTGAATTCCCTCGGCCAGGCCGTATGCTTTTCTCGGCCACACACGGGCACTTTTGCACCTCACACGACCGTGAGGGCGTGTCCGTGTGGCCGAGGCAGCGTCTATAAATTCACACCACACAGCCGCGTCGCCCATTCCGGCCATTTTTGGTCGATTTTTCACCAAACCAACACCACTCCCAACCTTTCCTCCCCATTTTCGGCCTATCCCTCGATTTTGAGGCGATTTGGACCGATTTGGAGTCGCCGGAAGCGATTTCCGGCGAGGCTCCGACGAGCATTTCCGGGCAGATTTTGGGATTTTCGTCGCTTCCATTGCCTTCCCCTCTACTTGTGTCTCCAGGTTTGATTTTGCCCTTTACCTTTTGAATTGTGGAGAATTGGGTGTTAGGGTGTATGTTTAGAGAACAACTTTGCAATGTGTGAATTGTGTGCAATTGGTTGAGGGGAATGCTTGGTTTATGTGTGAATTATGTTGGGCAATGTCCCCCATGCTTGATTGAGCCCTTGTGTGCTATGAATTTGCCAATTCTATGCTTAACTTAATAGTGCACACAAGGTGTTCGATGAAATGCCAGTTTTTCATATCATTTTGTGGGAGCCTGTTGGGGCCCTTAATGATGGCCTTTGATGGTGTATTTGCTATGGATGTGAACCTTAAGTTGCCTACTTTATCATGGATGTGACCCCCACCCAGATTGTGCTTGTTTGATTGAGTTATTGACCCCCGAACTATGGATGAAACTATGGTTCGGCTTTTTTCTGTTCTCAAGTGTGGGGTGTGATTAACCTTTTTAGTGGCTCTTTTGGCTCCACTTTGGGTTTTTCTTTTGCAGGACCATGACGAAACCCGACCTCAAGCACTCGTTCATCCGGGATTTAAAGAGGGGGCCCCCACCAGGATCGCTTTAAGCGCGTCCTGGCCTGCTCGTTTGGGAAGCATCACTACTGGTCCAGGAGGGAGTTTGAGAAGCTGCATTGCTACGACCACTTTCTCACCATTGCCACCAACCGCCCCTAGCGCCGTCTGCTGTCCATTCGGGAGAAGGTCTACCACGAGCTGGTGCTCGAGTTCTATACGACTTTCAAGCACGAAGATACAGAGGATTGGGCAGACGGTGAAGCCGTCAAGTTCAGGCTCCACGGTGCGCCCCGCTCCATGAGCTACCACGACTTGGCGTTTGCTCTGGACCTCGGCCTGGACGATGATGTGGACTACGTCACCGAGCTCAACGATCCAGTGGGTGTTAACTTCAAGACTCAGTACACCCGCCTAGCTCAGCCTGACCAGCTCCCTTCGTTGCAGGGCGGACGAAGGCCAGCACCCTGAAGCTCGATAACCGCATTCTCCACCACATGCTGCTGAAGTCCTACACTCCAGCTGGGGACAGTGCTAGAACTCTCACCAAGAGATCCATGTACTTCATCCAGTCCATCCGCACGGCGGACCATCCTCTTCACCTGGGATCGGTGGTGGCCAGGACTTTTGACAAGGGTGCTTCAGAACTGCCGAGCCTACACTGCACTCCCCTCATCACCCGCCTGGCCACCTACTTCCAGATCCCACTGCAGGGTTGCACAGAGCAGGGAGGCACTAGTGTCTTTGGCGAAGACACGATCAAGTGGATCGCGGGGGTTTCCTGAACCTCAAATCCCAGCGGAGGACCAGCCGGATGTTCCTGAGGATGAGGCTGCTGAGGATGTCCACCCCGAGGATGTGGACGATGCTGACACCCCCGCACGACCACCTTCGAGTACGGGGGTAGCAGTTCCAGTTTCCCTTCCCAGGACTACTTCACTCACCAGTTCCAGCAGCTGAGCCTCCAAAATCAGCAACTCCTCGACCATCATCTCCAGTTCCAGCTGTAGTACTCGGCTCACCAGGCCGAGTATCAGACCCGGATGGCTGCCTATGATGAGCGCCTTGACTGTATGGAGACCCAACAGGGGGTGACCCTGGCTCACATCGAGCGGGAGAAGGCTCGATCTCGGCGTATGCAGGAGGTCCAGCAGCACCTGCTCCAGCTGCTACTAGGCGAGCAGCCAGTCTGGAGGACTCCCTGGGAGGACTCTCCACTTCCACCCCCGCCAGCTGATGATGATGCCTTCATGAACGACATCGATTTGGACAACCTTGGCAACGAGTAGGCTGTACTCGTTGCCCCTCTGAGTGTGGTTTTTGTTTCAGACTTTTCGGGTTTGCTCCATGTGTGTGCGGAGCTTGAACTGAGTCTGTCGTTTGTTTTTTTTCTTTCTTTTGTGGATTGTCAATTGTGTGGCCATCTGGGCCAACTCTGATCCCTAACGCACAGTGTCCTAGTGTGTTCTTTATTTTCCCTTTGTGTAGAACTTTTCCGTCGTTTCCTATGTTTCCCGCTGTCTGGTCCACTTCCAGTCTCCCGGCAGTATTTCAATCCGGTAACATCGTTCCCCTAATCTCTCCCTATGCTCCATTGAGGGCAATGCCGTGCTTAAGTGTGGGGGGTGCTTTGTATCGGTTGGAATCTATATTTGTGTGCTTGGAGCCTAGTCCGCTGTCCAAATCTCGAGATTTGAGGGCTCCAAGTACTGTTGATAGGGAAAAAGCGTAATGCCTAAATCCTATCTCGTAGTAAACCGGAAAGTCCGGGTATTGATATGGTCCCAAATAGGCCACTCTACAAGTTGGAATTACTTGACGAAGAAGCAAGCTCAAGCTGCCTGATGAACGTTCATTTCTGTCAGTGTCATTTTCCGTGTTCAAGTAGCCAATTTTGGAGGCAAGTTTCTCTCAATTGGCTCAATGGAAATTCAAGTTTAATGGCTTGTATTGAACATGGAGTGATTATCTACACCTTGGTATGCTTGGTTGCTCAAGAAGATGTCATTAAGGTTGTTTTACAAAGTCTCAAAGTTGCTACCTCAAAACTGGAAAACTGCCAGAAAATATCTAAGGCAGAAAACTGTGTTGAGATACCAACTTTGAAGGCCTATATCTGGAGTTTGGAGAATGATCTCGGGCTGTTTCAAGTTGGAGGTGAAAGAGGGAGTTTTCTTCTACAGAGGAAAGGAATTGGTTGAGTTCGAATCAACTTGGAAGGCTTTGATCGAGAGGCTCAAAGATGACATCAAAGCTGTGTGCTTACTTGGAGCTAAAGGCAGATTTTCCTTTTCTTGTTTAGTTAGGATTTCATTGTTTTGGTAGTTTTTTATTCCTTTTCGTATTAGACTGTAATTAGGAGTTTATGGGACGTGTGTAACCCTAGCTAGGCCTATTTAAGCTTTCTATTTCGTTGTAAAACTCAGACTTTGTTGAATAGAAATCGAAACCGTTTGGTTTGTGCAAGTTGCGACTTGTTTTGGGTTTGGTGGATTCCAAACTTGCTGAGCTTGTGTATCGATTGAATAGTCACTTCAATCGTGGTCGAGCAACTACCCTTTTATACCTATCGAGCTATCCCCAGGTGTGGATTTGTCCCTTTGGTTCCGTTTTATCCAAGTTCGTATTAAGAACGCTTCGTTCTTGATTCGAGCTCAATCGATTCTTTGATTGAGTCGTTAGCTGCGTTACTTTGATAAACACACACCCCCCAGGGGCGTATTAGGTATCGTCTCTCAGGGACTGGTACAACCTTAAGTTCTATCAATTTTGTAGAGCAAACTATAGGTGAAAATGGTTGAATGAGATTATTAACTACTAACAAAATAATTAAACTAATTATGCAAAGTAAACTTGTCGGGTTTAAATCAATGGGAGAAAGCTCTGGGAGAAACACCGGAATTCACTACCTATCATATCCAAATTAATTCACATATTCCAATCAATTTAATCCATATCTCTACAGCCAGGATATCACTACTGTGCTAGCTATCCCTGTCGGGAATTACTACGTACTAAGCAATTAATTCAAATCCTACTATCGTAGCTCAATGAGTTAATTACTTAGTCTGAAGACCAATATCCTATTTAAGACCGCATAGCACCTTATTTAATCCACAGTCGCTTCGATAAGTTACTATGTCACATGAAATAGGTTCAGTTATTAGGGTTTCACTGTCGCTAATAACCTAATTAACTACAAATCGATGTATTGGTGGCCAGTCAACACAAAGCATTAAGTAATTTCATGCAATAGAGATTGGAAGAAAAGAATTCTGAATGAATCCATCAAATCAAGAAATAGCTACATCCTATGATGTTTCCCCCAAAAATCGGGGTTTAGTTCATGACGAAAATAAAACACACAATCATGTTCATAATCATCATGTTATTAATTAAAATAACGGAAGAAAATACTCTGATAAAATCTCAAGCTGCGATGATGCGATCGGCCAGCTCTCCGATAAGAATTGTGCGCGCTGCTGCTTTCGTCCCAATTCTCTCCAATTATTCCGCCCAGAAAATCCCCCAGTCCGCGCTACTGCTTGCTGCCGTCTACCCAAAAGAATTCCGCCTCCCAGCTTCCCTTTCAATTCCGTGTCCTCCAATTCTTTTGTTCGCCGCCCAAAAGGATCTCCCTCCGAGAATTCTTGTCCCCAAAAAATAATCCTCTCCTTAATTCCAATCTCCCCCTGGCCGCTTCCTCCATTCACTTCCCCGCGCCCGGTCCAAGTAAATCCCCTAGCCGGTCCAATGAGTCCTTTAATTAACGGGGCTAGGTCAAGAATCCGGTCCAAATTGGTTCGGTCATAGACTTGATTTGGGTTCCACTTGTCTGCTTGTACTTCTACAATTTCTATCTTTTCACCTAAAATATATCGAAATTCTAACACATGGTGGTAATGGTCTTAAACCATTCCGGAGTCAGTTGGCCTTAAAACAAACAATATATGTCTCAAACATATCATGAAATAATCACATTAAGCACATAATATCAATATGTTTTCGACAATTATCACAACCCCACCCTCAATACTTGCTTGTCCCTAAGCAATGACTCGAACAAGAGAACGATAATTGGAGGAAACACAACACAGACCAGGGAGACACAACCCTGCTCAAAACACAAAAACTCAAGACACACAAAACACAACATCAACACAAGAAATTTACCCTTGTACTCTTGTGATAATCAGTAGTTTCTTTCTCAATTGATGAGTTGTGCTTTAATGATCATACCTTTCACCCCACACTCAAGTTCTTTGCAACCATTACCATTGACTGACTCAAATCCACCAAAAACTCAAATTGCAACACTCAATTTCGATCGTCGGTAGTGGGTGGTTAACAACTTATGGTGCAACAATTATTAGGAGAATCTAACCACATCAGTGAGGTGCATATCTCGTGAGGACAATCTGGCTTACTCACACCAATCATAAGCAATTAACAAAGCATAAGTCTCAAAAAACTAATGGGGGAGGCCTTTCGCAAACATGATTTTAACTTTAAGCACATCACTACCTTTTCTGACAAGGAGAGGCTTTCTCTCTTTCTGCTTTTGCTTGCCGAGTGGTCGTATTTAGTACAAGTGGGATTTGTTTCTTGCTACCGGTGACCGAGCAAGAGCAATTTCTGCTTCTTAGCACTCGCATAAGGGCTTCTTTTAACTCCTTTTCCTCGGTCCGTGTGGAGGGTCACTGCACATCCTCAAATGGCACTTCACTCGACTGGGGATCGTACTTGATAAGAAACATCGTACGGTCGCGAACCGATTCTCAATTGAATCTTTCCTCATCCCCATGTGCAATGAGTGATTGCCTCACACGATTTTGGCATTTTTACCCACACTTTAATTGTTATGGAAACTTTCTTATATTTTACTTGTCAGGTAGTGTTTTCTTTTATAAAGATACAGTTCACCCCATCATAAAACCATCAAAACAAAGAGACTCGTTGCAAAATCAAAAGCTCACAACTGATGCAAGTAAGCACGGTATCCAAACATGTCGAATGATCAATGTTCTCCACCTAACTACTTCACCAAAAGTCATTACACTATCCTCACAAAAGAGAATGTTGCTAAAAGAGTAGCTCATTCCAAGCATATCAAGTCAGTCAAAACATCAAGCTCATTGTGAAGAACTATGCAATTCAACACTAGTGGGGGTGATTTTGATGATTTCATTCAAGCACAAACTCATTTTCAAGGCATCACGGTCATTTACATCATGTTACCACAAGAGTACAAGGTTTTGTTTTTAATTTTTCTGATTTTTATGTGTTTTTTAGCCATTAGCTTTGCACAGGCAGCCTGCTTTTTACACAGGCAAACTGCATGCAGTTTGGCTTTGCTCAACCTAATGGCAAATTTTTTTTTTGTTTTTTGTTTTTTTACCACATGCAACAGGGACAAACAACACTAAGACTCACCACCCCACACTCAGGATGGAACATTGTCCCTAATGTTCAACTCCTAATCTAAACATGCACGGGTTTGACACAACTAAAAAGAAAAATAAAGAAAAGAAAACTTACCTTGGGTTGCCTCCCAAGAAGCGCTTGTTTAACGTCCTCATCCTGACGTTCACGGAGCTTTCAACCAATGGGTATGGAAAGGTATCCAGAATACCCTCCCGAGCAATGATAGAATGCATAACCTCCATCCAACATATGAGTCACCTCTGCAGAGCCATGTGTGCGAAAATTTGGTGTGACCTTCTTAGTTGGCATGTTGGATCCTTTAGTGAGGCGTAGGTGGTACTGCAGCGCCTCAAGCAAGTACTCTTCCTGTTTCAGTGTCAGTGAAGAATGAATAATAACAGGAAGATTGAAATCCTTACCCAAATATCTATACTTGAGGTGACTAGGCAATGGTTTTAGTTCCAATTCCGGAGGCTGGATCCGAGATGGAACTATTGGCTTTGGAAACCCAGCCTTTTCATCACCTTCCACCTGCATAGGCAATGCTTCGAGCATTTGTGCCCTCTTTGACACGGTTAGCTCATCAAGTTCATTATCAGAATCATCAAACTCAGAATCAGCATCATAATCATTGTTCAAAATAGCATCAATGCATGATTCTATGACATCCACCGCAAACACATCACTAGAGTCATTAGGGTACTTACTTGCATGGTATACGTTGAATTTTACCTCTTCCCCACAGACTCTGAATGTCAGCTCGCCCTTTTGGACATCTATGAGAGCACCCCCCGTAGCTAGGAAGGGTCTCCCAAGAATGAGAGGTACTTCCCTGTCCTCCTCCATCTCCAGAATGACGAAGTCGGCGGGGAAGATGAATTTTCCCACCTTCACTAGCACGTTCTCCACCACGCCTTTGGGGACCTTTACTGATCGATCAGCCAGCTGTAGAGTAATTCGAGTCGGTTTGATCACATCTTGGAGTCCCAGCTTCTTATAAACAGAATATGGCATGAGGTTTATGCCGGCTCCAAGATCACAAAGCAACTTTGTAAACTCTGTCTCACCAACAATACATGGGATGGTGAAGCTCCCTGGATCTTCCCTCTTCTCTGGCAATTTATTCTGGATCACAGCACTACACTCTGGTGTGAGTGTTACTTTCTCCAAATCAGTCCATTTTCTCTTCTTTGTCAACAATTCCTTAAGAAATTTGGCATATGTGGGCATTTTCTCAAGAGCCTCAGCTAGCGGAATGTTGATGTGCAATTGCTTGAAGAGATTCACAAATTTTTTGAAATTTGGGTCCTCCAAGGGCTTCATCAACCTCTGAGGGAATGGTGCGGGTGGGTCATAAGGTTTTAGCTCCTCCCTCTTCTCATTTTCCCCTGCTGGTTTTGCACGGGCAGCATGCTTTTGCACAGGCAAACTGCTGTCAATTTGCCTGTGTAAGGCTGATTCCTCATTTTCTACACAAGACCCTTCTCCCGGTGCTTCGTCTTTTGCCTCTGGTGCCTTTTTCGAGCTGCTAGGGTCTTCCAAGGCCTTGCCACTCCTCAATGTCACTGCCACAACTTTAGCATCTTTTGGATTCCTCTCGGTATTAGCCGGTAATGTCCCATGAATCCTACCCTGCATATCCGCCAAGGTTTGAGCCATCTGTCCCATCTGCCTCTCCATAGCTAGCATAGACGATTGTAAATTATTTTTGATGGCTAGCTGTTGAGTGACAAATTGATCCAGGCCCTTCAGATTATTGTCGGTTTTCTGCATGTGAGCCAAAAGCAATTCTTCAAGTTGTGGTTTCTTCTCTGGTTGAGGTGGAGGTTGTTGTTTCTGCAGGCCTGGAGGTGGAATGTTGCGAGCACCAGTTGGGTTGTTGTTCGCCCAGGAAAAGTTAGGATGCTTCCTCCATTGCGGGTTGTAGGTATTTGAGTACATACCTCCCTGGCCTTGATTTCGCTGATTGTTGATATAGTGCACATCTTCCATCTGATCAGCCACCAGTGGACATAGATCCCTATGATGAGCACCTTCACATAATTCGCAATAAGCAACCTCCTCCTGTCTACCAAGAGCCAACTTAGCCAGCCTTCGTTCGAGTGCATTGAACTTGGAATCCAGCTTAGCATCAATCTTTGCTTCTAGACTTGCAACTCTGTCTATCTCATGCAAGCCTCCTCTTCTTCGAATGCTAGTCTCACTACCCCATTCAGTATCTTCAGAGCATATCTTCTCCACCAGTTCATATGCTTCCGGTGCTTCCATTCTTGTGAAACCATTCTGGGAAGCATTATTCAGAGCATCTTGGTATTGTCTTCTGATTATGTTGAAGAAAATGGAGATCACGTTCCAATCTTCAAGATCGTGGCTCGGGCATCTCATTAAAAGCTCCTTATAGCGCTCCCATGCCTCGGTCAGACTTTCGTCTTCAGCTTGTTTAAAAGTGACAATTTCCTCTTGCCTCTTCATTGCCTTGGCCGGAGGAAAGTACTTATCCAAAAAGGTCTTCTCAAGCTGACCCCATGTCGTGATGGAACGGGGTGTTAAGTTCTGGAACCAGTGTGATGCATTCCCTAGCAGAGAAAAGGAGAACATCCGAAGACGGATTGCATCATCAGACACAGTCGGGCTCTTCATCGTATCACAAATGCTTGCGAACCGGCGAAGATGTTCATGAGGATCCTCAGTGCTTGCCCCGGAGAAGGTATACCCATTGGTGATCATGTTGATAAATGTTGGGGTAATCTCCATGTTTGCATCCCCAGCCGGAATGACAACACATGAGGCTCGGGCACCAGTCCTTCGATTCAGGCGAGCCTTGATCGAACGATCCTGTTCTACCATGATGACAGACTCGATGATGCGCGGTGGCGGTGTCGGTGGTGTCGGGATGACAGGTGGTGAAACCTGCCTTCTCGGTTGACGATTCTAGGTTAGGGAAGGCCTAGGAGTTGTGGATGTGGTAGGCTGCTTCCCTAACTTGACCTGCTTCCTGTTCTGTCGACAGGTCCTCTCTATCTCTGGATCAAGTGGCAGGAAATTGTCAGTCGTCCTCCTTGGCATGCACGAGGAGGATAAACCTGAAAAATTCACCTGCACACTAACACCCAGATCAAAATAGTTCACTCACAAAAATCAACAAAAACAAGGTATGGCAGTCCCCGGCAATGGCGCCAAAAACTTGATAGGGCAAAACCGTAATGCCTAAATCCTATCTCGTAGTAAACCGGAAAGTCCGGGTATCGTCTCTCAGGGACTGGTACAACCTTAAGTTCTATCAATTTTGTAGAGCAAACTATAGGTGAAAATGGTTGAATGAGATTATTAACTACTAGCAAAATAATTAAACTAATTAAGCAAAGTAAACTTGTCGGGTTTAAATCAATGGGAGAAAGCTCTGGGAGAAACACCGGAATTCACTACCTATCATATCCAAATTAATTCACATATTCCAATCAATTTAATCCATATCTCTACAGCCAGGATATCACTACTGTGCTAGCTATCCCTGTCGGGAATTACTACGTACTAAGCAATTAATTCAAATCCTACTATCGTAGCTCAATGAGTTAATTACTTAGTCTGAAGACCAATATCCTATTTAAGACCGCATAGCACCTTATTTAATCCACAGTCTCTTCAATAAGTTACTATGTCACATGAAATAGGTTCAGTTATTAGGGTTTCACTGTCGCTAATAACCTAATTAACTACAAATCGATGTATTGGTGGCCAGTCAACACAAAGCATTAAGTAATTTCATGCAATAGAGATTGGAAGAAAAGAATTCTGAATGAATCCATCAAATCAAGAAATAGCTATATCCTATGATGTTTCCCCCAGAAATCGGGGTTTAGTTCATGACAAAAATAAAACACACAATCATGTTCATAACCATCATGTTATTAATTAAAATAACGGGACGAAAATACTCTGATAAAATCTCAAGCTGCGATGATGCCATCGGCCAGCTCTTCGATAAAAATTGTGCACGCTGCTGCTTTCGTCCCAATTCTCTCCAATTATTCCGCCCAGAAAATCCCCCAGTCCGCGCTACTGCTTGCTGCCGTCCACCCAAAAGAATTCCGCCTCCCAGCTTCCCTTTCAATTCCGTGTCCTCCAATTCTTTTGTTCGCCGCCCAAAAGGATCTCCCTCTGAGAATTCTTGTCCCCAAAAAATAATCCTCTCCTTAATTCCAATCTCCCCCCTGGCCGCTTCCTCCATTCACTTCCCCGGGCCCGGTCCAAGTAAATCCCCTAGCCGGTCCAATGATTCCTTTAATTAACGGGGCTAGGTCAAGAATCCGGTCCAAATTGGTTCGGTCATAGACTTGATTTGTGTTCCACTTGTCTGCTTGTACTTCCACAATTTCTATCTTTTCACCTAAAATATATCGAAATTCTAACACATGGTGGTAATGGTCTTAAACCATTCCGGAGTCAGTTGGCCTTAAAACAAACAATATATGTCTCAAACATATCATGAAATAATCACATTAAGCACATAATATCAATATGTTTTCGACAATTATCAACTGTTGTTTGCTTGATCGTATTGGCACTGTGATTTGATTGGTGAATTGAATGGTTTTTTGGATTAATGCATGACAACGGGATTGTGACTAGGACAACCTATAACGATGATTGAGACGTGCAGTAGAATTGTGTAGGGGTTCAGTTTTTCAACTGTTTGCTTACCAACTGTGACTTGGATTGATCACTTGTGAGATTTGAGCCTGCTCGTTCCTTTCTTGTGCGATAGATCCCTCTTCCATGATGTGTAGCATTCACGTTGTCATTAGCTAAGATGATGGAGGCATAGGATTAGCCCACGACCAAATTGATTGTCCTGGTGTGTCATACCCCCTAGTCAGCCCCTTTGAGCCGTGTGTTATCCTTTCTTTTGGTCTACAATGAAAAATCACCCTTTTGCATATCTTAGAAGGTTCCACAGAGTGGTTTTTACATGTTCTCTGCTATTTCTGCTAAATATAATATGAGGTTGGAGGTATTTCTTAAAAAGTTGGGCATGTGTTTGAAAAGTGTGCATAGGTGGTGGTTCTATCAAGAAATGAAAAGGAAAAAAAAAGAATGAAAGCAAAAGAGAGCCACCACTAAAAATCTGAATAGTGCCCCTTAAGTAGTGTTTCTTAGCAGTCTGGCTTGGAAATGCTAACATTTATATGACCTCCTTCGCTCCTGTGCTCTAAAGAATGTGAGTAATGCAGAATGGCAGAAAGAAAGTAAGTGGTTTGATTGACTGTGATTGTGTTGGGTTGGGAAATGTGGAACCTTGTGCTATGAATATTTCCACCTAGGGCTGGGAATCCAGACCAAACTGTATGGGAAACCGCGGTCCAGACCGTATCGTATGGTTTGGTCTGGACCGTGAGACCAGAACTATGGTCTGGTCTGGTTTGCAGTCTTCTCCTTTAGTGCGTGGTCTGAAGTGGTCTGGACCGCAGTAAACCGTAACAGACCGCGACACCCTACCTACTACCTTGGACAAAAATAACACTAAATTGAACCTCCATATGTATATTTGAAGAACAAAGTTAGTTGATTCTTCATCTAGTTGAGAGCCAACAAATTGCAAAATGATCGCTTATATGTTATCTCCTTATCAAAGTACCACACAAAAATCAGAAAAGACTCATAAATAATTTCACTGATAATGTCCAGACTATGGAGTCGATAAAAATTAAACACTACAAAAAAATTCGTTCACCTTGATGAGATAAGGAAAATTATTGAGAGATATGCGACCATCTTAGTGATTCGAAATTACCTCGACGTCATAAAAAAGGTTATCAACTGGGAGAACCTTCGGATCACTCGAGAGAGGAGAGAAGCGGTAGCACAAAGAGGAATAGGGAAATAAGGCTATTTGAAAATTGAAAAAACCCACTTCTATCCTCATATTTCTTCTCATTTAATACGATCACAATTTTTTTGTTTCACTAGCATATTGGTCACTAGATTTTTTTATAGATACCGGCGAAGGGTTGGAGGGCGAACAAGAGTTAATTTATTTTAACATGGTATGTCTGGTCCAGACCGTACCGGACCGCACCGCACAGGTGTGGTCTGGTCTGGACCGTATAGTATATGGTCTGGTCCATGGTCTGTGTTCCAACCTCTCGGTCTGGACCACAGACCGTATCTATGGTCTGGTCTGGACCGGACCGCATCGTTTCCCACCCCTTCCACCACTTAAAAAGCCTTTTCCCCATGTCCAAGACCCTAGCCAGTCATCTGAACCTGTGTCTAAGACCTCCGGATTAGTTAGTGGTGACACGCCATATGCGAACTCTGACATTTAAAGGCTGCCTTCATGGCGAAGAGACGTTAGAGATTGAGAGAATAAGCATGCGCATTTTTCGCATCAAATTGTCCTGACCCCACTGGTCGAGAGTGAGCGATTCATTTTCTCATATTATCTATACCCTTTAACCCAGTGAGGACCTAGATTGCTCGGTCTCAATTCTGATATCTTGAGGTTTGTGCATGAGGTGACAGTCTTGAGTGAGTGGTTGAGTCAAGTCTATGTTAGTTGATGAACAGAAGGGAGACTCTTCCTTTACCCGATTTTACTGCACTCGAATGTCCTCTGTTGTGGTTGTCCAGGTTGCTGTTGCTGTTGAAGTTGTTCATGTGATGATGTTTGAAAGACAGTACGATTCGCGTGTTCTGTGCCTCTATGATTTGTCCCCAATGTTGGTATGATTGAAATATGTGAGCTTACCTTGTATCTGACTTGGTTTGCTTGGGTACAAGCAAACAGTTAAGTGTGGGGGAATTTGATGACTTGATATATACACATGTTTTTGTCCACCATTCTTATACCGTTTGAGTCTTATTTCTCGTGTTTTAGGCCGATTTCACGCTAGGTTGTTCTTGTTTGTGATATTTGAGGTCCTAGTACGTGAATGAAGGCTTGGGAACGAGTTCGGGGTCGATTGGACGAAGATTGGATGTTTGGCGAGAGGCTGAGCAAGCCACACGGGCACGCCTAAAAACCCACACGGCCGTGTGACCTGGCCGTGTGGCACCAAATTGCACGGGCAAGCCACACTGGCCGTGTAGGGGACCCTTTGTGGCCGTGTGAAGGCTAGGTGATTTCCACACGGCCGTGTGGTTTTGGCCGTGTAGCGAACCCGAAGCCACTTAATGGAAACGCCGCGTTTTGCACACTCACACGGACAGCTGGGAAAGTCACACGGCCGTGTGGTCGGCAAAATCTGGGTTTTAACCCAATTTTGAGCCAAAGGAGAGGGAATCGACTTTTTGGAGCAAAAACAGAGCCTTAGAGAGAGAAAGTGCGAAGAACACACCCTAAGAGTGGTTTTGGAGCTGAGTTTCATCAATCAAGCTTGGAAATCATCCTTGGAGTGAAAATCATCATCCCAGAGCAGATTTTTCCCATTGTTATGAGTATGACTGCTTTGTATTCTGTTTCCCTCTTTCTCTATGGAGTAGAACCTTCTCTCACTTGGGTATGAAGAACCCTAGTTCCATGTGTTAGGGATCTTGATTGTAATGACTTGGGATTGTTATACTGTTTGGTTTTAATCGAATGATGCATGATTCATTGAATCAATTGAAGTCTGATCATCTTTTCTTGATTTCTGCTGCAACCTGAGATAGATAGAATCTTATTAGGTTGTTAGAGCTTCATCATTCGGTAGTGGTAGATTGGTTGTACGAGAGTTAATCAATCTACTGCTTTGTACTGGAACCCAATTCCAGTAGTGGAGTTCTGTGTTTATTGCCTCAGCAGTCTATCCCGGTGAAGGTTAGTCGCCTGCCGGTTAGCCTGTTTGAGAGGGCTTGGTCAGCTTAAGAGATTCCAAGCTACTGTCGGATCTTCCGCAGTTTAATCAACAGTTTATCAACCCAGAGTAATTACAACTGAGACCTAACTAAGGAGCTAGGGGGACTCATTCCCGAGTGACTCTTCCTTTGCTTTAGAAAACCGAACCATTTCCTGCTTTCTTATTGCTTTTAGTTAAAAACACAAATCACTCGACTTAGTTTGCTAGATAACAGATATACACGGAGTAGGCAGTAGATCTAGACCCCGGGTTGACATTAGAGCTTGCCTGTTACTGCATTTCCTGACTGCGATTACACTTGGTCGCAGTTTGGTGTTGTGTTTTAGCGTGTCAGTGTTCGAAAACAAAATTTCGTTATATACTAGTTACTTTTTATGAAATGCTGCCAGTTCATTTATTTGTCAACTATCAAAGTGTTGCAGCATGCGTTAGGAACCCATTGCTATAGTGTAACCGTCATTGACATTTTCTTTCTTCTGAAATCCACTGTCAGTTTTAGTTTTCTATGAACCTTCATGTCATTCCCTACTACTATGTACTCTTGCAAACTGTGTTTGGTACAAGTAGAAGATTGATCTTCGAATGCTTGTTGACTTCTACATTAGTACCCTATGTTGGATCATGAATTGTTATCTTTCTTTAATGGTCATGAGTAGTAATTATGTACTATTTTCAACTTATATTTTGTTTGCTTCACACGCGAAGCGTAGCAAGCAGGCATTACTAGTTAGGTTAATTTGTAAATCCCAAATCTGCATTGACAATATATACCAATAATCATCATGCCCATGCGTCTATCTAATAATCGTGAACAATGAGACACGTGATTCTAAAGCCGAGCCCTATAAGGACCAAATCCAATAACTTGTGTTAACTAACCAACAAAACCATTACTGATTTAGAGGGGCTTACCACTAAAGTAACTAGTCTACTCCAATTAATTTGATCGCACGATTATGACGCTGAACTCTGAACTAGAAATTTTCTAATTTCAAAACTGAGTAACACGCAAATATTTAAATTCATACTCGCCCCATATTAATGCAAGAAGATTTCACAAGTTTCGAGTACTTGTGGGTAATACCAGATTTTTTTCCTAGAAATAACACTGTTTATTTTTTTTTCAAAAATATCACCCCAACTCCGAAAAATTCCAAAAATAGCACCCTTTTCCACAAACCGTCACTCCACCCAGCGGGTTTCAATGAAAACCGCACGTGTAGGGAGAGGTTTTGCTTACCGCATTGGGCCGGGGCAGTATGGTTTCAAACCGCACTCCACCCGGCGATTTGTGATATATATATATATATATATATATATATATATATATATATATATATGGGTGATTCTATCGTACCTTGGGTAAAATCAAGGGTACAACATACCTTGAGTAAAAAAATGATATATAGACCTCGAATTGAGCATAGTTTGGCGTCTGATATTATTCCCAAACCCTTAAGGATTAAAATCTAGGTCTTAGTTTTATAAATCTCATACACTAAGATCAATTTAATTAGAAACAAAAATCAACGGCTATGATTTGTCGAAATACATGCAACAAATTACAGGCACAATCTTAGGGATTAGGCTCTTTGATTTAGAAATTTAAGACCTAGGTTTCAATCATCAAGGGTTAGAGTATAGTATCATGTCCAAAAATCCGGTTAATTCGAGGTCTAGATAGCATTTTTTTACTCATGGTATGTCGTACCCTAGATTTTACCCAAGGTACGATAGAAGCCACCATATATATATATATATATATATATATATATATATATATATATATATATTCCTGCATAAATGTCATAAGTTGTCTTGGCACAATTGGTTTAGTTGTTTATTGTATGCAAGAAGTCTTAGGTTCGAAACACTATCATCCCATATTAAATCTTTTTATTTAGTCGAGATTAAAAAAAGCAACATGTTGTGAGGGTGGTTGTTTGAACCCAGATAATAAATAGTTCACTAAATTTAACACAACATTTATACCGTTTTACTCCTTGAACGCTAAATTTTTTCAATAACTTTGTGCTACGAAATCTAAACGTCATGATTTTTTTTTTCATTTCGCTTAACTTTTTAAGGACTACATTTTTTACAAGGATTGAATTTTCAAAACAGGAATTATTTTTGGATATACAGGATTTTGGAAATAACTTTACCTTCCATTTTCACAAATCCACATATATTCCAAAATTATGTCTATAATAAAAGTTGTAATCCTTACAAATTTATGCGAAATGGAAAAAAATTTCATGACGTTCGGATTTTGGAGCACAAAGTTATGGCCGTCCAAAGTTTTACGAAATCGGAAAAAAGCTCGTTCGGGGTAGCAAACGACATTTTTTTCTCGACGAAGGCGGGACCTTTGTACTAAATTAGTTTGCGGCTTGAAAGATCTCGAAAGTTATGCGGAATAAAAAAAATCGCTACGTTCGGATACCCGAGCACAAAGATACGTTCGTTTGAAGTTTCCACCTAGGTTGGGAATAATCGGATAAAAAATACGCCCAAAACCGCTGGGTGGGGCAGCGGTTTTGAACCAAACCGCTGGGTGGGGCTGCGGTCAACAAAATCGCCCCCGGCCCAGTGGTTTTCGTGTAAATCGCTGGGGTGGCGATTTTCGAAAAAGGGTGTTATTTTTGGAATTTTTCGCGATTGGTGCTATTTTTGTAAAATAAAATTAAACAGTGTTATTTCTAGAAAAAAACCGGTAATACCCGCCCTGTACATCCAATCTTATTAAATAAAAAATGTTACATGTAAATTATCAATTATAATACTAAATGAATCTACTATATCATGAAGTTAACAAAGATACAATCATTTTTAATATTGGATTAAAGCACCTGAGGGAAAGGAACTAAGTACAATATTTTTCGAATCGTTGTTCTCCGATTCTGATGCTTCTACTAAGTAATAAGTAGCTAACATAATATTATTAACAAGGAGGGAAAAGTGAAAGAATGAAAGGTGAATTGAGGGAAATGAATTATATTTTGGTTTGAGTTGCCCCTCAAATGTATTTCTACTATTTATCTTCTTAAGTTATCCTCACTAACATTGATATGTCGGAATTTAATCAATATATTTTTTATAAGTAAAGAAATACTCTTGGTGGGACGA
This sequence comes from Linum tenue, assembly GCA_946122785.1. Classification (NCBI taxonomy): domain Eukaryota; kingdom Viridiplantae; phylum Streptophyta; class Magnoliopsida; order Malpighiales; family Linaceae; genus Linum; species Linum tenue. Next base: position 8,260,595 of record CAMGYJ010000003.1, on the reverse strand, counting down.
ATATGAGTATGGATATGAGATGGAAGAGACTGAAACCATACCCATCAAACGTTGGGTATGGCTATGGTGACATGCATGTCACCGTAACTTGAACTTTTAGGTCGACCTATATATAAGGTCGACCTTATATAGGATTAGGTCGACCTAATATGCACTTTTAGGTCAACCATATATAGGATTATGTCTACCTAATATGCCGTTTCAGTTTTGTGAGGTTCAACGACACGGTTGACCTTTTATAGCAAATGGTCGACCTCCTTGGAAGCGCATGGATGGCATGTACGACTACATGGGCCAGATTTTCACCCAGATGACTGGTATGTACGACTACATGAGGCAAATGACTATCCAGATGAGCACACTGCAGGTGATCGTGAATGAGATGCAAGATGAGTTTCGATCTCTCCGTGGAAGATACATGCAAGTCACCGTAACTTCTAACTACCATAATGCTAGCAACACCAATGAATAAAATGTGGATGAGGGAGAGAGGAGACATGAGCAGGGATGACAATTTACCCACCCATGGGTAATTTTGCCCAACCCCAATTATACCCATCTATATGGGTAGGGTATGGATTTATTTTATATGGATTTGGATAGGTAGAGTTGGGCTTGGATTTTGTTTTCAATTTGAAAATGAGTATGGGTTGAAAATGGGTACCCATCACTTTGGGCCTACTTGTAATTGTTTTATTTTTTAGATACTAAAATGTAAAACAAAAATTTTATGGTATTAAAATATAATTTTCTGCATATGATGTCGGACCTATTTGTATCTCCTTATAAAATTTAGGTACTGAAACGTAACTTGTGCTACAGCGTGTTCCATCTCTTCCTCGGCTGCTTCGACGGCGGCGGTGCCTCCGCTTCCGACCGACAGGCGACAACTTCCGCCACCGATCAGGCGCCGGCGCCGATGGGCTGAGCACCGACCCCACGCTCTCCGGGATGTTACCCGGCGGTGGGGCTCTGGCGCCGTCTTCCTCAAAATGTCGAACACGAATGCAAAGGAAACGACCGGGATGTTGTTAAGAGAGCGACTTGGACATTCCTCTATGACTCGGTGTTTATGACGTCGGAGGAAGAGTCGGAATCGTCGTCGTCCTCCAGGCGGTCGCGAGCTGGGACCGGAGCGTCGCTCTTCTGACTACTTCTGCAGAATCATCGGTACAAGTGCAGTAGGGTGTGGCAAACCATCAAATACTTCTGAGATATAAGAGAGAGAGAGAGGAAGAAGCCAGGAATTGATAAACCTCAACTACTTCTGCAGAGGAAAAGATTTGCTATGACCCTGGCAGATACTAGTCTTTTCAAACCACCATTACTCCAACCCAGGGAATACATTGATCCCCAAAAATCATCTGTGATAGACATGGTAGAAAAGTTGGATGGAACCATTACTCATCAAATCATCTGTACAAGTTCAGCAAGGTGTAGCAAAGAGGCAAGTGGTGAAAATGAAGAGTATATAAGAATGCAATGAGAGAAAACGAACTAAACCCACTACCTAGAATCGAAATTCCTACTTTGGAATCCATTAACATGAGATACTTTGTTGTGAACATTACATAATCAAATCAAACTTAACTTCATTCAAACTTAACTTCATTACTGCTGAAATTCCAGTAAGGCATAGCAACTTGTTTCTTTTGCTTAATCCCCAAACCCAACAACAGAACATTATAAACTCCAACACAACTTTGGGGAAATATATATGTGACAGCACTTGAATCATGAGAAGAGGCTGGTGTTTTTCGAACAAGGCTCTTACTGGTAATGAAATCACAAAAAGTAGAGGGGAGAAATTCCAGCACATGAAACAAGCATATACTACTACTGCTACCATTACTGCCATTTACTAGTACTACATAACTCTACCTAAAGAGTACATAGATATACATCAAAACAAAGCATATCAGCAGCAAATAATAAGCAAAAACGGGTAAATGACACATTTGGTCACTGAGATTATTAAATTGTGTCATGTTTAGTCACTAGAAAAAATTAATATCAATTTTGGTCACTCGAATTACCGAAATTGGTCAAATTTAGTCACTCTCCCGTAAGTTTCCGTCCAACTCCATTAATGTAGTTGGACGGAAACTTTTGGGAGAGTGACTAAATGTGACATGTTTCAGTAATCCGAGTGACTAAATGTGACATTTTTCAATAATTCGAGTGACCGGAGTTGGACAGAGGCTACAGAAGAGTGACCAAATGTGACCTGTTTCAGTAATTCGAGTGACCAAAATTGATATTAAATTTTTCTAGTGACTTAATATGACACGATTTAGTAATCTCAGTGACCAAATGTGTCATTTACCCAAGCAAAAACCTAGGCTAGGGACCCAATATTTCCATCTTTGGGGCAACTGAAGTGAATTGCGAAAGGAAAAGGAAAGCAGACGAGAACAACAGCAACAATAAGTTAGTTTCTGAAGCCATGTTTCCCTAGAAATACCAAGCAAGCAACAAGCAATCATTCAAACATTCCCATTCAGATAGCATCAAAGAACACATTATGAATCTGTATGTGTTGTTGTTAGTAGGTATTGGGTTGCTGTTAGAGCATCAAAGAGAGAAACTAGAACCAAAGAAAGGGAAAATGCAGGCACGATTGCTTTTTGATACTCCCTGTCACGATACAACGAGTCTCCTAGAAGAATCTGCTCTACAACAAACCAATACCGACGAATTAAAATAATTCCCCAATTCACAGCATAGAAATTCATTTCCACAGTTAAGACAGACCCAACTTATGAATCCCCTGTTTAGTAAGACCCAGTTCACACAGTGGAAGATGAAGATTACCTGAAGCTGGTTAGTCTCGGATCGATTGGAGATGAGAACACTGAAGACGTCGCCACGTCGGGCGCTTGGCGGAGTGGGTTTCTGGTTGTACCTCTGGTGATGAGTAGCGACTAGCGAATCCGGTAACTGTGGGCTTGTTGGCTGTATTAAGGATACGGACTTGGCAACTGACGCTTCAGACTGCATTGATGAGGCGGAGCAGGCAACTGGCGGGGCGACCAAGATCTTCGATCTCCCGGCGGAATCTGAAACGTGGCGTCTGGCGTGGTGGTGACTGATTTCCGTCTCCGATTCTTGAGGCAAGAGAGGCCAGCTCCAGGTCCACTCTCCGATCACCGTCACTGTCCGCTCAACGATCACCGTCTGGTCACCAACATTGTCGGCGCCGGCGGAGGGTAGAGGAAGACGAAAGAGAGACAATGTCGATTGCCGAGTGGGACCTGGGAAGTGGGAAATGGGAATGGCGAATGGCGAGTGAGATACTGGTTTTTTCATTTTTCTCTTTTAATTATTTGCGTTTGGATTTTGAAACCCAAATCCATGGGTAAAACCCAAGAGGATCCAACATAATGAGTATGGGTATTGACCCATCTGACTTAACCCATTTACAATTAATTTGGATTTCAGACCCAACTCAACTGGGTTGGATAATAAAAAACTCATGGGTATGGGTAAACTTGCCATCCCAGACATGAGTAGGAACTCGAGGATTTTAGATTGTGTATTTTTATTGTTAAGTGTTAAAAACGATTGTGGATTGATATTATGTGGTTTGAAACGGTGACATGCATGTCACCGTAACTTGCACTTTTAGGTCGACCTTATTATTCTTTAGATTTTAGTTATGTGTGAACAATTATGATTTTGTTTTATTGTATTTTTTGTTAGTTTGTTTAGTTGTTATGTTATGAAGTTATGAGTATTTGTTATCATTATTTATGACCAATGATGTCAAAACCGAACCGGAGTTTGACCCGGTAACGAGAACGGCTCGCACTTTAGTGGTCTAACCGCTATTAGACCGTTAAAAAACCGTTAGAGAACCGGTACCTTATAAATGATAATATCATAAATAGATGATATATAAAATAGTAATTTAATGGCTAAAATGAAATTTACCCTTCATATACCAATTAGTAATTTTACATTTTATATATTTACCCACAAAACCCTACCCCATTCCCTGCTACCGCCGCCCCACTCTTCCCCTTTTCCCTTTCCTTCCCCATTCCCTGCTACCGCCGCCCCATTCTTCCCCCTTTCCCTTTCCTTCTTCTTACAGATCTAATGAGCTCGAGATTGAGCTCCTCCGGCTGCAAGAGCATGTCGGCGCTGGGATTCCGGTAGAAAATGAACTCGCGATCGCCGTCGGCCTTCAGAGTGACGAACGCCAGAGCAGTCCTGACCCCCTTATCGAAGTTGATTCCATCCCCGATCACGCCGTTCTCCTTCAAGATCCCGGCCAGCATGTGCCCGAACTCATCGTCGCCGAGCTTCCCGACGAAAGCGGCCTTGCCGCCGAGCCTGGCGACCGCGATCGCGACGTTGGCGGTGGCGCCGCCGGGGGCCTTGAGGAAGCCGGGAGCCTCGGCGAGGGAGACTACGGAAACGGTGGGGACGAAGTCGATCAGCATCTCACTGAAGCTGACAATGAGAGCTGCTGCGGTGCTGCCTTCGCGGCGGACGGTTCATGTGTTAAAAACCGGTCGGGCGGTTCGAGCGGCTCGAACGATTAACCGCTCTGACCGGTCAAAAACCGACCTTTTTAGCCGCTGCGGTTAATTGAGTGTACCGAGCCGGGCTGGTGGTCGGGTGACGGTTTTACCGGTCCGACCGGCCGGCTCGGGTCGGTTTTGACAGCACTGTTTATGACTGATTCTGTTGGTTTGAAACGTAATTTGTACGAGCAAAAGAACCACCCACATCGCTTCCCAAAGAGGTCGACCATTTGCTATAAAAGGTCAACCGCGTCGTTGAACCTCACAAAACTGAAACGACATATTATGTCGATCTAATCCTATATAAGGTCGACCTAAAAGTGCAAGTTACGGTGACATGGTGACATGCATGTCACCGTAGCAAAGTCCTCAAATGTTTTGCGAATTTTACCTGTACCCAACTCATAACCAATCAATGCAAGATTTTTCTCCATTAACTGGTTCCCGCATTGATTAGATGGAAGACAATTAGGTATTGTGATGATGAGAACATTTTTGGGCTTTGGGTAGTTTCGGTTTGGGCTAGGGTGTTTTTCTTTTGGGTCAAGTTTTTCTTTTGTGTTTGGGAAGGGGTAACCGAATAGTGGTAGGACTAGGTTACGTATTAGGCTTTCTTGAGTCTATAAATAAGTAACTTTGGCATTAGTTCCGTATGAATCTAATAAATCAAAGGTTTATAGACACCAACGTCTTTCTCTTGCTTGTGAGTTACAAGCAAAACTCTTGAATCGTGGGTTATGATTCATCAATTGGTATAAGAGCCTGGTTACGCATCCTACTGGGAAAGGTAACATGGTTCTTGACCTAGCCCGTACCGCGCCCTAGCGCGGAACGCAAAGATGGCACTCGAGTAGACCAAAGTCGCTTGTGCGCAGCTAGCAAAGTCGCGTGAAAGGTTCACGACATTCTGCCGAGAACGAGAGCTGAACGCCAACCGCGCAATCATCTCCGGAGGAGAGCGCAACGAAGACGAAGTGGCCCGCGTTGACGCCAATGAAATCAGGGCGGCGGGGGATATTAAGATCTTCGTCAACGAGATCGACGGGAAGGAAACAGTGCGCAAGGGTGATTATCACTTAGGCGAGGCTCTCACCCAACGATATGGAAGCGATGGGAAGGAAACAGTGCGCCGCGGTGGTCACCACCTTGACGAGGCTCCCACCTATCAATCCGGAAGGTGTACGAAGGAGGAAATCGAGGCTGGAGCAGGGACCAATAGAAGCGATGTTGTTGGTGGCAGCCGAAGCTTTTTAGATTCGCTTGAAAGGCCGTCGTTGATGCAGCGTGCGTCGGATGGACGTTTGGAATTTGGTGGCTCGGGTTTGCGTAGGACACTACTTATCCTCAAATTAAACACACAAGAAGAAAATTTGTATGGGACCAAGATGATGATTATGGAGTCCCAATAATGCAGCTAGCAATCCATGCCCCAGTCATCAGAAGGAAGGCGAAGAAAGGTCGATCTGCAAACTGGAAGTTGCGGAAGCGACACAAGTCTGGTCGTCGCAAGAGTTGCAACTGCTTTCGTCGTCGACCTCAACGTCTCAGCATGGGTTGTTTCGGTTTGGGCTAGGGTGTTTTCCTTTTGCGTCAAGTTTTCCTTTTGTATTTGGGAAGGGGTAGCCGAATAGGGGTAGGACTAGGTTACGTATTAGACTTTCTTGAGTCTATAAATATGTAACTTTGGCATTAGTTCCGTATCAATCAAATAAATCAAAGATTTATAGACACCAAATCTTTCTCTTACTTGTGAATTACAAGCAAAACTCTTGAATCGTGGGTTACGATTCATCACCAGGCCATGAATTTGATTGTCATCCCTACTCCTAACAAACACAACATTCTGAATTTAAGTATCTCTCCCGTACGAGAAGCCGAAACTAGCTCTTCCACCAATTAGAGAAAAAAACCCATGCATAAAGATACGTCCAACTATCAGAACATAAAAAAGCAGCAAAAGGAAAGCGGATAGAATTGTTTAAGGCCACGAATGCATCGATCAGTCCAGACATCACTGTACCGCCAGGTGGAAGCATCCATGGCGCCACCTGTCCAAAGCCGTCAAGCCCACAATGAGATGAGAAAGAGCGTGGCCTCAGCTTTCATTATAGCGGCGGCCGTTAGGCCACTTGATCGGTATATCTGCGTTGGTGCATCACTCTCCCATCACATCTATCCACATATCACAATTTGTTCGGCGGTGGCTCCTCCTAAATCAACTGAAATGTTTGGCCTCTCTGCTTTTGCTTCTGTGGAGAGCACAGCTCTAGGCGGGATCAGGCCACACAGATAAGGAACAAAAGCACGGCCCTCTCTTTCCATGAAGGAATACAACAATCCACAGGGATCAAAACCTTTCCATCCTTCCTTCCTCTCGATCGTGGTGGATTCGGGAAATTGGCCTGGCAGTCACTTTCCGTTTTGTGGAATAAAAAGCAGCCACCCCGCCCTTTTTTTCTCCTTTGCTTCTTCGCATCAACAACGTCCCATTGGCCATTTCTCTTCCAGAGGCAGAGATTCTCCCCCCCATATCATTCTCTTTTAAAGAAACCCATAAGTTGGCTTTCTTCACATCCTTTCCATTCCTCGACAATAGGAGAGACAGAGAGATGTGTCTCCAAGTTGTCCCTCCTCCTGCGTTTGGCCGCTGTCATCATCATCATCTGGTGCAGGGGATTGGTGGTCATGTGGCGGAGGATGCAGGGGAGGCAGCAGAGAGAGTTATAATCGCCGGTGGTGGAGAGGGAGGAGGCGGTGGTGGGATGATGAGGTGGTGCGTGTGTTCGCCGACGACGCACCCGGGGTCGTTCCGGTGCAGGTATCATCGAGCTGTTTATGTATGGGGCGCCGCAGCCAGCAGATCAATGGCTACCGCCACTGCAGAAGCATGCACATGATCAAGACAGCGTTGTTTGTATAAGTATGCTAAAATCAGAGACCAATTACATGCTGTTATTTGCTATCTTATCTTCTCTGTTCTTCTAATCACAGAACAAGAGAAAATCTCTGTCATTAAAAACAGGACATCCATGATGAAAAACTGAAGCTTGAATGGATAGGTGCATATAGCAACTATGGAAATGGCAGGGGATGCCATTGGTGAATCTTTGTGAAGAAAGGCAAAGCCCAAATCCTTTCCAGGCAGACCGAGCTGTTCAATACTCTATAATCCCTGCTCTTAAGGTTTCAGTATCAGTGTATCACCCATCTGTTGATTAATGAATTCTCTCAATTCGAAGGAAGTTATGGGTTGATTGGAAATGAAGATGACTTTAGCTAAAGGGGCTTTTAAGAAGGAAGGAATGAGATTCCAAATGCAGGGAATTGAAGAATTTGCCGCATGTTAGCAAGTTAAATCGCCGGCGTCCTTTGGAATGGATGCCATATTCCGTCGCCAATGTGAGAAAGTTTTAGGATCTCAAACAGAGATGATGCCATAAATTGTTCGGCACTTTATTCCGATACTGCAATAATTCATCAAATAATTTTCGAATGATCCAAACAAAGGGGAGTGTGCAGTACTACTTTAGATCAGTGCAAATTTTGCTTCTTGGTTCTGAAAAGGACTGATTCTGATCCCGTGAGAAGAAGAAAAGATGATTCCCGCAAAGAACCATCAACAATGGAGACTTCAACATACCATATACCTCTTCAAAAAGAAAAACAAATGAAAACCAGTATTTGGACAAGATTGTGGAACCCGTGATTCCTTCTGGAGAAGGACAATAATTCTGCAACTCATCCAACACAATAACCTTTTTGCCAATTGCCCAATAGGGTCGTTTTATCATAACCCATTGGCAATAAATATTCACGGGTAGACTTAAAAATCAGTTATGAGTAATTCAGTATATGTACAGAAAGTTGTCTCGCATAATATCCATCAGTTTGCATCCCAACAGACTTAAAAATCAGTTATGAGTAATTCAGTATATGTACAGAAAGTTGTCTCGCATAATATCCATCAGTTTGCATCCATCCGAATCAATGAAACACCGAAGGCCGTCATTAGGCAGTGACCACGAAGCTTAACTACGACGAGTCTAAAACAACACACCTGTACAGTATGCAAAGCCCTTGGTGAAGGAGAAGCTGGAATTTGCTCTTCTACCCAACAGGTGACAAAAAGGATCAGGCTTCACGTACATTGGACGCCATAATTACTCCGGGTTTGACAAGCCTTGCCCTCTGCTGATGATGCATGGCTTCTCATGTCACTGGCAGGGTTGCACAGGAGTAAGTAAAAACGGATCAGTAAATTCAGCCACCAAACATAGCGTAAACAATGGATGGAGAAAAGAAAGAGTGCTGGAATTGTCAGTACAAGATCTAACAGATATATGAAGATTGCTTCGGATAGTGAATGCTACCCCTCCAAAAACATATCAATGAGTGCGAACTTATTATTAGCTAATGACCGATGTCCATGTTCCCAGCTCATTTGCTTGTATGTATGTTTCCATTTATAGAGCTTGAACGATGCATTGATATAGCAACTAACAAAGCACACATTCTCCTTTAGAGTAGTCCACTACAATGTACATCAAGTGATCACAAAGGCAGCAGGGTTCCTTACCAGAGGGTAGCAATTTTGACGTACAACGGTCTGGTTGCTTGTGCTAACATAAACTTCACAGGATACTTTCCCCTGAAAACAGTTTCAACAAACTTATGTCATCCCCAGAGCCAAAACCAGAAGAATCACGGAAACTCAATGCCGAACGAAGTGAACATCAACCATTCGCACAGGAATCAAATGCAGAAACTGCACAATAAACTGCTAGCAATGGTAAAGCATTAGACTAGTTCAGAATCTATCAGAATTCAGCAACTCCCCAAAGAGTCCTCTTGTGACAATCAAAGCTTCAAACCCAATTAAGCAACCTCTACTCTCTTTGGCATATAGAGGACCTAATCAAGTACCAATTCCAGGGAGTTCAACTCCATCAGAGGCATTGCAAGCCGATGTCTCTTCCATCAAATAGTTCCAAAGGATCTACCCAAAACCCTAAATTCGCAATCCTCTGAAACCCTACCAATGCTATATAAAGTATAAACCTCGCAGCTTTCCATCATCGTAATCTGTAGAGGTCACGGAGGAGGAGGGAAGAGCGACATTACCTCGATAGGGATCTCGAAGAACAAGAGCCCAAGATCGCCGTTGACCGTGGTCATCGTATCGAAAGGGACGACTCCTTTGGCCAAATCCTCGATCAAGTAGAAGGCATCCAAAAAGAATTCGAGCCCATTCAAATTAAGCGTCGCATTAACATACGACGACCCTCTCGCCTTGACGGTGCCGCCGAGCGACCTCACGACGCCGAGCTGCCGCCCTCTGTACCCGATCGACACGGAGAGGTAATCGTAGTCGAGGGAGAACAAATCTGGGTTCCGAACCTTGACGGTGAGGGACAACGAGATGTCCAGCGTGAGCTTCGGGGAGGAATGGACCTGGATGTGGTTGAGCCCGACCCGGGCGACCGTGATGTGCGGGTCGGATGGGTAGAGGAAGAAGAGGGCGGCAGAGAGGAGGAGGGCGACGGCGGCGAAGGCGGAGCAGCGGCGGAGGAAGAGGAGGGTTGGGTTCGGTCGAGGAGGGCGGTAGTGAGGGAGGACGATCACGTTGTGAGGGTATACGGTGGGGACGGCGGTGTAGGGGATGGAGTCCGCCGGAGCGGAGGTCTTCGAAGGCATTATTTGGTTGTGTTCGCGTTCGTTCCCCGACTTTTCTTTGTGTCGGGTCCGTCTGTAAATGGGTTAAGAAGAAAACGATCCGTATTGGTTAAAACTTAGGGCCCGTTTAGTATTGTTGCTTGTTTTTTGTTTCTGTTTTGTTTTATGAAATTTGGAAAACCAAGAAAAAAAATCGTGTTTAGTTGGATTTTTATTTTCTGTTGTGAATCAGAGTTGCACAACAGGGCCCAAAATGAGAAACAACAATTTATTGCTTTGGATCTGATTCTTAAACATGTTGCACACGGGATTCCTACTGGTTGGGCACTTGATTTCATTAAACCAGACCAGTTTTCGAATCCCCATAGAAGCAAATTTTTTTAATTTTTTTAACACAGCCCCCCAACCCTACTTCAACTTATCAACCCCCCCCCCCCAAAACCCTTATGCCCCCAAACTCTTCTCAACAGAGGTCGGCCGCCACCCTTCTCAACAGAGGCGCCACCTCCGCCTCACCTCCACCGCGTCGCCCTCCGCCTCCGCGCCGACCCAGCCCGCCGCGCCCGACCCCTCCGCCACCTCCGCCGCGCCGCCGACCCAGCCCGTCGAGCAGCACGAAACCTCCGCCGCGTAGCCCGCCGACCCGCCGCCGACGTCCGCCCGTGCACCTCGCCGCCGTCGCCAGTCCCCCCTGCCGCCGCCGACCACTTCCCCTCCACAAAAGCCTCACTTCATCTCCCCCACAGCAAGTAACTTCAACTTCTTCAGAGTATTATGTTAATCTATACTTTCTGAATATGTTGATGAATTTGGCATGTATGTAGTGATTGCTAGATTAGTTATTTATGAATTTGGATTGATTGCTATGTTCTTTGTTTTGTGGTTTACCTCAGTTATCGAGAAAATTGTTGAAATGGTGATGAAAATGGTTCTTTGTTTTGTGGCATGTACAGTAGTAACTAAACGCGTTTTTGTTTCTTGTTGTCAGCTTTCATGATTTTTCAGATTTATCAACTAAACAGGTTTGTGTTTTCTGTTTTTTTCCCGTTGTGGTTGTACATTTGCTTACACAACACCACTGCAACCACAACAACAACAAAATGATACTAAACGGGCCCTTAGGCAACATACACTTGTGTAGTCAAAACATAGGCAACATACTTTTTTAGGGTAAATATAGGCAACATATACTTGTGTAGTCAAAACTTAAATGATTTGACCAAATATAACTATTTCTGGCGAAATACCAAAAATAGCCGCTTCCGTCTAATTCTTTAATGGTGTCAAGTAACAGACTGAGCTGGACTAACTGAGGGTTGAGCTGGATAACAACTAACAAATCTACGTGGATAAACTTAAAAAACTAAAAATTAAAAAAGAGTCTTTGATAATCTTTATTCTCTTATTCTTCCCCTTCGTGTTTCTAGAGAAAAATCAAAGAAAAAAACCCCCTCTTTTCATAAGCTCTCTTCCAATCTCTCCCCTTCTTCATTGCTCTGGGTTGTTCTCTTTGAAAGGCCTACCCAGCCAGAGAGAGAGAGAGAGTAATGGCGGTGGTCTGGATGGAAGGCCTACCCAGTGGGAGTGGATCGAAAGGTGAAAAGCTTGTGTATCTTGGCTTGGGTACTCGGCCAAATCCAACTTCCCCCGCTGCACTGCTCACCATCATCTTCCATGGTCAGCCACCATCGGTTCGCCTCTTTGTCGTCGCACCCAGATCTTCGCTCGTCATCGTTGTTTCGGGTGTCGTCGATCTGTCTCCGCCCCCATTTGGGCGCCGTCGATCTGTCCCCGCTATGCTACTCAGCATCTATTTCCGCCTGCATCCCGCCGCCATCGATCTGTCCCCGCTGGGCTGCTCACCATCTATCTCCGCCTGCATCTAGCCGCCATCTTCCTCTAGACCTTTACTTTAAGGAGAGTAGAGCTCCCAGTCCCACATGCGACATCAAAGGAGAGTGGGATTGATGGTGGAGATTAATATTTCAATTGGATTTTTGTTTGGTTTTGGGAATGTTACAGATTTGTGTAGAGAGAAGAAAGGAAAGGAAAGATACAGGGAGGAAAAAAATAGTTAATTGGTTTTGGGAATTTATAGATCTTTGTAGAGTGACACGAAAGGAAAGGTAAAAATACGGGGAGAAAAAAATAACTAAAAAATAATTATTTTATTTATTTAATTTTAAATTAAAATAACACGTGGCATCTACGTGTCACCAACAATTGAGTTGTCGCTGATGTGTGCGATGATATGACATCCTAGTCAGCTTAAAGTTTGTAACGGAAATGGCTATATTTGTCATCAAACTTTCAAAATTCTGGCTATATTTGGTATTTAACCAAAAGTGGCTATTATTGTTACAAATGTCAAAGTTTTGGCTACACAGATGAATTTTGCCAAAAAAATAGGCATTTACTGGTTGACAGAACAATGGTGAAATTGTACCGGATATTATACTCGAAAAGCAAGCAGTATGATATTTTAATATTGAAATCGTGATTTAAGTGTGGTTTATTATGATTTAACCTTTAACAAAAGATTTTTTTTGTGTTGAACAGACACTATAATACGAATTTATAAATACTAATGGAGACTTGAGAATAATAGTCGTACTTTGAAAGAAGTTAGTACTTAAAAAAGGGTTAATACCTTATTTTGGTGCGAATTATACCCAAACTTTCTACTTTGGCTGTGATTTCTGAAATTGCTCCTCTGGCATGAACTATGCATCATACTTCCTTACTCAGGCCGACGCAAAATTTTGATAGTCAAATTGAACGGTCAACTCCATTGACCGTTAGTCAATCACCATGCCACTTGCCACGTCACCAAACCCGAAATAAAAAGTTGGATTTGCAATTTATTAAATTCAATTTGTTTGCTAATAACAATAATAATTAACAAAAAAAATGACTAGAAAATTTGGATAACGAAAAAATATTACAAAAATTTAAAAATCAAATTTTTTTTGGGTTTGCTGACGTGGCAAGTGACCTAGGCGCTTGACTAACGATCAATGGAGTTGACCGTGTATTTTGAAGGTCAAAACCCACGTCGGGCCAAGCAAGGAAGTATGGTGCATAGTTCGGGCCAAGGGAGCAATTTCAGAAACCACGGACCAAAATAGAAAGTTTGGATATTGTTCGTACCAAAATAAGGTATTAACCCACCATAAAATGCCTCAGGTAATTTGTTAGAAACCAACAAATTATGATGAGCCCAAAAGAGGGTCTTAGTTGGATCAGAATGGCACAGCTTCAAGGATTCAAAGGAATTGAATCTCTTCGAAGCAAGAACACAAAATAGAGCTCCAAAACAAACTTGGATAGCTAGATTGAACTTGGAATTAGATGGAACAAAAGAGAAATCTCACACATGGGAGATTGCACGATTGTATAGTGATGTCTTCGATGTAATTGAGTGTGATCTCTCATTCAATAAGTTAGGGTTAAGCAAGTTTTGGGGACGCACCAAAACCAAAACAAAACTCACAAACACACGTTTGAGGATTAGGGTAAATTGCTCTCTATTCAATTTGCCTTGTACCTTACACGAATCAAGCCTTTTATAGGCATAAACAAACTCAAACAAACTAAAACACAACTTGATATAAACATAGTTTAACAAGGAAACTAATTCTACTCCTAATTCGAACCCAACAAGGATTCTGCCTTTAACTTACAAAACAAAGAGTTCTAACTAGCAACTTTGAGATGTCTTGAACATGGATCAAATGAACTCTGAGAAGCAACGTGGAAGACATCGAGTACTTGTGATCCAGTTGCAGCTCTAGAGAAGCGCGTCTCTAGAGTGGAGGTGAAGGTGGGCGAAGATGTCACCGTCATGGAGGATTTGGGAGCTAGCTTCACCGGAGTGACTGCTTGGTTGATGAGTTTGGAGATCGGGCATGATGGACTACGAGAAGAGCTTGTGGCCCTCATCACCAACACCATCTCCGACTCTATGAACAACACGAACGAAGTTGTGAAAAAGCATGTCCAGGCTGAGCTGGGCGGCATGAAGGAGGAGATTGCAGACCTCAAGAGCGAGGTCACTCTCATGAAGAGAGTCATGGCTAGCAGACCAGACCCGATGCAATCTGTCCCACGTGCTGACGTTCCAAGACCGAAGAACTTTGGAGTATTGGTCGATATTGCTATGGTGTAGTGAAGGCGATGTGAAATGGACGTCAAAAGGGTACGTGTCTGATGGCAACATGAGATGATTTAAATAGAGAAATCAAGAAGCAGTTCTATCCGGAGAACGTGGAGTTCGAAGCCCGTTCAATGTTGAGGAGGCTCACCCAGAGGGGTGGAGTTCAAGAATATGTGAAGGAATTCACAAAGCTGCTTCTTGAGATCCCAGGCATCACGGACAAGGAGGCCATGCACAATTTTCTTGATGGGATGAACCGTGGGCTAAGATGGAGATGCAAAGTCGAGGAGTGCAAGACCTTGCAACAGCCATGGCCACAACAGAGTCTTTTGTTGAGTACAAAAGTCAAGGGAGCATCACCAAGGAGAAGATTTCAAAGGCCAACAAGGGTGGAGAACAACGTCAACCTTTCAAGGGAGGCACTCCCACTCAACAACATGGTGGCCAAAGTAAAGGGGGTAAGTTCAAACAAAAGCCCCTTACTTGTTCCTTTGCGATGGACCACATCGAGAGCAAGATTGTCCAAGGAAGGGAAGATTGGCGGGCATGGAGGCTCAAGATGAAGAGCCCAAGGCAGCAGAGGCCAAGATTGGCTCAATCCGCAAGCTTGGCGCAGTGAAGACCGAAGTCAAGGAGAGCAAACATGGGAGGTGCTATGTTCTGGCCCAATTCATGCAAGGTGAGTCAAAAGCCTTTGTAGATACTGGTGTCACATACAACTTCCTTCGCATCGAGGAGGCAAACTGACTTGGTATTGCCTACGAGAAGGGGCAAGGGTGGCTAAAGACGATAAACTTGGAGTCCATCTCGATCCATGGAGTTTCACACAACGTGCCAGTGAAGCTTGGCGAGTGGGAAGGCATCATCGAATTTTCCGTCGTCACCATGGACAATCACCCCGTCATCCTGGGCATCAACTTCCTCGTCAAGGAGGGAGTGCTCTTGAAGCCCAACTCCAATACGATGTGTTTGGAGAAGGGAGGGGAGTTCCATGCAGTCCATCTTTTGAGAGAAGATGCCTCCCATAGTGTTTTTTCCGCAATGCAGGTATTGAAGGGGTTCAAGAAAAAGGAGACAACTTTTCTTGTGTCCTTGAAGATGGAGGAAGAAGGAGGTTCGGCGGGAACCAAAACTCCCATCATCGAAGGTCTGCTTAAAGAATTCGATGACGTAATGCCATCGGATTTTCCCGAGAAGCTTCCACCAAGAAGATATGTGGACCACAAAATCGAGTTGGAGCCAGGAGCGAAGCCTCTTCGAGAGCTCTATACCGCATGGCCCCACCAGAGTTAGAAGAGTTGCGGAGGCAACTCAAGAACTTGTTGGACGCAGGCTACATGCGGCCATCAAAGTCATCTTTTGGAGCACTGGTGTTGTTCCAAAAGAAGAAGAAAGGGTCATTGCGCATGTGCATTGATAACATCATATTTGCACATGTTTGCAGCCTTGTTTCTTAACCATTTTTGCTCGAATTTATGGTTCCTTGGCCGATTTTATGCTAGCTTGTGCTATTTTGTCACATTTCAGGTCCTAGCAGGTGGAGGAAGGCATAGCCGCAAGTTTCAGATCGTTTGGAGATCACTTGGCAATTCCGGAGACAAAATATCGTCGTCCCCTAAGAGAAGCACGATCGTGCTTTACTAAACACCGCCGATGTTTTACTAAATACTGTCAGTGTTTTCCCCCGTCTCAACTTAAGTGAAACGTGGTGTTTGGTCAAAACACGGTCAGAGAAGAAAGCACGACCATGCTCTTGCCCATGCTTCGCCCAGTATCGAGGTAAATAGGAAGATTCGAGCCAAAAGAAGGGGATTAGAGTTTTCTGAGCAAAAATAGAGTTTTATAGAGAGAAAGGATTAAGAGCAAGCCCTAGGATTGATTTTGGAGCTGGGTTTCATCATTCAAGCTTGGATTTTGGCATTGGAGTGAAGATTTGCATCCTAAAGCTTACCATATACATCATTATGAGTATGACTCCTCTGATTTCTATTTTCCCCTCTCTCTCTATGGAGTAAACTCCATCTCTCACCTGGGTATGAAGAACCCTAGATTTGTATGTTAGAGTTGGTTGTATGAACCCAAGTAATGATATTTTGATATTGATTATATTCAATTGAGGCATGATTTCAGAATTGCATGAGTTCTGATCACATTATTGTAGTTTCTGCTTTGACCTAGAAAGAGAATATCTGCATAGGTTGATAGAGCACCCTTGATTGAAGGTGGTGAATTGACTACTTTAGTCGAGAAGTCAGTTCACCGCTCTGCACTGGATTTAATCCAGTAGAGGAGCTTTTGCACGTTAGGGCCTTAGTTCGTTTATTCCGGTGGATGTTAGTCGACCGTCGGGTATTCAGACTGGGAGGGTCTGAAGACCTTTAGTCGAGACTTCAGATTGAATAAGAACCTTCCGCAGTATAACAATCATTATATCTGAACTTGGTGAATTACAATTCGGTCTAACTGCAATCTAGGGGGAACCATATCCGGGTGACCTCTATCAAACTTGAATCACAACTTTACTGCTTTGTGTTTGCTTAGGTTAGATACAACTTCACTACGTTCAACCTGCTAGATAATGAGAACTTCACGGAGTAGTCATCACATCTAGGACTCGGGTTGATAAATAAAGCTAAACCCGCTATACTATGCATGAGTCTGTGGTTACACTTGGCCACTTTCTAGTGCGGCGGTATTGGCGAATCAAGTTTTTGTTGAATAAAAGTGATTTATATTACTTTTGCATTGTTTTCTTTATTTCTTACCCCTTTTGCCTTCATGGGTTTGCCTGCAGCTTGCGTGCAGGTAGTGCATGACTCATAGCCAATCGAGAGCATTATTTTTGTTGGATCAGGATTCCCCCAGTGAATCAGGTTCTGCCTAACAATGGCAATCTACAGGCGGATGCTTCCCACCAACAGCCACATCTGCCGGAGCACACCATGGAGTACTTCTACACTTCACGACTTGCTGATATCCGCCCAGTCATCCAATATCCGTCCATACCTGCTAACAACTTTGATATCAATCCCTGTTGGATCTAGTTAATTACTTCATCCATCCAGTTTCATGGGCTCAAGGATGAAGAGGGGATGGTACACCTTTCTCGGTTCTTGCAGCTGACCAACGGTTTCAAGCTGAATGGTGTTCCAGATGATGCAATCTGTCTTGACCTTTTCTCCACTCACTGGCGGAGCACGCAAAGAGGTGGCTAGAAACTCACCCGACACTGTCCATCACTTCTTGGGATGATCTGGCTAACAAATTTGTGCATCGGTACTATCCAGCCTTGAAGACTTCAAAGATTCAGCGCGAGATCACCCATTTCCGTCAGGAAGATGACGAGTCCTTGAGAGACGCTTGGGAACGGTATTCTGGAATGTTTTTGAAGTGACCCCACCACGGGTTCAGTGATGCATTCACCGTGGGGGAACTTCTACAATGCCTTGTCCCTAGAGAGTCTGTGGTTGATCGAGTCTTTGTGCCCGGGTGGAGACATCCTCACCAAGACTCCGCCAGAGTTGAACTAGATGATCGACACTTTGGCCGCCCAGGACCATTCTTGGGGACATATCACATTAGCAGGAGTTCGAGGGACAGAGGTGTGCATGTCGTGGAGACCAAATCAGGGATTGAAAGAGAAGTGACAGAGCTGGTTCAGACATTGAAGCATCCTAACAGCCTCATACCAGGTAGAGGCATGGCGGCGCCTCCAATAGCCCAGTGTTAGTGTTACGAAAGCTCAAACCATTTGGTGGAGGACTATCAGGCCATGCGAGAGTCCATCACCCCACATGTTCAGTTGGACTTCATTGCCAATGATCGGCGCCTCGACCCCTACAGCGGTACTTAAAATGAGGGGTGGCGCCAGCATCCCAATTTCTCT
Organism: Linum tenue; assembly: GCA_946122785.1. NCBI lineage: Eukaryota > Viridiplantae > Streptophyta > Magnoliopsida > Malpighiales > Linaceae > Linum > Linum tenue. Next base: position 8,242,348 of record CAMGYJ010000003.1, on the reverse strand, counting down.
TGGGGTGGCAGCAACAACACCACCACCAAGCCTCCTGGATTCGCGTCCCCAACTGGTGGCTTTCCCTAGATGTAGCAGTACCATACCCGAAAATGTCATTTCCAACAACACCAGCCATTCCAGCCCAGATAGGGGCAACCTTTTCAGCCGCAACATCGATAGATTCATCAGCCGATAGTAGGGGTGGCAGTTCGGTTATCGGTTAGCCGGCCGGTTAAACCGATAATCGGCCGGTTATCCACTAACCAGTAACCGAACTTCGTTCATTTATCGGAGGCTGGACGAAATGGTTTTTGGTCTTAAAAGTGGTTTGGTTAACCGATAACCGAGATAACCGAGAAACCGAAGCCATTTTCGGGCAGTTTTCGGTAAAGGGAGTGGTTATTTCGGTTAACCGATAACCGACCGATCGGTTATCAGTTATAACCGAATTGTCACCCCTAGTTGATAGCAGCCCCAGTGCAGGGTGACCAGATGTCCTAGCTGCGAAATATGGTGACGACTTTCATGAGTACCAGTACTCAGAAGTTCGCCAAGATGGACCAGTTCATTGATTTCTCCATAGGGAAATTCAATGAATTGGAGGCAGTTCAGAGGAACCATAATGCCATTCTACAGGATCTCCAAAACCAGATTGGCGACATAGCCCAAAACAACAGCACCAGAGCACCAGGGACTCTACCTGGCAACATCATCCCAATTTTAGAGAGCCTCACTAGCAGTTGGATGCCATTACTACGAGAAGTGGGAAGACGACGGATGTAGTTCCTGCTCCAGTTAGATAGGATAAATCGAGACCTGTTTCAACACTTCCAGCCGAAGACGAGGAAGTGGAGATTGAGAAGGAAGCTCTTGCTTCCAAACCACAACCAGTGGTTAAGGAGCATGTTCCACAGCTTCCTTTCTCCACTCGTATGCACAAGGACAAGTTGGATGAAACAACCCGATGCTTTTGAAAACTCAAACCACACTTCAAACCAAAATCCGGTTACTTCGGAGCAACCCAGGCCATGTTTTAAAGACGAAGAAGAATCAATTGCCGATAGTAATCATAAATCCCAAACGAAAAGCCCTAAACAGTTGGGAAAATCCCAATCCAAAACACTCAAATATAAACCTTGAGTTTCCCAGTATACTCATAAGACACGGAACAAAGACAAATACGATAAGGGGTTCTTCTAGTTACCCTGAGCCTTCTGACATCTTCAAGCTTGACGATGCTGACCTCCTTGATTAATCTCCTCGTGCTGGTTACGTCCTCTTCCCCTTTCCTCACTTGGTGAGTGAGAAGGGGTCAGTCTCGACGTTACTTACTAGGGTCTTTGCCTTAGTAAACTCTTACTAACATGTTATTAGAAATTTCTCCTCTTACGTGAAAGGCGTTCTCGCTTCCACCTCTTTAAGTATATTCCTTCCTTACATGAAAGTCGTTCTCACTTTCATCCTTAACACTTTATCCTTGTAATACTTATAGAAGTTATCTACTTCTATCTTTAACTTCTATACTTATACTAGGAAATCAAAGCGTTACGTATTATCGTCCGGTGTCCCTATCCTCAAGGAAATGGTACTGTGTTTACGTATCGTCGTCCAGTCCATGCCCGGGCAACTACTATGTTACTTATCACCGTTCAGTAGGGACCCGACCATCTATCGCGTCCAGTAGTGGCCCAACCACCCGGGGGTTCCATTACTCTAATACCATACATCCACATACATAGCACAACGCGTGCCTCCACCTTAAGTAGGCAGTGGGATGCCTCAAATACATTATCGGGAATGAGATTGGGTGCTAATCCCTTAAAGGGTTAGCACCATGCTAACTTGTTTAACAAATGTTAGATCAAAATAATAATCCTAAGGTCAGAATTAATTAAAGGATATTTTAGTAATATTATTTCAAAACCCTAATATATAAACCCTCATATCCCCACTCACGGCCGCCACTCCTCTTTCCCATCCTCTTTCTACACAAACTGCCTCTCCTCTCTCCCCTTCTATCTTTACGAATATGAACAATCTCTGTACATCGTTCGACGATAGGCAACATCAATTTATGAGACGTCCAAAGAGCCATGCGATGGAGGTAAGCGGCGACAGAAGAAGAATGGTAGCCGGAGATGACGATGGAGGAGGCCGGCGGCAACGACGACGATGAAGGAGGCAGGCAACGATGAGACAAGAAGGTGTCTTGATTGCGCAACTCTGCCGTCTCTTTCTCCATTGTCTGCGTCTTCGTCGACATAAAGAAAAGGTAAACTTTGGATATGCCTTCCCCATTGCTCGCCGATGTCCTGGTACAACAGATCTGGGGTAACCATCGATTAGATCCGAGCGACGATGTCAAGAGCAGGTGAAGGGATCAGCAAAATTCTTCTGGGTGCTTGTCTTTGCGGCATTGCGGAGGCGGGGATGACTTGTTGGGGCAGGCTGAAGTGGGCATCTCGTTTGGGTCGTACATGCAGAGGAGGAAAGAGACTTTGGTTTATAAGTTTGTAGTAGCCATATGTTAGTAGTAATTTGTATGCGGTAGTTATGTATTAGTAGTGATTTCTATTATATTGTGTAGTGAATTTTATAAAATATTAGTAGTGGGTTGCATAGTTATAGTAATATTTTTCGTTTGTAGCATTGTTTTATAGTAAGTCTCATTAAAAATCATCAATAGTTAAATAAAAATCACTATTGAGCATTATAAAAACACTACTATTATCCCTCAAATTGTCTATTGGTATAAATTGAATTTTTTTTAAATCACTACTACTAACAATAAAATAACTACTAATAGTCAAAATCGCTACCACTTTAAGTAATAATGTGTTTGGAAGTAATTTCTTTATCGAATATGGCTAACACACTTTATAAAAAAAGGCTAACAAAAAGAGGAGAGAGGGATTATATTTTAGATTTTTAATTTTTTGAAATACCAAACATGCCGTTATTACTAACCACCATTAGATTCGACTTGCAAAAATGGACGGTTATTAGAGCAGATAGTATGATGCTAACTCTTGTGAAGTTATTACTCTAATCTCTCCCCACATTATCGCGCAAACTCTCAAGTGCCGACACTTAACTTCTTTGGACTTGGAGTCCCTTAACTTGCTCGCCTCCTTAATCCTATAAATCGAAAATAATTTTCCTTAGTAGGTAATCCGCAAAACTTTCCGTCCTAGTTTGCCCCAAAATTCTTTAAAAAGGCCTTAAACTTTTTCAAATGATTTTTCCTCAAATTAAAAAAGTTTCAAAAATTTTCAAGGCTTAACTCACTTTAACCAATTAGACAACTCTTTTCATAAATCTCATAAAAATTCCCATAAACTTCCCAAAAATTCTTTAACTCTTAAAATCACAAATTCTTACCTTTAATAACTCAAAACATAAACCAAAATCATTAACTATAATTTATACATTAACTAGCCTCATTTTTCTTATTTAATTAAACATAACTAATTTTTAAGAGTATGCTACACATGTATAAAATTATGATTCTTAATTTTCATACGTAAATGAAATATTCTAGTCTTGCAAAAAATTAACAAATTCATAAAAGATACGCGTATATAAATTAAATAAATTAAAACGAATGTCATATCAATTTTAGTAATTATCAAATAAACTCTAAAAATCACCAGATAATTTATAGATTAGTATATATCATTTTTAGTTTGGTGAAAATTATTTAAATAACAAGATCTCTTATATACTATTTTATTCACTTAAAACTTAATTTACACCTATTTTTAAAATTAGAAATAAATTTCCAAAAATTCTCAAATTTCTATCCATACATTCTAATAACATTCTATTATTTATAAAATTATCAAGTCATGATAATACGTGTTACACGTAGACTAACAATAATAATAACAACTTTGAGAAAATACTATTTTCAACCCATTGCCAACTTCTAAAAATATTGGGGACTATGTTGCTCGTACAGGAAATATGAGGGACCAAAACGGATATTTTCACACAGATTGAAATGAAATTACTTCTAGGTCCTTATATTGTTGAATAGACAGATTTGGTACCTGAACTATCCGATTCACGTCACAAGCTTTCGAGACTCGTATCTTCCTCGTCCGATGTCGAAATTTGATTTCGTCGAAACCGGGGTGCTCTTGAGATCGTTCACTATGAGATGATACCAAGTTTTCGAAGCTTGATTGAGGTCGAGTCCGCCGGTGCCGTCGTCGAAACTACGATCACTACGTGTATTCGCGGGTTAATCGGGTTTTAAAGGTCGAGCTTAGGGACAGAGGAGGACCAGAGTCTTACCACTGCAACTTTAGGACAACGAGATAACGTCGATGGCTGTGATAATTTTGTGCCTTGCCGCTTTTGCTTCTCGACGCCGGTCTTTTTTTTTTATGCGGGAGGCCGCGGAAGAAGGAATTACGGGGCGCTGCTGCCACTGCTTGCGATAGAGACGAGAAGGAGTGGGGTCCTACTTCCTTTCTTTTTGCCTCTCTTTGGTTTAAGGTAGGGGTTAAGGAAAAGGGTAATGGGGCGAGCGATTTAATATTATGTGAAAGGATTAGTTGTTGTCCGTTAGGGGGAGAGAGTAGGGATGGCAATTGAGATTCGCTCCGTTGGATATTACCCGATCTGATTTGTGTTGGGGCGGATAAAATCCGACCCGTAATAGAACAGGGCGGATTTTGATATGATTCGTAGCTAAACAAAGCGGGGCAAGGATTACCTCTGCCCCGACTTGCTCCGCTCCGCTCCAAGCATTTCACACTTCACGAACACCAAAAAATCCCCATCATCCCAACCCTACACCTTTGTCTCCTTGGTCCATGTACTAAGAAAATCACCTGCCTTTCTCGATTCTTTCCAACCCACATAAATCATAATAAATTACCTTCCCAATATGCGCTTCATCTTCCTTTCCAATTTTGCCTCCTTACTTCTGTTCCCGTTGAGTGCTTTCTTCTGCCCTATTGTATCTTCTGCTAATATCTCCCCCCACCCCCCGGTCGCTTTATTCTTTTCTTAGGCTATACACCACTGGTGTTCTCTATAGAGAATCAAAACAAGAATTTGATCATAATGATTCAAGTTTGGGCATTGCTGTAGAATAGTCTCTAAGTTTGCGAGAGTAACGGTGGATTTTCTCTTCGATGCTCTTCAAATTGATGTGGAGAGATGATGGCCGATTTTGGTCAGATTCTTAGAAAGGAGAAAAAAGTCTATAGCCTTAGAACTGCTCCCTTCTTACTATGCGACTCTACCGCTTCTTCTCCTGACGCTAACTCTGGTCGGGAAATCGAACTCCTCTGCCGCTCTGCCTCTTCTTCTTCTTCAGGCCCCTCCATTGGTTGGAAAATAAAAGAAAACGTAATTCCAGTCAGCCGGCAGATCAGAGCGGGTATTATCCGACCCGTGCGGGGCAGTGAGTGGATCAGAATTTGGAGATCCATCCCGTAGCACGGAGCAGAGCGGATCGACGTTTTAGGAGGCAGGGCAGTGCACGGATTCACTATGATCCTCCCCAAACCTGCCCCGTTGCCATCCGTAGGAAAGAGGAAGAGTAAGGGAGAGGGATTGGGGTGTAACGCTGGAATTTGGGGGTTTCTTTTATTATTATTATTATTATTATTATGATTATTATTTCCCTAATGCTCTGGTGAACATGAGTGAAGAAGGATGATTAAGGTTAATCTACACATAATATAATAGCAGGAAGGAAAAAATCCTTCCCCCATTTCAAATTTCCTGCTCCATGAGCATTTGTACGAAGAGCACTTCTACTATGCTATATAGCATTGGTGCTTTAATGTACAACTCAAAGTTGTACCATAACACTAAATATATAAGTTTAGGTTGTACCATAAAGCAATTTGTACCATTATGTTATGGTACAACTTTACAACTTGAAGTTGTACCATCACATAAAGGTATAAGTTCAAGTTATACCATAAAACAATTTGTGCAAAAAGTATAGGTACAATCTGAAGTTGTACCATAACGTAAATGTACAATTTTAAGTTGTACCATAAAGGCAAAAACCTATAGCACCAATACTATATATGCGGATTTAAACGGGCCCAGGAATTGTTGCGGCCCATAAAAACAGAACAGGTTTCTTTAAACCATTTTATTTCTCGGGGTTAGTAAGATATATATGAAAGGGCAAAAACAGTACTCCTTTTTATTGCTAAAAAGAAAAAAATTTAACAATAAACTAATGCATGGTGACTCGCACGAAACTACACCACAATTAAACCCCAATTAGAGCCCAAGTTTTTAAACTCTAATCGGGTGTAGTATAGGGCAAGTATTTATATATCGACCCGAGCCGGTCCGTCTGCTCCTACTTCGGTTGTTGAAATCATTATCTAGCAATAAAACTTTGGTTTAAAGGGTTGCCAATTGAAATGAAAGAAAGCAAAGGTACTTTGTTTTGAAAACTCTTTTGTGATTACTAAGGGTTAATTGGGTATGAAAAAATAAATTGTATTAATTAATTTTTTAATAAATTACATTTTACAAAAAATTTATTAATTACAATTCTCTCTCTTTCTCTCACTTCCATAATCTCCAGCCAAATCTCCTTTCCTTTTTTTCTTCATCTTTTTGCACACAAAAAAAGAAAAGAAATCACTACCAATCCATTAGGCAACCACTACCATTTCGAAAAACACATATATCATCACAGTAAAAAAGAAGAAATCAATACCAAAACGTAAATACACTAGCACTACCACGACATATACTACTTATTAACCAATACCATTGCAGATTTAAACAATACCAATACATGAAGATCCCTACCAATACAATAATATCATTATAAAAAAAATAATACCACTATAATAAAATAATAAATTAATATCAATCCATTAAGAAAACACTACCATTGCACAAAGCACTAATACCATTCGAGAAATAAAAAAATATCATTTCACAAAACACCAATACCATTGTAGATTTAACCAACTACCAATACATGCAAATCAATATCATTACATAATAATCAATACCAATGCGAAAAAAGAATACCAATGCGGAAAAACACTACCATTACGGAAAAAATACTACCAATGAAAAAAAGTACGTACCAATAAAAAACCAGACGTCGTCTTCTCTAGTCGAGTTCCCAAAAAAATTTCTTTTTCCCAGCCGTCATTTTTGTCTTGTTGAAGAAGAGAAGTAAGGAGAGAGAGAGAGAGAGAGGAAGGGGATTGGGTTTTAGCCTTTAGGTATACAGGAGTGGGGAGGTCTCTTGCGGAGGAAGAATGGATGGGAAGAGAGAGGAATGGGATAGGGTTTTAGGTATACAGTAGTGGGGAGGGTCTCCTACAGAGGAAGAATGGATGAGAAGAGAGAGAGGATCGGGAGGGATGGCCGGCGAAGGGAGGTGGGCGGAGGGGAGAGAGGTCACCGGAGGAGAGTGGGATGGAGTGCGGGCTGCCGGCAGCGGCGACCGGCGTCGATGAAGTGGGTTTGACTGGAGGAAGGGCAGTGTAGAATTAGGGTTTGGGTAGAATATATAGAATAATCGGGTGTGAACTCTTTTTTGTTTCCAAAATTACCCTGAAGCAATCTTAACCATGAGATTAAAAAAAAAAAGAAAAATGAACGGGAGATAGTGATGTAGCCACGGTGGCTACTAGAATTTTAGTTGCCACCCTAACGCATTCCTAAGGTAGCTTGTCCGGAGGTCTTAGACACGGGTTCAGATGACTGGCGATTGGCTTGGACAAGGGGAAAAGGCTTTTTGGGTGGTGGCAATCATGACGTGAGGTTCTACATCTTCAACCTAAACCCGAAGGGTCTATGGTTTCGACTAAAACCCTTCTCTTCGATCAAAGGCCACTAGCATCGACTAAAACCCGTATCTCTCCCTTCCAACTATCACCAATCATGAACTACCTTGAAGCACTCTTCCTTGGTCAACTCTTGCTAGTTCTTTAAGGTTTAGTAGTGAAGGAGTTCTAAACAATGTGGGGGTTTCGATGGTTTGGGTGCCAAGAAACCCCTTCCTAGAGCATGTACTTTGGTTTTTCGTGGCACTCTCTACTTTATTTACCCCATTTTATTACCTCTTTTTTTTCCTCTTTCCTTTCCTTTTCTTTCTCTCCTTTTTTCTCTTTTTGAGGGGGGTATTAGAGAGTAAAAATACTTGCCACCTAAACATTTATCGACCAATGCTCTCTTTTTGAGGAACTAACTCTAACACTACACTCCATTTTGCACTCCTAGCAAGAACCACACATAAACCTCCTATGTAGAACCTCTATGGAAACTCAACGGTAAGAGCTCCGGGACACACGGGCGACTCATGTTTAGACACGAAGAAAGGATTTGGGGGTCGTTCTACTAACACCTTTAAGCTCAGACGAACGAAGCTCCTAAACTGAGAACAACCCACGGCGTCACACAGCTCAAAGGGGTTGACTAAGGGATGATGCATCTCGGGACAATCAACTTTTGGGGTGTGGACTAATCCTATGCCTCCATCATACTTGCTAGTGCCAACTTGTGATGCTACACACTGTGGTAAGAGGGAACTATCACACTGAAAGAAACGAACAGTTCAAAGCTCACAGGCTACCTAGTTACCCAACCATCTATTCCAATTCACAAACACGATGCATGGCAATTGTAAACAACAAGTGATCAAGTGAAGACCTTAATTCATTTATGCACACTTTGAGAACTAAAATCTTGCCCTATCTTAATGAACTTCTCAGTCACCATCATAGGATATACTCAATCACATACACAGTTCAAGATTAATGCCACAAACACGAGAATTTCCCACCATCCGGTCACTTTGAACATGCAAACGTTGCTTGGAGCCCTCAAGATTTTGAAATTTGGGCATACAAAAGGCTCCAAGAAACATCTCACTCACACAAGCACACTAGTAGACTAACACCCCCCCCCCCACTTAAACTCGGCATTGCCCTCAATGGCGTAAGAAAGGGGTAGAGTGATGTTACCGCTTGGGCTTGGTGAGTGAATGTAGGAACGAACTGGGGTAGGATAATTGAAGCTTCAAGGAGAGACAATAAAACCCACACACAAGCACAATACGACTCGCTCGAGGCGAGGTTATTACAAGCACAATACATAGTAGTAGTAGTTCATGTCACACACACACAAATAACAAAGAAAAAAAGAAAACAAGTTTAGGGTTACAAGTAGAGAAGTGGGGCGAATGGACTCCGCTCTGCCACATGTCTCTCTCGTCGGCTACCTCTCTCTGGTGGATGGACCCTCTCCATCATCGGGTAGGATACCCTGATGTCGAGCCATGCACTCGAGGATGTCGGACTGTCGCTCGAGGTGGGATGAGAATCCCAAGAAGCCCGTCTCAAGGCGATCCACCCTCTCGACGAGGGGATCGTATGCTCCTGGTGGTGGTGGCTGCTGTGCAGGGCACGGGAGCACTGGACACCAGCGGCGGCCGGGTGCACGAGCAGGCGGCTGCTCTACTATTGGAGGGACCTCGGGGTCGGGACTCAATCCCTCGATGTACCGCATTGGGCCAAAGGTGTGCAATAAGCGCATGGAGTGCAGAGTGCCTTCGTCAAATCTCTAAGTGCCTCCCTCTTTTGAGCACCTTGAGAGGCTGACATCGAAGTATCTGGCAATGCCGATGATGTACGGACCCATGGATGTGACGTAACGACGGGTCTCCCCTTTGGCCCTGGCAAAAGATGTGGCTATGGTTGAACCCAGGTGCAACGTGCTTGATCGGTCCGCCATGCAAGCACACGCCAGTAAGATCCTCTCGGTAATCTTGTTTGGATTATGGTAAGCCGGGTAGAGGAAACGATCCAGGAGTGCAACCATGACACACCACTGGGGCTGGAGTGTAGATGCCATTGTGAGGGCCAACTTGAACTTCGTCCTTCGGTACTTTGGGAGACACATCTTCAGAAATGCGGCATTAGCGTCAAAACTTCGAATGGCGTCTTCCTCCCACTCGTCCCTAAGGTTGACTTCCACTCCGAGGGCTCTGGCTAACTCGTCATAGCTCACGTCGTGAGGTTCCCCTCCCAATCGGAACTCGACCCGGCGTACCGAATGACCGAGTAGGCATAGGCTCTTGCGTATGGCGAAGGTGCTAAAAAACTCGACGCAAAGCTCCCCGTAAGTGTCATCTTCATGATCAAGTGCTTGGCGCCATTGGGGGTGCCCACTGCCTCTCTCATAGCGTCACCGCAATGAAGCCTATCGAACTGGGCGAAGTCGAGTGTCCAATGGTTACCAACTCTTGAGAATGCCCAGAACAAGGCCTCTTGCTCTATTTCGGGGCTGATCCTTAGAGCCACAAGATAAGGGTGATCCATGTTGACCATCCTGCACAAACACACACCAAACGTGGAAACATCCGTCATATACCGCTCATTGGGAGGAAAAGAGATTCCCCCCACACTTATTTTTCCACCATGGCTAAAACATTTAAGCTCAAACCACCGTGGCATGATTGTGGGTATTTCACGGTTCAAGCACACAAAAATTAGAGCCACAACCCCCTACCACGGTGGGCACCAATCAAAAACAAACTCCACTTGCATTCATAATATAGCACTTGGAGGGAAAATTCTAAAAATAATCACAATTCGGTTCAAACACGCCCACCAAGGCTCACTATGCTCATGCAATAATCAATCCATCAATCACACGACCTAATTCACCTAAGCCCTCGCCCTAATTAGATTCAATCATGCCAAGCACAGAAATTCAACCTCACTTCACTACCTAATCCAATTCTCCACAATTCACAACGGTAAAGGTGAAAAACAAACCTGGAGACTCAAGTAGGACGAGGGAGGAAGTGAGGTGCGGGCGAGGACGGTGAAAAATTGGTCTGAAAACTGAACGGAGAGGGGTCGTCGGAGCTTCGTCGAAAGCTCACCGGAGACTCGTCGCCGGTGACTTGGCCGTAAAAAATGTGGTCCGAATCTCCCCAAATTCACAGCACAGGCCGGTTTTGAGGAGAGGGGACTGGGTATGACGTTGGTTTTTGGTTTTGCTCGCCGAATTTAGGGGGAAAATCATAAAAGCGACGAAATTTCGCGTTTTCCGATGAAGATTCAAAATTTTCCGGCGAGTTTTTGGTCGTGAAGTGAAGGGTCGCCGTTCACATCCTTTTTTATAGGCAGAGCTCTGATTTTACGGTCTTAGCTACCGTGAATTCGCGAATGCGTCCGTGAACACGGAGTGGTTGATAGGTGGTGAACATGCATCAGTGCCAAGTTCACGGACGCGTTTACCTGTTCACGGTCTTAGCGACCGTGAACTCAGCAATCCGTCCGTGAACTCAAGTGAAAACAGGGAACTTCTGCAAAATTTTTGACTCGACCTATTCCTCCGTGCCTCCTAATCGATCACAACACAACCATAAACCGCAAAAACACAACACTCGACAAGGGGACACCACTTCACCACTCGAACCCTTCACAAGACACTAAAACGAAAACTAAGGAAAAGAAAAGAAGCCTCCGTTGGGTTGCCTCCCAACAAGCACTTGTTTATTGCCATTAGCTTGACGGTTGAGGATCAAATCACGACTTCAAACGTGATGCCACTGAGAGCGGATCCACCACACTCTCGGGGCGAGGCTTGTAGCCTCCCATCTTAGGCTCATTGAGTTGGCCCTCTTGGTCGGCCAACCTTGCTCCGGGCTCCCCCGTCTTCCGGGTCAAAGCTCCTTTCATCCTTCTTCTCCAAGCATTCAATCTTGGTCCTTTTGGCTTAGGACCCTTCTTAACTTCCTGCTCAACGTCATCAAAGACAACACAAGTAATGGTGGGGTTTGCCTTAGGAGGCTCTCCTCCACTCTCATTCACATCATTTGAGACTACCCCCTTCACTTCATCACTCCTCACCCTAGTATCAATTTCAAGCTTGATTCTCTCCTTACCATCCCTCAAAATTAGGGTTCCCTCATTAACATCTATAAATGCCTTGGCGGTTGCAAGAAAGGGACGACCGAGGATGAGGGGCATATCCGAGTCCTCACTTATGTCGAGAATCACGAAATCGGTCGGATAGCAAGACTTTCCCACTCTCACCATCATGTCCTCCACTATACCTCTCGAGCTAATGACCGAACAGTCAGCTAAGGTGATGCTAAGCTTAGAGGTCTTAAGTTCACCTACTTCTGACTTTTTGAAAAGCTTGTAGGGCATCACATTCACACTAGCTCCTAGGTCCACCAAGGCATTGTCTATATGGTGATCACCAATATCAAGATGGATAGTAAAGCTACCTGGGTCGGTCCGCTTTTTGGGCAAGCGGTCAAGGGGGAAAGCCGAGCACTCCTCGCCAAGAGTCGTGTTGGCGAGGCCTTCAAGCCTTGGCTTCTTGATGAGGAATCCTTTGAGATACTTGGCATATCTTGGCATTTGCGCCATTGCTTCGAGGAATGGGACGTTGAGGTGGAGGTTGCGTAGCATTTCCATGAACCCTCCACACGCGTTGTCCAACCTCTCCTTGTACATCCTTGTGGGATAAGAAAGAGGTGGCACATATCCATCCTCCGCCAATGCCTTGCTTATCGCCTTCCTCTCAATGCTCGAGGGCTTCTTCTCTCTTCTTTTCGGAGTGGTCACTTCCTTGTTGGACTCCTCCTTCTCTATTTCTTCTCCCGTGGCGACCTCCGGAACCACCTTCACACTCCTCACTTGAAGTGGATTTACCCCGGCTTGATCCTTGGGGTTCACCATGGTTTGGGAAGGTAAAGCTCCCTTGGGTCTCTCTGTGAGGATACCGGCAAGGTTACCGATTTGCACCTCTAAACTTTGAAGGCTCGCTTGATGGCTTCGGAGACCCGCCTCAATCGAGGTAAACTTGGTAGTCTCCACATCCATAAATTGCTCAATCTTCTCGAACTTTTGGCTATTCGTACTCACAAAGGTGTTCACTAGGTCCTCAAGCTTGGATAACTTGTTGGGTTGATGTTGTTGTTGAAACCCTAAGGCACATTGTAGTTGGTAAGGTTGTTGAAAGTTTGAGCCTTGGAGTTGGGGCCTTTGTTGGATCAAGGTTGGCTGAGGTTGGAAGTTTCCCGTGGGGCCTTGGAAACCTGGGGGCCTTGGATTAGCCAGTGATGCCCAAGCAAAGTTAGGGTGGTTCCTCTATCCGGGGTTATAAGTATTGCTATACATGTTGTTGACCCTAGCATTCTCCACAAAGTTGACTTGCTCCTCCGGAGTGGTTGCCTCCTTCATTGCTTGGCACTCCGCTATCTCGTTGCTAGTACTTGAGCACCAGTCGCACAACATTACCACCCATTTTCCTTGCCTTTTATCTTCAAGCATAACCTCAAGCAACTTATCCAACTTTGCCTCAAGCGGAGCACTCGCTCTCACGCTTCTCACTCCCCTTTCATTGCTTCTTCTTCCACTTCTAGTCAACCCCCAATCATACCCCCTAAGGGCCATGTCTTCTAGGATCTCGGTAATTTGGGGCGGAGCCATATTCATGAACTTCCCCTGACATAAGGAGTCGATGGGGATTTTATCTTCTTGCATTAGGCTTCCGTAGAAGGTTTCAATCCAAAAATGTTCCTCAAACCCGTGGTGGGGGCACTGAAGAAAGTAATCGGAGTACCTCTCCCAAGCATCCCTCAAGGTTTCGTCCTCTTCTTGCTCGAAATGTGTAATATTCTTTCTCCACTCCGCCGTCTTCGAAGGCGGGCAATAATGAGCCATAAACTTGTTGAGCAGGTCGTCCCATGAGGTGATGGACCGAGGTGGGCGGTTGTTTAGCCACCTAAGAGCCTTCCCCGAGAGTGAGTATGGGAAAAGCCTTAGTTGCAAAGCCTCGGCCGACACACCATTAATCTTCAAGCTCCCCGCGAGCTCCAAAAATCTCTGCTCGTGCTCTCTTGGTGACTCGCTCTCATGGCCGTGGGAGAGAGCATTGCTTTGTATCATAGTCACCAGAGCCGGCTTGATCTCGAAATCGTTTGCCACCACCGGAGGATGTCGGATCGACGATTGAATGTCCGCCGGCCTTGGGGCCATATAGTACCCCATCGTCCTCGGGCTCCTTCTTCTCCCGCTTCCTCATTGATCTGGCGGGTTTGAGCGGCTCCATCTTGCCTTTGGTTCCCCGCCATTTCCTCTTCAATGATAGGCTCAACTTTCACTTCTTCAACTACTTCTCGACTAACACCGGGACCCAATTGTTGTCCCCCTCTTTCACTCCTTCTTCTTGCCTCGGCTAGCTCTCTCTCCCTTGCTAGGAATCAGATAGTTCGGTTTATGTCCTCGTTAAGTGGTAGAAAGGGCGCCGGGTTGCTCCGGGTCATGCACCTCCTACATACAAGCGGAAAACACCAAGTCTAACACAAGCAAAGAACACACACACTTTCAAAACTTGAAATTAAAAGCTAGATTAACAACCAACAACTTTTTCAGAATAACAGACCGTATTCCCCGGCAACGGCGCCAAAAACTTGACTTGCACGAAACTACACCACAATTAAACCCCAATTAGAACCCAAGTTTTTAAACTCTAATCGGGTGTAATATAGGCAAGTATCTATATATCAACCCGAGCCGGTCCGTCTACCCCTACTTCGGTTGTTAAAATCATTATCTAGCGATAAAACATTGGTTTAAAGGGTTTCCAATTGAAATGAAAGAAAGCAAAGGTACTTTGGTTTGAAAACTCTTTTGTGGGAAAGTCACTTGGGTTTCGCTTCCCCCTGACCGCTACCATGCTACGTGGGTTGGAACGTTTGCCTTGGGCACGCTAATCATGAATTGCAGAGGAAAGCGTATGTGGTCGGGGATCACAATCTTGATTGCTAAACCGAGGTGAGGATGAAAGGTCATGTCTCTCGACCCTCTCGGTTTAGACAATTGGTAATCGGCTTACTTCCTCACTCAACTCTAAGGTCGGACGGTTTAACCATGATTAATCGACTTGTTCAATTCAATATTGAGGATTTCCCTAACTCAACCTAGTTTAGGTGGCTTGGAAAGCGGAAGGAAAACCAACTCGATTGAGTCTCCCTTAAAAAGGGGGATTTTCCTCTCTAAACTAGGCTAAGTTGGCAAATTAGAGTACTAGCACCTAAATGCACAAACTTAGGGATGCTAAGCACAATTATGCACAATCCCTAGGATGCTAAGCACAAAATATGCACAACCCCTAAGTTTCTAAGCACAAACATGCAAAATCATGGTGAAAAATACGTCAAAAATTAAATTGAACAATGCCCAATATCAATCATCCAAACCACATACAAGAAAACTACATGGTAGGGTTTACGGTTTCACTACACCCAAGTGGAAGGAGGACTACTCCATGGAAGAAGTGGGAAGAACAAAGGAGAAAAAGGTGGAAACCATCTTTTGGGGATGCGTCCTCTCTTCTTCAACCTTGAGCTGGGATTTCCTTGGGGAAATCTTCTCAACACCTCCTTTGAAGCCAAGCCTTAACCTCTTCTTCTCTTTGGTTCTGTTTCTCTCACTAAAATGTAGAAGAAGGTGTTTCTCTCACAAAAGTGGCTCCCTCTTCTCTCTTCCTTGCAGCTCAGCTTTTAAACCCGAGAGGAGCTGAGTTCACGGCCATGAACCATCAAACGCGTCCGTGAACTCACGCCTTGCGCCAAAACGCTCTGCATCGATCACGGCAGTTCACAGGCAACTGCTTGTGCTCACGGTCTTAGTGACCGTGAACTCGCCTTTCGTCAGTAACCTTCAACTTGGCTTTGGACGCCTTGCGCTTCACGGTCAACTCCCCTTCTTCACGGTCTTGCACGACCGTGTACTCCTGCCTTTAGCCATGAATTTGTGTTTTTTCACCTCTTCTCCCGATTTTCGATCCTTTTCGCCAATCCTTCGACTCCGAGGCTGTTTCCACCTGTTAAATCCTTAAAAGCACTCAAACACGAAGAACCTCGCGTAAAACCAACCTCTAATGAGCGAATTTGGCACAAACATCTAAGCAAATCGGGGGTAAAATATGTGCAATTAGGCCCAAATCACATGGATTCTAATGGGCTAACTGCGAACCATATAATAAATGAACATCATGGTTTGCCATGATCTATACTGGATTTGGCCATGAAGTAAAAAAATGAACATCATGGTTTGTCATCCTAAAACAAACTATTTTCTCTAGCACAACATATGTTATGCTATTATTTTATATCTTAGTGGCTAAAATATAATATATTTTAAATTTATTAAAAGGTTCAACCTCGACCAACCCAATTAGTCCAATTTTTATCATTTCAAATATATATTATGTAATTATTTGATATCATAATGATTAAATTATAGTGTATTTTATAGGGAATCGTTTGGTAGTTGTAAGTAAAAAACTAAACAGAAAGATCCATCTGGTTATTTTTAACATTAAAACGATCCTAAACATTTTTCAGTTTCCTTTCGAATTTCTATGGTTTTGATCCCGAATCAGTGATGTGAAAATGGTGAATTGCAGTCATATCTTTTCTTTCACTGTTTTTTATTTTCAAATGGAAAGTTTAAAAGTAAAGAATAATTGGAGTTTGGCATGGGTCGGTCAAACATGTTGAATTTCAATTTTTGGCCCGTTTTGATTAGGCCTAATTTACAATCACATGGTTCC
The DNA here is from genome assembly GCA_946122785.1 of Linum tenue. NCBI lineage: Eukaryota > Viridiplantae > Streptophyta > Magnoliopsida > Malpighiales > Linaceae > Linum > Linum tenue. The sequence continues at coordinate 8,225,770 of CAMGYJ010000003.1, read as the reverse complement.
CTGATACCAGATAAAAATCTCAATCCAAACTAGTTCGACAACTGAGTCTGTGTTTACCACCATTTTCTAGGGATACAGGAACGGCGGTTCCTATCCCAAATCATGTTGTTCGTTCTTGATTTCTTTAGATTTTATCATGGCCTATCAAAAACCAGAAAGCACAATGACGACAAGATGAAAGTTTTATAAAGCAAATTAATCGGCCAACGGACTGAGTAAAAACTAGCAAAAATTGTGAGATGCTCATTTCCCGAAGATTGACGGGATAGGTGATTTTTTATTCGGGTTTCTGGAATTATGTTTCTATAAAACTTACTCCACCTCATCATATTACCAGAAATAATATTGTTTCACAATGTAACAGGTACTTGATTTTGGTTCATAAGGCTGATTTTTGATTCATTGCATCATCCATGTCTCTTTCCTGCTAAAATTCACTATCTTTATCACGTATTTCCAAAAAAAAAACTTGATTTATTAATCTTATTATTATTATTATTTATAATCTACGGTTCCAACCCTTCATACTTAACCGTCGATCTAACCGTTCAGTCGAACCTAGATCCAAATGTCGGGGTGTTATATTGGAGATTGAGTTTGTCAAGTTCATGGCAATGTTGAAGCAGTTAAACATCGACATACCATTCATGGAGGCATTGTCGAAGATGCCCAAGTATGCGAAATTCATGAAGGATCTCCTCACCAATAAGAAGAAATTTGGGGATCTATCGACAGTGATGCTGAGTGAGGAGTGTTCTGTCATCCTGCAAAATAAGTTGTTCGAGAAGCGAAAAGACCCAGGGAGTTTTCATATCCCTCTTGGTATTGGAAGCATGCATGTAAGAAAGTCCTTGGCAGACTTAGACGCTAGCATTAATGTCGTGCCTTATAAATTGTTTAAGAAGCTAGGCATAGGTGAACCCAGAACCACTAGGATGAGTATTCAGTTAGTTGATCGTTCGATTGTGCATCCTCGTGGTATCATTGAGGAATTGCTTGTTAATGTGTGTGCATTCACATATCCTGTTGATTTTGTTCTCTTGGACATAAATGAAGATTCGAAAGTGCCTTTGATTTTAGGTAGACCATTTCTCGTCACCACTAAGGTGTTGATTGATGTGCATAGTGGCAAGTTAATTTTGAGGGCTAGGGATGAACAAGCTACATTTTCTGTGTTTGACAATGCCAAGCATTCCCATATGCATGATTACTTGGATTACTGTGACATTATTGCTGATTTTGAAACTGCACTCACCATCAGGAGTGCGGGTACTGATGATGCCCTTGAGCATTGTATTTTGCTAGGTGAGCAGGCATCACAGGAGCTGCAGGTGAAGGAGCAATTGGCATCGCTAGAGCGTGGCGAGTTCATGGAGGTCGAGAAGTCGTTCAAGCCGATCTCATCCTCGACCTGTATCACACCTCTTTAGAAGAGCCACCAAAACTGGAGTTGAAGCCCATCCCTCCTCATTTGGATTATGCATTTCTCAAGGAGGGGAACAAGCTCCCAGTTATCATCAGCTCGACCCTCAAACTAGAGTAGAAAACCAGACTGGTGGCCATGCTGTATTATTATGAGCGAGCTATGGCATGGAGGAACACCGATATCTGGGGGATCAACCCTTCTTTCTGTTCCCACCTGATACTGATGGAGGATGAGTTTCGACCGGTGAGACAGCCCTAGAGGAGATTGACACCAAATCTGGACGTCATGGTCTGAGCACAAATTATCAAGTTGATGGACGCGGGAATCATCTTCGCTATTTTTTACAGTGAGTGAGTCAGTCCCACTCAGGTGATGCCTAAGAAGGGTAGGACTGTGGTCCCAAATGAGTAGAATGAGCTCATACCGATGAGAATGGTGACTGGATACCGCGTCTGCATAGACTATCACTGCCTCAATGACGCCACTAGGAAAGATCATTTTCCTCTACCATTCATTGACCAGATGCTCTAGAGGTTGGCTGGGCACGAGTTTTACTGTTCCTAGATGGGATGTCCGAGTATTTTCAGATCCCCATAGCACCGGATGACCAAGAGAAGACCACCTTCACCTGCCCTTTCGGCATGTTTTTCCTACCGTCAGATTCCTTTCAAGCTTTGCAATGCGCCCGCCATGTTCCAAAGGTGTATGCTCGCTATCTTCAACCCTCTGGTCGAAGAAATCATGGTGGTGTTCATGGACGACTATTTGGTTTATGGAGATTCATTCTCTCACTGTCTCCATAACCTGGTACTCGTCCTGAAAAGATGTGAGGAGACGAACCTGGTGCTGAGTTGGGAGAAATGCCAGTTTATGGTTCGTAAAGGCATAGTGTTGGGGCATTAGATTTCTAAGATGGGGGATCGAGGTGGACCATGTCAAGATCGTGACGATCAGCAAGCTGCCCCCTCCCACTTTTGTGAAGGGAGTTCGCAGTTCCCCCTTCTATTTCACTGACGTGTGCACAACAACATTCACGACCTTGAAGGAGAAGCTCACACATGCTCCTATCATGGTCCCTCCTGATTGGACCTTACCATTTGAGCTTATGTGTGACGCGAGTGACTTCGTAGTTGGAGTTGTCTGGGGGCATAGGCGAGATCAGCATTTTCGGCCAATCTATTATGCATCAAAGACCCTCAGTGATGCCCAGGAGAATTACACCACCACAGAGAAGGAGCTTCTAGCTGTGGTATTCGCCTTCGAAAAATTTCGCCCATATATGGTCCATTCCCGCATCATAGTATACACGGATCACTCCGCCATCAGATACTTGGTGAGCAAAGCCAACGCCAAGCCACGGCTCATACGATGGATCTTGTTGCTGTAGGATTTCGACATTGAAATCCGAGACAAGAAGAGAGCCGAAAATGTTGTTGTTGATCATCTCTCCTGACTGGACGCCTCTCCTACGGACAACTTTGTGGAAGAGATCAACGACTCCTTTCCAGATGAGCGGCTGATGATGATGTTTATAGTGGAGAGTGTCACCCTTTGGTTCTCTGACTTCGCAAACTATCTTGTTGGTGAGAAGCTGCCCAAGTGGATGACGACTCATACGAAGAGGAAGTTTTTCTCCGACTTGAAGCACTACTTTTGGGATGATAGACATCTCTTCAGGATCAGAGCCGATGGGGTCATCCATTGCTGTGTCATGGACAATGAGATGAAGGGCTTTCTCTCTCTTTTCCATGAAGGACCTACTCGCGAGCAACATGGCGGTAACCACAAGACGAGAAAGGTACTGTAGTCGGGCTCTTACTGGCCCTCGCTCTTCAATGATGTTGATGCCTTCGCCTACAGGTGGGACCGATGCCAGAGGTTAGGTAAAAATTTATGCCCAGGATGAGATGCCCCAGAATGTGTTTGTTATTTGTGAATTTTTTTTTATTTTTGGGGTATTGATTTTATGGGCTCATTCCTTTCATCTTTTGTCAATCTGTACATCCTAGTTGTTGTTGATTACGTCTCTAGGTGGGCTGAAACACAGGCTTTGCCCACCAATGATGCCAGACGTGTTTGTCAGTTTCTTAAGCAGTTGTTTTCCCAGTTCGGGACACCTAGAGCAATCATTAGCGATAGAGGCACCCACTCTTAGGGTCAATTTGATAAAATGCTCCCTCGCTATGCGTCACTCACAAGGTGTCTGTTGCCTACCACCCTTAAACGAGTGGGAAGGCCGAGCTGATGAATCGGGAGCTCAAACGCATAATTGAAAAGACGATAGATCAATCCCGCAACGATTGGTCGATCAAGCTCGATGATGCTCTTTGGGCATATCGGAATGCCTACAAGATGCCGATTGGTACTTCTCCATATCGGCTCGTCTATGGCAAGGCGTGTCACTTGCTCGTCGAGCTAGAGCACAAGGCCTTTTAAGCCCTTAAACTGCTGAATTTGGATGTGAGTCTTGTAGGTGCTGAACGCAAAATGCAGATGCTAGAGTTGGAGGAATGGCGTTACCACACCTACGAGAACACCAAGCTATACAAGGAGCGGACAAAGCGTCTCCGCGACGCGTGATTGAGAGCCCCAAAGGAGTTTCAGGTTGGCGATTGAGTTCTTATCTATAACTCTCGCCTGAAACTCTTTCCTGAAAAGCTTCGCTCCAGATGGTCGGGACCGTTCACAGACACACAGGTGTTCCCGTATCGAGATTTTCAACCCACAAACTGAGCCGTTTAAAGTCAATGAACACCGCCTCAATCTGTATCTGGGAGGCAAGATCAAACGCGCGGAGTTGGTGGTTGAACTCTCGGACCCTTAGTTCTGCCAGATGCGTCTAACTAAAAATATAAGAGAAAGTGCTCGTGGGGAGGTTTTTTTAGTCTTTGTGTCATTGAGTCTGTCTGGAACCTATTTTGTGTCCCCAGGGGCATGTTTTTGTCTGTGATTGTGTGTTTTTCGATCCGGGGCATGGATGTGGTTTGTTTGTTTGAAATTGCGGTCTGGAGATTTTACCAGAGGAAGCTCACACTTAAAATTACAGGAAATGGGAGGGAAACACGATTGTGTTTTTATCCCCCTTAGCCCGTGTTTTCCCCGCACCCCCAGCCGGATCTCGTCCTAAAAAGCACGGGCACGGGGAAGAAGAGCACGGTCGTGCATCATTCCCCCTCACTTGTGTTTTCCTTTTCTTCCTTCCACCCTCTTACACAAAAATGCACGGGAAAAGGCAACCAGAAGCACGGTCGTGCTTCAATCCCCCTTGCCCGTACTTTCCCAGGAAGTAACAGGACGCTCGACTTAAAAAGCACGGGCAGCCAAAGCGAGAAGCACGGTCGTGCTTTTGGACGTCCGTGCTTCCCCCAGGGTCTTAAAATACGGCCTCCAACCGTGTTTCTTTCTCTCCTCCAGTTTCTGCCCGTGCTCTCTCTCAAATTCGCCGGAAAATCGTGCCTCTCTCCCTTCTCCGGTGGGTTTTTGGCCAAATCTCCCTACTACGACCTCCAAATCAAAAACCGAGACCACCGCCGAGTTCTTGGAATCTGGGCACCCGTTCCCTAGAGTTTTGGTCCATTTTGGCGGTGGTCGAGTTGCGGTGACGAAGCTTTGGCAAGACTTCGGTGAGCTCTCCGGGGAGGTTTCTGACAACTTCTCTTGGTGTTTCTCATTCTCCTCACCTTCCCCGTGGTATCTACTTGAGTCTCCATGTGTGTTTCGCTTCTTATCTTGCCTAATTTTGGAGAATTGATACCTAGGGTTCTTGGTGAGGAATTTGGGATTTGAGCTTAATTAGAACAATGTCAGTAGGCCTTTGCTTTTGCATGCTTGCCTTGATGTTTTTTCCCTTAATTCGACTGAGTTGGCCTATTGATTGCATGTTAATGAATGGTGGCCTTTGCTTTGCATGGTGCTTCAATAGTGCGAATTGATTTATTGGTGTTTGGGTGTTGGGAACTTGTCTTGAATGTGCATGTGTCCCTCACTTGGAGTCTAGTCCACTGTGCGAGTCTTTAGATTCGAGGGTTCCAAGTGCAGTTTATCCCGTCCTCATCATTGATCTTGCTTCTATGTATGACACTTGTGTGTTTTTTATTTGTGGTTGCAGGACCATGAATGATTACTTGGAGTTGCTTTCTTGGAAGTAGAGGAAGACTCTGCAGGAACTCAATACTCGTGCCTTCTTTGTGCATCATCACCTCGGCATTGAGGTATTTGAGGAGATGGGTGCTAGGGAGGCAATGGAGGCTGTTTTTCACACCTACTCCTCGCCGCGCCTCCTCTGCCTCTATGAGCCGACGTATCAAGAACTCGTTTGGGAGTTCTATTCCACCTTCCACCACTACCCATGGCGAGCATACGCGCATGCCAACGCCGTTCACTTCACACTTGGCGGGGAGGCTCACTATCTCAGTTATGCTGATTTTGCCCGGGCCCAGGACCTTCTTCCTCCAATGCTTGCCACCTCACCATCGAGCTGCCAGATACCCCTCCTTTCCAGGACCAAATCTTACTTGAGAAGATCTCTCTCCCGGACGCCACCGTAATTGTGTTCCAGACGGGCCATACACCAGCTACTCACTTCCATCCTGAATGGTGCATCCTCAACCAGCTGTTGGGCAAGTCATACGCACCCAACATGGGCTCTACCAGTCACCTCCAACTCCGGACTCTGTCATTTCTACACTCGATGAGCCGGGAGGAATAAAATTTGCACTTGACTTTTGTCATTGCCATGACGATTGCCAAGGCTACTGCCTACGGTCGTGCTCTTGTCTGTGGGCGGGTGACACTACCCTGGCTCGGTACTACAGGATAGACCTCACCGGATTCACATTGGTCAAGACACCTACACCAAACATTCGGGACAATCTCCGGAGCCAGCTCTTGCTCGACCACGACTAGGACGTGACATGGATCAAGGGGCTTCCTCGGCCTCCCCCTTGTGCCACTTCCCTAGATGCGGCCGACCTGCCAGAGGCAAGTGATACCAGAGTTTGACGTGGACCCCATCATCCAACCCACCGAGCTCAGGCGCCGCCCAGTACGTTCGACGCTGGTCCCAGTGCTAGTCCCTCTCTCTCGATTGTTGATCAGCTGGAGCACCTCGCTCTTCAGAATGAGCAGATTCTCGCAAGGCTGGCTGACCTTCATCGCCGCCTCGACCGTGAGTGGGAAGGTTTCCGCCGTATTATTTCGGGGCGGCACTACATGATGCACTATCTCTGCATGAACTCGGATGTTGTTCAGTACCCCTGGGTGGCTTCCCCAGGGTATGAGGATGACTACCCACCTCCTACTGGCGATGGAGGTGATGAATACTATGTTGGCGCCGACTGATTCCCCATGGGATCTTGGGTTGTGTACTTTTATTTCTTTCCAGACTCATACGCTATTGTCGGTTTTTCTTTTTGTTTTCTCTTTTGGATAATGGACATGGAACTATGGTCTGTTTTATCTATCACCTATTGTGTTTCATGACTCTAGCTCCGTACTTTTGGATTGGTCCCCTTCAAGTCTCGTGCTCATTATAGTCCGCTCTCCAGTCACTGCCTCCCGTCCTTATTTTTCGGTAACATTATTCCCTTTCTCCTTCCCTCTACTCCATTGAGGGCAATGTCGTGCTTAAGTGTGTGCGTGGGGGGGGGGGTGCTTTGTGATTATCGGGAATGTGTTTGTTTGATTAAAGCCTAGTCCACTGTCCAAATCTCAAGATTTGAGGGCTCCAAGTACTGATATTTGCATGATCATATTGGCACTTTGTTATTTTTGATGAATCGATTGACTGTTAGCATCGATGCGTGATAACTTGCTTGTGACTAAGACAACCTATAAGGATGACTAAAATGTGCAGTAGAGTTGCGTAGGGTTTCAATTTTTCAACTGTTTGCTTACCAACTGTGACTTGGATTGATCACTCATTTTCTACAGTCATTTATGCATCTAGTTCAAGGAATTAGAATGAGAGATAGAGCATATAAGTAGCCATGTGAGATTTGAGCCTGCTCATTTCTTTCTTGTGTGATAGATCCCTCTTCCATGATGTGTAGCATTCACGTTGCCAATAATTAGGATGATGGAGGCATAGGATTAACCTACGGCCAAATTGACTTTCATGGTGTGTCATACCCCCTAGTCAGCCCCTTTGAGCCGTGTAACTTTCTGTCTTCGTGTCTTCAATGAAAAATCACCCTTTTGCATCTCGTAGAGGTTCCATAGAGTGGTGTTTGCATGCTCTTTGTTGTTCTGTTAAATATTATGTGAGTGTTGGAGGTCGTTCTTAAAAAGTTGGGCAAGCGCGTGAAAAAGATAATGAAGGTGGCACGTTGAAGCTCTCTAAGTGAGAAAACGAAAAATATGACAATAAAAAAATGATAATAAGCAAAAGAGAGTTGCCACAAGAAATCTTAACAGTGCCCATCAAAATAGTATTTCTTAGCAGTTTGGCTTGGAAGTACTGATATTGTTACCTCCTTCACTTCTGTGCTCTAAAGACTTGGTTAATGCAGAATAGCATAGAACGAAAATACTTGGTTTGGTTTACTGTTGATTTGATGGGTTTGGAACTGTGGAACCTTGTGTCATAGAGTTTTCCACCACCTAAAAAGCATGTTCCTCATGTTCAAGACCCTAGCCAGTGATCTGAGCATGTATCTAAGACCTCCTGAAAATTTAGCGGCGACACCTGATATGTGAACTCTAGCATTTAGAGGTTTCCGTCATGGTGAAGAGACGTTAAGGATTGAGAGCATGAGTATGGACAAATCTTGCATCAAATTTTGTCCTGACCCCACTGGTCGAGAGTGAGTGGTTCATTTTTCACATTATATACCCCGGTGAGCTTACCTTGTGTCTGACTTGGTTTGCTTGGGGACAAGCAAACAATCGATGTGGGGGAATTTGATAGAGTCGTATTTGCATAAGATTGCAGCCTTGTTTCTTAACCGTTTTGGCTCGAATTTATGGTTCTGTGACCAATTTTAAGCTAGATTGTGCTATTTTGTCACATTTCAGGTCCTAGCAGGTAGAGTAAGGTATGGGCGCAAGTTTCGGATCGTTTGGAGATCACTTGGCGATTCCAGAGACAAAATATCGTCGTCCCTTGCCAGAAGCACGACTGTGCTTTACTAAACACCGTCAGCATTTTACTGAATACTACCGGTGTTTTTCCCTGTCCCAACTTAAGTGAAACGTGGTGTTTGGTCAAAGCACGATCAGAGAAGAAAGCACGCCCGTGCTTCGCCCAATATCGGGGTAAATAGGCATATTTGAGCCAAAAGAAGGGGATTCTAGTTTTTTGTATCAAAAACCGAGTTTCAGAGAGAGAAAGGACAAAGAGCAAGCCCTAGGATCGATCTTGGAGCTGGGTTTCACCATTCAAGCTTGGATTTCAGTCTTGGAGTGAAGATTTACATCCCAGAGCTTATCATAGACATCATTATGAGTATGATTCCTCTTATTTATGTTTTCCCCTCTCCCTATGGAGTAAACTCCCTCTCTCACCTAGGTATGAAGAACACTAGATTTGTATGTTAGGGTTGGTTGTATGAACCCAGATACATTATATTTTGATATTGATTATATTCGATTGAGGCATGATTTTAGAATTACATGAGTCTTGATCACATTCTTGCAGTTTCTGCTTTGACTTATAAAGAGAATATCTGCATAGGTTGATAGAGCACCCTTGATTGAAGGTGTTGAATTGACTACACTAGTCGAGAATTCAGTTCACCACTCTGCACGGGATTTGATCCAGTAGAGGAGCTTTTGCACGTTAGGGCCTCAGTTCGTTTATTCCTGTGGAGGTTAGTCGCCCGCCGGGTATTCACACAAGGAGGGTCTGAAGACCTTTAGTCGAGACTTCAGATTGAATAAGAACCTTCCGCGGTATAACAATCATTATATATGAACTTGGTGAATCACAATTCGGTCTAACTGCAATCTAGGGGGAACCATATCCGGGTGACCTCTCTCGAACTTGAATCACAACTTTACTTCTTTGTGTTTGCTTAGGTTAGATACAACTTCACTACATTCAACCTGCTAGATAATGAAAACTTCATGGAGTAGTCATCACATTTAGGACCTGGGTTGATAAATAAAGCTAAACTCGCTATACTACGCATTAGTCTGTGGTTGCAGTTGGCCACTTTCTAGTGTGACGTTATTGGCGAGTCATGCATCGACTATAGAGCCATCAGCAAGTTGACAGTAAAGAACAAGTGGCTGACACCCAACACTGTCGACTTGTTCGACTAGCTTGGAGATGCGAGATGGTTCACCAAGCTGGATATTCGCTCAGGCTACTATCAAGTGCGGATAGCAGAGAGTGATGATCCCAAGACATCTTATGTGATGAGGTATGGTTCTTATGAGTTTCTTGTAATGCCATTCGTTCATACCAACGCACCAGCCACATTTTTCACTTTGATGAATCAAGTTTTTGAGCCATTCTTGGATCGATTTGTCGTAGTGTACTTGGATGACATCGTAATTGTATAGCAAAACACGCTATGAGCATGCCAAGCACCTACGCCAAGTCTTCCAAGTCCTTCGCGACAATGAGTTGTATGTCAAGAGGGAGAAGTGCACTTTTGACACCACGAAGGTTCCTTTCTTGGGGCACGTCATAGGTTGAGGCAAGTTGAAAATGGGTGGGGCGAAGGTGGAGGCAATCCAAGAATGGGAGCCGCCTATGAAGGTGCCAGAGTTGCGGTCATTCCTCGGCCTTGCATATTACTATTGAAGGTTCATCAAGGGCTACTCCAACATTGCAACACCCTTGATGGATCTTTTGAAGAAGAACAAGGCTTGGGACTGGTCGGAAAGGTGCCAAGAAGCATTCGAGGCCTTGAAGGCAGCGATGGTGAAGGAGCTCGTGCTCGTGCTCCCCGACCCAATGTTGCCCTACGAAGTGCAGACTGATGCATCCGACTTTAAAATTGGTGGTGTTTTGATGCAGGATGGGCATCTCATTGCCTTCGAGAGTTGGAAGCTCAATGAGACGGAGAGACGATACACGGTCCAAAAGAAGGAGATGACGACCGTGGTGCATTGCTTGCACACATGAAGGCACTACTTGTTGGGGTCAAAGTTCATAGTGAAGACAGACAACGTGGGAATGAGCTACTTACCTACACATAAGAAGCTCACCCCAAAGCAAGCGAGGTGGGAAGATTTTCTGGCCGAGTTCGACTCGTGATGGAGTACAATCCAGGAACGGTGAACTCTGTTGTAGATGCTCTTAGCTGCAAGAGTGCAGGCGCAAGCATCAGCCAACCCGTGTTTCCTTTGAAGGAGAGGATGGTTGAAGGCCTTGGTCATGACCCCTTCGCCAAAACCGTGGTGGATTACATTGAAGACTCGATGATTTTGGATGGAGGATGGGCTCAGCAGGACCAAAGGAGAGCGCGTGTTCGCGCCAAGATGGGCCAACTTGAGGAAAGATATCATGAAGGTGTCACGATTCCAAGTGGGTTGGCCATCTTGACATCGAGAGAACTCAAGCGCTCATCGAAGAAGCTTACTTCTGGCCGCATATGAGAGACGACGTGGATATGTATGTGAAGACGTGTCTTGTGTGCCAACAAGACAAGATGGAGCAAAGAAGCCCGCCAGGCTTGCTAGAGCCCTTGCCCACGCCTCAATGACCATGGGAGAGAGTAAGTATGGACGTCATCGTTGGACTTCCCAAATTCGATTAATGTGGTTGCATCATGGTTGTGGTGGACAGGTTCTCGAAGTATGAAGTGTTCATCCTTGGGCCAAAAGACATGACGACAGAGGATGCGGCATGGCTATTCTGCAAGAACGTGGTCAAGCATTGGAGCATTCCTAGCAACATCTTGCGCGATAGAGATGGGCTCTTCATGGGACGATTTTGGCGAGAGTTGTTCAAGATCGTGGGCTCGGACTTGAACTTCTCGACATCATTTCATCCGCAAAGCGACGAACTGACGAAGCCGATGAACGCCTTGCTAGAGCTGTACTTGAGGCACTATGTGAGTGCTAACCAACAAGATTCACTGAAGTTGATGGATACGACACAATTCTCCTACAACCTGCACCGAAGAGAGTTGACCAACACAAGTCCATTCAAGTTGGCGATGGGGCAGCAGCCGTTGATACCTACGACGGTGGCAATAGAGTATAGTGGCAACAGTCCAGCAGCCTACAAGTTTGCAAAAGACTAGCACGAGAAGATGGAGATGGCCAAGTCTTACTTAGCCTGTGCTAGTAAGAAGACGAAGAAATGGGCGGACAAGAAGAGGCGACACTTGGAGTTCAAACTATGAGTGGTATTAAGGAGTGCATTATGGGGGGACTTTATGGGTGTATTGATGTAGAGAGGGACATTATGAGGGGCATTGATGTCTTGTAAGTGGAGAGGCCTATATAAAGAGTCATCTCCCTCACTTGTTACTCATTCCATCCTTTTTAAGAGTAATAGACTTAGAGAGTTCTCCCATCGTCTTTGTCTTTCTTCTTGCTTTCTTTGCTTGCAATTGAGTTTGAGAGAAGGTTGCTTAGATCTCTAACGGAATTGAGAGCTAAGGCCGCACGATTGAGAGTAAGGACGTGACAGTATTCATTAGGTACGAGCTCTAGATGAACAAGGCATATGACAAGGCAACAAAAAAATAATGTTCCTGATAATAAAATGAGTAAGATATCACCGGTAGATTCGATGGATAGTACCTATAAAGTGGTTGGTCAACCTCAAATCAAATAATGTGATTCATTTGAGATTGAACTAAATAACGATACACGGAATCGATGCAAAGATGGATCTAATAACATGCATGAAAGAACCATCGGTTGGATCTCATTGTGATAATATGTGCAGAGATTCATGTAATACAATATGTTCCCGAAAGAGGATGACCAAGTTTCTTCCCTCCTTATTGACTTGGGTGGCATTGATGTGCTAAGAGGCACCACTCCATGGCTGAACCAATGATCTATTGGGTTGCACATCATGGCATGAATGAGAAGACATCAAAGGTGATACAAGAAGGCTAACTAATCAGAGATGGACTAGGAATCCTTATGTAACAAGGATTTCCCAGATAACTAATTCATAATATTTCCATAAAAGCTAGACTGCTGATTTTTCCATAAGTGGAAGTCTTCACTTCCTTCTTCGACTTGGTTCATACCTCCAGCTCTAAGTCGTGCTTTGCTTTTCTTCTACATTACAAAATCCTCTACTCCTGTCGTTTTGCTACTATCAATATGATAGTCGAAGGGATCTCATAAACTTAAGAGGTGAACAAAATTCTTACTAAAACATGACGAAATACTTGGACTATTGGAGTAGCCCACCAAATGAATAACTAAACGGACTAAGAATAAAACAAAACTTAGACAAAGCCCACATCAACAATTTATATATTAGAACATGTTAAATAAAGAAAATTGCGCAACAAAGCGCTTAATAAGTGACTAGTTTATCTATAATAATAAAGATATATCATATATTTGTCAAGTAATCTATAGCTAATATTATTTTTTCTATTTCCTCCTTTTTTTTTGGTAAAGATATCTGAAGAATATATTATAGGCAACTACATTAATTATTTTGGAAAATATTGATTCCATTTAGTGGGAAAAAACTCAAGAAGACAATTACACTAATTTTTCATTTTAAAAATTATTCCATTTAGTTTAGGAAAAATCAATAAGGCAATTACACTAAATTTTCATGATAAAAAGTATCACATTAGTGTCAGAAAAACTCAATAAGGTAGTTACATTAATTTTTAATAATAAAAAAATTTCCATTTAGTCTTGGAAAAACTCATTATCATACCCAATTTATATTCGTTCTCAATTCACTACACTTTCCATCCCACTATAAATGCGTATAGAACACTTCCAACAAAACCATCAATAACTACATATACTATCCAAAGCTTCAATTCCCATCCAAGTTCCTTTTGCTTTCCAACCTTTTTTCATATGGCGACCAACAATAACAACATCGTTGCCAACAAAACAAGAGGGAAGCAAAAGATCGAGATGAAAAAAATTGAAAAAGAATCAGACATGGTAACCACCTTTTCAAAACGCAAGTATGGAATTTATAAGAAAGTAAATGAGCTAATCACCCTAACGGGCAGTGAGGTTGGATTTTTGGTCTTTTCTCCTGCAGGAAAATCATTCACTTTCGGTCAGCCTTCTTTCAAGGATCTTGCACTTCGATATCTCGGCCGACAAATAAAGCAGCCCCAATTATCACCTGACAATGGGGAGATGTTTAGGCAGGCAAGGATCCAAGAGCTAAACCAGACATACAATATGCTGCTCGAATTGGTGGAAGAGGAAGAAAAGAAAGATGCGGCGCTGAGGCAAAAGCTCAAGGGAAAGCAACTAAACATCTGGTGGAACAAAACTGTTGAGAAGGTGGAGGTGGGTGAGCTATCGGATCTTGAATCTGCCTACTCAGAACTGCTTATGAAGGTGGAGAAGAGAAGGATGGAACTGGTGAGCCCTCGAAATGATATGAATGGTTGTGTCTCCAGTTCTTCCTCTCATTTTGTTGTGCACACTTACCATCAAACATTGAACATAGGACCGAAGACATCATCGCTAGTTCAGATGGTTGATCAACGAACGAATATGGCACCTACAATGATGACAACTACACCTAATTATCCGATGATCAGAGAACTAGATGGTGGAATTGAAGCTGTACTTGATCATCCCTCAACTTCATATGGGGTTCCTCATTCTTTTGATTTTGGCTATAGCCCTGACTCTCTTTAGGCAATTTTAGTATTTGATAATGTAATGTTTCTTTTAAACAGAGAATAAGAAAATTTTATAATGAAATTTTTTTTCTTTGTAGAAAGAACACAACTCTTAATGCTACATGTTTTACAAACTTAATTTCAGTCAAGTTTTAAGAAAAGTTGAATAAAAGGATAAAGATAGTTGGATCTCTCTTCCCTAATTGATCAAGATTTACCTCACAAGTCAAACATGTTCGTGAATCAAATGGATTGGGTGCATGGACTGTTGGATTATGGATTGGATCAAATTGAAAGGTGGATTGGATTATGAAAAGCGATATCTAAACACTGGATCAATATGTAAATTTCAAAATTTTAAGGTACTAAAACGTCATTAGGTACCAAAATATAAATTCTTAATGATAATTTTCATTTAAAAATAAAATTTTATGTATCGAAATATAAAATATAATTTGTACAAGTGCTAATTAATAAATTTTCAAATATACATGAATCCTCTAATCCAATTAAATTTGAATTAAATGTATTTGATTAATCAGATATTTTAGTGGATGGATTGGATTCTTAAATTAGGCACAAAATAACCATGGCGTGAACAGTAATATATTTTACTGGTCGTACTTAATCAAGTATCCAACGAGAACATCACACACTAAAGCAGTAAATGTGGGAACTAGTATCAGTGGCAGATCCAGGGGGTGGCCACCCTGGGCCACGGCCCAGTCCTCCCCTGGATACTAGTTAGTAGCCCTTATGAATTTTTCGATGTTAAGCATTCTACCCACTATTATTTTATAATAAGATTGTGCATATTTAGAAAAATGGTTCAGATGAACATATTCGAATTACTACTCTATACTCAAATTTAGCCTAGAAATTCTAGCCCCAAAGATTTTCGTCTAAGAAAAAATAATGAAACCTGAAATTCTAAAAGTTGGGGCCAGTCTACGCCCTTACGATTTAAACTTCATACTGCTTAGCACTTTACTTAAAACAATTACTTAAATTGGTGGAAGTTGTTTGTACTTCCACTCTTAAAAATCTTAACTCTTAAAACTGTGTGGGAGTTAATTTACTTTCCCTTCTTAAAGGTCAAATCTCATCTTAAATATTTGACTGACACTGGGATCCCTCACTAGCTAGTCCGGTTGCCAACTCATACGTATGAGAAGTCATCTAGGCTATCCTTCAACTTAAACTTATCGTGGAAGGCTCTTCTTCCACGATTCTCAAGAGCATAATTATTGCTCATCTTAAAATATCTCAAGAGCATAACTGCTGCTCATCTTAAAAGTCTCAAGAACATAACTGCTGCTCTATCTCAAAATCTCAAATGGCAACGTACTGGTGCTAGTGACTAAAACTCTTAAAACGGTTTCACCCTCTTGAAGGTGAAGTACTTCTTGAAAAATGAACTTGTTTCTTAACTTTAACAATCACTCATAACTAATGTAAAGCTTTAAGGTAAATAACACAAATTCACCTCAAATAATAGCTCAAACAAAGCACAAATAATCAACCATACATAATCAAGCAATGGTAACCACTTCGCTAAAAAAACTTAAAATCATAATACTTAAAAGAATTCGTAAGGCGTAGAATTTACCCCCTTTACAATCACCTTATCTATCGAGCCAATCCATTTGAGCACTGCCCTAAGCCACCTGGTTGGCCTTCACCATAACCTTTAAATTATCACGTCGCATTCCTCCGTATCATTGCTCCCCGGTTGATCGCCGATCGTCGGCAACTGCCATCACCGTCGACTATTGGTGCTACCGCACACTCCATCTGCTCGCTCCCAGGAAAGCCTTGTCAAGGATAAATGTGACATTGATATATATGTATATGGAAGAAAACCGGGTCTCAAAAACTTCCTCTATCTTGGATCGATGTAAACGTCCAGCACCGCATGCCCTCTTCCAGCCGTTCTTCCTGTTTGCCAATTCCAAATCCTAGCGTGACTATGAGAGGGATTCCGTGAGAAGTAGAGATAGAGATGGGGCAGTGGGGTTGATGATGGCTTAGGTTTAGGTTTTAATATAATAAGTCGAGTGGAGCGAGAAGCTTAGGGTTAGCTTAGGATTTTAGTTACCCGGGGTTATTTTGGGCATTTCACGATTGTGAGTGAGTTTAATCCAAAACTCAATTAATGTCAGTAATTTTCTCGTTTTATGTCGAAATTCGACACCGCTAGAACCGAGAGTCATTTTAGTCCTCATCGATATTACAGTGGAATTTAACAAGTGTTGACCAAGGGCAAAATGGAAATTTTGACTTAAGGAAAGGGCGGGTGTAACATTTCTCCCCCCGTTGAAAAATTTTCGTCCCCGAAATTTTCTTAGAACTCATTCCTATGTCATCACCATCCTTGTACGTCCTTGCGTCAAGAATTTTATTCTTGCTATTTAAACTTCAATGGCGTGCCCTACCTTTTTTCGTATAGTTGACTATACTTCTTATATTTTCTCTTAACCATAACAGGTAGCCTCACATAGCTTTGTAGCACCGTACAAATTTAAGTGACTCATTGTCCCTTTTTCCGTAACTTGGCCCGGTTGTGTAATGTAACAAAATTCCAATTCGGTTTGATTCGTTGATCCAACTCCTTTAGTAGCTGTTGTTGACCTAAATCAAAATTGAGCTATCATATTTTCTCTCCACTTATAAAATTTCCCTCGAAATTTGTCCAAGCCTCGCTTGTAGTAATCCTTTACTATCACGATTTGTACTTCCTTAACTTGTAGAACATTACCTATAAATTCTTCTCTCCATTCATTGGCAACCTCAATGTTGTGGTGGCTTCTTAACCCCTTACATCTCCTATGCACTCTGAACGTATGTGGTTGACCGCGTAGGTCAACTAGGTCCTCTTACTTTCTTCCTTAATACTTCGTCTTATCCTTTAGTCATCAACTAAGACGTTAACTCCTCATTTTTTTGTTGCTTAGCGTCGAAATCTCAAACTACTACTTTTACTTTCTATATGCATTAGAGACATCCTTTGCATTTTTCTTCTAACTTTCTATCAACTTTATGATTCCTTTCAAGAATAATGACATTCCCTCTGGCTTACATGTTCACTCATGGCACCTAACTTAGCACTTCCTTATCGCTGCTTGAATTGATGTTATCGGACTATCCATTCTGCCACTCTTAGACCCTAGCTGAAATTTCTCTACGGTTTCCCGTCCAAGAAATTGTCACCCGAGAGATTGCCCCCTTTCACCCGCATAGGTGATCTTGGTTTCACTTTGGGGTATCCTAGCAGGTTCCCTAAACTCATATCCCTCTTACTTCGTTACTCGTGACTCTTCTTCTCGATGTTCCTCGCTAGTTCTAGATGTCCCTTGTTCTCAATGTAGTCATCTAGGTTCCCACATTCTTTTCTCACTTATGTACTTTGACCCATAAGTTTCTCCCTTTGACTATATTCTTGACGACCATGATTCCACTTTGATATTGATCAAAATTTCTCGATGGACTTCCTATGGATCAATTGTTTTCCACTCGTAATCAACCTAATACTTCCTTGCTGTCTTCTGCATTTCTGCTTCGAACCTTCCTAACTATTTTCCTCCATGCACTCTCTTTGAACTTGAGTCACTTACACATATTCCCAATCCTTTATCAGGAACTTTCATTTCCTTCCTTGATTTCAAACTCTCTACGAAATGACTAATGCCACTTCATAGTTAGGGCCTTAGAGACGACTTACCGAAGTCCAGTACCACTTCAAGATTGCTTACCAATTGACTTCTTGAAATCTAGTCAAACTTCCTCTGGCCTTCTAGCATTTTCCTTGTATTTTACGCAACTTTTCTTTATCACGATCATTGAGAATCCTCCTCGAATTCTCTAAAATTTATTAAAACTTCCAATGAACATTCTACTTGTTTGTCTATACTTAGTTGGTTGAATGACTTACTCCTATAGCTAGTTCCGAGACTATAGCTCTTAGCCTACTAGTCCCAACTTACGAATAAAGGTTCCTCCTTATGTCACCCTAGGTGGCTAGGTGCTCCCCCCTTTTATGATAGGACAGCCACATGTTAAATTAGTATTCAACTCACGCATGATCTGGATAGTTTGTAGGGTCTCTAATATCCCCTTTCTAGGTCAGGAGGTCATTGGGACCGTTGAAAGGGGAATGCCAGAGTTTGTGGTTACAATTTCTCGTATCTTGAGAGTTGGCCACATTTCTTGCTTCCTTCCTTTCATACTGATGATCACCATCCGCCTCAATCTCTTATTTTACGTACAAAAAATTGTTAACTAAATCGCGTCCTAGCAAATTCTTAAACCAATGGCTCCCTCGTGTCACCATGTCGTCTTAGCTTAATAGATCCTCAGCTTGTTTCGTAGTACTAAAATTCTCATACTTGATCGAGACTTTCCAAGAAGATGACGCGACGAGGCCGTCACGAGCATAGGTGGGGGAGGATGTCACATGTGGAAGATGACATGGAGCCAACTAGGTGAAAACATGGTGTGCACATGTGGCGTGTATGGAAGACTAGAAGCATAGAGATGCATCTAGGATTCTCCCAACCTTTATGAGCATTATGGTGCACTTATGGGCCACACTATGAGTGGTATTAAGGAGTGCAGTGTGGGGGGGGGGGGGGGACTTTATGGGTGTATTGATGTAGAGAGGGACATTATGAGGGGCATTGATGCCTTGTATGTGGAGAGGCCTATATAAGGAGTCATCTCCCTCACTTGTTAGTTGTTACTCATTCCATCATTTTTTAGAGTAATACACTTAGAGAATTCTCCCATCGTCTTTGTCTTTCTTCTTGCGTTCTATGCTTGCAATTGAGTTTGAGAGAAGGCTGCTTAGTTCTCTAACGAAATTGAGAGCTAAGGCCGCATGAGTGAAAGTAAGGCCGTGACAGTATTCATTGGGTACGAGCTCTAGGTAAACAAGGGATATGACAAGGCAACAAAAAATAATGTTCCTGATAATAAAATGAGTAAGATATCACTGGTAGATTTGATGGATACTACCTATAAAATGGTTGGTCAAACTCAAATCAAATGATGTGATTCATTTGAGATTGAACTGAATAACGATAAACGGAATCGATGCAAAGATGGATCAAATAACATGCATGAAAGAAGCATCGGTTGGATCTCATTGTGATAATATGTGCATGAGATTCATTTAATACAATATGTTCCCGAAAGAGGATGACCAAGTTTCTTCACTCCTTAATGACTTGGGTGGCATTGATGTGCTAAGAGGCACCACTCCATGTCTGAACCAATCAGTGGCGGATCTAGGGCTGGGCCATCCCGGGCCCGGGCCCAGCCCTCTTGCGGTCCTGAGTTAGTATAGTATGTATGAATTTTTTGATATTAGGTGTTCGGCCTAGTGCTATTTAAATTCGGTCCAATATTATTTGATAATAAGATTTTGTGTAACTTAAAAAATAGTATAGATGAACATATCCAAACCACTACTCTCAATTTAGACTAAAAATTTTAGCCCAAATAATTTTCATTTGAAAAGAATAAAATGAACAATGAAACTTAAAAGTCTTACTCGTAATTCAACGGAAAAAAAAAGTCTTACTCGTAAAAGACTAAAAGTATAAAGTTTCATTGAAATAAAAACCTCTAAACTAAACCTCAAACTTCTCTGTCAAAACCCAAAAAATTCCTCCAATAAAAAAAATAGAACGATGAGACGAACGAACCCGAAACGGATTACTTCGCTAGTTCGTCAGGAGCTGATTTTCTTTCCAGTCTTTTGATGAAGAAAATATCAACAAACTTGTTGAGTCATCATTTAAATGACTTCAGTTGAGGGGTTCACTAGATCCTAAAAGTTATTTCTGATTTTTTTTATGAATAAAATATTTACAAACTTGCTCAAGAGTTTATCCTCGAGATTTTGAAGGCTATTAGATGCATTCTTTGAGGAATGATCTACGATATTATATAGCTCATGTGGTTCATAGCCAGGAATATGAAGTTTCTTCTCTTGCAAAATTACTAGAGAAGCTGGTGGAAACAAGGATGGATACACACTACACATTGATTTGTCCTTGATTCGTCTAGTGTTAACCTAGCTTGTTTCAACGGCTACTACGGAGAGAATATATTCAGCAATGAACATGTGAAACTTATTTAAGCAACAAAATGAGCGATGAATTTTCCGCGGATTGGTTAACTATTTTCTTTGAGAAAGAGTATGTTATTGTTATGGATGAAGATTCAATTATTTTATGAATTCGCTAAATTAAAAGATCGTCATGTACAATTGACATTGTAATGAAAATTATAGCTATCATTTTTTTTAACAATTTCTAATTTTCTATTCAAATGCGGCACAGTGCTCTACTATGTCCTGGATCCGTCGTTGGAACCAATGATCTATTGGGTTGCACATCATTGCTGGAATGAGAAGACATCAAATGTGATACAAGAAGGCTAACTAATCAGAGATGGACTAGGAATACTTATGTGACAAGAAGTCTTCACTTCCTTTTCCGACTTGGTTCATACCTCCAGCTCTAAGTCGTGCTTTGCTTTTCTTCTACATTCCAAATTCCACTACTCCTGTCGTTTCGCTACTATCAATATGGGAGCCGAAGGGATCTCGGAAACTTAAGAGGTGAACAAAATTCTTACTAAAACATGACGAAATACTTGGACTATTGGAGTAGCCCACCAAATGAATTATAACTAAACGGACTAAGAATAAAACAAAACTTAGACAAAGCCCACCTCAACAATTTAGATATTAGAACATGTTAAATAAAGAAAATTGCGCAACAAAGCGCGTAATAGGTGACTAGTTTATCTATAATAGTAAAGATATATCATATACTTGTCAAGTAATCTATAGCTAATATTATTTTTTCTATTTCCCCCTTTTTCTGGTAAAGATATATGAAGAATATATTATAGGAAACTACATTAATTATTCAGGAAAATATTGATTCCATTTAGTGGGAAAAAACTCAAGAAGACAATTACACTAATTTTTCATTTTAAAAATGATTCCATTTAGTTTAGGAAAAATTAATAAGGCAATTACATTAAATTTTCATGATAAAAAGTATCACATTTAGTGTCAGAAAAACTCAATAAGGTAGTTACATTAATTTTTAATAATAAAAAAATTTTCATTTAATCTTGGAAAAACTCATTATCATACCCAATTTATGTTCGTTCTCAATTCACTAAACTTTCCATCCCATTATAAATGCATATAGAACACTTCCAACAAAACCATCAATAACTACATATACTATCCAAAGCTTCGATTCCCATCCAAGTTCCTTTTGCTTTCCAACCTTTTTTCATATGGCGACCAACAATAACAACATCGTTGCCAAGAAAACAAGAGGGAAGCAAAAAATCGAGATGAAAAAAATTGAAAAAGAATCAGACATGATAACCACCTTTTCAAAACGCAAGTATGGAATTTATAAGAAAGTAAATGAGCTAATCACCCTAACGGGCAGTGAGGTTGGATTTTTGGTCTTTTCTCCTGCAGGAAAATCCTTCACTTTCAGTCAGCCTTCTTTCAAGGATCTTGCACTTCGATATCTCGGCCGACAAAAAAAGCAGCCCCAATTATCACCTGACAATGGGGAGATGTTTAGGCAGGCAAGGATCCAAGAGCTAAACCAGACATACAATATGCTGCTCGAATTGGTGGAAGAGGAAGAAAAGAAAGATGTGGCGCTGAGGCAAAAGCTCAAGGGAAAGCAACTAAACAACTGGTGGAACAAAACTGTTGAGAAGGTGGAGGTGGGTGAGCTATCGGATCTTGAATCTGCCTACTCAGAACTGCTGATGAAGGTGGAGAAGAGAAGGATGAAATTGGTGAGCCCTCGAAATGATATGAATGGTTGTGTCTCCACTTCTTCCTCTCATTTTTTGTGCACCCTTACCATCAACGCTAGTTCAGATGGTTAATCAACGAACGAATATGACACCAACGATGATGACAACTACGCCTAATTATCCGATGATCGGACAACTAGATGGTGGAATTGAAGCTGTACTTGATCATCCCTCATCTTCATATGGGATTCCTCACTCTGTTGATTTTGGCTATAGCCCTGATTCGCTTTAGGCAATTTTAGTATTTGATCATGTAATGTTTCTTTTAGACAGAGAATAAGAAAATTTTATAGTGAAATTTTTTTTCTTTGTAGAAAGAACACAACTCTTAATGATACATGTTTTACAAACTTAATTTCAGGCAAGTGTTAAGAAAAGTTGAATAAAAGGATAAAGATAGTTGGATCTCTTTTCCCTAACTGATCAAGATTTACCTCACAAGTCCAACATGTTCGTGAATCAAATGGATTGGGTTCATGGACGGTTGGATTCATGGATTGGATCTATTTGAATGGTGGATTGGATTATGAAAAGCGATATCTAAATACTGGATCAATATGTAAATTTCAAAATTTTAAGGTACTAAAACGTCATTAGGTACAAAAATGTAAATTCTCAATGATAATTTTATTTAAAAATTTAATTTTATGTATCGAAATATAAAATATAATTTGTACGGGTGCTAATTCATAAATTTTCAAATATACATGAATCCCCTAATCCAATTAAATTTGAATTAAATGTATTGGATTAATCAGATATTTTAGTGGATGGATTGGATTCTTGAATTAGGCACAAAATAACCATGGCGTGAACAGTAATATATTTTACCGGTCGTACTTAATCAAGTAACCAACGAGAACATCACACACTAAAGCAGTAAATGTGGCAATTAGTATCAGTGGTTGATCCAGGGGGTGGCCACCCCGGGCCACGGCCCAGTCCTCCCCTGGATACTAGTTAGTAGCCCTTGCGAATTTTTTGATGTTAAGCATTCTGCCCAATATTATTTTATAATAAGATTGTGTATATTTAGAAAAATGGTTCAGATGAACATATTCGAATTGCTACTCTATACTCAAATTTAGCCTAGAAATTCTAGCCCCAAAGATTTTCTTCTAAGAAAAAATAATAAAACCTTAAAGTCTAAAATGTAAATGACTAAAAGAAATATGAGTTTTGTTCTCTTGAAAATTACTAAAACAGTTGGTGGATATAGGGATGGACACACAATGCAAATTGATTAGTCGATTGATTTGTCAAGTGGTGACGCTGACCGTTTCAATGGCTTCAACGGAGATTTTCAACAATGAAAATGTGAAAGCTTATTTGCCCAACAAAATGAGCGATGAATTTCTTGTCGTTTGCTTAATTAGTTTATTTGAAACAGAGTATGTTACTGGTATGGATGTAGACTCCATTATTTATGCATTCGCCATATTAAATGACCATCGTGTACAATTGACATTGTAAGAAAAATATTATCATTAGTTTTTTTACGATATCTAATTTTCTAATGAAATGCGGTACAGTGCTCTACAGTGTTCTAGATCCGCCGCTAATTAATATCCAAATCCAATAATTAAATTCATTTAAATCCAATCCATTTTATCTAAATCTGAGTGGATTAGTGAATTCATGAATTGCTGACAAATTACAGTTTAGTACCTATATTTTTATATTTTATATTTTTGTACCTAAAATTTACTTTTAGACGAAAAACTTCATTAAAAAATACATTTTGGAACTTAAAATTTTGCCTTATGACATTTTAGTATCTGAACTTTTCAAAATTTACCTTTTGGTTCAAGGATTGGATAATTTGGATACATGAATCAATCCACCACCCCATTTTATTTAATCCGTGAATCTACCAATCCATTAGATTCACCAATCCGCCAATTCAATCCATTTGCCACCTCTTAAAAACCGTACTATATTTTCTTGGCAAGTCCTCAAAACGTTGAAATGAGCAAAAACAAGTTGAAGGGAAGAAAAGAGCTGAGATAGATTACCAACATTCATTTGGGATAAGAGTGCTTGAATTTACATTATATTTATATCATTGAACACAACATCTTAAAACTCAACCCAAAAACCAAAAACAAGAGAAGAAGATCAGTTGGATTCAACAGTCTTGGGAGAAAAAGAAGCCATGGATGCAGAAGTAGTAGTAGTAGAAGCAGAATTATCATTGTTATTATTACTAGTATTAGCAGGCATGGAATAGGATCTCTTCATCATCATCTTGCTCCAAGCCGACGATGACGATGCAGCGCGGTGAAACCTGCACCTGAAGGACCCCTGGTGCGTCGTGGGGGAGCACAAGCACTGCCCTCCTCCGCCGCCGCCTGCCGCCGCCTTGCCAGAGGCGGTGGAGACGGTCAGACTGCCGCGAGAAGCCATCTGATGTGGGTATATATGAAGAAAAACTTGGGCAGGTGTAATTTATACAAAACGGTGGGAGGAGGAGGATGGTATATGTATGTGTGAAACAAAATTATATAATGATAATATCATAAAAAAACCTCTCAATACAAAAAAGGAGTGTGAGGTTATTATAATAAAGGGAGATTTTAAGATTATTGTAATTTTTTGTTTGTATTCATATGTAACCTCAGAATAGTGGGGTCATTTTTTTTTCTCTCGTATTGTTATCAACAAAGTCTTGTTAGACTCTCCACCCATTTAATTTTAGTGTTTTTTATTGTGTGCAAAATTTTCTTGTTTCGTGTATATGGATTATGGATATTAATTGGAAACTAGAGGCCACCATTAGTTGATTACCACCCTAGCTAGCTAATCTAGATCACAACGACATCTTACTAGGTGGGTTTAGATCGTTTCTCCACCTATTTGAGCTAATAATTACGTTCGAGAGAAGAAGATTTATGGATCTTCTACAGCTTTTTTACACGTCTCTTGATTAAATTTTAAAATAATTAATTCATGAATTTAAAGTTTGTATAGATTTTCATATTGTGTACTTCAATGAAATGTTAATATTAGAGTCCGTGAGAATTGAGAAGTTCAACTTGAGATGTTGTAATCAAACTTGCTATGATATTATGTGTTTATTTCGTAAACCAACTTGCCGCAATAGTCAATAACCCAAGTTTAGGAATGGCAATGTCGATCTATCTGTTTGACCTACTTTGAGACGGTTTGGGCATGGGCAATGTTCTCGTCCCGATTCTTCCTGACCTATCCCATTCTTGACCCGTTATTGTGTAATAAATTATACGTAAATATGTTAGCTTAAAATTTTATGGAAATTACTTAAAATTTTACTTTTATTACATAATATTTTAGCTATAATAAAATTATAAATAGATGAGAACCTCAATTTTTTAATTAATTCAACTACACTAATCACGTTATAGTTTATTTGTTAAAATTTTAATGAAAAAAATCAATTTATCAAGTATTTTTTCCGTTACAACACATGCCCAAATGGGTCGACCTGCTCCGAGCGGATGCTCCATAACTAAATACCCGACCTGCCACGGGACGAATATGGATATCAAGATACCCGTCCTGACTTTCCCCGTTATCGTTCCTACCCAAGTTATTGAGAGAGACTAATGTATGAACTTGACCATAAAGACTAACCTAACTCGATTTCATACCACATATTACTGTTAGATCTCCTAAACCAACTAAATGTTTATCTTAACATTGTTAATGTCCAACTTAGATCCAAAAATCGACTAGAACCAAGTTGAGCAGCCTGAAAGAAATGTATGTGGTTAGGTTAGGCTCCAAAAACTAGTGGCCATAACAATCCGCCAGGAAACACCATGTACCATATATATGTAGAGTCGGGATGGGCTAACACTCCACTCCACACGCATAGGCATAGATGGGAACACACAAACAGCGACTTCTAATTGGTCGACAGAGTTCCAACTAAAGAAGCATACAATTCATAGGCGGACAAAAACTTGGTCCAGCAATTTTATCGTTTGGTATTGAATCGACATGTACGAGTTTCGAATATATTAAATATCATCTAACAATAATTAAACATGGGCGGAATTTGGCTGTTGTACGGTTTGCAGCCTACCGATGCTCCCGTCTACGTGTCAATATATTATTAGTCCAAATGATATTAATTGATTATTTAAATGCTAATCGGATTGGACGGGACGGGACGGGACGGGACAGAAGAAGCTTTAATTTGACGGAATGCTCAAATTATATATTTTTATTTTTTTATAATTGTGATATCAATTTTTTTATTAATTAAAAGGGGAAGGAAAATAGTGAAACAGGTGCTCGGTTACACAGATGCAGGGTCAGTAAGCAGTAGGGCTGGGAAACGGTGCGGTATGTTCCAGACCAGACCATATATACGGTCTATGGTCCAGACCGAGAGGCTGAAGTATAGACCACAGACCTGACCACAAACTATACAGTCCGGTACAGACCACGCCTGTGCGGTCTGGTCTGGTCCAGATAGACCACACTCAAGGAAAAATGAATAATTTGTGTATTCAACCACACAAAAAATTGAACCAATAATCAAGAAAAATAATTGTTATTTTCCTTAAAACATTAATCCTAACATGCTGATAGACCATTGATTGCACATGTGTTTACCCCTATTCTTGAGCCGTTCGAGATGTCGATTCTCGTGTTTTAAGCCGATTTCACGCTAGGTTGTGCGTTTATGTCATATTTCAGGGCTTGGCGTTGACATCGAGGCGAAGAAACGAGTTTCGGTTCGAAAGGAGCACGTTTGGGTCGAAGTGTGCTGGAGGAGCAAAATACCCCGCCATGGGCAGAAATACCCGACCGGGTATTAATCGGAGCAGACCGGGGAAAACCTGTTTTGGGCGTTTGAGAAGCAGAAGGGGGCCCGGTCGTGAGGCTTAAATCCCCGGTCAGGGATTCTTGGCCTTGACTGGGGATTTTCCCCTGTTCCCTGACTGTGCGTTTTCAAGATACCCGGTCGTCACCCAAAATACCCGACCGGGTATTCAGACCCGGCATTGCGGCAGACAGCTACTTAAGGGAAAAGAAGGGCAAAAGTGAAGGGTTCCGAGTTTTAGAGAGAAAAAGCACTACATAGATAGAGAAAGTGACAAACCTGATTCTTCAAGTGTCTTTGATCGATCTCCATCACCATTGGAGCCCGGCTTGAGCTTGGAGAAGAGCTAATTGAGTGCCAGAAGCATATTCACATCCTTCACAGTATGGTTTCCACATTTGTGCTAGATTTTCCATCTCTCTCTATGGAGTAACTTTCTTATTCACCTGGGTATGAAGAACCCTAGATTTGTATGTTAGGTCTGATTGTATGAACTCAAGTACAGATTCTATGATTTGATTATATTCAATTGAGGTTTGAATTGTTGAATGGCATGAATCCTTATCAAATTCCTGTTATTTCTGCTTTGACGTAGAATGAGAATATCTACCTAGGTTGATAGAGCATCCTTGATTGAAGGTAGTTAATTGACGACTTTAGTCGAGGAGTCAATTCACTAATCTGTACCAGATTTACTTCGGTAGTGGAGGTTTGGTTCGTTAGGGCCTCAATCTGTTTACTCCGGTGGAGGTTAGTCGCCCGCTGGGGACTCAGATTGAGAGGCTCTGGAGACCTTTAGTCGAGACTGCAAACTGTTTAAGAACCTCCCGCAGTATAACTATCATTGGAATTGAACTTGGTAAATTACAATCCGGCTTAACTGCAGTCTAGGGAGAACCATATCCGGGTGACCTCTCTCGACTTGAAAACAACCTTTTTACCTGCTTTGCTTGTTTGGACCTTCACTAAAGTTTCACCGCTAAATAATAAGAACTCACGGAGTAGTCATCACACTTAGGACCCTGGTTGACATTAAAACCCAAACCTGTTATACTACGCTTTAGGAGGTGGTTACACTTGGCCATTTTCCAGAGTGACGGTAGGAGCGGGTCAAGTTTTTGGCGTCGTTGCGGGGGATGGCTAGGTTGTTAAAGAAACGTGATTTCTGTTAATTTAGCTTTTCTTTTTAGCATTGTTTACTTTGTCACACTTGTGCCTTCATGGGTTTGCTGCTTGACTGTGTGCAGGTAGTGCATGACCCGTAGCCAGTCAGGAGGTTTACTGCCATTGGATCCGGATCCTGAACGCACCTTTCGCCAACTTAGGAGACAACAGCGAGCTAGACTGGCTACGGCGGAGAGCATAGACGGCCACTTGAACAACGATTCCGGGGACGAGTACGAGATGGAAGGCGAACATAATCAGCCCCAGGGGATACCTCTCCAGGTTCCCCCGGTGAATCAGATCTTGGGGAACAATCCCATACCCCAGGCAGATGGGTTTCATCATCAACCACCTTCATCGGGTCCCACCTTGGAGTACTACTACACTCCACGGGTCGTTGATATCCGCCCTGTCATCCTCTATCCACCCATCCCAGCGAACAACTTCAAGATCAAGCCATGCTAGATTCAACTCATTACATCCTCTATCCAGTTTCATGGCTTGAAGGATGAGGAGGCAAGGGTGCATCTTTCCCGTTTCCTGCAGCTGACGAATGGGTTCAAGATGAACGGTGTCCCTGATGATGCGATCCGCCTTCACCTCTTCCCCCATTCTCTGGCGGGGCGTGCTAAGAGGTGGTTGGAGACCCAGCCCCCCTTGTCCATTACTTCTTGGGACGATCTGGCCAACAAGTTTGTGCACAGGTACTATCTGGCATCGAAGACCACAGAGATCCAGCGGGAGATCACTCACTTCCGCCAAGAGCCCAGATGAGTCACTTCATGATTCATGGGATCGGTACTCGGGATTTTTCTGGCAGTGTCCCCATCATGGCTTCAGTGATGCATTCACCGTTGGGAACTTCTACAGTGCTCTGTCTCCGGAAAGCCGGAGGGTGATTGAGTCTCTATGCCCAGGAGGGGATATTCTCACTAAGACTCCACCCGAACTGAACAAAATGATCAGAGCCTTGGCTGCCAGAGATCATTCCTGGGGGTAGAGCACCAGAGGTAGGAATTCTCGAGATCGAGGTGTGCACGCCATGGAGGCCAGGTCTGGGCTAGAGCGGGAGGTGGCTGAGTTAGTGCAGACATTGAAGCAGCCCAACAGTCTTATTCCGGGCAGAGGTTTGGCTATACCTCCAGTAGCTCAATGTCAGTGGTGTGAGAACTCGAACCATCTGGTGGAAGACTGCCAGGCTATGCGGGAGTCTTCTACTCCCCAAGAGCAGTTGGACTTCATCACCAATGCTCGGAGCCTTGCTCCATACACCAATACATACAATGACGGGTGGTGCCAGCATCCCAACTTCGCTTGGAGTAGCAACACCACTAAACCACTTGGTTTCCCAGCACCAGCAGGTGGTTTTCAGCAGAGGTAGCCCTTCCAGGCCAGACAGGGGCCAGTTCCACAGCAATAGCCTTACCAGCCTAGGCAGGGGCAACCATTTCAGCAGCCCCAGCGTCAGTATGCCGAGCCAGCAGCAGCTCCAGCTCCAGATAATCAGATGACGGAGTTGAAAAATATTTTAGCGGCATTCATGACTACCAGCCAGGCCAATTTCGCCAGGATCGACCAAAACATCGCCTCGCTGGAGGCAGGTCAGAGGAACCAAGGTGCCATATTGCAGGACTTCCAGCATCAGATTGGAGGAATAGCCCGCCAGAACAACACCAGGGCACCGGGAACTCTACCTGCCACCACCATCCCTAATCCTCGCGAGCCTCGCCAGCAGCTGGATGCCATCTTTACCAGGAGTGGCAAGCCAACATCGGCTGTACCTCCCCGGCCAGGCAGGAGGAACCACTTCCTGCTTCAGCACTTCCAGCCGACGATGCAGAAGTGAGGGTGGAGAAGGATGCCCCTGCTCCCACGCCACAGCCAGTTGTTAAGGAGCATGTACCCCAACTTCCCTTCCCCACTCGCTTACACAAAGACAGGCTGGAGACTGAGTTTGCCAAATTCATGGCAATGTTGAAGTAGGTCAACATCAGCATGCCATTCGTGGAGGCACTGTTGAAGATGCCCAAGTACGCCAAGTTCATGAAAGACATCCTCACAAACAAGAAGAAACTTGGGGATCTTTTGACAGTGCTGCTAAGCGAGGAGTGTTCTGCCATCCTGCAGAACAAGCTGCCCGAAAAGCGAAAACACCCAGTTAGTTTTACTGTCCCTCTTGTTATTGGCAGCATGCATGTAGGAAAGTCCTTGGCGGACCTAGGCGCTAGCATTAATGTTATGCCATACAATCTGTTTAAAAAGCTAGACCTAGGTGAACCTAGCGCTACTAGGATGAGCATTCAGTTAGCTGATCGCTCTATTGTGCATCCTAGGGGTATCATTGAGGATCTGCTTGTTAAAGTACGCGCATTCACATATCCTGTTGATTTTATTATTCTGGATATAAATGAAGATGTGGATGTGCCTTTGATTTTGGGTAGACCTTTTCTCGCCACCGCCAAGGCACTTATTGATGTGCATAGTGGTAAACTGATCTTGCATGCTGGGAATGAACATGCTACTTTTTCTGTGTCTGAGGATGGGGAGAACCCCCATTTTCTTGATGAATTGGATCACTGTGCTATGCCTGCGGTCGCACCTATGCATGCTATTTCTGACCAGGTACACGAGCTTGTCGTGTATCCTTCTGTGCCTCTCGTTTTGCAGGATCCCCCTCTCACTCCTTCGCTGCCACTTCCTCCAACCTCACCGCCAAATAAAAAGATCAAGGAGTGGCGGCCGAAGCCGCAGGTGGCTAAGCCTGCTCGGAAGAAAGGTGGCGACCACTATGAGCTGATCCCACCACCTGCACCACGACCACCCTGGCCATCCGAGTACTCACTCGCTTGCATCCTGCCGGATGGCCAGGTCGAGTTGACAAATGCTGGTGGTTGCACCCGTCGAGTGCATGGCCACCATCTGAAGCTGTACCTCAAGAGCGATGTGGATCCGCTCTTGGAGGCACCTGTTCCTGCACCCCTTTGAGTATCCACCATGGGCGTCCAGCTAAAAGACGGTAAAGAAGCGCTGGTGGGGAGGCAACCCCACCACGGTTTGCTTTTATTTCTTTTGTTTTGGGTCGGATTGCAAACTGGTTTTGTTTTGGTCTGTTTTCTTTTGTTTTGGATGATGTACTATTGGGCTGACCATTGGACCTAACATATTGTGTTTGAGTTCTTATGTTCCCTTTAGCTGTGCCTGTGTCCCTGACTGGTCCCCTCTCCAGTCCTCTTCACTCAGACTGGTCCCCTTCCAGTCTCATGCAGTCCGTGCACACCGGTAACATCGTTCCCCTTATCCTCCCCTCTTCTCCATTGAGGGCAATGTCGATCTTAAGTGTGGGGGGGGGGGATGTTTTCTTTTGACTGCATTAGATCTGTTTGTGTGCTTGGAGCCTAGTCCACTGTCCAACTTTTTAAATTTGAGGGCTCCAACTACGTGTTTCCTTGCAAATTGCCTGCTTAGTATGCTTTGAATTGACAGTCTCTATAGTAATATGCAACCTAGGGAGGTAGTGTAGCACTATGGAGGATGTTGAAGTAT
This sequence comes from Linum tenue, assembly GCA_946122785.1. Taxonomy (NCBI): domain Eukaryota; kingdom Viridiplantae; phylum Streptophyta; class Magnoliopsida; order Malpighiales; family Linaceae; genus Linum; species Linum tenue. Next base: position 8,194,203 of record CAMGYJ010000003.1, on the reverse strand, counting down.
AAGATTTTTCCTATCTAGCTCTCTGCTGTGCCAGTTGATTTTGTGAAATTAGTGGAGCTAAGACCGTTGAATTCATGTGATAATTGTGACTCTGTTTGGATTGTGTTATGGACTCGTGTATCGAACAGGGTGCTCATGTGGGAAATGAAAAGCAGTTGGTCCTCCATGTCGAAATCATCGAAATCTTAAACATGGGGTAAGCCCAACGTGTGTGGCACCGTTCATTGCACAAAATCGGGTTTTGGAGGAGATTTTAGTGATCCTTAGTGGGGTACTCCTACAAGGTGAAGCTAAGATGTCTCTTGTACAAGTGATACTTCCACCCGTTGAACGGTTTGCCTACTCGAGGATGTGTTTTTAAGAGCACGGATAGAGCTTCCGACCCCCCTTAATTTCATTGACCCTCCAAACGAGTTGAGGAAAAGGAGCTAAAAGAAGTACTCTGGCGAGCGCCAGATGTACAGAAATTGCTCTTGCTCGACTAATAAGGGTCGACCGTGCAAAAGACTGCAGTTGGAACATGACTCGCTGTTACTGTCACTCTAGAAATTGGCCAAGTGTAACCACTTCCTAAAGCGTAGTATAGCAGGTTGGGTTTTAATGTCAACCCGGGTCCTAGATGTGATGACTACTCAGTGAATTCGTATTATCTAGCAATGAAACTTTAGTGAAGTTCTAAACTAACAAGCAAGCAAAGTAACTAAAACGGTTGTATTCAGGTTAAGAGAGGTCACCCGGATATGGTTCCCCCTAGTCTGCAGTTAAGCCGGATTGTAATTGCCAAGTTCGATTTCTATGAAAGTTATACTGCGGAAGGTTCTCAATCAGTCTGAAGTCTCGACTAAAGGTCTTCAGACCCTCTCAATCTGAGTCTCTAGCTGGCGACTAACCTACACCGGAGTAAACAGGTTGAGGCCCTATGAACAAAACCTCCACTACCGAATGGAATTCGGTACAGAATAGTGAACTGGCTCCTCGACTAAAGTCACCAATTCACTACCTTCGATTAAGGATACTCTATCAACCTAGGCAGATATTATCATTCTAGGTTAAAGCAGAAACAACAGGAATTTGATCAGGATTCATGCCATTCAATCATTCAAACCTCAATCGAATATAATCAATATCATAGAATCAATACTTGGGTTCATACAATCAAACCTAACATACAGAACTAGGGTTTCCCATACCCAGATGAATGGGAGAACTACTCCATGGAAAGAGAAGCAAAAGCAGAATCAGACGCGGAAATCATACTGTGAAGATGGATTTCTACTCCTGGACGTTGAATCGGCACTTCTCCAAGCTCAAACCAAGCTCCAATGGTGTTGAAGATCGATCTAGGGCACTTGGAGGCTCTTGTTCGTCGCTTTCTCTCTCTAGGAACCGCTCTGTCTCTAAAAAACTCCAATCCCCTTCTGTTTGACTCGGAATCCGCTTAAAAACCAGACTTTCCCGACTTGCACGGCCAGGGTGCACGGCCGTGCACATCACCATTCTGGCCGTGCACTCCAAAACGCGGCGTATCAATAAGTCGAACCTCAACCAACTCGCACGGCCAGGATTGCACCTTGCACGGCCGTGCGGATTTCACTTGTGCCCGTGCGTGCCCACGCACAATCCCGCACGGCCAGAATTATGTGTTGCACGGCCGTGCGTGGCCACGCACAATCCCGTGCGTGCCCACGCACAATCCCGCACGGCCAAACTGGTCACTTGCACGGCCGTGCGGGTTGTGGGTGTGCCCGTGCGACTTCCTCAGAACCTCGCCATGCGTCCGATCCTCGTCCAATCGACCTCAAACTCGCTCCCAAGCCTCCATTCACGTAATAGGACCTGAAATATCATAAACAAGCACAACCTAGCGTGAAATCGGCCTAAAACACGAGAATCAATACCTCGAACGGAGTAAGAGCAGGGGTAAAAACATGTGTAACTAACGGTCTATCAAACTCCCCCACACTTAACCGTTTGCTTGTCCCCAAGCAAACCTATCTCAAACAAATGCAACTCTCTAGACCTCTGTAGCAACAAACAACCTCGATCGTAGGTAGAGGACTTCCTAGATCATTTAACAACTTACGAGGTCAACCGACGCACAAGTCATCTCATAACTTCTTCGGCGAGAGCACTAGTCTCGAGTCAGCATCATGGCAAATAGTGAACAGAGGACAAATGAATCGTGGATGAGGAGACTCTCACAAACAAAAGATCATGGACTCACATTCTTCAAGGTGCTCGATTTTCTTCTTGGAGATGGTTGGAACCCCTTTTCTTTCTTCTTTTTGCTTGTTTTTCTGTTTTTCTCTTTTTTTTCAAGGGTTCCAACCTGTTTTTGCAGAAAACGAGGGCTCCCACCTAGCAAAGGTTTTGCGGGAGCCCGGCTCTTACCGGCCATGCCAGGAGCAGTTGTCTCGAGCCTCGTGCGGGGGAAAGACATGTAAGGGGGCTGGAGGTAGTAGGTGGAAATTGGGAACGGATTCCCGTCTCCCCTTACACACTTTCGCCCTATTCGCACGGGAGACGTTATTTTAAAGCACATTTCGAGCACCTGTTACTTTCAAAACATGATACAAGAGTCCATGACAGGCAGAGAGTCCACAACACCACACAATTCAAGGGTCCTAAGATCACTAATTCACTCAATCAACCAACACACTATGAAGAAGAAATGAGACTTCTTAAATGCATCAACATCCTCCATAGTGCTACACTACCTCCCTAGGTTGCAAACCACTACAGAGACTGTCAATTCAAAGCATACTGAGCAGGCAATTGCAAGGAACACGTACTTGGAGCCCTCAAATTTAAAAATTTGGACAGTGGACTAGGCTCCAAGCACACAAACAGATCTAATGCAGTCAAAAGATAAACACCCCCCCCCCACACACACTTAAGATCGACATTGTCCTCAATGGAGAAGAGGGAAGGAAAGGGGAATGATGTTACCGGTATGCACAGACTGCAGAAGACTGGAAATGGACCAGTCGGGAACACAGCACAGCTCAAGGGGAACAGAAGAGCTCAACCAGAATATGTTAGGTCCGATGTCAGCCCAATAGACATCATCCAGAACAAAGGAAACAAACCAAAACCAAACCAAATCGCAATCCGACTCGAAACATAAGAAAGAAAGTCAAACCGTGGTGGGGTTGCCTCCCCACAAGCGCTTCTTTACCGTCTTTAGCTGGACGCTCATGGTGGATACTCAGGGAGGTGCAGGAACAGGTGCCTCCAAGAGCGGATCCACATCGCTCTTGAGGTACAGCTTCAGGTGGTGACCGTGCACCCGACGGTTGCAACCACCAGCATCGGTCAGCTCGACCTGGCCATCCGGCAAGATGCAGGCGAGTGAGTACTCGGATGGCCAGGGTGGTCGTGGTGCAGGGGGTGGGACCAGCTCATAGTGGTCTCCACTCTTCTTCCGTGCCGGCTTAGCCACCTGCGGCTTCGGTCGCCACTCCTCCTTGAGCTTTTTGTTCGGAGGCGAGACTGGATGGAGTGGCGGCGAAGGAATGATAGGCGGGTCCTGCAAAATGAGAGGTGCAGAAGGGTACACGACAGGCTCGTCTACCTGATCAGAAATAGCATGCACAGGCGATACAGAAATCATAGCACAATGATCAAACTCAGTCACAGGAAAAATAGCCTGTTCATTTCCAGCACGCAGAATCAGCTTACCATCATGCACATCAATCAATGCCTTGGCGGTGGCAAGAAATGGTCTACCCAGAATCAAAGGCACATCCACATCATCATTTATATCCAGAATAACAAAATCAACAGGATATGTGAATGCACCCACATTAACAAGCAAATCTTCTATGATACCCCTAGGATGCACCACGGAACGATCAGCTAGCTGAATGCTCATCCTAGTAGGGCTAAGTTCACCTAGGTCTAGCTTTTTGAACAATTTATATGGCATGACATTGATGCTAGCTCCTAGGTTCGCCAAGGACTTTCCTACATGCATGCTGCCAATAGTAAGAGGGATAGTAAAACTCCCTGGATCCTTGCGCTTTTCGGGCAGCTTGTTCTGCAGGATGGCAGAACATTCCTCGCTCAGCAGCACTGTCGAGAGATCCCCAAGTTTCTTCTTGTTGGTGCAGAGATCTTTCATGAACTTCGCGTACTTGGGCATCTTCGACAGTGCCTCCACAAATGGTACGCTGATGTTGAGCTGCTTCAACATTGCCATAAACTTGGCAAACTCAGTCTCCAGCTTGTCTTTGTGTAGGCGAGTGGGGAAGGGAAGCTGGGGTACATGCTCCTTCACCACTGGTTGTGGCTTGGGAGCAGGGGCTTCCTTCTCCACCCGCACTTCTGCATCACCGGCTGGAAGTGCTGAAGCAGGTAGTGGTTCCTCCTGCCTAGTCGGGGCAGGATCAGCTGATGTAGGCCTGCCGCTCAGGGTGAAAATGGCATGTGCGGTCTCATACGGGTCCCGTGGATTGGGGATGGTGGTGGCAGGTAGAGTCCCCGGGGCCCGAGTAGTAATCTGGCGAGCTATGGCGCCAACCTGGTTATGCAAATCTTGCAGAATGGCACCCTGGTTTCTCTGGCCTGCCTCCAGGGTTCTCTGGCCTGCCTCCAGTGAAGCTATGGTCTGATCCATCCTCGTGATGCTTGCCTGGCTGGTGGTCATGAATGCTGCCAAAATGTTCTTCAGCTCGGTCATCTGATTATCGGGAGCTGCGGCTGCTGGAGGCTGAGCAAACTGGCCCTGGGGCTGCTGGAATGGCTGCCCTTGCCTAGGCTGGTAGGGCTGCTGCTGTGGTGGTGGCCCCTGCCTATCCTGGAAGGGCTGCCTCTGCTGAAAACCAACTGCTGGTGCTGGGAAACCAGGTGGTTTGTTGGTGTTGCTGCTCCAGGCGAAGTTGGGATGCTGGCGCCATCCTTCATTGTAGGTGTTGCTGTATGGGTCGAGGCGCCGAGCATTGGCGATGAAGGCCACCTGCTCTTGGGGAGTGGAGGACTCCATCATAGATTGACAATCCTCCACCAGGTGATTTGGGCTCTCACACCACTGACACTGAGCTACTGGAGGCGTAGCTACACCTCGGCCCGGAAGGAGACTGTTAGGCTGCTTCAACGTCTGCACCAACTCAGCCACCTGCTTCTCTAACCCGGATCTGGCCTCCATAGCATGCACACCTCAGTCCCGGGAATTCCTACCTCTGCTGCTCTGTCCCCAGGAATGATCGCGGGCAGCCAAAGTACTGATCATCTGGTTCAGCTCGGGTGGAGTCTTAGTAAGGATATCCCCTCCTGGGCATAGAGACTCGATCACCCTCTGGCTGTCTGGGGTGAGGGCACTGTAGAAGGTCCCCACTGTGAAAGCATCGCTGAAGCCATGATGGGGACACTGCCAGAAGTATCCCATGTACCGCTCCCATGCATCACGAAGGGACTCATCTGGCTCTTGGCGGAAGTGAGTGATCTCCCGCTGAATCTCTATAGTCTTCGATGCCGGATAGTATCTGTGCATGAACTTATCCGCCAGATCGTCCCAAGAAGTGATGGACAGTGGGGGCTGGGTCTCCAACCACCTCTTAGCATTCCCCGCCAGAGAATGGGGGAAGAGGTGAAGGCGGATTGCATCATCCGGAACACCATTCAGCTTGAACCCGTTCGTCAGCTGCAGAAAATGGGAAAGGTGTGCCCGGGCTTCCTCATCCTTCAAGCCATGGAACTGGATAGAGGATGTGATGAGCTGAATCCAGCATGGCTTGATCTCGAAGTTGTTTGCAGGAATGGGCGGATAGAGGATGACCGGGCGGATGTCAGCAATCCGTGGAGTATAGTAGTACTCCAGGGTGGGACCCGGTGGTGGTGGATGATGATGGTGCCCAGCTCCCTGGGGGTGTTGGTCGTTCCCCAGGATCTGGTTCTGAGGAGGTGGGTTCTGATCGCCTTCCATCTCGTACTCGTCCTCGGAGTCGCTGCTCAATTGGCCGTCTCTGTACTCCACTGTAGCCAGTCTAGATCGCTGTTGTCTCCGAAGTTGGTTGCAGGTGCGTTCAATCTCTGGATCCAACGGCAGTAAACCTCCCGACTGGCTACGGGTCATGCACTAGCTGCACACACTCAAGCAATGCAAACCCGTGAAGGCACAAGTGGGAAAAAACAAAAACTCAATGCAAAAAAAAAAAAATGAAAATGCTAAAGTAACAGAAATCACTTTTCTTCAACAACCTAGCCGTCCCCGGCAACGGCGCCAAAAACTTGACTCGCTGTTACTGTCACTCTAGAAATTGGCCAAGTGTAACCACTTCCTAAAGCGTAGTATAGCAGGTTGGGTTTTAATGTCAACCCGGGTCCTAGATGTGATGACTACTCAGTGAATTCGTATTATCTAGCAATGAAACTTTAGTGAAGTTCTAAACTAACAAGCAAGCAAAGTAACTAAAACGGTTGTATTCAGGTTAAGAGAGGTCACCCGGATATGGTTCCCCCTAGTCTGCAGTTAAGCCGGATTGTAATTGCCAAGTTCGATTTCTATGAAAGTTATACTGCGGAAGGTTCTCAATCAGTCTGAAGTCTCCACTAAAGGTCTTCAGACCCTCTCAATCTGAGTCTCTAGCTAGCGACTAACCTACACCGGAGTAAACAGGTTGAGGCCCTATGAACAAAACCTCCACTACCGAATGGAATTCGGTACAGAATAGTGAACTGGCTCCTCGACTAAAGTCACCAATTCACTACCTTCGATTAAGGATACTCTATCAACCTAGGCAGATATTATCATTCTAGGTTAAAGCAGAAACAACAGGAATTTGATCAAGATTCATGCCATTCAATCATTCAAACCTCAATCGAATATAATCAATATCATAGAATCAATACTTGGGTTCATACAATCAAACCTAACATACAGAACTAGGGTTTCCCATACCCAGATGAATGGGAGAACTACTCCATGGAAAGAGAAGCAAAAGCAGAATCAGACGCGGAAATCATACTGTGAAGATGGATTTCTACTCCTGGACGTTGAATCGGCACTTCTCCAAGCTCAAACCAAGCTCCAATGGTGTTGAAGATCGATCTAGGGCACTTGGAGGCTCTTGTTCTTCGCTTTCTCTCTCTAGGAACCGCTCTGTCTCTCAAAAACTCCAATCCCCTTCTGTTTGACTCGGAATCCGCTTAAAAACCAGACTTTCCCGACTTGCACGGCCAGGGTGCACGGCCGTGCACATCACCATTCTGGCCGTGCACTCCAAAACGCGGCGTATCAATAAGTCGAACCTCAACCAACTCGCACGGCCAGGATTGCACCTTGCACGGCCGTGCGGATTTCACTTGTGCCCGTGCGTGCCCACGCACAATCCCGCACGGCCAGAATTATGTGTTGCACGGCCGTGCGTGGCCACGCACAATCCCGCACGGCCAAACTGGTCACTTGCACGGTCGTGCGGGTTGTGGGTGTGCCCGTGCGACTTCCTCATAACCTCGCCATGCGTCCGATCCTCGTCCAATCGACCTCAAACTCGCTCCCAAGCCTCCATTCACGTACTAGGACCTGAAATATCATAAACAAGCACAACCTAGCGTGAAATCGGCCTAAAACACGAGAATCAATACCTCAAACGGAGTAAGAGCAGGGGTAAAAACATGCGTAACTAACGGTCTATCAGAACCCCTGCTAAGTGAAAGAAAAAAAACAAGAGAAATGTAAATGAAAGTGCAAAAAGGGGGTTCCAACGGTAAAATGAAGTGAAAGAGCACCCTGGTACAACGAGCCCTTGGTTGTGAATGGTGTGAGTCCCTTTATCCATGAAATGATTGTCTTACTTCTACTTCTTCTCACGATCCTGGCTTGAGTCTAGTACTCGCATTGAGAGAGATAGGGGATGTCTTAGAAGACTAGTTGACCTCGTAAGCTGCTTTATGATCTAGAAAATCCTCTATCGACGATCGGGGTTGTTTGTTGCTATAGAGGTCTGGAGAGCTGCATTGGTTTGAGTTAGTTTTGCTTGGGGATAAGCAAACGGTTAAGTGTGGAGGAATTTGATAGACCATTGATTGCAAATGTTTTTACCCCTATTCTTGAGCCATTTGAGATGTCGATTCTCGTGTTTTAAGCCGATTTCACGCTAGGTTGTGCATTTATGTCATATTTCAGGGCTTGGCATTGGCATCGAGGCGAAGAAACGAGTTTCGGGTCGAAAGGAGCACGTTCGGGTCGAACTGTGTTGGAGGAGCAAAATATCCGGCCGGGTATTATTTGGATCAGACCGAGGAAAATGCGTTTTGGACGATTTGAGAAGCAGAAGGGGGCCCGGTCGTGAGGCTTAAATCCCCGATCCGGGATTCTTGGCCTTGACCGGGGATTTTCCCCTGTTCCCCGACGGTGCATTTTGAAGATACCCGGTCGCCACCCAAAATACCCGACCGGGTATTCATACCGGGGATCGCGGCAAACAGCTTCTTAAGGGAAAAGAAGGGCAAAAGTGAACGGTTCCGAGTTTTAGAGAGAAAAAGCGCTACCTAGAGAGAGAAAGTGACGAACCTGATTCTTCAAGTGTCTTTGATCGATCTCCATCACCATTGGAGCCCGGCTTGAGCTTGGAGAAGAGCTAATTGAGTGCCAGAAGCATATTCACATCCTTCACAGTATGGTTTCCGCATTTGTGCTAGATTTCCCAACTCTCTCTATGGAGTAACTTTCTTATTCACCTGGGTATGAAGAACCCTAGATTTGTATGAACCCAAGTACAGGTTCTATGATTTGATTATATTTAATTGAGGTTTGAATTGTTGAATGGCATGAATCCTGATCAAATTCCTGTTATTTCTGCTTTGACCTAGAATGAGAATATCTACCTAGGTTGATAGAGCATCCTTGATTGAAGGTAGTGAATTGACGACTTTAGTCGAGGAGTCAATTCACTATTTTGTACTGGATTTACTTCGGTAGTGGAGGTTTGGTTTGTTAGGGCCTCAATCTGTTTACTCCGGTGGAGGTTAGTCGCCCGCTGGGGACTCAGATTGAGAGGGTCTGAAGACCTTTAGTCGAGACTGCAGACTGTTTAAGAACCTCCCGCAGTATAACTATCATTGGAATTGAACTTGGTAAATTACAATCCGGCTCAACTGCAGTGTAGGGGGAACCATATCCGGGTGACCTCTCTCGACTTGAAAACAACCTTTTTACCTGCTTTGCTTGTTTGCTTGTTTGGACCTTCACTAAAGTTTCACCGCTAAATAATAAGAATTCACGGAGTAGTCATCACACTTAGGACCCGGGTTGACATTAAAATCCAAACCCGCTATACTACGCTTTAGGAGGTGGTTCCACTTTGCCATTTTCTAGAGTGACGGTAGGAGCGAGTCACATGCATGAGTAATTTTGATACCGTAAATCTTAATACACAAAAAAGATACAAAGTAAAAGCATCCCAACTTGCACCATAATGTCATATGGAGACACAATTATCTCTACTCTCTGGTTAAATGTGGTTGTGAATGAAGGAGTGAAGAGATTCACAAAACTAAAGTGGAGAGTTGGGTGTTGTTGTGGGAGTTGGGAGAGTGGTCGAATGGGCTGTTAACACGTATTGACAAGTTGGTTGGGTCCACGGTTTGGTCCAGTAAACCGCGGTCTAGACCAGACCAAGAGATCAAAATATAAAATAATACAGACCATGAACCAGACCAGACCATACTTAACGGTCTACGGTCAGGACCAAACTGTACGGTACGGTTTGGACCACGGTTTTTCTAACGGCCTGGTCTATTTTTCCAGCCCTAGTAAGCAGGGCAGATTGGTACCTGTATTTAGGTATACTGAATTTTTCGATATTTGATTTTATGCAATACATGTATTATTTTTTTGAATTAAGTTCGAATTTCAAGTTTTATTTGGTACTAGGGATTATGGGATTATAATTGACATTGGTATATACCAAAATACCGATCAATACTGAACTATAAGCCAGTGTATATTTTATTCCTCTCAACTAGACTATCTCACTCACTACTACCAAACCTCAACCACCACCAAAATGGTCATTTAGTTATACATATATCCCTTTCTATTGACAACCAATACCAATCTCATTTTGTTATTTGTAGTACGTTTATGGGTTGCTTAGTCATCTCATATTTTAGTTTGTTGCTTTAGTTTGTTAATGTGCTTCTTAGGCACCACATTTTTCTTGTGCGCTGATATTATACTTGATATTTTCCCCCCAATTTATTTGTACGAGTGTTGGCACACACACCATTGTTTGTTTTATATATTTTGAGATGATTTGTGGAGCTAGTATTTGTGTTTGTATATTTGATTTGTACTTTTGAAGGAAATTCATTTGGTATACACCGATACCGAACAAAAAATTAGGGATTGGGATTGAGATACCGAATTAATTTTGCATTGAGATTGTGATTAAGTTTAAGACACTATTTCATATTCGAGATATCAATATTTGATGTTAGGATACTGATACCGTATTGATTTCCACCCCTAATAATGTGGTAGATGTGTTGTGAACCAGTACTCTAGTATTTTTTCTTTTTTTGACTAATACCAATACTCTAGTCTAATGAAATATAAGTGAAAAAAATCCTATGCAAATGTGTAACCGAGCACCTGTTTCACTATTTTCTTCCTTAATTAAAAATTGATATCACAATTATAAAAAAATAAAAAAAAATAAAGTAACATTTGAGAAACAACCGTAGCTTCTCCGTCCCACGTTCCGTCCAAGAATCCATCAAATTAAAGCTTCTCCATCCAATCCAATTAGCATTTAAATAATCAATTAACATAATTTGGACCAATAATATATTGCCACGTAGACGGGGAGCAGTAGTGGGCTGCAACCCGTACAACAGCCAAATTCCGCCCTTAAAACATAGGGTAAATTCCCAAATATTTTTTTATTTACCATCAATATGGTGGTTTTAAATTAATTGACACAAATATTGTGTTTTTGTGGGGGAAGGAGAGCGAATTCGCATCAGACTGATGCGGACCCGCTAGATATGTATTTTGACGTAAAAACAGCAGGCTCGCGTGGGACAAGATAGTGATATGATCACAGGTTTCACTTACCGTCTTCCAGAATGGCAGAATGGTGTTCTATTTCATTATGTGATGCCTATTGTGGATGATGAATGTTTGAATGTGCTTTTCAATCTGTAAGTTTTGAAGTATAAGGATGACAATTGTCCTTGGATGGTGCGGTTTAGATGTCGAGACGTTGGAAGCGAATGGACTGTGAGAAAGGCCGAGTTTGTGCATTCTTGTAGCAGTACGACTCAACCGACAGATCATCGCCATCTTGATGTCGACGTTATATCTGAGTCCGTGAAACATTTGGTACGTGCCCAACCAAATCTGAGTGTTCTAACTGTGCAAGCCGAGTTGAAAGATAAATTTAATATGCAAGTTACTGATAAGAAGGCTTGGTATGGGAAACAAAGAGCATTGGAGAAGTTGCATGGAAATTGGGAAGAATCTTACGATTATTTGCAAACATTCTTGGGGGTTGTCAAGAGAAAAGTGCCAACATCAGTGATTGCTTGGGTAAAAGTTCCTTCATCGCAACTAGGTCATTTGATCTTCCAGCGAGTATTCTGGGCTTATGGACCTTGTATAGATGGATTCAAGAATTGTCCAGGAGTCATGGTTGTTGATGGAACATGTCTTACTGGAAAGTATAAAGGAGTGCTACTCATGGCGAGCTCATTTGATGGTCGGAAGAAGATTTTTCCAATGGCATTTGCCATAGTGGAGAGCAAGAATACTGATAGTTGGCCATGGTTCATAAGACACGTTCAAGATTTGACCGATCAAAATTATGTCTGCATCATCTAATATATCAAGTATTCCACACAACTATGAATTACAATCAACTAAAATTTTATTTTGAAACAATAAATAAATAATTGTTGCGTTAACTCCTGATACTCTCCGTGTGACTGCACGTCTATTTACATCTTGATACCACTCGAGATGCTCCGAGTGATAGGCTAGAGTATCCTGAGTATATGCCATAGTTGCTATATACTGATGTCGACGACTCCACAAATCAATCGACTCTCTGGAGGCGTGTATCAATTGCTGCCCTCGCGATGACCCACGAACTGTCTAGTAAGGAAATACCTAATCTCAGCCTTAGGAGCTGGATGATGAGGCTCATTCTGCATCATGCCAAACTGTCGGGGTACATGATCTGGATGATGCCACATCACTACTGAAAAGAATATCAGTGGAACCAATGCTCGAAAGGTATCTGACTGGATCACAGAACCCCTGAACTGCTCGCCTCTCTCACAATAAGGCAACCACTACGCACAACAAGTGGTCACATTATTACTCATTAATCTAAAACAAACTAATGAGAATTATGAACTATTCTTGTATGAAATGTTATTACTAACCACGATTGTTGACAGCTCGTCAAAAAAAACTTATAACTGAAGACTGGTCACCATGCTGACGGGACATGACCGGAAGCCATCGAGCACCACGTGGATATGCATCCTCTGTAATAGGCTCATCTATCACTGTATGTCGTGGTGCTATCAATGGAAATTGCTCTCACGCCCAGAGCTGCAATAAGGCGACCCAGCCACCAAGGTCACCTCCTGTGGAAGAGGCCTCCGTCATCTGCAGAGCCGACCTACCCATCTCACGGTATAGGTAGGCTAGAACATTTGCTCCCCAAACGTAGCCTCCAGCGCTCCGCCAATTCTCCAACAGGAGTAGATACTGTAGATGAACTATAGATCCAGTCCGATCGGGGAACAACATACCCCCCATCAGAGATAGGGCATAAGCTCATGCAAACTTCCCTGTAATCTCTGATGATGGATTTGGCGGCAGATTGTTGAAATGCTCCTTGAGCCAACTCATCCTAACGACACCGCCGGAAAGATCTGTAGGAGCATGTCCTAACAGTTTGATACACGTCGCCAACCACTCCTGATTTGGTACGTCTACTATGACGGCCTCACCGTCGATCAGTAGACCGCTCAGTGTGGCAACGTCCTCCAGAGTGATCGTAACCTCACCAAGCAACATGTGGAAGGTTGATGTCTCAGGACGCCAACGCTCTACGAGAGCAGTGATCAAAGATGCATCAATAGCAGCAGTCATAGGGACCAATTGTTGAACGCTAAACAAACCGGCATCTTGGAGATACGGCTCATAGCGTGGATGGTACGTGACTAAATTGGTCGTACCTCGAATCTGGTAAATGCGATCACCAACCTATAGTGCACAAAACTTATATTAATTCAATTTCATGCGTAATTCTATTTTTAGTTCACCTAGTAAAATCTATCTAATCTAGTAAAATATATCTAATCAAAACTAATACTAATTTCAAAAAAATTCACATGCAATTCTAATATTTCAGTTCACCTAGTAAAAATCTAATCTAATTAGCTAATGAATTTTAATGAAATGCTTACCTCGTTTTGCCAAACTGAGTCAGCACGATGTTGACCATGTGCCCAAAGAAGTACTGAATCGACCAGAGTTGTATCAATCATCGTAGGCGGTTGCCTCATGGAATAAGTGTCCAAAAGCCAAGGAACTGCACAAAAAAAATAGAAACAGAAAAAAACCGCCGGCGGCGAGATTCCGGTTGCCGCCACCGAGCTTCAGACCAGTGAGATCGCTCACCTCGGTACCGGCCGCGTGCCTGCCGTCCTCTTCCACAGCCTCTTCCTTCAGCGCTTCTGCGTGGGACTGAAGAGCTTCCCCTTCGGATGGCGCGATTCCGTGGGAGAGGTCGGCGAACCCGCTTGAGAGTGGCGCGCGTGTTGGTGGTCGGCGCGCGGCGGAGGCTTGGCTGGTTTGCGTCGCTGCGGGAGGCTTGGGGAGAAAATAGAGAAATAAGAAACCCTAATCAGCGTTTCTGCACTAGACTGGCGCGATTTTCTTTATCCATGCGTACCCGCAGTAGTCTGCCGCGGGTCCGCGTTCTGTAATGGCTATTATTAAGTCTCACGCGAACCGGCATTGTTCCCCCCAAAAACTGTGTCAAATTTAAAACCACAATATTGGTGGTAAATTAATAAAAACAATATTTTGGGAAATTATCCTAAAACATATATGACACTCATATAAAAATGATACAATTGACAGACTTGGGAAGACTTGGTTTGTTTAGGGTTTCATCGTTTCATGTAGCATTCCTCGAGATACTTATTAAAATCGATGGAAATGGTCGAACCCATAGTCATAATGTTAGGAAATTACTTTCTATCTCATGTGGCTTGCAAGGTTTACATTAGCTATTTGTTAAGTGGGTTAATAGTAAATGGTTATATTATGGAGGTCAAGAGTACTCGCAATCAATATGATGCATTGTCGGTGCAAGCATCGTGTACGCCGAGAATCGGCCTAGACCTTTAGAGAGATTGAGATAGAGAATTGATAGGATAGGGACATTGTTTTCTTAATTCTTGTTCATTGATTGACTGCTTATACGAATGGAACAATAAGTACAGACATAATGCTAAATTAGTCATAATCCCTCCCAAACCTGCGGCCACGGCTTGGCCCTTAATCCACGACACCAACTCCTATTCCAACTAATTTACTTACCCATCACACTACTTACCAAACAATAGTAACTTACCACAATTATACTAATAATCACAACCTCTAACATGCCCAAACACATAACTATTAATGATAATAATTTTATACGCATCACAATACGAGCAAAAATGGATGGAAAGCACGTACATGTCCATCTAAAATATTATGGGAGCACTAGATGAGACTAGTGTATAAGAAACCATTTCGAGTTTGTGGTCCCAACACATCAAGACCAATATGCACTCCCTTCTTCTCATAAGAAGACCATATATAATTACGTAAAAGTAACTGAAGCTGCTCGATTGAGAAAGGTCACTGTCTCACTGATGCATTATCAAGCTTGGCCGCCAATATTATTATTGTTGTTGTTATTAGTTAGTTAGTTGGTTTTAGGAATCGTATCAATTATTAAAGTGTTTAAGGTAGTTTCTTTAGGGTTAAGTTATCGAGTCATTGTAGGATTAGTAAGTCATTAGGTTTTACAGTTTTCCTATAAATATGTACTTGGTTTCTACGTTTAAGGAAGGAATGAATAAACAAGAAAACCCTAAACAATGTCTCTTTCCTCTAGTTTCTCAATCTCAATCCCTCCATATCTGTGATGCTTGCACCGGCGACGCATCAATTGGTATCAGAGCCTGGTTCCGACGAACCGAGCTCGCTGTTGCAGCTCCCAGGGCAGACAACGCCAACGTTCGACCACCAACGTTGAGAAGAGGTCCCACGAGCAACAACAACCGACGACAAGATGATGACAACGAGGCTTGAGGAGCTAACTGATCCGCCCGATGGAAAGGTTTCACTTCATGCCATGACCGGTGGTTCGAATGCGGCCACCGTCCATCTCATCACGACCACCAGGAAAAGACGGATATGGATCGAATCGATGGTTATTCCTCTCACAACTTTATGAACGGTAAGGCCGCGAGAAAGTTGTCATTATCAGCTACTCCTAATTCACCTTTTCGAGTCAAGACGGTTAATGGTGAGTCTATCATATGTACCCGATGCTACGCGTCAGTACCGGTCGAAGCACAAGGAATGCGGTGGAAGGTTGGGATTGCCCTCGACACTCGGTGGAATAGACAGGTAATTTTTTATTGGGAGCTCTCGAGCATGCGCATCTGGTACCAAGAGGAGTGGGTAGGGTTGCAAGTGATTATGGGGAGAATGAAAACCGATGATCACATCGCCAAGGTCTGGCCCAAAGAGTCAGCGACCAAAGGCATCGCCGAAGCTCCATTTTCATCTACTATGACAGTCGTCGCTCCTGCAATCTCGACACGCAACATCATTGAGGTTAAGGCAGCCCCGACTCGATAAGAGGACAACCCGCAGAAGGAGACCGAGCTCATCATGATTGATGGAGGGGCGGCCCTATCCTGCCGCAAGATGGAGGGATTGCCCGACCCACCATTGGGGGGCCATGGCGTTGCTGCTACAACGCCTACCCTTAGTGATGTTGCTGCCACCTGCCTTGAAGTGGGGAGAGTTTGAGAGCAGATGGAGGGGAAATGGTTTGGGGAAGGAGAACGGTTTATTGCGGGGAAGGTGGCTATTTGGTCGTCGATAATCTTTTCCCCCTCAAAATCAGATCTCGCGTCCATAATAGGTGGAGTGGGTGAAATTATCAAGTGTGACAACTCTTTTTTTTATGAGTAGGGACCGTAAGATCACGAGGAAGGAGGAAGGACGACTGTAAAGAGGGAAGCGAAACTCACAACCCAAAGGGGTTGTGACTCTATCTAATCCCATGGTTAGGTGAATTTTAGCCTAAAAATCGTCCAACCAAACATTTTCCATTCCTAAGCACTATCCATCCATATTCTTTCTTCGGATGGGTTAAATGTGTGGTTGATGGATGCGGTTGGGTTATGGATTAACTCAAAAAAACAATTATCATATTAGTTATTAGACAAGTTGACTAGTCATTGCACGTGGGATAAAATCCAAACTAGTTTAGGTGGGATAATGAGATTTGTTGCTACGGCTGATAATTGGTTCGATTCGGTTATAACCGGAATCGTTTAGTCGGTTATTGATTAATCATTAAGCACTTTGTGTTTACCGTTAACCGCACCATTTAAATTAGTCGGTTAACCGTAACCTTATAGTCGGTTCTCAGTTATTTTTTCGGTTAACCGGATAACTGTTAATCAAGTGATTAGGCAATGTTATACCAAAATAACCGATCGATAACCTAACCACCAAAACACCTCCTTTTTTCAATAGTGACATTTTATATATTTTTTCATACATAGGCATGTGTTTTTTTCTTTAGTTGTTATAATTGAATAAAAAATAATTTAGGACTTTGCTACGTGACATGCATGTCACGGTAACTTGCACTTTTAGGTCGACCTCATATAGGATTAGGTCGACCTAATATGCACTTTTAGGTCGACCTTATATAGCACTAGGTCGACCTAATCTGCACTTTTAGGTCGACCTTATATAGGATTAGGTCGACCTAATATGTCGTACAGTTTTGTGAGGTTCAACGACGCGGTTGACCTTTTATAACAAATGGTCGACCTCTTTGGGAAGCGAACAGAATGAAAGGTCGACCCAAATACCTCATAGGCCGACCATTTTGATTAACTGAGTTCGACCGCGTGCACACCGTAACCGTATTGGATAAGCATTCCAACACCAGAAAGGTAACCCTAACTTATCTACCACTTAATTCGACTCATTCTCATCCTACAGATCTATAAATACGAATATGTGTCACCTTCACCGCCACCGAAACTCTGAATTAGGTTTTTTTTACGGTTAGAGCTTTTGTGAAGAAGATCCTTTGCGATTGCTACTGTACGTGATTGAAGTGGTCGACCACGTGGGAGTTATGAGTCCTTGTTATCATTATTTATGACTGATTCTGTTGGTTTGAAACGTAATTTGTACGAGCAAAAGAACCACCCACATCGACATACATAAGCAAAAAAGACGTAGGGCATAGGTTGATTTTCTTGTATTCGGTCGACCTCGTACCGGATTAGGTCGACCGCGAAACCAACACTTGATCTTCATTTTACGTCAAATGATGATGGATAAATGTATACAACACTTCTCTTCTATCTGGTCGACATCTTTCTGTAAATGGTCGACCATTTTGTTAATGACTGCCATCAAGTGGTCGACCTATATACCTTTACGGTCGACCATTTTGCTTCTGACGCCAATGAAAAGGGCGACTGATGTTTTATTGTGGTCGACCAACAATGACAACTTAACTACAAACGGACGACCGCTACATTTTAAAGGTCGACCGTGATAAGTCATCAGGGTTCCCACATCAGTGTATTCGGGAACCTCACAAAACTGAAACGGCATATTAGGTCAACCTAATCCTGTATGAGGTGGGCCTAAAAGTGCATATTAGTTTGACCTAATCCTATATGAGGTCAACCTAAAAGTGCAAGTTACGGTGACATGCATGTCACCATAGGCATACCCAATAATTTAACATAGATATATATCAATACATAATCAAGTCAATCTCAACAGAAGTACACATTAATACCATTCTACGGTCAAACTTTATTAAAGAAGCATACGACGATAAGAGACCAAGAAACAATTACTCAACTCGTAAACCCCACAAAATTACATGGAAGTTTAATGTTACTGATTGTTGTCGAGCAACTGTGCGCAATTCTAACTTTCTAGTGTGCTCATTATAAAACTCTTCCTTTAAATTATTCTCATTTGAGTCTAAGTCGCTATTACAATTAGGATAGGCAATGGATCTTGTAAGCCTTCAAACACTCCATTATTTTTGGCCTATGTTTGCGGCTCATGTAGGTAGGTCTATTATGTTAGACCCTAACTATGAGGATGATCGTAATCAGTTAGTCGGTTAACCGTTTAACCATCGGTTAGTTATTAGCTAAATTTTGCTACCGAAAACTGACCGTTTGCTATTTAATTGGTTATCGGTGTAACCGTTAAGCACCAGGTCCTGTTTGGTTATCGGTTACCCCATTAACGAGATAACCGTTTACCAGCCCTTTGTTTGCATACCTATTGAAAGACTGGCAACAAGTCTTGGGCCTAGACATCTTAGCTATTGATCCATTATCATTCATTCATAATTAAAATTATTGTTCCGATTCCCACCAAAAAAAGAAAAGAAATTATTGTTCGGAATGGGAGCAAGAGTATAGTATAGTGTTTCAGCTGGTAGCTGGTTAGTGGGCAATCAGATCCAATCCCAATAAACAAGGGCCTCAGGTGACGATGACCCGAGAAAAAGGTTTGGGCTCTAAGCCTATCAAATTGGTGGTGTTTTGTCTTCCAGTCAAAATATAAAACCAAGTTTGCACCTTGGTCCATTTTCTTAGTAGAAGGCTAGAAGCTATGTTCTTCTGTTGCTCCTAATACTAGGAAGTAAGAAAATTCAATCAGAACTGAAATTATCAAATATTTTGTCATGCTTCAAATCTCATTTGTCTGTGATGTATTAAAAATGTGTTTTGTGCAGAGAAAGTGTAGTATTATATGATACCAGAAATCGAGTCCACAATATCATAGTTAGAAAAATATGGTACGGGAAAGTTACGTGAAAAATATGTAAGGGTATTTTACGTCATTTTTAAGTTAATGTTACGTTTAAAAGTACGTTAATAGTCATAAAAACATAAAAATTAATTATTTTAAAAATAACTAAATATATAAATAGTAGTAAAGTTACAATTTAATTCATTAAATACGGATATTAAACGTGTTATACGGATTTTATACGTGTTTAGTACGGGAGCCATCTAATGAACGCGAAAAAATGAAACGGCTTGACAATAATACGGATACGGAAGTTCTAAACGAATAAAATACGTACGGGTACATATACGTGTATTAAACGGAGTATTTACTAACTATGCTCAATAGGTCGTTGAAAATTAAGGCCGTCATAGTATATGATTGTTTGATTGACGAATGACATACAAATCTACTCATGCTTTTGGGAGTTAAACTGTAAATTAGATTTGTCACTGAACGAGAGGAAATGGAAAACAAATATCAAATCCGTTATTGTTAACATCCCTGCCCGATCCTGCCCCTTTGATTTATGAGATTCCGCTAATTAGCATGTTGAGGTAATAAATGCACTATGCCAATGATCATAACTTGATTGATGAAATTATCCGACAAATTCCTCTAATGATACGTGCTATTATTGTAAGTGGGAAAAGGGAAAGAAGGTAATGGGTGGTTTGAATCTAGTATTTGTGTATGGGAAACAAGATTAAGGATTGGTTCATGTTTTTTTTCCAATTATATCCTCATTTCTTTTTTAAATCCAAAACTACACCTCATTATTTTTGTCCCAATTTTTGTCTTTCATTCTCCAATTTTCCTCGTAACCATTATTTGGTTGTCCTTTCTTACCTCAATTATGTCTAATACTAACAAAGACTTAATAGTTAAGGTGTCTTGACACATTATTATCTTAAAACGAAGTATAAAACTTTATACATGTTAATACTACCACATATGCATGTTGACCAAACATTCAAACGGGCTTTTCAAGTGAGAAAAACTGGTGGGTTAAAGACAAATTGGCAAAATAATAAGTTTGACAAATACCACATCCAATCCCGTAAAATTTTACTAAACGGTTGCTAATTGCTACAAATTTTGATCCCTTAACTCTAATGTCCACAGGAATACACTATATCGACAAGAACAGTAAGGCTAAGACACATAAATGGACATTAGTTATTATTTTTCCTTTTAGCACTGCATGAGCAAGGAAGGTAATTAAAAAAAGATAATGATAATGGAGACAGCTAATGAAAACTGAAGCTTCTTTGGCCTGTTTGAAGCCCCAGTGGATGTGACATGTGAGCGACCATAACTGAGTTGTGGAGGCAAGGGTTCTGACTTACTCCTCTGACTGGTCATCAATTACCTCAAACCGCGACAATTGCCTTGCCAGGTTATTCACACTACAGTCCAAACCCCCCTCAAAATCTGAGCCATTTTTCTTTCTATATAATATTGTCTGCTCCGTAACCACTAAGCAACAGAAGAAGGAAATCAGTCCACCTTCAATTCTTCCCCATCATTAAAACCGGGTAGATAGCCATAACCGGTCAAATAACCCAATTCCGATGCTCACACCCATTCCATGAGAACCATACCAATAGGAGCACGGAGTCGTTCGATCGATCGCATTTGAGCATATCATAACTGTTGTGTTCGGTCACAATTTTGTAAACAAATTATTATCTAGTCGATTCGACCGAGACAAAACACCAGCACACGATTCAACGATAACGTAGCAACATGCTCGCACGTAATAACTCGAGTGCGTTATCAAAATTGGCCCATCACGACCGGTCAAATTACCCCCAAGTTAAAAACCAAAAGAAAGAGAGGAGCTTACACAAGATCATTAACGAATAACGACAAATAAACAGAGGAGCTACCGAGCTACAATATTTAAAACAAAAACGATTCTAACTTAGAGGAAGCACCAGACATGGGCTTGGATGGCCGAGACACCACAACCCACGCCTCTGCTTAAAAAAAGCCGAAAACAAAAGGAAGCTTACCCATACCGCTTCTTTCTCTTCTTTCACGCTTATATCCACAGTACAGCTACCAAGAACAAGAAAGGAGAAAAAAAGGGGAAAGCGAATCTGATGACTGAATTAATCACCACGACGGAGAAGTTGAACGAGAGGACGAGGAAGACAGCAGCCCGTTGTTACTATTGGAATCAGTACCCCCTGAAACAGTAACAACGTCCCTCAGCGAAACCGACGTCGCTTCTGCCGGCAGCTTCTTCATCGGCTGCAATGGGGGAGTGGAACTTCCCACGGGAGGACTGGCCGTCGCCTTGGTCATCGTCATCTCCTCGTCGCTGCTGCTCGAAACGTCGCCACCACTATCCAGCCGAGACGGCGACGAGTCCGGGGTCTCGAACGGGGTGTCGTCCCTGCCGCTGCCTCCGTGATGATCCACACCTTTGTTGTTGTCGTAGATGGGATTGGATATGCAAATGAAATGCTCGGCGGTGCTATGGGCGTCCTTGTATACAGGGGAGGTCTGATTATTGTGATGGTGAGGAGGGGGAACGACGACAGAGATTTCTCGGATTTCTTGAGGGGAAAAGGAGTAGGAAGCCGGCGGGGGAGGAGTGCGGATGAGCCCGATCTGCTGCGGGCTGGCAGCGGCTGTGGACAAATCATCGTAGAGCTCGAGGACGTGGTGGAGCTGGCGGCAAGAATCATCGTGGTGGCTGTTGCGGCGGCTGCTGATGAGTCGCTTGGCTTCTTTGGCTGCAGGGAAGAGGAAGCTTCTGGGAGCTTGGAGGACTCCGAGAGGAGGAGGGGAAGGAGAAGAGTGGTGGTAGTTGTGGAGGAGGTTGGAATGAGGGGAAGAGGGAATGGTGGTGATGGGTGTGGTGGTGTCAGGGGAGGAAACCACCGCCATCTGCTGGCGATGCTGACGGCGGCGGAGAATGAGGTTGCAGTAGAGCTCGGCTAGGAGGATTAGAACTAGGGTGAGTACGAAGCCTAGGCCGACCACCATCACCACCGTGGCTCCCATTATCACCTTGGAAGCTCCCTTCATTTCTCTCTCTCTAGGTTTGACGGGCTACTTCGGGAGGAGACAGGGGAAGCAGGGGAAGAAAGTGTGCAGTAAAAAAAAGGGAAGAGGGGAATGCAGTAAGAAAAGGGAAGTGGAGGGAGGGAGGGTAGATATTGGCGGGAAAGAACAGTCATTTACCTTTGATAAGGGAAAGTAAATGTGGGAGATTGTAAAACATAGGAGGAGGGAATCTTTTCTAAAGCATGGGGAACGTAAAGGTGGTAATAAAAAGTAAAAAGAGGGAAAGGACTTGGTTATTCTGAGAGAGGTTTCTGAGTTCTGACCTCGGTGGGTGTCTCTCATCTGCTGACTTTGGGAGGTCATTTCCGTTATTTTCATCGCTCTTCGTCGGGACACGTCATCACCTGTGGGAATATAAGAAAATAAGATGGCAAACCTTAACGTCCAGTCAAAGTTAGGTTAGTAACAAACGTTTGCCGGCTTTTCTGCACTCTTCTCCTGCAGTCTGTTAGTTGATAATGGGCTTAAAAAAGAGAAACAGAAAACAGTATTATTCACACATAATTTCTTCTTCTTTTAATATTGTATCAGTCGAAAGCAACTCCTAAAGATAGTCACATCCAGTCACACGGACTAAAAGGAAATCACTACCCTGGTACAAATGATAGGGATGGAGGTTGAATGGAAGTACAAATCTATGATGCAGATGAAGCAATGGCTCCACGCAGTGGGGGCGAAACAATCGTAATAATGGCGGTGCTGTTGTCGTTCGTCCTTCCTAGCTATGGTGGGGGAGATAGTGGAAATTGCAGTGTATAACATTTAAACGACAAGAGACCGAGTGGTGGTGGGGAAGAGAGGAAAAAATGCAGCAAGAGAGGGACCAGATCAATGCTCATTTTCTGATTGAAGACGGTTAAAAACGTGAGGAATTTTCAAAGTCTTTTACCTCCCTTTCAGAGTAGCGAACCGGGCGGTCAAGTCGTCGTAGTCCGGTAATTTTGGGTGGACGTGTCGAGCCGCGGCTGACCTATCCGGCTTGAGGGTAGCAGCACGAGTGAACACCTTGTTCCCCTAGGGTGGAGGAGCAAGTGTTGATGGTTGTTCGCTAGGGATAGAAAACGATCGGGATGGATTAGAAGCATGGACTCAAACAAATAATAAAGCGCTGATTAGGTACTAGCCTGGCCCCCGACCATTTGGGGTATATAGCTTATTGTTGTATATTTTATTTGGGAAACACGTGATAAAAATAGTGAATTTTAATAGGAAAGAGACATAAATGATGCAACGAATCAAAATCAGCCTTATGAACCAAAATCAAGTACTTGTTACCTTGTGAAACAATATTGTTTCTGGTAATATGATGAGGTGGAGTAAGTTTTATAGAAACCAAATTCCAGAAAATCGAATAAAAAATTGCCTATCCCGCCGGTTTTCGGGAAATGAGCATCTCACAATCGTTGCTAGCTTTTACTTGGCCCGTTGGCCGATTAATTTGCTTTATAAAACTTTCATCTTGTCATCATTGTGCTTTCTGATTTTTTGCCAAGCCATGATAAAACCTAAAGAAATCAAGAATGACAACACGATTTGGGATAAGAACCACTGTTCCTGTATCCCTAGAAAATGGTGGTAAACACGGACTCACCTGCCAAACTGGTTTGGCTTGATATTTTTATCGGGTATCAGGGAACCATGTGATTATAAATTAGACTTGATCAAAACGGGCCAAAACTTGAAATTCAGCCTGTTTGACCGACCCATGCCAAACTCTAATTGTTCTTTACTTTTAAACTTTCTATTTGAAAATAAAAAATAATGAAAGAAAAGAGATGATTGCAATTCTTCATTTGCACATCACTGATTCGCGAATAAAACTATAGAATTTCGAAAGGAAACTGAAAATGTTTAGGATCGTTTTAATGTTAAAAATAACCAAATAGATCTTTCTGTTTAGTTTTTTACTAACAAATACCAAACGATTCTCTATAATATACACTATAATTTAATCATTATGATATCAAATAATTACATAATATATATTTGAAATGATAAAAATTGGATTAATTGGGTTGGTCGAGGTTGAACCATTGAATAACTTTAAAATACATTATATTTTAGCCACTAAGATATAATTAATAGCATAATGTATATATGCTAGAGAAAATAGCTTGCTTTAGAATGACAAACCCATAATGTTCATTTGTTTTACTTGATGGGCAAATCTCGTGTAGGTCAGGCCCATTCAACTCTTTTATTTTATGATTAGCGGTTAGCCCATTTGAATTCATGCATTAGTTTATTGTTAATTTTTTTTTCTTTTTAGCAATAAAAAGGAGTATTGTTTTTGCCTTTTCATATATATTTTACCACCACAGATAGATAAAAGGACTTAAAGAAAAAAAATTGACACTCCTGGACCCGTTTAAATCCGCATGTGTACGTAAGTTGGCCCATTCCACAGAGGAAAAAGAAAAAAAAATTGACACTCCATATTCTACCCTTCCTACAAACGCACCTGGAGCAGGGAATTTGAAATGGCAGAAGGGTTTTTTCCTCTCTGCGATTATATGTTTTTAATTTAAAAAGATACAATAAATGTACTTAGTGTGATTGGTTATGATCTTTGCTTTTCTTTAAAGTGGTCATGGTTCGAATCCTAGTAAATGTCTTTTTAATGAATAAAAGAAAAGTAATTGTGAAGACCAAAATGTCCTTCCTACTTTCACTCTAGATGCAGGAAATTTGAAATGGGACTTCAAGTTTTCTCATTTGGCTTTTATTTATTGTATAGATAGATAGATACCTTTTCCAATATTTCTGACCAAATACACATTAGTAGCATGTATGGTCAATAATTTTCCATTAATATAACAGTCCTATTTTGTAGGTTTCGTTAAAGGTACAAGGAAATTAGGATATGATATATACATAGGGGGTGAACATATTATTTCGGGAGCCGATCCAAACCGTCAACCTGAACCGATCTACTCGTAGAACCATTGAGTTATAAATTATTTTGGTTGGATACATATTTGTTTGTTGCGATCAGGTGATATTCTGGTTGGATACAATGTTTGGGTGGTCAAACTCAAATAAATCCGACCCAAAACACAACTTAATCTTATCTAAAACAGTAAAACTGACCCACGTACTGGCGTACATCCCTATGTGTAACCTTTAGTTATGCACAAATGCATAACCAGATTTGGCCCCTTTGGTTTTGAGCAAGGTTGTCAAACCGGTTTGTGCCAGTGTGCCGGTTTAGCAGGTGGAATGGTTCGACCGGTGGTACATACCGGTTTGTGCCGGTTCATGCCGGTTAATATTACAAATAATTTACAAATACTCATATTTAAACACGACATTTAACGTCAATACCTAAATATTTGTACTTGAATCCAACAAATAACATCAACATTTAACTTTTTAACACATAAAATAAATAATAAATGACTTTTTATCAATTAAGTTCACTAAGATAAGATCATTTTATTTGGAGATTCGTATATCGATCATGCCGGTCATACCGGTGATGTCATACCGGTTTTATGACCGGTATAGGTTGAACCAGGTTCAACCAGTGGCACGCCGGCCGGCGTGACAACCATGGTTTTGAGTGATGTAAAATTTGAGTGAAATAAAAACATTTTTTTCACTTTTCCTGCTATTTTTAATTGGCTTGTTTCCTCTTTATTTTAACTTAATCTTTCAATTTTTTTAAGCATAGATGGGACAATAGTTTATCGTGCTTTCTCTTATCCCTGGGACCAGATATGATGACAACACCTTATATGCTGTTATGATAACAACATAAGGGTCCAGCCAATAGAAACTCAAGGTTGTGTTTACTTTTTAATAACTTAAGTTGACCCGTGTAAAATTAAAAAAGGACATGATGGTCATTACAAAAATATGACTGACGCCTTTTACTATCTTTGCATTCCGCGTGCAGTGCACATGGCACATCATTTAAATGAACAATTATTATTTTTAAACTCTAATTATTGTCCGCCTCGGAAAGCAAACAGGTAAAGGGGTAAAAACTAAAAAAGCAACCAATTCCTTTTTCCAGTGCTAGTTCACGTGCAAGTTAAATTTTTATAAAAAAAAAATGGAAGATGAATAAGTTTGAAAAATAATAAATGTGATTCTCCCATGGAAAATAAATGTGACCAAGCCAATCACAATTAATTTTGTGGGTAGTAAACCAGATAATCTATCTAAATGTACAAATTAGTCTTGACCCCAACTACTAAGTTGGAATTCAAGTTTTTTTTTAATTATCTTGTTCGTATCCATGATAATGTCATGACACACGTGAAAATGTCGCGCACTATGATATAATGGTCATCAATCGCTCGAGTTCGATTAGTGGTCGAATTTTGTGGTACGCGTTATGAGATTTGTGGTTTGGTTTATCATCTTTTTGGCCTGCCTTTTGTGGTTTGTTTTATCGTATTTTTGGTTTGCATAAGAGGTTTATGTTGTGCTTTAGAAATATTTATGGTTTGCTTTATGGTGTTTCTGGTTTGCTTTAGGTGATTTGTGGTGTGGTTCAGCAGATTTTTGGTTCGCATTAAGAGGTTTCTGGTGTGCTTTAGAAATATTTATGGTTTGTTTTGTGGTGTTTTTGTCTGTGTTTAGGTGATTTGTGGTGTGGTTCATTAGATTTAAGGTATGCATTATGAGGTTTTTGGTGTGCTTTAGAAATATTATATGGTTTGCTTTGTGGTGTTTCTGGTATGCTTTATGTGATTTGTGGTGTGGTTCAGGAGATTTAATGTATGCATTAGGAGGTTTCTGGTGTGCTTTAGAAATATGTGCGATTTGCTTTGTGGTGTTTCTAGTCTGTTTAAGGAGATTTATGGTCTGCATTAAAAAATTTATGGTGTGCTTTAGAATGTTTCTGGTATGCTTTGTGATATTTCTGGTATACTTTAGCAGATTTGTGGTGTGGATTAGGAGGGTTTTTTGCGCTTTGGAAATATTTGTGGCGTACTTATCGATATTTTTTATTTCTTTGTGAGATTTATGGTGTACATTATGTAGTTTCAGGTTTGCTTTAAAACATTTGTGTATGCTTTAATAACAATAATTCCAATACCCACTATTTCACACTAGTCACAAACAATCATCATCTTCGCCAAAAGAACCTGAAAATCATCATCAGGAGATACCCAACCCCACTCAGCATTAGGATCCATCATCAAATCATCTCTTTGCTCTTCTCCACCCACCACGGCTCAAGAATACACAAATATTTTAAACACTACCTTGCCAATCTCATTTCACATTCATCTAGTATTCCCTTCTTCTCCGTTACACCCACCAGCATGTGAGGCATCCCCTGCATATTGTGTCAATCCCCTGTATATATTCATCTGCTCCTTTAAGTACCACAAGTGAAGAAACTGCCTCTCAACTCTACGAAAATCATTCCCAACCAAAACCTTCTCGTAACTCCCATCCAAAACCAAACCAAATTCACCCCCTCATCGTCGCCTACCAGCAAAGCATATCCACCACGACCACAACCGGATAAAAGAGTGTATGAATGAGAAATCTCTAGTCGAAACTTCACGTTCCAGGAGAAACACTCCCAAAAATCCGGAACCACTTTCCAGCTGATGTCCCAACAAAATATTCTTCAATTCTCTGACCACCAGATCTGAAATCCAGATCCAGAAGTTGGAGAGGCAGTCATGGAGGGTCGAGGGCCTTCGAAGCTGTAATCGGCCAAGCTGGAGATGTTGACGACGAAGCCGCAGCGGTGCTCAACACTATGATTCGAGCTCCGACCACCAACCACTTCCCTCTATGTCACCATCTTGATTTGCTGTCGATGAAGAAAAACGACAACAGAAAAATGAGGCTGAGGATGAGAGACGGGTTCTTGCAAAGAGCTCCGGCGAAGGATGAAGTGATCGACAATGAACTCGATTTGGCGGTGCGTCGCCACTGTTGCGGTTGTTGTTAAGAAGATAGAGTTTTGACAGAGCAGAGTTGTTGAGGAAGCAGAGAGTGGAGGAGAAAAGATTAATTCGTTGCTTTTGGAATTTTAATGCAATTTTTAATTTGTGATATTTTGTCAATTTACCCTTATACCCTGTTGTTACTATAACAACAATTCTAGTGTTGTTATACTATCTGCACCCCTTATCCCTTGCACACCTAGAGCTCGTACCCAATGACCACCCACTTGGTGCACTCGTTAAAGCCACCAGGCATAGTATCAAAGTAGAGAAACGAAGATGCATGTAACTTTTGACAAGCTCACATCTAGGGTTCTTACTTAGAGCATCCACATTGGTATTGCATTCTCAATTGCAAAATGACATGGTATAGGTATTTGCAATTGCAGAACCAATTGCGTTGATGTGGCTACCAATTACATATTTGCAAGCTTGCAACAAATGCAATTCCATATGCAAGTCAAAAAAAGCCTAAAAAATGGGGATTTTTTATTTTATATTATTTTGTTCTCTTTTACTTAATTTTCTATAATATAAACATAATATTTAACTACATTTGCAATTGCAAGTTAATTGCATTGATGTAGGTGAATGAAATGAATGTGATGTGGATTGCTAAAAATTTGAGTTGACAATAAAAAACACAAATGCAATTCTTTTTCAATTGCATTGATGGAGATGCTCTTACTCATAACTATGTGAGGTCATATGATTGCGCTTTATGTCTAACTGAGAGTAGGAGTGAGACGTAGAGTTTTCGAGGGTGTGAGTAGAATGAGAGAATGAACAACCTTTATACTTCGCTAATTCAGAGGATTACAAAGGACCCAAGACGGAGGGAGAGAAATTCTAGGATAGAAGCTTCAGGTTTAAAGAGATAAAGCTGAAATCCCTCTCCTTATCCACCAAAGTAAATGATGTATTTATAGGGTCGGTTCCGGTGAGTGGGTATTAAATGTGAAATGACGTCTGACAATGGTAGGAATATAGGCAATGATGAGGTCTATGGATGAGACACGACGGCTTTTAGCGATACGTCTTCGTCTTGAACTCTTCATCGCCTGGGTGTTCGTCTGCTTGCGATCCGCGCCAAGGTCTAGGGGGGGTACTCCTTCCGTGGGTTGGTATTCACACAAGTGGTGTCGGAGTTACATGTTCGTTCCCGCACTATTCCTTGCAAGGTTCCTTGTGTTCCTAAGGATGATGCGCATAGGGTTGTTGGCGCGGTTGGACCCGAGCCATGCCCCCAACAATTAATTTTTTCGTATTGTGAGTATCCATGTCTCACCTTTTTTGGGTCAGACCAACACTTAAGTTAAACATCACATGACCTTCATTCCTATGTGTCAAACCACATCGACATGTTAGTTATCTTCGCATCATATTCTCTATGCATGATTGCCAATCCATATCAATACCATACTTTGTTAATTATATTAGTATAGGTACCAATATGTAATTATGTAGTTAGGGTTTGTGTTAGCAAACCTATATATAGCTGGTTGTATGTGACGTTGAAGGTAACGAAATAAGAAAAGACTAAAACCTGAGAGGGAGATCCTCTTCGTGGACTAGTGTCACTCTGATGATACCACTTTAAAAAACTTTGTGTGTTTTTTAATATTCAGCTTAGTTTTGATTGTTTGACATGGTGTCAGAGCCTGCAGACTAATCCTCTTTCGTTGGCTAGGACGACCACTGTGAGTTCTTGAGCATGAAGCTTCTTTTGCTTCATCGGGTTTTCCGCTGACTTTGTGATTCTCTCCGGCCCCGTTTTCCTTGATTGTGGGTCTTTGTTTTGGCGTCATCAGCTTTGGTCAATTGTGGTTCTTCTTCGGTCTGGGTTTTGTTTGCTGCGGGTCTTCAGCTTGTGTTCGACGGCCAAGGGTACCTATTTATTCTCGGCTATTTTTTTATTAGTTTATTGGGGGATTCCATTGATTTATATGTTGAAACATCCCACTACTTTGAAACTTGGAAAAATAAATTTCTACCCCGTGGTATATTTAAAATTTTCAAATAGCATAACTTTAAATAAAATACCTCAATCTCAAATATCTTAATATCTCAAAGCAAAGCCATAAATATGCGGGCAAAACTCAAATCATACTCTTAGAAGAAACAAAAGAAACGAATCTCCAGTCTTAAACTCATAACCACAAAGTCTTAATAGTTTAAGGAGTTCTTCGATGCTTACTATGACGCCAGGCTCGACATCCCTCAGTGACGGTGGTGTTGAGCTCCTCTAGCCTGATGGTCATGGACTGGCTGATTGCGATCTTCTCATCTACGATCCGGTGAGTGAGTTGGGTTCAGTCTACGCCCTTATGTTAAAAGTCTATAGCACTTTAGTATTCTTCTTTAAATACTTAACTTTAACTAGTGGAAGTCGTTTGTACATCCCACTACTTTGAAACTTTGAAAAAGACATTTCTACCCCGGGGTATATTTAAAAATTTCAAATAACATAATTTTAAATAAAATACCCCAATCTCAAATATCTTAATATCTCAAAGCAAAGCCCTAAACATGTGGGCAAAACTCAAATCATACTCTTAGAAGAAACAAAAGAAACGAATCTCAAGTCTTAAACTCATAACCACAAAGTCTTAATAGTTTGAGTAGTTCTTTGATGCTTACTCTGGCGCCT
Source organism: Linum tenue (assembly GCA_946122785.1). Lineage (NCBI taxonomy): Eukaryota > Viridiplantae > Streptophyta > Magnoliopsida > Malpighiales > Linaceae > Linum > Linum tenue. Next base: position 8,163,449 of record CAMGYJ010000003.1, on the reverse strand, counting down.
AGCTTGACATCCCTCAGCGACGGTGGTGTTGAGCTCCTCTAGCCTGCTGGTCATGGACTGGCTGATTGCGATCTTCTCCTCTACGATCTGGTGAGTGAGTTGGGGTCAGTCTACGCCCTTACGTTAAAAGTCTATAGCACTTTAGTATTCTTCTTTAAATACTTAACTTTAACTGGTGGAAGTCGTTTGTACTTCCATTCTTAAAAATATTAATTCTTAAAACTCTTCAGAAGTTAAAGTTATTCTCCCTTCTTAAAGCTCAAATCTTGACTTAAATCTTTTGACTGGCACGGGGATCCCTCACTAGCTAGTCTGGTTGCCCAACTCATTCGTATGACTGTCCAGGCTTTCCTTAAACTTAAACTTATCATGGAAGGCTCTTCTTCCACGATTCTCAAGGGCATAACTGCTGCTCATCTTAAAAGTCTAAAGATCGTACTACTGCTCTATCTCAAAATCTCATACGGCAACAGACTGGCGCTAGTGACTAAAAACACTTAAAACTATTTCACCTTCTTGAAGGTTAAGAACTTAAAAGTAAACTTGTTTCTTAAACTTGAACTTAGTTGTAAGTAAAGCAATAACATAAACTGAAAGCATACTAACATGATCTCACATGGCATCATATAAACATACAAAGGCAAGTATGGCACATAGCAGTCAATCTCAAAAACTTAAATACCGTAAGGCATAGAATTTACCCCCTTTGCACTAACCTCTAAAGTGCCGATACTTTAATTCGTTGGACGTGGAGTCTCTTAACTTGATCGCTTTCTTAATCCTATAAATCAAGAATACTTAGTTGGTATTCCGTAAAATTTTCCGTCCTCCTAGCTTAGTCCCAAAATTCTTTAAAAAGGACCCTAAACCTCTGTAAATAATTTTCTCAAAAATTGAAAATTTTCCCAAAATTTTCCAAAACTTGAATTATTACTATCAACTCAAAACATAATCTAAAATTTTAAATCTATACTACAAGCGCCTAAAACTCTTGATCTTAATTTTAAAACATGAAACCAATATTCTAGTTTTTCAAAAAATTAACAAAATAATAATATATTTGTACAGTAATTTAATAAATTAAATCCGACAGAATATAAATTTTTATAAATAACAAAACAAATTAAAAAATCCCCAAATAATTCCTGGGCAAACATAAGTGTATATTTCCTTGACTAAAAGTATCAAACCCGACAAAATTTCTTGAATACCATTTTATTTAACTAAACCCGTATTTTAAACTATTTTTAAAATAATAAAGATAGCTCCAAAAATTCTCAAAACAATATCCAGACATCCTATTAATTTTATCCTATTTATAAAATTATCACAAAATGATATGTATACTGTAGAGCAACTAAAATAATAATAATGTTTAGAAAAATACTATTCTGGCCCATTTTCAATGTTTTTAAAACAGTAGGGACTAAGTTGCTCGTACCGGGAACATAGGGGCCTAATCTGGATATTTCTCAAAATTACCAAATCAATCCTTATATTTTCGAATATACAGTATAGGTACCCGAACTATCTAATTTGCGTCTCACACTTTCGGAGCTTGTATCTCCCTTGTCTGACGTAGGAATTCAATTTCGTCGAAACCGGGATGCTCCTGGGATCGTCCTCTTCACGATGATACCCACCACTCAAAGAATGATCGAAGTCTCCTATAGAGGGATTGTCGTGGAAGCTTCACTAATCACGAGCATTCATTGGGTTAAACGGTGTTCCACGATCGAGCTTCTAAACAAGGGAGGATCGGGAATCTTACCACTACAACGACAAGAGAAGGCGCTGACGTTGGTGGTGATGATGGTTCTGTGCGTCGTCCTCGTTGTATCCCGTCACCGGCGGTTTGCGAGGAGGAAGGTCGCGGGAGGGAGGAGACTGCTGCTGCTACTGGCGAGGGGTACGATGGTGGCTGCTTACGGAGGAGTGGGGATCGGGGCTCCAGTTGCTGGGGGTTTATTTCGACGCTCGCTTCGCGAGGGAGTGGGGATTGGGGTCTGGGAACTAGTATGGGAGATAGGGTCTTTTGTCTATTATGGCGCTAGTGAAAAGAGAGAGGTGGGTTTGATATGAACTCGATTCAATCATCTTACAAGTTCCAATTAATCGCTCAAAGATCAGATCAAGTTGACAAGAAGTAAGCTGGAAATTGTCTAAGTATTGGAACCGTTTCGGGAACCCTACTTTGGAGGGTTGGTTCTCTCAATTGGCTTATTGAAAATTCAAGGTTGAAGGCTTGTTTTGAAGTTTGGATGTTCCTCTACAATGTGGTGTGCTTGGATTTTTAAGGAAAAGCCAGGAAGATCGGTTTTCAAGCCAAACTTGGGACTCAACCAACTGGAGTTTCGAGTTGGAGATGACAGTGTACAACTTTCTAAGCCACAAGAAGGAGTTCGTTGAGTTCGACTCGTCCAGAAGGCCATTTCCTACAAGCTAGTAGGGAAGATGGTTGTGAGACGTGAGCAGTAAGGCATAATTCATTGTGCAAGTCGGATTACTTGAGTTAAAATGTTCCTTATTATAGTAGATTTATTTTACCAATTTGTTCCAATTTGTTTCCCTGTTTAAGTAGGTTAGTTGTTTATTCTTTTGGCTATGAAAGCTTTGCTCGATTCATTGTAGAAACACGTTGAAGTTTAATCGAAAACTACTCCTAGGAGTTGCCCAAGCTTGAAAGCTCGGATTGTTCTTGGTTGTTTGGCCAAGGATTGCAGATCAATCGAACCAAGTATAAACCTTTGGTTGATTGATAATTCTACCGTCGCTAGCCTCCTCCCCTTGTGTTGAGGTTGCTCACCTGGTTCCTTTTATCTTCCATCAAAATTCAACCCTTTTTTTTTACTACAAAAACACCACAAAACCACCATCCTTACCTTCGCTACGTGATTCTGAGTTCGAGACCCTTCTTGGGGCTCATCAGGGTTTAGGTTTTATTCAAATAGGGTTTGTGAAGTTTGGGAAGTCGTGGGCGATCAACCTTATTTTATTTTTCTTAATTATAAAATAGTAGTTATTATTATTAGTGGGTTAATTGCATGGTTGGTCACTGAGATTACAAAAAAACGTTCAAGTTTGGTCACTCGAAATATTTAAATCCATTGATGAGACTTCAGTTTACTGAAACCGTTCACGTTTGGTCACTCTCCGTCCAACTCCGTTAACTTTTTCTTACGTGGCGATAAACTCTAAAAGTTGACCGTTAAATTTGTGAAGTGGCAATTTAATAATAATAAAAATAATAAAAATAAATTTTTCAAAATTGTCATCTCATTTCCACCTCATTATCACTATTATTTAAAATAAATAAAAATCCTAATTTCTTCTAATCCCCAATACCAATATTCGCCGCACAACCACATCCGCCACAGGCCCACTACTCTGCCATCCGCTGCCACGATCTCTACGTCGACGACGACCCGTGGGAGATATGGTGGCGCCTCTACTCCTCCGGCGAGGAGCCCGGCGACGTCTACGCATTCACCGAGCTCAAGAAGAAGGCAAAATCCGGCGGCGACGTGAACAAGAGAGCGATTCAGACAGTCGGGAGGAGCGGCGGGAACTAGCACGACGAGGACATTGGGATCCTGTTCAAGCTAGTCCGCTGCGCTCGGTCGTCGATTGAGCAGGACGAGCGGTGGATCGGGATGCGGAAGAGGTTCAGCTACCAAAACCCTAATCCCCATTCGCCGACGAGAACGCCAAGTGGATCCTCCACCGGTTCAGCATGAGAAGAGACGACGGCCGCAACAGCGACGACGAGAGGGAAGTTGTATGTATGATCCGCAACAACGGGTCTCCAATGGGGAACGCGATTAAGGAGGCGGCGAGGCAGTTGGTTCTCGCTGGGAGGAAGAGGAAGCCCGAGGATTACATCAGGAGATTATCCTCCTCCAGCGGCGCATCTGATGATGCTTCAACTTCTACTACTAGTAGTAGCAGCAAAAGAGTGTGCTATTCCAATTCGACCCTGAATCAATCACTGCAAGAGCAACAGAAACAGGAACAAGAACCTCCCTTGACTTCTACAGAGTTCAATTGTTTGAATCAAGTGGCTCCCCTGCTTACGGTGGTGCTGCCACCACAGCAACCAAAAAGTTAGCAACCAGCCAAGAAGAAGACTTGGATGAATTAGATGTAATTTTGAGCATCGATTTCGATTACCCGGACGGGGAATTCGATTGGGGAGATCAAGGATGCGGCGGGGGTATGCTGCCGGCGGGTATTGGTATTGGGATTAGAAGAAATTAGTGTTTTTTATTTATTTTAAATAAAAGTGATAATGAGGTGGATATGAGATGCTAATTTTGAAAATTTTAATTTTATTATTTTTAAATTGCCACGTCACACATTTAATGGTCAACTTTTAGAGTTGACCGCCACGTAAGCAAAAGTTAACAGAGTTGGACGGAGAGTGACCAAACGTGAACGGTTTCAGTAAACTGAAGCACCGCCAATGGATTTAAATATTTCTAGTGACCAAACTTGAACGTTTTTTGTAATTTCAGTGACCAACCATGCAATTAACCCTATTATTAGTTATTACTACTAATCAATTATTGCAACCTTTCGTACATAACCGTCGATCTAACCATTCTTTTGTTATTGTCGAACCTAACTCCAAATGTCGGGGTGTTACATATGACTTTCGCTATGGATACGAGAAAGATGGATTCGGTGACCGCAAAGCTTGATGGAACGAATTTTCCATTGTGGGAATATCAGTTCCGCACTTTTGTTGAAGGCAAGTGTCGGCTAACGATGTTGAATGGGACTCTTCCCAAACCTGCTGTTGGGTCTTCGAGAAGAAGATTGAGGATTGGACGGCAGGTAATGCCCAAGTTATTCACTAGTTACTTACTTCTATAGATCCTGGAATGGCAATTAGTCTAAGTCGGTTTTCTTTAGCTTCGGAGATGTGGACTTATATTCACGCCACCTATTCGCAGGTTGCTCGTCAGTTTGAGCTTGAAACTGAGTTCTCTTCTTTTCATCAGGGTGATTGATAGACCGTCATTTACACATATTTTTACCCCCGTTCTTACACCGTTTGAGGTGTTGATTCTCGTGTTTTAGGCCGATTTCACGCTAGGTTGTGCTTGTTTGTGATATTTCAGGTCCTAGTACGTGAATGAAGGCTTAGGAGCGAGTCTGGGGTCGATTGGACGAAGAACGGACGAATGGCGAGCTGTTTGGGGAGTGCACGGGCAGACCAGGGAGGCTGCACGACCGTGCACCTGAGCCATATGGCCGTGCGCCTCTGGCCGAGGCCGAGCACGGGCTGGCCGTGCACCTGGCCGTGCAAGAAGCCTGAGGCCGACTAAATGGTACGGCTGCGTTTTGGACTCGCACGGCCAGAATGGTGATGTGCACGGCCGTGCACCCTGGCCGTGCAAGTCGGGAAAGCCTGTTTTAGAGCCTATTCCGAGCCAGAAGTGGGAGAATCGTGTTTTCAGAGCAAAAACAGAGCCCTAGAGAGAGAAAGTGCGAAGAACACATCCTAGAAGCTGTCCTAGAGCTGGATTTCATCGAATCGAGCCTGGAGATCGTCATAGGAGTGAAAATCATCGTCCCGGAGCAGATTATCCTCATCGTTATGAGTATGACTAATTCGATTCTTGTTTTCTCTTCTCTCTCTATGGAGTAGAACCCTTCTCTCACTTGGGTATGAAGAACCCTAGTTCCTTGTGTTAGGGATTTGATTGTAATGACTTGGGATGATATTATTGTTTGATTTTAATCGAATGACGCATGTTTATTGAATTGATTTGAGTCTGATCAGCTTTTCTCAATTTCTGCTGCAACCTGAGATAGATAGAATCTGATTAGGTTGTTAGAGCCTCTTCATTCGATAGTAGGAGATTGGCTATACGAGAGTTAGCCAGTTGACTGCTTTGTACTGGTGTTCTTGGCGCCAGTAGTGGAGTTCTGTGTTCATAGCCTCAGCTTTCTGTCCCGGTGAAGACTAGTCGTCTGCCGGGTAGCTGGACTGAGAGGGCTTGGTCAGCTTAAGAGATTCCAAGCTACTGTCGGATCTTCCGCAGTCTAATCAACAGTAAATCAACCCAGGGAATTGCAATTGAACCTAACTAAGGGGCTAGGGGGACTCAATCCCGAGTGACTCTTGCCTGCTTTAGAAACCGAACAATTTACTGCTTTCTTGTTGCTTTTACTTCTCACAACAATCACTCGAACTAGTTTGCTAGATAATAGAGAATCACGGAGTAAGCAGTAGATCTAGACCCCGGGTTGATAATTAAACTTGCCTGTTACTGCATTCCCGGACTGCGATTACACTTGGTCGCAGTTTGGTGTTGTGTTTTGGCGTGTCAAGTTTTTGGCGCCGTTGCCGGGGAACCTCTAGATTATTGGGGAAACGTGAGAATTTGTTACTCTAGCTTTTTATTTATTGCATTTTTTTTCTTTTCCACCCTTGCTTTTCACTTGGGTGTTATGTTTTTGTTGGCGCAGCTCTGAAACATGGATCCTCATGGCTTCTCCAACCATTGGGGGTATCAACCACCATCTGTGTGGTATTACCCCGATACCTCCTGGAGCAATCAAGGAGGAGAAGACTATGGAGTCGGATGTCAGTACCAACCCCCCTACTATGGAGAACAACCAAACCCTTGGGAACCTCAAGAACAATACCCTTTTCAAGAAGAGTTCCTGCCACAACCAGAGGGGCCATCAGAGGTGGAGTTAGCCATGGAGGCCTTCACGGGCCACTCTGCAGAGCCATGCTACACTTCACTGGAAGATCCAAACAAACAATTAAGGCTTCTCGTGGAGCAGTTTACTCGAGACACTGAGAGAGCATGCTCCAAGATGGATATTCAAATCCAAGCCCTGGCCTCTTCCGATCCCTCATTGCTCCATGACATGGAGCAGACTGTTCAGTGCTCAGCGAAGCAAACAGAGTGGGTGAAGCGAATTTGCTCACATCCTGCTCAAGAGCACCTTTCTGCTACTACGCTAGAAGAGGCGGAGGATGACAAGGGCAGCGGGGGCGTTGAGGAGCCTGCAGAAGTTATCACAGAGAACTCCCATAATGATCATGATCAGGAAATTCCTCTTGTGGCAGATCACACCGTTCTTCATTTACGCTCTAGCATGCTGGGCCTGTGCGAGGAGATGCAAGATGATCCCATTGAAGAAATTGCTTGGCGACTTGATCTCCAATATGTTCTAGAAGAAGAAGAGCGAGCAAGGATGAGGAAGAAAGTTGTGGAGGATGAGGAAGAAAGTAAAGAAGAGGTAGTTCTTGATCTTTTCCAAGGGGAGAGACCACATTTTGAAGAAGGAAGGGGGGTTGTGGAAGCAATTGGTGTCCAGGCTGAGGATGAAGTTGAGGTGGAAGAGGCTTGCACCGAGCCTATGTTACACTTGATATCTCCACCAAACTTCGAGGAGCTTCTTGGCAAGGACCCATTTGCAGTGTCTCTTTGCCCAACTAAGACCACATCAACATCAATCCCTCTTGGTGGATACGATGGTGGTCAACCGAATATATCTTATCTGGTTTGGGGGCAATGAGACAAGAGCAGATGCGAAGGAGAGGTCTCGTGAGTGGAGACTTCATCTTCCTCAAGGTCACGAGCCGTCTTCATCACCTATCACTTCACTTGCTTGTGACTTGAGACTCCACATCATCGATGAGAACCTCAACTTCAAGGAGGTTTTGGGGTGGACCGAAACTTAGGAGCCACCGTCTAGCTAAGACGTAAAAGAAGCTCTTGTGGGGAGGCAACCCCACCAAGGTTTGTTTTTCTTTTGTTTGTTTTTGTCGGTTTATCCACTTGGAACTATGGTTTCTATCACCCAGTGTGTTTTGCTGATGCTAGCCCCGCTGACTGGTCCACTTCCAGTCCCCCAGCAGTGTTTTAATCCGGTAACATCGTTCCCCTTCTCTTTCCCTCTACTCCATTGAGGGCAATGTCGTGCTTAAGTGTGGGGGGATCCTTTGTATCGGTTGGAATATTTATGATGGTGCTTGGAGCCTAGTCCGCTGTCCGAATCTTACGATTTGAGGGCTCCAAGTACTGCTGTTTGATCATATTGGCACTGTGTTTTGATGGATGAATTGATTGGTTTTCGGATTAATGCATGACAACTTGTTTGCGACTAGGACAACCTATGATGAGGACTGAGATGTGCAGTAGAACGATGTAGGGGTTCAGTTTTTCGACTGTTTGCTTGCCAACTGTGACTTGATCTGATTTAATCTGATTACTTGTTCTTGACAGTCGTTTATGCATCTAGTTCAGGGTATCAGAATGTGAGATAGAGCATATAGGTAGCCATGTGAGATTTGAGTCTGCTCGTTTCTTTCTTGTGCGATAGATCCCTCTTCCATGATGTGTAGCATTCACGTTGTCACTAGCTAAGATGATGGGGGCATAGGATTAGCCCACGCCCAAAAAAAAATTGACTGTCCTGATGTGTCATATCCCCTAGTCAGCCCCTTTGAGCCGTGTGTTATCCTTTCTTTTGGTCTATAATGGAAAAAATCACCCTTGTTGCATCTTTTAGAAGGTTCCACAGAGTGGTTTTTATATATTCTCTGCTGTTTCTGCTAAAGTCTATGTGAGTGTTGGAGGTAGTGCTTAAAAGTTGGGCAGGTGTTTGAAATTGATGCAGAAGTGGTGGCTCTCTTAGGAAATGAAAATAAAAATGAAACAAAGAAAAAAAATTGAAAGCAAAAGAGAGCCACTACTAAAAATCTGAATAATGCCCAGTAAGCAGTGTTTCTTAGCAGTCTGGCTTGGAAATGCTGATGTTTATGCCTCCTTCGCTCTTGTGCTCTTGAGATGTTGAGTAATGCAGAATAGCAGAAAGAAAATACCGGTTTGTTTGACTGTGATTGTGTGTTTGGAAAATGTGGAACCTTTTGCTATGAATACTTCCACCACCTAAAAGGCCTTTTCCCCATGTCCAAGACCCTAGCCAGTCATTTGAACCTGTGTCTAAGACCTCCTGATTAGTTAGTGGTGACACCCCATTTGTGAACTCTAGCATTTAGAGGCTGCCATCATGGTGAAGAGATGATAGGAATTGAGAGAAATAGCATGCGCATCTTTCGCATCAAATTGTCCTGACCCCACTGGTCGAGAGTGAGTGATTCATTTTCATTTTCTATATGCTCTTGTACCCCGGTGAGGACCTAGATTGCTCGGTCTCTATTATGATGTCTTGAGTTGGATGCATGAGTTGACTGTTTTGAGTAAGTGGTTGAATCAAGTCTAGGTTGGCCAGTGAACAGAAGGGAGACTCTTCATGTACTCGATTTGCTGCACTCAAATGTCCTTTGTGGTGGTTGTCCAGGTTGTTATTGAGGTTGTGCATGTATTGATGTTTGAAAACCAGTGCGATTCACGTGTTTTGTGCCTTTATGACTTGTCCCCAATGTTGGTTGATTGAAATATGTAAGCTTACCTAGTGTCTGACTTGGTTTGCTTGGGGACAAGCAAACGGTCAAGTGTGGGGGAGTTTGATAGACCGTCATTTACACATATTTTTACCCCCGTTCTTACACCGTTTGAGGTGTTGATTCTCGTGTTTTAGGCCGATTTCACGCTAGGTTGTGCTTGTTTGTGATATTTCAGGTCCTAGTACGTGAATGAAGGCTTAGGAGCAAGTCTGGGGTCGATTGGACGAAGAACGGACGAATGGCGAGCTGTTTGGGGAGTGCACGGGCAGACCAGGGAGGCTGCACGGCCGTGCACCTGAGCCATATGGCCGTGCGCCTCTGGCCGAGGCCGAGCACGGGCTGGCCGTGCACCTGGCCGTGCAAGAAGCCTGAGGCCGACTAAATGGTACGGCTGCGTTTTGGACTCGCACGGCCAGAATGGTGATGTGCACGGCCGTGCACCCTGGCCGTGCAAGTCGGGAAAGCCTGTTTTAGAGCCTATTCCGAGCCAGAAGTGGGAGAATCGTGTTTTCAGAGCAAAAACAGAGCCCTAGAGAGAGAAAGTGCGAAGAACACATCCTAGAAGCTGTCCTAGAGCTGGATTTCATCGAATCGAGCCTGGAGATCGTCATAGGAGTGAAAATCATCGTCACGGAGCAGATTATCCTCATTGTTATGAGTATGACTAATCCGATTCTTGTTTTCTCTTCTCTCTCTATGGAGTAGAACCCTTCTCTCACTTGGGTATGAAGAACCCTAGTTCCTTGTGTTAGGGATTTGATTGTAATGACTTGGGATGATATTATTGTTTGATTTTAATCGAATGACGCATGTTTATTGAATTGATTTGAGTCTGATCAGCTTTTCTCAATTTCTGCTGCAACCTGAGATAGATAGAATCTGATTAGGTTGTTAGAGCCTCTTCATTCGATAGTAGGAGATTGGCTATACGAGAGTTAGCCAGTTGACTGCTTTGTACTGGTGTTCTTGGCGCCAGTAGTGGAGTTCTGTGTTCATAGCCTCAGCTTTCTGTCCCGGTGAAGACTAGTCGTCTGCCGGGTAGCTGGACTGAGAGGGCTTGGTCAGCTTAAGAGATTCCAAGCTACTGTCGGATCTTCCGCAGTCTAATCAACAGTAAATCAACCCAGGGAATTGCAATTGAACCTAACTAAGGGGCTAGGGGGACTCAATCCCGAGTGACTCTTGCCTGCTTTAGAAACCGAACAATTTACTGCTTTCTTGTTGCTTTTACTTCTCACAACAATCACTCGAACTAGTTTGCTAGATAATAGAGAATCACGGAGTAAGCAGTAGATCTAGACCCCGGGTTGATAATTAAACTTGCCTGTTACTGCATTCCCGGACTGCGATTACACTTGGTCGCAGTTTGGTGTTGTGTTTTGGCGTGTCAGTGATCGTGATATTCGGTCTTATTAACAAGCTTTAATGACACGCTAGACCGAATATGACATGCTTACAGCCTCTCTAGTTTCTGCTGTTGCATCAAAAGAAGTGTTGAAGGAGCGTTCTCGCTCTCGTTTTATGCAGTTTTTGAGCAAACTTCATCCTGAATTTGAGCCCCTGCAAGCGTCTCTTCTTCATCGTCAGGCGAGCAGTGTGGAAGAGGCCCTTGCTGAGTAGATCAGGGAAGAGATTCGTCTTAGGAGTCAAGCCAAGCTGGATAATTTTACTGCTGGTGATCCGGCCTTTGCAGTTCGCAATAGTAATTCTCATCGTCCTCAATTTCAATAGGGGAATTCTAGCCCGCGATTTGTCACATTCAACGTCATTGCCGATGTCGGAATTTGTGTATCTATTGAAAACAGACAGGCCATGTCATCATGGATTGCAAGGTTCTTGCTAAGAAAGGCGGCTACCTTCCAAATCACCAACCTCGGGCTGGTGGGGCTTTCGGTTCGAGTTATGCAGTAGCTTCTCTCGCTGCTTCGGCTCATTCCTCGCCTACCGCATCCTCTCCTCTGCTGGTAATATCTTCACCTTAGCATATGTGCGCAAGATAGTGACCGAGGCATTGCAAGAGGTATTCCACATATGTTGAGTTCAGCCTTTGCCACTTCTACTTCTTTTGGTAATACTCCTCGTTGGTTGGTTGATTCTACGACATTTAATCATATGACTAATTCTTCTATGAGTTTCTCTTCCATTAAACCAACCCACATGCGCTCATTACAAGTTGTGAATGGGGCTCATATTCATGTTTCTGGTTTGGGGTCTGCGCGCACTGGTGATATTTAGTTGGCTAATACTTTATATATGCCGCAATTAGTTCCTAGTCTGGTTTCAGTTGGGCAGTTGCCTGAAGAAGGGTGTGCGGTGAATTTTATTGATCACGACTATGTTATGCAGGATCAAAAAACTGGGAAGGTTCTGGGAACAGGTAAGAAAGAAGGTCGAGTGTTTGTTATGGACAAGTATCGGCGGTCGCCGATAGGAGTGCGGGATGAGGAGCTGGATAGTGTTGGTCATGGTTCTTCACAACACATTTTCAATAATTATGTCTCTGTGGGTTTGGAAAACAATGATGTTAAGACTCATACTTTGGATTTCTCTCGACTTTTGAGTAGTTTTTCGGTCAAGAATTTGGATACTGGTGGTTGTAAGTCACATAAGTCTATTTCTTTATGGGATTTATGGCATTATCAGCTTGGACATCCACATACAGATCTTTTGTATTTTTATTGCATATGTTTCGTCGTAATCTGTTACCTGAATCTATTAATTCGAAATTTCATCTGTCTCACACTTGTATCAGTTGCATTGAAGCTAAGGCCACTCAGTCTACCTTCACTGCAAGTGATACGCAGTATGATTTCCCCTTTGATCTTATTCATATCGATCTTTGGGGGCCTTCTCCTGTCACTTCTCGGATGGGATTCAGGTATTTTGTTATTTTTGGATCGTACTACTCTCTATGTTTGGATATATTTCATACGACAGAATTCGGAACTGGTGGATTATGCTAAGTCGTTTGTGAAAATGGTTGAGACTCAATTTGGTTTACATGTGAAGATTATTAGATCGGATCATGGGCGAGAATTTATTGCGTCTCTATTACTTGAGTTCTACTCTTCTCGTGGTATTCTTCCTCAGCAATCCTGACCATTGTTTTGCAGCAAAATGGTCTAGTGGAAAGGAAACTTCGACATATCCTTGAGTTAACTCGTGCTCTTCTATTTCATTCACACATCCTTAATGGCTTCTAGGTTGAGACTGTGAGCACCGTTGTGTATAAATTAACCGTCAAGTTACATCTGTTCTTGGTGGTCGTTCTACTTATCATTGTTTATACAATAAGTATCCTGATTATTCCAGACTCCGGGTCTTTGGGTGTGTTTGCTTTGTGTTGCTATCTAAGAAGGCATGTCATAAGCTCGCTTTGAAGGTTTCTCTTTGTGTTTTCGTGGGCTACAATGCGCAGCATAAAGGGTATTTGTGCTACGACCCTCAAGAGCGTAGGATGCATATTTCCTGTCATGTTACGTTTTTGGAGTCTGAAATGTTCTATGTTGCTTCATCTGACCCGACTTCCTCATCTCTGGACTTTCTTCTTCAGTTGCCGGTCTTTGATTCTCCTGTTCCTATGTTTGGATATATTTCATACGACAGAAGTCGGAACTGGTGGATTATGCTAAGTCGTTTGTGAAAATGGTTGAGACTCAATTTGGTGGACATGTGAAGATTATTAGATCGGATCATGGGGAAGAATTTATTGCGTCTCCATTACTTGAGTTCTACTCTTCTCGTGGTATTCTTCCTCAGCAATCCTGACCAGTGTTTCGCAGCAAAATGGTCTAGTGGAAAGGAAACTTCGACATATCCTTGAGTTAACTCGTGCTCTTCTATTTCATTCACACATCCTTAATGGCTTCTAGGTTGAGACTGTGAGCACTGTTGTGTATTAAATTAACCGTCAAGTTACATCTGTTCTTGGTGGTTGTTCTACTTATCATTGTTTATACAATAAGTATCCTGATTATTCCAGACTCCAGGTCTTTGGGTGTGTTTGCTTTGTGTTGCTATCTAAGAAGGCACGTCATAAGCTCGCTTTGAAGGTTTCTCTTTGTGTTTTCGTGGGCTACAATGCGCAACATAAAGGGTATTTGTGCTACGACCCTCAAGAGCGTAGGATGCATATTTCCTGTCATGTTACGTTTTTGGAGTCTGAAATGTTCTATGTTGCTTCATCTGACCCGACTTCCTCATCTCTGGACTTTCTTCTTCAGTTGCCGGTCTTTGATTCTCCTGTTCCTAGTATGGGTCCTGATGATGGCCCTCCTGATGGCCATGGAGGACACCATCAAATGAAGGATGTTAATATTGGGGTCTCTCCACCCGACACTCCTTCTGGCCATTCTGCATCCGCCTCCTCCAGCGAAACTTCTCCTGCTCCGACGTTCGAGTCACGCGCGTCTTCAGCTGAGACAGTTTGGGTTCGAGTGGGGACTCTTCTCCTCGTCTCTTGTCTACTTCCTCGGATTCCAGCCAAGAAATGGCTAGTCCACCTCCTTTTCCTTCTCCCCGCCGCTCTGCTTGGACGAATTTGGGTCACCCTCCGCCTCGCCCCTTTTTACTATGTTGGCTATGATAGACTGATAATTACACATGTTTTCACTCCTATTCTGAAGCCGTTTGTGATGTGGAATCTCGTGTTTTAAGCCGATTTCACGCTAGGTTGTGTGTTTATGTCATATTTCAGGACCCGGCGTCGAAATCGAGGCGGAGAAACGAGTTCTGGGTCGAAAGGAGCCGAGTTGGGACTAAGGGGGCTGCAGGAGGAAAATACTCGGTCAGGTGGCAAAATACCCGATCGGGTATTTATCATTTTGGGCACCCGTGAGAAACAGAAGGGTGTTTCGCGATCCCCGATCGAAATACCCGGTCGGGTATTTTGGGTCTCGACCGGGTATAATTGAAGCGCACCGTTTTTGAGAGGGAGAGCTGGGTTTTGGATCCCAAACACCCTAGGGACGAACCAAAGAGAGAGAGAGAGCGATTTGAGGGCATTCTTGGAGTGGAATTGGAGGATTTCTTCGCCTTGGAAGCTCGAGAAACAAGCCCGGACTTGAAGACTGATCATCTGAAGATTCTTACTGCAGTCTCTCTCTTCTCTATGGAGTAACTTCCCTTCACTTAGGTTTTGAGGAACCCTAGCCATGTTTGTTTGATTGGATGATTGTATGAGTACTCTGACTTGATAATCTTGAGTTCATATTCAATCTATGCATGTTTTCACGATTCAATTCTGCTTTAGTCGAGATTATTGATTCTGCTTTGATCCTATGAGAGCGAATACCTGATTAGGTCAATAGAGCACCATAGATTGATAGTAGTGGATCGATTGCTTTAGTCGAGGGTTGATTCACTGCTTTGTATCGATTGAGAACCTCATTCGATAGAGGGAGTCTAGTTCATAACGCCTTGATCGATTGTTCTAGAGAAGGATACGTCCCTCTAGGCAATTGACTCAAGAGGGCCTTGTTCCTTTAGTCGAGACTCAAGGTCTAGTCAAGGATTCTCCGCATTGTGAATGAAGTGAAACAAGTTAGAAATCATCGATCGTTAATCTGGCTAGTGGCTAGGGGGAATCATACCTAAGTGAGTTCCCAACCTGTAATTAGATTAACTTTAACTGTAGTTTGCTAGAGTAGTTTTAGTTCTTTCATCTTAATCTGTTTTGCTAGATAATGAACTGAAGCTGAGTAATAGTAACTCTAGAGACCCGTGGATTCGATATTTATTACTTGAGCCACTATATTGCAGTCCATTTCATTGGTTACACTTGGCCATTGTTAGGAGTTGTGTCATAGCGAGTCAAGTTTTTGGCGCCGTTGCCGGGGACTTTCTAGAGTATTAGGAAAGGCAGAAGTTTGTTACTTTAGCGTTTTTCTTTTCCACCCTTGCTTTTCACTTGGGTGTTTTTGTTTTTGTTGGTGCAGATCTGAATCATGGATCCTCATGGCTTCTCCAACCATTTGGGGTATCCACCACCATCCGAGTGGTATTACCCCGAGAACCCCTGGAGCAATCAAGGAGGAGAAGACTATGGATTCGGGTTGTAGTACCAACCCCCTTACTACGGAGAACAATCAGACCCCTGGGCATATCAAGAACAACCTCATTACCAAGAAGACTTTCTCCCACAACCAGAAGGGCCATCGGCGCTGGAGTTACCCATGGCGGCCTTCACGGGCCATTCTGCAGAGCCATGCTACACTCCCCAGCCAGATCCAAACTATGACCTGAGGCTTCTCTTGGAGCAGTTTGTTCGGGACTCCGAGAGACGCAATCGCAAGATGGACCTCCTTTCCTCATCCTTTGCTCCTCCTAACTCTTCATCCTTCCGTGAATCGGAGGAGAATGTTTCGCACTCATCAAAGCAACCAGAGCGGGTTGAGCAAGTTTGTGCACAGCTTGCTCAAGATCACCCGTCTGCTACCATACTAGAGGAGGAGGAAGAAGAAGAAGGCTACAAGGACATTGTGGAACAAACAGAAGTTATCACGGAGAGCTCCCGTGAAGATCATGATCAAGAATGTCCTATCATAGCCGACTACCCCATTCCACATCCCACACTGAGCTTTGAAGAGGTGGGCATGAGTGAGGAGATACAAGAAGATCTCATGAAAGAAATTGCTTGGAAACTTGCTCTCCAATCCGTGCTAGAAGAAGAAGAGCAAGAAAGGGTGCAGAAAGTAGTTGTGGAGGATGACGAAAGTGAAGCAGGAGGAGTTCTTGATCATTTTCCACGGGTGATACCACATGAAGAAGAAAGAGAGGTTGAAGAAGCAATTGGCGTCCAGGCTGAGGACGGAGTTGAGGTGGAAGAGGCTTGCACCGGCCATGAGTTACTTGTGATATCTCCACCAAACTTCGAGGAATTGCTCAGCAAGGACCCATTTGCAGTGTCTCTTTGCCAGACCAAGGCCACGTCGACATCGGTCCCCCTTGGTGGACGCGATGGTGGTCAATCGATGTTGTCATATCTGGTTTGGGGCAATGAGACGAGAGAAGAGAAGAAGAGGTCTCGAGGGTGGAGACTTCATCTGCGTCAAGTGCACGAGCTTCCATCACCTGACATACCACATGTTCGTGACTTGAGACTCCACCTCATTGACGAGAACCTCAACTTCAAGGAGGTTCTAGCATGGACCGAAACTTAGGAGCCATCGTCCGGCTCACGACGTGAAAGAAGCGCTTGTTGGGAGGCAACCCAACCAGTCGGTTTGCATTTCTTGCCCTATTTCTCTTCGGTTGAGTCAGTTTTGTTATTTGATTTTAGAGTCAATAGCTCAACCTTTGTGAGATTTTGTGTGGTGTTTGTGCTTCGACTACTCTCTCCTCTTGGAATGCACCGCCTGCCTCGTCCATCATCATTCACCCTTGATCTGGTAACTTCGTTCTACCCTCCTTATCTTTCCTCCATTGAGGACAATGTCGTGCTTAAGTGTGGGGGGGGGTGTTCGATTATTTATGCGGGTGAATGTTTGGCTGTTTGTGTGCTTGGAGCCTAGTCCACTGTCCAAATTTTGAAATTTGAGGGCTCCAAGTACGTGTTCCTTGCAATTGCCTGCTCAGTATGCTTTGAATTGACAGTCTCTGTAGTGATTTGCAACCTAGGGAGGTAGTGTAGCACTATGGAGGATGTTGATGCATTTAAGAAGTCTCATTTCTTCTTCATATTGTGTTGGTTGATTGAGTGAATTAGTGATCTTAGGACCCTTGGATGGTGTGGTGTTGTGGACTCTCTGCCTGTCATGGACTCTTGTATCATGTTCTGAATGTAACAGGTGCTCGAAACGTGCTTTAACATAACGTCTCCCGTGTGAATAGGGCGAAAGTGTGTAAGGGGAGACGGGAATCCGTTCCCAATTTCCACCTACTACCTCCAGCCCCCTTACATGTCTTTCCCCCGCACGAGGCTCGAGACACCCGCTCCTGGCATGGCCGGTAAGAGCCGGGCTCCCGCAAAACCTTTGCTAGGTGGGAGCCCCCGTTTTCTGCAGAAACAGGTTGGAACCCGTGAAAAAAAAAAGAAAAAACAGAAAAACAAGCAAAAAGAAGAAAGAAAAGGGTTCCAACCATGTTCACAAAGAAAATCGAGCACCTTGAATTAATGTGAGTCCATGATCTTTTGTTTGTGAGAGTCTCTTCATCCACGATTCATTTGTCCTCTGTTCACTATTTGCCATGATGCCGATTCGAGACCAGCGTTCTCGCCGAAGAAGCTATGAGATGACTTGTGCGTTGGTTGACCTCGTAAGTTGCTAAATGATCTAGGAAGTCCTCTACCTACGATCTGGGGTGTTTGTTGCTATAGAGGTCTGGAGAGCTGCATTGGTTTGAGTTAGGTTTGCTTGGGGACAAGCAAACGGTTAAGTGTCGGGGAGTTTGATAGACCGATAATTACACATGTTTTCACTCCTATTCTGAAGCCGTTTGTGATGTGGAATCTCGTGTTTTAAGCCGATTTCACGCTAGGTTGTGTGTTTATGTCATATTTCAGGACCCGGCGTCGAAATCGAGGCGGAGAAACGAGTTCTGGGTCGAAAGGAGCCGAGTTGGGACTAAGGGGGCTGCAGGAGGAAAATACCCGGTCAGGTGGCAAAATACCCGACTGGGTATTTATCATTTTGGGCACCCGTGAGAAACAGAAGGGGGCCCGGGCAAATGGCTAAAATCCCCGGTCGGGGATTATTGGAAGAGACCGGGGATTTTCCCTGAGGCCGAAACGGTGCGCTTCAATTATACCCGGTCGAGACCCAAAATACCCGACCGGGTATTTCGATCGGGGATCGCGAACGCAGGCTGTTAAAAGCCTGTTTTGTGCGTTTTTGAGAGGGAGAGCTGGGTTTTGGATCCCAAACACCCTAGGGACGAACCAAAGAGAGAGAGAGCGATTTGAGGGCATTCTTGGAGTGGAATTGGAGGATTTCTTCGCCTTGGAAGCTCGAGGAACAAGCCCGGACTTGAAGACTGATCATCTGAAGATTCTTACTGCAGTCTCTCTCTTCTCTATGGAGTAACTTCCCTTCACTTAGGTTTTGAGGAACCCTAGCCATGTTTGTTTGATTGGATGATTGTATGAGTACTCTGACTTGATAATCTTGAGTTCATATTCAATCTATGCATGTTTTCACGATTCAATTCTGCTTTAGTCGAGATTATTGATTCTGCTTTGATCCTATGAGAGCGAATACCTGATTAGGTCAATAGAGCACCATAGATTGATAGTAGTGGATCGATTGCTTTAGTCGAGGGTTGATTCACTGCTTTGTATCGATTGAGAACCTCATTCGATAGAGGGAGTCTAGTTCATAACGCCTTGATCGATTGTTCTAGAGAAGGATACGTCCCTCTAGGCAATTGACTCAAGAGGGCCTTGTTCCTTTAGTCGAGACTCAAGGTCTAGTCAAGGATTCTCCGCATTGTGAATGAAGTGAAACAAGTTAGAAATCATCGATCGTTAATCTGGCTAGTGGCTAGGGGGAATCATACCTAAGTGAGTTCCCAACCTGTAATTAGATTAACTTTAACTGTAGTTTGCTAGAGTAGTTTTAGTTCTTTCATCTTAATCTGTTTTGCTAGATAATGAACTGAAGCTGAGTAATAGTAACTCTAGAGACCCGTGGATTCGATATTTATTACTTGAGCCACTATACTGCAGTCCCTTTCATTGGTTACACTTGGCCATTGTTAGGAGTTGTGTCATAGCGAGTCAGGCTACTCTACATATCATGGTATTTTTCTTCCTACCCCCTATCGTTATGCGAAGGGTGATCCACGATAGGATGTTGCAATGACTACTGAGATTGATGCTCTAGAAGCACAACATACTTGGGATGTTGTTCCCCGATTTTCTTGTGTATCGGTTATTGGAAGTCATTGGGTATATGCCATCAAGATGCTTTCTGATGGCTCGATTGAGCATTTAATGCGCGGGTGGAGGCTCAAGGTTTTAAACAAGAATATGGAATTGACTTTGATGAGACTTTTGATCATGTAGCAAAAATGCAGACAGTTCGGAGTTTGTTTGTAGTTGCAGCTATGAAGCAGTGGCCTATCATTCAGTTTGGTGTGAAAAATGCATTTATGCATGGTGATCTTAGGGAAACTATATATATGGAGCGCCTTGAAGGCTACTCGAAGGGGGGGGGGGGGGGGAGGATGTGATACTCCAGCTTCAAAAGTCTTTATATCAAGGTTGTTAACCCGGTTTAGCCCATTGACTCGGTTGAGCAAATGGGCGAAGGGTTAATGGTTGGATCGGTTTAGCTCGGTTTAAACTCTATTTAAAAATTTATTTACATAATATAATGAATAAAAAGTTTGATAACTGATTTGTAACTTAATTTCAAGTATCCTATAGTAATTTACCATTAATATATAGTTAATACTCAAAAACCCTAACACACACGACAATCACCTTTTTGCTTCTTCCCCGCCCCTACTCTTTCTTTCACCATCACCAAATCATCTTTCTTCCTCGGTCTACTCCTGCGTTATCTTACATCATCACCAAATCATACATTAAGAAGAAGGGTGGATTAATCAATCTAGAGCCTTCCATGCCCTCCAACAAATTCAAGACAATTATCCCCCAAAATTTATCAAATTTGCAGAATCGAGTAGAAGGATAGGGGACGTTCAGGGGAGGCAAGTGGCCAGCGACAAGTCGGCAGAGGAAGACGGTGATTGACGATCAGGGGTGCGGGAAGATGGCAGCGGGATGGGAAGTTGGTGGCGGAGAATAGGGGTTACGACTTACACGAAGCGGGAAAGGGGAAAGAAGGTTGTAATCTCATCTCGTTCGACAAAACAAAAATGATGTTGGTTGCTTCCTATGGCCCGGGAATCGCCGATCCACCCGCCCGGTTTAGGCGGGTTTTGACCAGGGCGGGTTTGACTGATCTGGGCGAAGTTCAAAATGGGTGTATATAACCCATTTTTCTTACCGGGTCCGGGTTACCCCGGGTCAACCTGCGGGTTAACAACCTTGCTTTATATGGTTTAAAATAGGCGCCTATGGCATGGTTCGAGAAATTTCATGAAACTATTCTTCAGGCTGGTTTTCTGCAGAGTCAAAATGATCCTTCCATGTTTATACGACATACTATTCATAGAATGATTGTTTTGTAACTCTATGTAGACGATATGATCGTCATAGGCAGTGATAGTGATGGTATACGAGAATTGATAGAATCTTTGCACTCGACGTTTAATATGAAGGAACTAGGAGAATTCTCTTACTTTCTTGGCTTGGAGGTGACTCTATCTAAAGCTGGGTTGTTTGTCAGTCAAAAGAAGTATATTCATGAATTGTTGGTTGTCAGAAACTATGATTCGTGTAAACCATGTAGCACCCCTATGGAGCAGAATTTGAAGATGTCTAGGGAGAGTGGTAAACTGTTGGAGGATCAAACTTTCTATCGTAGTGTGGTGGGAAGTTTGATTTATTTAATACATACTAGACCGGATATAGCATATGTAGTACAGGTAGTCATTCGGTTTATGGGAATTGCTCGAAAAACACATCTCGTTGTTGTACATAGGATACTTTGCTATCTAAGAACACGACATAAGTGGGATTGTTCTTTCCCAGTGACTGGATGCCTATGATTTAAGCGTTTGCAGATGCAGATTTTGTAGGATACCTTGACACGAGGAGGTCTACTTCTGGTTGGTGTATTCGGTTTGGCAGGTCATTCATAACATGGAGGTATCGAAAATAGGATAAGGTATTATCTAAGTCTTCTACAGAAGCAGAGTATAGGTCGATGTATGAGGTCAGCTCAGAAATGGTATGGCTGTAGAGACTGTTTCAGGAGCTTGGAGTGGAGTTTGCGCAGCCTATGCGCATATATGGTGATAATACGAGTGCTATCCATATAGAAAATAATCATGTGCTAAATGATCGGACAAACGTATAGAGGTACATGTTCATTATATACGACAACTAGTGGTCGAATGTGTGATACAACTCAGTTACTTGAAGACAGAGGAACAAATTGTTGATTTGTTGACGAAGGTTGTTTCCTCGAGAAGAGATTGGTATCTATCTTTCAAATAGATGTTGAGATCCTGACATCAATTTGAGGGAGGGTGCTTATTACATTAGTATAGGTACCAATATGTAATTATGTAGTTTGGATTTGTGCTAGCAAACCTATATATAGCTAGTTTTATGTGACATTGAAGGTAACGAAATAAGAAAAGACTAAAACCTGAGAGGGAGATCCTCTCCGTGGACTAGTGTTACTCTGACAATACCACGTTAAAAAACTATGTGTATTCTTTCATATTCAACTTAGTTTTATAGTTTGACATACTTGTCCAGGAAAGTTTCAGGAAGTTAATTCCAGGGGTTAGATTTTTGTTATTCAATCCATTGTTTACTCTATGTTTGATGACTGACTTTACTGATCCGATATTACTTTTGTGCAACCCTGCTAGTGACATGAGAAGCTTGGCATCAGAAAAAGGCAAGGCTTGTTAAACCCGGAGTGACTATGGTGTCTAAAGTACGTGAAGCCTGATCCTATCAGCCGCCTTTTGGGTAGAAGAGCAAATTCCAACTTCTCCTTCACCAGGGGCTTCACATACTGTACAAGTTTGTTGTTTTGGAGACTTGTCGTTGTTAAGCTTCTTGGTCACTGCCTAATGACGACCTTCGGTGTTCCATTGATTCGGATGGGAAGCAAACTGATGCATATTATGTGAAACAACTTCTTATACATATATTGAACTACTCATAACTGATTTTGTAGCTACCCCGCGAATATCTAGTGCCAATGAGTTGTGAGGAAATGGACCCTTTTGTGAAGAGGTATAAGGTATGTTGAAGTTTCCATAATCCATTGTTCTATATTATCAATTGAAGCTTTTTGGCCGCATCACATGCTCCGTGGTTCTTTGTAGGAATCATCTTTTCTTCCTCTCATGGGATCAGAATGCGTCCTTTTCACAACCAAGAAAGCAAAATTTACACTGATCTAAAGTTGTACTGCACTCCATTTTGTTTTTATGCATTATTATAGTATCAGAATTAGTGTCGAACAATGCATGGCATCAAATCTGTTTCCGATCCTAAAACTATCTGACATTTGCGACGGAATGTGGCATGACATCCGTTCATAAGAATACATGCAGCAAATTCTTCAATTCCGTGCAATTGGAATCTCATTCCGTCTTAAAAAGCCCCTTTAACTAAAATCATCCTTATTTCCAATCAACCATGAACTTTCCTCGAATTATGAGAATTCATTAATCAATAACTTTAAGAGCAGGGATCATAGAGTCATAAAATGCTCGGTCTTGCTAGAAGGGATTTCGGCTTGGCCATTCTCCACAAAGCTTCACCATATTAAAGTGACAGAATAAAGAATTTTATTCCTGAGGTATTTATCTATGCATTTATTGTTGTATATCTGTATTCCCTTCTGTACTTATCACTTCCTATAACTTCTCTGTATCCTGTATAAATCCCCCAATACACATCAACGGAAATCACGTTTGATTCCTCTTTACCTATAAAAATTTAACTTGTACCACATCGATTAATTACCAGAGATTCAAATAGGTTGCCCCCTTAGTCAGACGATGCCTCCACCCCCTTGGTATGAAATTCGGCTCCCAAAAACTAAGTCTGGAAACAAGGAGGCGGAATTTGGCTAAGTAAGGAGACCCAACCACAAGGAGGATCATGCATGATATCCAAGGGGTTACAGCATGATAATGCAAGGAGGGTCAAGCATCAGGTACCATGGCCTCCTACTTACCTTGCAATATGGTGTCAAACATGATGTCGTTCAAGGAGGGCCATCAAGCACACGAATACCCTAGAGCGAGGCGGCAAAGGAGGGAAATTTGGCTAAGTATGGAGACTCAACCACAAGGGGGGTCATGAATGATATCTAGGGGGGTCAAACATGATGTCATGCAAGGGGGGTCAAGCATCAGGTACCATGGTCGCCTACTTAACTTGCACTATGGTATCAAACATGATGTCGTGCAAGGAGGGCGATCAAGCATACGAATACCCTAAAGCGAGGCGGCAAAGGAGGGGTAATTTGGCCAAGTGTCAAGACTTCGCCACCCACCCCTCAAGCAGGTTGCATACCTGCCTACCAAGCACCAGTGTGCTAAGCATGATATCATGCCAAGGGGGTGTGACACAGTGCACCCTCTTTCCAAGTAGTCAGGCATGCTAGGCCTCATGCATGGTAGACCACCTTGTCAAGACCCTGCAAGCATGATGTTCCCTAAAGGGGGTTAGTGTGCATCCATCCTCTCCAAGCACCTTGGCGTAGAGCATGAATTCATGTAAGGGTGGTCAACATGAGGCATCCAACGTCAAGATGAAGCCAAACGTGATACCTCCACAAGGTAGCTACTTGCCAAGAGTGGTGAGCAGGCAAGCAAGGTAGTTAAAGCATCAAGCAAGCTACATCAAGCACACCCTGTGGAGCAACGGTTACCAAGAGTCATTTACACGACGGTTCCAAGGGATGGCTATAAATAGGAGAAACAAAAATAAAGCAAGGGGTTCCACAACCAAAAATTTGACTCTACATGTCAAACTTTATCATTTCTCTACAATGTAGCCATAGTTGTAGTCTTTAGTTTCTAGAGCTCTCACTGAACCTCCATAGGAGTAGGTGTAATTAATGTAGCTTGTTCTCAAAAACCATCAAATACCCTCATTCGAACATTGTCGTTGTTCAAGAAGTCAAAGGTGCATTGATTGAAATCAAACACAAGAGTTTCAACTCAAGACTAGCTCTGGCCTTTTTGGATCCAACTCAAGACTAACTCTGGACTTCCCTCTTGCTTCATTATCTCACCATGACGACTGAATACCCGTTGTGACTTTCAATCCGGCCACCCAGTTGTCGCTCAAGCTCACATCTCTCAACTACACTTTCTAGAGATCCCAAGTCGAGACACTGCTCATGGTCCTTGATCTCCTTGGCTTTGTCGATGGCATCTCTGTTGAGGCGGAGAAGACAGTCACCGCCAACAATGCTATGACACCTAATCTTACCTATAGCTTGCGTGTTCGTCAAGATAAGCTTATTCTCCATGCCCTTCGTTGCTCCTTATCCAAATCGATTTATCCATATGTATCTGCTGCTACAACTTCTCGTGATGCTTGGACTATTCTGAAGAAGCTCTATGTTAGTCATGCTCAATCCAGGATTATTGCTCTCAAAACCAGCCTGCATAAGACTCAGAAGGGCGACCGTTATGTTGTCCCTTACGTTCATGACATGAAACTGAGAGCGGTCGAACTCGCACGTATTGGTCAACCCGTTTCTGATATTGATCTTGTTGTTCATACCTTGCATGGCTTAGGTCCTGATTTCAATCAATTATATGCTATTGTTCGTGCTTGATGCACCGTTGGCACGATTGATGATCTTCTCGACTCTCT
This sequence comes from Linum tenue, assembly GCA_946122785.1. NCBI lineage: Eukaryota > Viridiplantae > Streptophyta > Magnoliopsida > Malpighiales > Linaceae > Linum > Linum tenue. The sequence goes on along the minus strand of CAMGYJ010000003.1, from coordinate 8,138,583 downwards.
TATTGAGTACGAGGCTGACTTGAAAGAGCAAGCTCGAGATGCTCACACTGTGCCGACTGCGTATTACTCTCGGACCCCAACGTCGTGGCGGATCGGCTCCTCTGCTCGTCTTTAGCGACATCACAGCCAGCCTCGTGACTAGGCTATGCCTCCTTTCCCCAGCCGAGACTGTGACTGGGCTCCCTCGTCTCAACCTAACTCTTGCAAAATGGGATGCACAACTGGGCTTGGAGCGATGCTGCCCTCTCCACCTGATGAAGCCCGCCAGCGCCGCCTGTCTGTCATTTGCCAGTACTGCGAGCGTCCTGGTCACTCAGCCCACACCTGCTTTAAGTTGTTTCCCCGGACTCGGCGGGCCCAACCTCAAGCCCATGCTACCACCACACCCATAGGTTCCTCTAATTCAGGCCATGGCTAATGGAATCGGCTGCATCACATCATGTTACCACATATTTAGGAAATTTATCACTTTATTCTAACTACACTGGCCCCGATGAGATTCTTGTTGGTGATGGCTCAGGTTTGCAGATCACTCACATTGGCTCTTCTACTCTATCTGCCGGTTTTCAAAACTTCCAACTTAATATGTGTTCCTGCCATCAAAAAGCGGTTAATTTTTGTAGCCAAGCTATGTCGCACTAAACCTGTTTCGGTGGAATTTTTTGTTGACTGTTTTGTTGTCAAGGATCTTCGCACGGGGGCGCCGCTGCTGAAAGGGACAAACAGCAGTGATGTGTATGAGTTGCCTCGGGAGGCTGAACCTGCCCGTCTAGACCTTGTTACCACCCACACCTTGGCCGCTTCCTGGCATTATCGTCTCGGTCATCCATCTCTTGCAAGTCGTTTTCGCTCGCAATCCCTCCTAGTCTCGTCCTTTATCACTAGCAACTCCCGTGATTCATGTCTTTCCAATAAAGTCACAAACTCCCTTTTGTTGATTCTTCTTTGACTAGTAATAGACTGTTTGATCTTTTATACACAGACGTTTGGGGTCTTGCCCCGGTTTATTCCATTGATGGTTATCATTATTTCTCATTATTGTTGACCATTTCTCTTGTTATACGTGGTTTTATCCCTTGAAAAATAAATATGATGTTCTTCAGGTTTTCTTGAATTTTCGCAAACTAGTCGAGAATTACTTCTCCACCACTATTCGTCATCTTTATACAGATGGTGGTGGTGAATTTCAAAACTTACGTTCTAGTCTTGCAGATCATGGGATTACTCACCTCATTAATCCGCTTCATACACCTTAATGCAACGGTCTTGCTGAGCGCAAATATCGCCACATTGCCGAGACTGGTATCACCCTTCTCCATCAGGCTCATCTTCCCACTACATTTTGGTCCTTTGCCTTTTCCACTGTCGTGTACCTTATTAATCGCCTTCTCTCCTCTGCACTTCGTGGTAAAATTCCATTCACCGTTCTCTTCAATCTCTCTCCTAATTATTACAAACATCGTATTTTTGGTTGTCATTGCTATCCCTGGCTTCGTTCGTATTCCTCCAATAAACTTGAATCTCGTTCCTGCTCTTGCCTATTTCTTGGTTACTCACCCCAACAAAGTGCTTATAAATGTTTTAAACCCATCACTCGTCACATTTTTATCTCTCAACATGTTATTTTTCTGGAGGATTCGTTTCCAGGTGATTCTTCCCCTCCAAGTGCCAAACCCACAGTTGCTTCGTGGTTATTGGACACCCAACCTCCCATCACATGTATTCCTCTTCCTCGGCCCCAGCCACTGCCATCCTCATTTGCAATTCCACTAGGCATATTCCCCCGCAACAGGTAAGACCTTTCAGATTCCTTGCTCCTTGGCTTGCTCATGAAGACTTTACCCGTATGCTTGATGCCTTTTGGAACCGAGGAAGGGAATGTTTACTGTCTTTGCAGGAACTCCAAGATAAGTTACGAGTTTGGAACAAAGAGGCCTTCAGGAACGTCTTTAAACGGAAGGTGCTCCTCACCAAAAAACTACACAACTTAGAAATGAGGAACGACCGATTTCCTTGCCCTATTATGCTACAAGAGGAGGCACGCGTGCGTGAGTTCCTGGAGCAAACATTATGGCAAAAAGAGTTGTTGTGGATACAAAAATCACGCAACAACTGCATTGTCAATGGAGACCATAATACCAGCTTCTTCCACAACTCAACTTTGACTCACAGGAAGAAGAACATAATCACTAAAATTCAAGTGGAGGATGGTACATGGATTGAGGATCCGGTACTACTCAGTTTGATGGCAATGAACTTTTACATCAAGTTATACACTGAGGAGGCTACGGATCAGACCAGCATCCCGCCAATTTCAGGGAGTTAGATGACAGCAGAACAAACAAGCTTACCTCATTACCTTCTATAGAAGAAACTTGGGTTGTTATCAAATAGAGGGGTGGCCTAAAGACCCCGGGAAAAGATGGCTTCCAAGTTGTCTTTTACCAAAAATGCTAGAACAAAGTGGGGGTGACTTACACAACCATATCATCGACTGCTTCAGAGACCCACAACCCATCAAACCTGCAATGAGACTCTCCTAGTGTTGTTGCCCAAGATTGAAATCCCTAAGACGATCTCACAGTTCTGCTTGATTGGCCTCTGCAATGTGAGCTATAAAGCCATAGCAAAATGCCTGGCCAACCGACTCAAAGACCTTATGCCGGAGCTGATAGACCCCAACTAGTCGAGCTTGGTTCCCGATGTCACATAACAGACAATATAATCATCTTACAGGAAGTGATTCATTCCATTTCACTCAAAGCGGGGATGAAGGGGATAATGGTCTTGAATATTGACTTGGCGAAAGCGTATGATCGGATAAATTGGCGTTTCCTGGAATCCAGCCTGATAGCAGCTGGCCTTCCTTCGGATTTCATCGCTATGATTATGGCCTGTGTCACCACTGCGAGCTTCCAAGTCTTATGGAACGGAGTTTGTACAGAACTTCCAACCATCAAGAGGACTTCGTCAGGGATGTCCCTTATCACCCTACTTATTTACTTTATGTGTGGAAAGATTGAATCATTGCATTAAGGACTCTATTGCTAATGCCTCGTGGAAATCGATCTTTCTCTCAAAGAACGGCCTGCCTCTAACTCGCCTATTCTTTGGAGATGATCATGTGTTGTTTGCAGAGGCCTTGCCGAGACAAGGTGAAGCCATTCTAGAGTGTTTGGGCCGATTCTATAAGGCATCTGGAGAGGAATTCAGCAAAGAAAAATCCCTTGTCTTCTTCTCCAAGAACACTAAGGAGAGGACCAAGAGACACATAAGAAACCAATTGGGAATCAGATCAATGACAGACCTTGGGAAATACCTTGGAGTGTCGGTAATTCATGGGCGTGTGACAAAAGATACCTACAGATTTTTTATCGAGAAGATCGAAAAGAGGTTATCCAGGTGGAAAGCTAGAAGCCTCTCGCTTGCAGGACGTGTGACGTTGGCCACTTCAGTTCTTAATGCGCTACCAAATTATGTCATGCAGACTACTGACGGAAGTGGACACGTGCGAATTGTGCAAGCTCGCGACGGAATCAATGGAACATGTGTTGCGACAATGCCCTCGCTCACAGCAGGTATGGCGACTTCTGGACATCAGAGACACTGCCCTTAATGTTGGTATGTGTTTTGCAGATTGGATAGCGTCGAGGCTGAAGGACGCCAAAAATGGACTATTATTTGTAGTAGCAGCATGGTATTTGTGGAAGAGGAGGAACGAAACAATTTTCCGGAAAAAGCAGACCGACGATCACACGTTGGTATAAAGGATTCGGAGTTGAGCGGAGACAATTATGCAAGCACAAGAAAGTGACAAACGAGCGCATCTAGTTGCTACCATCAAAACCTTGAGTCATATGCAATGGACTCCACCTCCGATTGGCTGGGTGAGCATCAATACTGATGGCTCTGTCCGGCAACCGGGATTGAAGGCTGAGGCCAAGGGACTCATCCGTGACTAGCTAGGAAGATGCAGGGGGCTTTCACGGCAAACTTGGGATACTGCATGATCGCCAGAGCTGGACTCATCGGACCTATAGAGGGTTTAAAGATGGCATGGGAACAGGGGCACAAGAAGGTCCAACTTCATCTCGACTCGGAGATATCTATCAGGATCCTAACCACTGGAGAGAAGCAAAACCAAATATATTACAACATCACTCGGCAGTTTCAGGATCTCATTAACAGAAACTAGGAGGTTCAAATCTCTCATATTTTCAGGGAGTGCAACAAAGTGGCAAACTTCCTTGCCAATAAGGGACATTTTGTTAGCATATGGAACCACCTGTGTAGTATTATGGATCCATGAATTTAAGTGTCAGGCAGGGGTGCCCTTTTAGCACCCCATTTTTCTAAAAAAAACAACTCAACATTAATATGATCTTTTTTTTACACGTTAATATGATCTTACTCAAAAAATTTAAATCTATAATTTATTCATGCCCAAATGGCATGGTCGAACTTTTCAAAAACAAAATCAACAATAACCACACACGATAGATTGAATGCAAATAGACTATCAATAAAAAAGAACATATTTTGATACTAAATGAGCAGCTCTATAATGAAAGTTTCAAAAGAGTAAAATGACACAAAAAGAACCAAAATAATATAACCTCATCCATAATATTTTCCTAAAAACTGACAAATCAAACCAAATTGAATATGATTCATCATGTGTAGGTGACAATTGATAAGGAGAATCAATAGTAAAAGACCACACAGCATAAATCCACGAAAAAATGTGTCAAACAAAACAAAAAAGGGTCCAATCAAACCCAGTCAATCACACTCCAACTCGTTCTAGAAAATCCTATAATTCAAACTCGTTCGTCAAACGTTTAGGAAAAAAGTTGTCACACAAAATAATATTTAAACTGAACTAGCAAAATTCCAACTTGGCCACGACGCAATTCCTCGCCGGCGGCCGCCCAACCACTACTTTCACTCCATCTCTCCAGCCCCCGAGTCTAGAAATTGGTCAACACACTCCTCCTCATCATCGCGTCGCTCGACTCAGTGAGTCAGTTGTCCGTTTTCTTTTCCTAAATCTCCAAAACATGTTCCTTCATACCTACTGGCTACTTCCCCCTGTCTTCTTCTTCTCTGTCTCCAACCGAGCCCCCAGCCTGGAAATTTCTACCTACAGCGGAAAATAACTATTAAAAAAGAAGATTCCTTTTCCACACTTTTATAAATACATCCCCCAATTTCCTCCACCCATCTCATCGTTCCTTCTTCCTATGTCTCTGTTTTTCCCCTTTCACCTACCTCATTCATTGATTCATTCTTTCTTTCTTCTACGATTATTATGACTATCGAGCCGATTGAAGAGAGAGCTAGAGAGATGATTTTATTCATAGTTCTAGGCGGAAAAAGAGGAAAAATTGAAATTCTTTTTTGGTCTCTTGCTATTGATTCGATGCAGTAGCCTAGTTTTTCTTTGTTCTCGGGTTGTTGTATTGAGAAGATTCATTGCCATGTATATGAAAAGGGGAATAACGAAGTATAATTCCTCCATGAGAGGAAAGATTTGACAGTTCAATTTTTTATTCTTTTTCTTCCTTCCGTTGAAGTCTCAACGGCTGGCCAACAGGGAAGAAGAGACCCCTGCAGTCACCAAACACCAGCTTAGCTGACTAGAGCAAAACAGTAGTTGCTTGGGTTGACTGGTGTAATGTAGCATAGTGGGTCAAAACCTGACAGACAGGCCGAATCTTAGGCTTAGACTGGGCCCATATTTCAAGTTACAGAGTTAGGTCCAAAGGTGGATGATAAAGGCCCGATTCATATCATCTACACGGACAAAATAAAGTGATTTTATGTCATGATGGGATGATATAAGTTTCAAAGAACCATCAGTCCATCACTTTGTGATTGTCAATGATCACTGTAAATTCACTTGGGCTTGTAGTAGATCCATACAATTACACGAAATGAACCTATTTACAATCTGAAATTTTAATTGTATGTTGATGGACTCAGGTCAATGTAAAAAATGAGCAAGTTTAATAAAATTAAGATAATATTCTTTAGAACCAACCTGTATAAATATATGTACACATCACACAAGGGAATTGAATTGAAGATACTCTTCTGATAATCTTGTGAATTGCACATTATATCGAGTAAAAGTTGATTACCCTGTTTAAACTATTAACTCCATCGTGTAAATTGGCTTGCCTCAAGGCATTACACCTTCCAAATGGTCTCTCAAGTTCATCCCAAATATTTTAGTAATCTCATGTTGCAACACAATTCTATGAATTTCCTTTCACGCGGAATTCAAAATCCAACAAAGCACTATAGTATTAGATGCATCCTACATACGAAAATCTAGATATGCAAGATCTTGAACAGGTAGAGTACCATCTATAAACCCAATTTTGTGTAATTTTGAGAACCATTTGAACTGCACTTTGCCACAGCTGGTAATTTTTTTCGTCCCAAAACTTCACTAACAATGGACTAAACCAAAAATTCACTGAGAATATAGATGTTGATTCTCGCTACCCATCTTTGTAGCAACCCATGATTTGCCTTCCGGGACCCATTAAACCTCATTGTTGTGGTCTAGGTGTCCCGACCTTGATTATGCTCCCAATTTGCATTCCTTCATTTATGCTGGTAGGGTTTGCCTAGGAAGATGGGCACGTTGAAGGTTTTGAGCGGCCGAAGAGGTGTGATAATACGACTGCGGTGGATGAGGAAGAGGAATATAAGGCGAGTCATGAGCGGGAGGGTCGTGATATGACGACAACATATAATGTGAGGGATTCAGATATGACCAGTGATGGAGGGAGCCCTTGAGGAAAGGGGTCTTAGGAACCCACTTAGAAAAAAATTGGGTATCAAAACCCTTTAAATATATGTGTTGTAGCATGATTCTTGAAATCTAGGACCCCATACTTTCGCCAATACTACATTGCGTAAGGACCCCAATCAACTCGAAGTTTTTAAGAACCCCAGTTCATTCAAAGTCTGACTACGCCACTGGGTATGACAATGCGGATATATGGAATTGAGGCATATGGCTAGAGTAGTGATGAGGTTGATGATGATGTATCTATTCATATTGACATTTCCATTGAGAGTAAGGCTTTTCCATGAAGGTCTGAAAATCAGTATGGCGAGATGCCGAAACAACGAGCTTTGATACCGCTAATGGATACTTGGACCTCAACCTCCGGACTTTGAGATATCTCGCTCGAAAATCTCGAGTGAGAGGCTCTCTTCAATGTCTAGAAGGGGTTGTAGTTACATTACATCTACTCTTAGGGTTACTAAATATAGATGAAATTCTACTAGGTTTATTCATTTACCACAAACTAATGACTCTATACATATAGGAAACTCTTACTTGCCCTACAGATTATAAACAAATGACTCTAACCCTATTGATTATGAAACTCGACAACGAACATAGTAAGGAAATCCTATATACTAATGGCGTAATTACCATAACAACTATAATCATAACGACTTAACATAATGATGATAGAAAAGAATTAGGCCAATGATTGGTTGTAACCATTTTTTATTTGATAACCCAGGAACATCCGCAACCCACATGCTACATGAGTGACAGCGGAGCCTACTAAACCTGGGGGGTACCTGCATACTAACCATCAAGGACTTTGTCCCGACGCAAACTACAGATTATAAACAAACTAATGACTCTATACATATAGGAAACTCTTACTTGCCCTACAGATTATAAACAAATGACTCTAACCCTATTGATTATGAAACTCGACAACGAACATAGTAAGGAAATCCTATATACTAATGACGTAATTATCATAACAACTATAATAATAATGACTTAACATAATGATGATAGAAAAGAATTAGGCCGATGATTGGTTGTAACCATTTTTTATTTGATAACCCAGGAACATCCGCAACCCACATGCTACATGAGTGACAGCGGAGCCTACTAAACCTGGGGGGTACCTGCATACTATCCATCAAGGACTTTGTCCCGGCGCAGTGCCCGGCGTTGTGCTACCGTTATCGGGGAGACTTCGTCTCCTATACCAAGGGTGCCTCCGGGAACACCAAGAAGGTGGTACTGGGATTCGAACCTGGGACCTTGTAACATCCCAAACTCGAAACCCAGCCCTTTTACCAACTAGGTTGTCTTACCATCGACATGATTGGTTGTAACCATACATGCATCATAAACCGTAAAATCGAACCATTCCATTCCACTTATAAACCAACATAGTGCTAAAAACCAATTTGACAACCTTTCCATACACGGTCAAAGCCATCAATCTCTAATATAAATTCTAGTCATTTGGTTTGGTGATAGTTTGGTTGGGATAGTTATAATGCATGCAATGTCCACAATGCATTGTTTTTTTCTTTTTTTTTTTTAAATTTTTTGCACAAACAATACATGCATTGTTTGCTTGATGTGACACAAACTACCACTCCAAATGATTGATAGTTAAATCTCAAGTTTTGGTTGAGATTGTTTGATTCAGATTGTTGTATTTTTTTCTTCTTCCAACTGTCCTACTTTTTTTTTTGGCAAAATCAGTGTTGAAAAGATAGCCACAAGGAGGAGGAAAGAAAAGCGCGGGAGCCGACCAATAGTCGAACTCCTGATGAGAGGGTCTTTTGTGCCACATGATGGGCAGCCTTATTGAGTTGACATGACACAAAACAATAAGAAATTCTGCTAAACGAAGAAGCCAAGCTCTTAACGTCCTCCAAAATAGCCGATCATGATGCAGATCACCTCCAACAATCTGCCGGATTAATAGTTGAGAGTTCCCATTGATGAGGACATCAATGGGCCAGTCACACGTGCTAAGGCAAGGACGTTGAAGGAGAAGCTTGCGACATATTTGGATTGCTACTTTGGAGCCATGGATGTGGAGCTATTTCGAGGGAAGCCATATATGATGATTCGAGTGGAGGAAGAAGGAGGAAGTGCTGAAGAGAAGGCAGATTGCAAGAAGCAGCCTTAACGGGTTTGCTTAACGGGTCCAGCCTTAACGGGTTTACTTAACGGGTCCAGGCTTAACGGGCTGGGCTTAACGGGTTTGCTGGGCTGTTTCCGAGTTTCCTTGTTTTAAAGTCGGTTTATGATTGTTTTTCCATGTTGGAGTCGGATTTGGGTTGTATTTGCCTATTTAAAGGGCTGAACACGTTGGTTTTACCCTTAGACGATTATTATTGAATTTCAGAGGCTAAAGCCGAGTTCCCTACGCGGAATTTGCCCTAATTACTCTGGCGAGAATCTCCAGAGTGCTAGAGCGACTCTTATCAGCTAGGTAATCACCCTGGTTGTGGCGAGCTACCCATATCGATTGCCCTTTATTCCGAGTTGAATCTGTCCGATCGATTCATATATCGATTGCCCTTATTCACGGGTGAGTACTGTCCGATCGATTTCCATCCTATCTGGTTCGAGAAGCTTGACCCTGCGCAACTTTGATTATATCAAGTGGTATCAGAGCCCGGTTCAAATCAGTGGCGTGTTCTTGAAGTTTTTTTTTCGAAGATCTTGTGCGTTCTTGTTTGTGTTCTTGGTGGTTTTGTGCGAGTTCTTGAAGGTCTTGGCGTGTTCTTGAGCCGCAAGACAGGAGGTTGTTTGTTCTTGGGAGTTCTGGGTGTTTCTTGCGAGGCAAGAAGCAGGTTGTGCGAGTTCTTGTGTTCTTGGAGTTTTCTTGCATCGCAAACATAGAAGCAGCACTCGAAGCGATCAGAAATCAATTGGAGAACATTGCTCGTGCTCAAGAAGAGCAAACCGCAAGGCTTGCCGAGCAAGCCACGAGGATGGAGGCTGTCGAGACAAGGCTCCAGCAGCCGGTTGTGGTCAATGCAAACCCTAACCCTAGACCTCGACAAGAAGAAAGGGGAAGGGAAAACCGAGCTCCTCCACCCTTGGTTCACGAAGTACAGCGTCATATGCGCCAGCATAGACGCCTTGGAATGCCTCGAGCTGAAAGGAGAGGGCGGCAGCAACAACATGAAGAGGAGTTTAATGACGAGGAAGAAGAGGACTTTGAGGAGGATGATGATTTGCGAAACCTCAAGGTCACGATTCCACCTTTTCGCGGTACCACGAACCCTGATGCTTATTTGGATTGGGAGCGAAAGATGGAACTAGTGTTTGATTATCATAACTACTCCGAGAAGAAGAAAGTGACATTGGCTGCCCTAGAGTTCTCGGATTATGCACTTGTTTGGTGGGATCAGTTGGGAACAAAACGAAGGAGAAACAGGCAGCGTCCTATTGAGACGTGGGATGAGATGAAAGGAATTATGAGGGATCGGTTTGTACCGAGTTCCCATTTGCGAGATATGTATCAAAACCTCCAGCTTCTTCGGCAAGGAACTAAAAGCGTTGAAGATTATCACAAGGAGTTGGAAGTGTTGATGATACGTGCTGATGTGAGAGAGGACCGCGAGGCTACCATAGCTCGTTTTCTTTATGGTCTCAATCGAGAGATCAAGAACGTGGTGGAGATACAACCGTTCCTTGAACTTGAAGATTTGGTGGATATGGCAAGTAAAGTGGAACGACAGCTTCGAAATAGGAGGTTTCAACCCTCCATGAATTCCACACGTTCGAGCCAAGGAGTTGCAACCAACCCTAAGCCGCAACTGCCCGTGAAAGAAGCTCATAGACCCGTGGCAAGGGCTGATGGTGCAAATCCATTTATGAAGCAAGGTGGATCGTCGGGGGAAATTCGTTGTTTCAAATGTCATGGAAGAGGACACATTGCAAGCCAGTGTGCCAATAAGAAGACCCTGATCTTGCTTGATAATGGTGAGTATGTATCAGAGGAAGAGGAAGAGACCACCGATTCTGATGTCGATGAGTCTATGGAAATGGAACCACCTCCAGGCAGCTTGTTTGTAGCACGGAGAGTATTGTCTGTGCAGCCTAAGGAGGAGAGTGAACAGAGAGAAAATATCTTCCATACGAGATGTGTAGTTGATGGGAAGTTGCTGTCTCTAGTGATCGATGGAGGAAGTTGCACGAACGTTGTGAGCGCGTGTGCGGTGAAGAGGCTAGGGCTGCCTACGTTGAAGCATCCAAAGCCATACACGCTGCAATGGCTTAATGATCACGGATCCATCAAAGTCACAAAGCAGGCACTAATGAAGTTCGAGATTGGAGATTACAAAGATGAGATTTTGTGTGATATAGTGCCTATGCAAGCTGCACATGTGCTTTTTGGCAGGCCATGGCAATTTGATCGACAAGCACAGCATGATGGAGTGACAAATAAGTACAAGTTGCAACATGGAGGAAAGAAGTCCGTGTTGAAGCCTCTGTCTCTAAGTGAAGTATATCGAGATCAACTCCAAATGCAGCAACGTCGAGAGCAAGAAAAGGCAAGTAATGCCTCGACCAAGAAAGGAGAAGAGGGAGCTGGAATTGTGGATTCAAAGGCAGTGATGCTAGCACGCAATGGAGATTTGAAGCAAGCTGCCTGTGCACGAGAACCTTTGATTGTGCTCATGTACAAGGACGTGCTGCTCAATCAAGAGCTAGTCCAAGAAGTTCCAGCCGAAGCAAGAGTGGTGTTGGATGAGTTCGAGGATGTGTTTCCAGAGGAAGCACCGAAGGGGCTGCCTCCTATTCGCGGAATTGAGCACCAAATTGATTTCGTGCCGGGAGCTCAAATTCCAAACAAGGCAGCATATCGAGCTAACCCGGAAGAGACCAAAGAGCTGCAAAGGCAGATTGACGAGCTCATGGAGAAGGGGCATGTTCGAGAAAGTTTGAGCCCGTGTGCAGTTTCGGTGATTCTCGTGCCAAAGAAGGATCACACCTGGCGGATGTGTGTAGACTGCAGAGCCATCAATCAAATTACAGTTAAGTATCGTCATCCAATTCCACGATTAGATGATATGCTTGATGAATTACATGGCTCTACGGTGTTTTCCAAGATTGATTTGAGATCAGGTTACCACCAAATTCGTATGAAGGAGGGAGACGAGTGGAAGACTGCGTTTAAGACCAAGCAGGGTCTATACGAATGGATGGTGATGCCCTTTGGTTTAACCAATGCTCCTAGCACGTTCATGAGGCTGATGAACCATGTTTTGAGGCCATTCATTGGCAAGTTCGTGGTCGTATACTTCGACGACATTCTGATCTACTCGAAGTGCATGGAGGATCATCTCAATCACTTGAGAGAGGTGTTGGCGATGTTGAGAAAGGAGAAATTGTATGCTAACCTCAAGAAGTGCTCGTTTTGCACTTCTAGTGTTATTTTTCTTGGTTTTGTGGTGAGTGCAGATGGAGTCAAGGTGGATGAAGAGAAGGTGAAAGCAATTCGCGATTGGCCTATTCCAACCAACGTGAATGAGGTGCGGAGCTTTCATGGGCTTGCTGGATTTTATCGTCGATTTGTGCCCAACTTCAGCACCATTGCCGCACCATTGACATTCATCATCAAGAAGAACGTGACATTCTATTGGGGAGAGGAACAGACCAGAGCATTCGAGCTGCTCAAGCACCAGCTCACGCATTCACCTATTCTGATGTTGCCGGATTTCAATAAGACATTCGAGGTGGAGTGTGATGCTTCTGGTTTGGGAATTGGAGCAGTGTTGATGCAAGAGAAGAAGCTGATTGCTTACTTCAGCGAGAAGTTGAGTGGGGCTGCCCTCAACTATCCGACGTACGACAAGGAGCTTTATGCTCTAGTTCGAGCCTTAGAGACATGGCAGCACTATCTTTGGCCGAAGGAGTTCGTGATTCACACTGATCACGAGTCATTGAAGTATTTGAAAGCTCAACACAAGCTGAACAAGAGACATGCTCGATGGGTTGAGTTCATTGAGTCCTTTCCATACGTGATCAAGTACAAGCAGGGCAAAGAAAATGTAGTTGCTGATGCCCTATCTCGAAGGCATTCGTTGATCACGACAATGGGGGTGAAGTATTTGGGTTTCGAGCATATCAAGGAGCTCTATTATGATGATGCTGACTTTGGGGAGATCTATAGAGCTTGTGAGCAGCATGGCGATGGGAAATTCTATCGAAGTGATGGCTACTTGTTTCGAGCTAACCAGTTGTGTATTCCTCGATCATCACTTCGAGAGTTGCTGTTGAAAGAGGCTCATGGAGGAGGCTTAATGGCACATTTCGGTGTAGACAAGACGCTGAGTTGTCTACAAGAGCACTTCTATTGGCCGTACATGAAGGGAGACGTGGAGAATCTGTGTGCGAGGTGTGTGGAGTGCAAGCAGGCCAAGTCGAAGGTGCAATCATCTGGATTGTACACACCGCTACCGATTCCATATGCTCCATGGATCGACATCTCTATGGATTTTGTGCTTGGTTTGCCGCGGACAAGGAAGGGAAGAGATTCGATTTTCGTGGTGGTGGATCGATTCTCGAAGATGGCACACTTTATCCCATGCCATAAGACTGACGATGCGGTTAACGTGGCTGATTTGTTTTTCAGGGAAGTGGTGCGATTGCATGGGATGCCGCGTTCCATAGTATCCGATCGAGATACTAAGTTTCTGAGTTTCTTCTGGAAGACGTTGTGGAGCAAAATGGGGACGAAGCTGTTGTTCTCTACTACATGTCACCCTCAAATCGATGGGCAAACAGAGGTGGTCAATCGAACATTATCCCAGATGCTTCGAGCTGTGATAAAGAGCAACATCAAGGTTTGGGAGGACTGCCTTCCCCATGTAGAGTTTGCTTACAACAGGATGGTGCACTCGACGACGAAGTTCACTCCGTTTGAGCTCGTGTATGGTTTCAATCCACTCACTCCATTGGATTTGATACCATTACCTTTGAATGAGCAGGTCAATCTCGATGGAGCCAAGAAAGCTGAGTTCGTGAAGAGTTTACATGAGAAGGCGAGATTGAACATTGAGAGAAGGACGGAGCAGATCATGCGCAATGTGAACAAAAACAGGAAACCGAGGCACTTTGAAGTTGGCGACTGGGTGTGGGTGCATTTGAGGAAGGAGAGGTTTCCCCAACAGAGGAAATCGAAGTTAATGCCCAGATGTGATGGTCCTTTCCAGGTGGTTTCGAAGATTGGAAGCAATGCCTACAAGATCGACTTGCCGGGAGAGTATGGAGTAAGTGCAACGTTTAATGTTTCTGACCTTGCACCTTATTTGGATGGCAATTCGGATTTGAGGGCAAATCCTTTTGAAGAAGGAGGGGCTGATGAGGACATCAATGGGCCAGTCACACGTGCTAAGGCAAGGACGTTGAAGGAGAAGCTTGCGACATATTTGGATTGCTACTTTGGAGCCATGGATGTGGAGCTATTTCGAGGGAAGCCATATATGATGATTCGAGTGGAGGAAGAAGGAGGAAGTGCTGAAGAGAAGGCAGATTGCAAGAAGCAGCCTTAACGGGTTTGCTTAACGGGTCCAGCCTTAACGGGTTTACTTAACGGGTCCAGGCTTAACGGGTTGGGCTTAACGGGTTTGCTGGGCTGTTTCCGAGTTTCCTTGTTTTAAAGTCGGTTTATGATTGTTTTTCCATGTTGGAGTCGGATTTGGGTTGTATTTTGCCTATTTAAAGGGCTGAACACGTTGGTTTTACCCTTAGACGATTATTATTGAATTTCAGAGGCTAAAGCCGAGTTCCCTACGCGAAATTTGCCCTAATTACTCTGTCGAGAATCTCCAGAGTGCTAGAGCGACTCTTATCAGCTAGGTAATCACCCTGGTTGTGGCGAGCTACCCATATCGATTGCCCTTTATTCCGAGTTGAATCTGTCCGATCGATTCATATATCGATTGCCCTTATTCACGGGTGAGTACTGTCCGATCGATTTCCATCCTATCTGGTTCTGTTTGGTTCGAGAAGCTTGACCCTGCGCAACTTTGATTATATCACCCATGCAAAGTAACAACAGGAAAGGAATGGGTTAGACACAATTGCAAGGCATCACGTAAAGCTAAACATTCCATAATAAATGGATCTTGAATTCCATCATAATATTTGCCAAATGCAAAGAGGAAAGTATATGTCCCTACTTTTTTATGTGTGTTGCTTTTTTATACTAAAAGTAAAGGGTAAAAGTGATATTTCACCCAAAAATTATCTTAACTATCACAAAACCAAACAATGTAAACTACAATACACCAATTTTCTTATATACATGTATATTATTATGCTTGCATTGATGATAATACATTGATTTAACTATCACCAACACCAAAAGAGAACTAATTCTTGCTTAGTCTACAATTACGACAACAATCCATACTTATCACCGCCATCACCAAGTCACCCTCCGCCTCCGGCCTCCACCCAATCCATTCTCTCTCTTTTATAGCTACTTCTTCACTGAAACGAAATGAGGAAAAGGGAGACCCGATAAATAAAGAAACAACGGAATTCCAATCCTCGCCTCAAAACCTTTGCTCCTCTTCTTATTCTTTCATTGCTCACCCCAGTTCCCAGTGCCGCTTCTTTGCTCCATCCATAGCTTGCTCAATCCGTCCAGATTCTTTGTGTGGTAATTTGTTGGTTGTTCTATGTGGGCTGGTGGGGGTAGAAAATTTCGGATTCCCTTGTTGGAAAGGTGCGTTCTTTTGTTTCCCCTTCTGGCCCCTACTATCTTTTTATCTCCATTTCTCTGTTCATGTTATGGGTTTTGCTTGCCAACACTTGCCCGATGAAAGCTGAGGAAGGAACGGGGTTACAGAGGAAGACTTGGGTTCTCTCGATTTTGGGCATTTCGATGGTAGTTTGGCCGATGGTGCATTGATGAGGGTGAATCTGCACGTGGAATAGATGATCGCTTTGTATTTTGGGATGATCGTCTGTATTTAGTCATGTTCAACCAATTTGTGTGTCGATCTCGCCCTTTCAAGAGTTGATGCTGCTATAACTATTGAAGGATCGTGCGAATTTCTGGGTTAAACTGATTGTTAGGCTTTTGATTTAGCTGGTTTCGTGCGTTCTGTCATCTCTGATGGTTTGCTTGGCTGCTATATGTATTTGTTTTTTGTGATCGGGTTTCCTTTTAGCTGTTCTTTGGTTGATGGGGGAAATCTGGATATGAACTTGGGTCTTCCTGTAATCGCTCTATTACAATTTAAGTATGAGTTGGATTGGAGATCAATTGAGTTGGCACTATGTGTTTCAGTTAGATGATTCTCATAATCTGGTGTTTGGCATGAATGTGTAAATTCGGTGTCACTGTTTAGGAAGCTAGGCTACTCATATGGTAGGATGCAACGAATTGATACTTATAGGGTTATAATCCTTAGGTTGATCATTCGATTGGCAGGTGATCGGTGTTATGCAACCCTGTGTTGATCAGTGTAGTGATTTCGATAGGAAGCGTTGTGGAAGAGTGACTTCCAATGGAATTTCAATTGATGATGTGCTTCATGCTGTTGTTTTTCCATGATGTATTATGGCTCTTTGTTGTTTGTACACGTGTACGGAATTTCAGAAAATTGGGAAGAAGAGAGATTGATCTAGTTTGTTAACGATTACAGGGGAAGCTGAGGAGGGCCAGCTTTTTTATTAAATAACTTCCCATCTGGAAGTAAGGATCTGGTATGAAGTTTTTCTCTTTTTCTTATTGTTATTTTCCTACTTACTGTTGTTTAGCTCTCTATTATATATGTTTTCTCCTAATTGCCCGTCTTACTTTTCCTTTTAGGCTATTGTTATTTATTGTTTCATTGTTCTGGAGGTTAGAGATATAAAGTGCTTGGCTTTTGCATGGGAAAAGAATGCCAGATTTGCAAGTTAGAGTTCGCCGATCACAGAGGGTGAAAAATAACCAGAACCCTTCTGGTGTAGTTGCTACTGCGGCACCTGGTGGTAGGAGAGGTACTGACGTACTGTACACCCTGGATACTGACTGATTACCAAGCAAGGTATTCATGGAATTCTCTTAATTGTTGTTTTTGTTTTTTTGTCTTGTCTTTATGAAGGACGTGGCAGAGGAAGGGGCTGCAGAGTGATGAATCATGACGATAATGCCAAGATTTTGGGTCAAGGACGCCCGGGTTTGGAAATGCCAGTTAGGCAACCAGTTGAGAAAATTGCTGAAAAATTGGTAGTTGGTGAAGAGGAAGGAAATGCCAGTCCTCTACCGGAAAGGGTACTGATCTTCTTTGCCAGATTCTGGCAGTGTCTTGACTTTTTTCTGTTGTTTTGAGTTTGGATAAATGTCGGCAGTATGAGCTGTTACTGTAGCGTCTGGTATTCATCTAAGATGCAACTAATATTTCAGAACTTCCAGAAGTACATTGGAAGATATAGACTAGGTTTAGCATGGAGAAAATTTCCGCGAACTTGATGTGAAGTGTTATATGCTTGTTCATCTTGAAATTGTGTGGGTGACAGATAGTATCTATTTTTCCCTCTCATCAATAGGTGAAACTAGGAAACTCTCCGGTGTACAAAATAGACAGAAAGCTTGGGAAAGGAGGCTTTGGGCAAGTTTATGTTGGAAGAAGGGTGTCAGGCGGCGCTGGGCGCAATGGTCCTGATGCCTATGAGGTTTGTCCCTTATTCTCTTTATCAATTTATGCATATTATTTACTCATTTTGTTTTGTACCTGATGACCTTTGTCATTTTTGTTTCTGGATCTCTAATTTCTTTCAAATTTTGTAGCTTGCTTTGAAATTTGAACACAAGAATAGTAAAGGATGCAATTATGGTCCTCCTTATGAGTGGCAAGTATACAGGTAGGGCTTACGAGTGGTTCTGTGGAATGTTTTGTTTTACTTTACGTTATATGACCTAACAGTCTTTTTTTTTTGTATCGACTCTTATGAAGCACCCTCAATGGTTGTTATGGGC
Organism: Linum tenue; assembly: GCA_946122785.1. Lineage (NCBI taxonomy): Eukaryota > Viridiplantae > Streptophyta > Magnoliopsida > Malpighiales > Linaceae > Linum > Linum tenue. Next base: position 8,120,794 of record CAMGYJ010000003.1, on the reverse strand, counting down.
TTCCCTTTGTCCATTACAAAGGCCAACAAGGAGATTACTATATCCTTGTAAGGCACACACTCTCTATAATTGGTTAAACTTCTCTCTGATGCTGACATCAGTTATTCTCAGTCTCTTATTTCTGGACCTTCTTTCTCTTCAGGTAATGGACATGCTTGGGCCAAGCCTCTGGGATGTGTGGAACTCTAACAATCAAATGTACAAGATTTCTCTATTTTCTTATTGGCGCTGTTTGCCTTCAAATATTTCGTTGCTGTTCTCAGAGATGTTTAATGTTAAAGCCTTATGTTTTTACTGAAAAATGCGATGCAGGCTGTCTGAGCAGATGGTTGCTTGTATAGCAGTGGAGTCGATATCCATTCTAGAACAGCTGCACTCAAAAGGGTAATGTGAAACCATCAAAATTTCTCTCTTAAAAAAAAAAAAATCATACGGTATAGTATGTAATGCATTCCGTATTATTTCTTAGCTTTGTGCACGGAGATGTTAAGCCAGAGAACTTTTTGCTCGGTCAGCCTGGCACACCTGAGGAGAAGAAATTGTATCTAGTCGATCTCGGTTTGGGTATGCCTCCGTTTCTATCTTTTTCTTTTTATATAATTCTTGGAATGTTGGAACTTCATCTTTCTTTATGGGAGAGCCGATGTTGGAACAATAATTTCATTTCAGCTTCAAGGTGGAAAGATACAGTATCCGGTCGGCATGTGGATTATGACCAAAAGCCTGATGTTTTCAGGTGATCGGCCTCTGATGTTTAATGTCTCTTGGACTAGTGAATGATTACGTTTTGTGAGATATTCCTGTTTTGTTTTGGGAACTAATATCTAGAGTTTTGTCAGCATGATGCTCGTGGAACTGCTCTTTTACAGCTTTGAGATTTCCGAGAGTTTATCAAGAATATATTTGTTCAATTTTTAGAGGGTGTTTCTTTAAACAATAATATTTTTGCTTTCAGGGTGTCTTTGTAGAGTTATTCAGTAATGGTCTGTGAGTTTGCATTCACATTTTGCATGTAAGAAGATGAACTAGACTAACAAAGTTATCCAAGTTTTGTAACTCCAACAAGAAAGGGGATATTTTTCTATGAGCCTTTGTGAATTGTGTGATGCCACAAAACTCTCATGGACCACCTTTCGCATGATGTCTGGAGGGTTTCTGTCTGAGAAGTTTAGATGTGTGGAGGAAAGCTAATATATTTGTTCTCTTCCTCGCTTTTTAGCAGATGGTTATGATTCTCATAGTATTTCTGTCCTCTGAAAAAGTGTCTGAAGTGGGTGTCCATATCTCTGTTGGCTCTGCAATGTTTCTAAGTTTACATTCCAGAAGGAAGATAGTGTTGCCTGTGTCTAATTGATTTTCCTTTTCTGTCTATCGTGCTTTTGTAGGTTCCTAACACCCAATAACGGCATTTCCCCCTAATTTATGCAATAACCAGATTTATGTTACATTTTCACAGAGGCACTGTGCGGTATGCTAGTGTACATGCACATTTGGGTAGGACGGGGAGCCGTAGGGATGACCTTGAGTCCCTAGCTTATACCTTAGTATTCCTTCTTAGGGGAAAGCTTCCATGGCAAGGCTACGTGGTAACTATACATTTCACAAAAATCTACATATCCAGCCTTCTTTTCTTCTGCAAAAACATGATGGTTTGGTTGTGATGCAGGGTGAAAACAAAGGATTCCTTGTCTGTAAGAAGAAGATGGCTACTTCTCCTGAGATGCTGTGTTGCTTGTGCCCTCCTCCGTTTCAACATTTTCTTGAGATGGTGACCAATATGAAATTTGACGAAGAACCGAATTACTCGAAGCTCATATCCATTTTTGATAACAGTATAGGCGCCAATGTCTTGTTACGGCCCATTCTAACTGATGGGGCCATAAAGGTTGTATACTGGTTGACTAGTTGGTATTACTCATGTTAGGTTGTTTGTGGTCTTTTGGTTTCTAAACTATGCTTTTGGTCTCCAATGTGCTGTAGGCTGGCCAAAAGAGGGGAAGGTCTCTTGTTGGCTTGGGAGATGGTGGTCAACCGAAAAAGAAAATTCGGCTTGGGACTCCTGCTACACAGTGGATTTCAGTATACAATTGTAGAAATTCAATGAAGCAGAGGTACATGATCATGTCTACAGAGGTTGTACATCCTCACTTGGTGATATAACGAGCTTATACAATAATCGAAATAACTAACATGCTGGTTTTGAATTATGATATAGTTTGCCTGATTAATGTAAATTGGTAAAGTTGACGCTTATTACTTGCTGTTCGCATCCCTTAGCTATAGGAGCACTTATTCCAGCCTTGGTTTTGGAGTCTTAAATACCATAGTCTTAGATTGCTGATCCAGTGATGGGAACTCTTGTCCTGCAGGTATCACTATAATGTTGGAGATTCAAGGCTTGGGCAACATGTAGACAAAGGAAGGGAAGACGGTCTATTCATTAGCTGCATCTCTTCATCGGCTAATTTGTGGGCGGTTGTCATGGATGCAGGAACTGGGTTCAGTGCCCAGGTTTATGAATTATCTCGCATTTTCTTGCCCAAGGTTGGTATTCTTCGCTCTTATGGTATTCATATGGAAGTCCTTGGCCAGCATCAGCTAATGCTTTATTATTTTCTGATATTCTCGTCAGGAGTGGATAATGGAGCAGTGGGATAAGAACTTTTACATAACTTCTATCGCTGGGACAACTAATGGAAGTTCCTTGGTGGTTATGTCAAAGGGTAGAGATACATTAACTAATTTTTTTATAAAGCTTTTTAATATATTCCATTTGTTTGATCAACCTAGCCATCATGACCTGGGGAAGTCGTTTTATTCTTGATCATGAACGATTTTAATTGATTGGTGGCTTGCTGAACTTAGGCAGACTGGGCTAGCAGAGGTTTGAAGCCTGTTATCATTGAAGGATTTTCCATTCTGTTTCTTGAAGTTTATGATTTTCATGAATAAGTGTTTGGTGGCTTCTGAACTTGGCGGGATTGGATTAGGCAAACCTTGCTCAATGATTTAACCTTAGTCCACAATAGGTGGTTTCGGAAGGATACTTTTCAATCTCTTTCCTGCTGTGAATAGTGATGTTTCGTGTTGAATTGTAGCAATTTTGGATTTTGAAGAATTCCCTAATCAATGACAAGTAGTATAGGCGAGGAAGCATGTCTATGTAGTAGGTGTGATGAACCGTGAGTGATGATGAACCAGTAGTTCACTTACTATACAGTTCTAGAAGTTTCTAGTGCATGCAGTCAATAGCTTAGAAACTTTTACCCTTGAGTCTGTATTAGCTAATATGCTAATTGTTTTTGTATAGCTTTTTGCTTACTACATCTGCAATTTTCTCTCTTGTTTTGGTAATTGTTTTTGGTAGGGACTGCATATACACAGCAATCCTACAAAGTTAGTGATGTATTCCCTTTCAAATGGATCAATAAAAAATGGAAAGAAGGATTTTCTGTTACCTCAATGACAACTGCAGGCAGCAAGTGGGGGATTGTAATGTCCAGAAATGCAGGTTATCCGAACCAGGTTGGGTTAATGATCTTACCACACTGCTTGGTACATCTATTTGTGAAGGAATTTATATCACAATGCTTATATGTTGCCTCTCTCTCTCTCTCTCTCTCTCTCTCTCTCTCTCTCTCTCAACTAGGTGGTTGAACTCGATTTCCTTTACCCTAGTGAAGGGATCCATAGAAGATGGGAGAACGGATACCGAATTACTGCAGCAGCAGCTACAGCCGACCAGGCTGCATTCATTCTTAGTACTCCCAAGAAGAAAACACCCGAAGTTGCTCAAGAAACCTTGAGGACTTCTGCTTTTCCTAGTACCCATGTTAAGGTAAGCCAGAAAGTTTCATGGTTCTATGCGAATTGAATAAACAAGCATAATATCAGAGTTGTGATCCCTTCCCTTTTGGCCCACGCATCATGTGATTTATCCTTGGACAATCGATCTTTCGAGACGCTAAACAGTTAGGACAATCAACCGAGTGATTCATCTCTTTTATCTTTCTTTTTAGCCAAGCAACTGTTGTTTTCATATCATTCGCTTAATGTCTACTGTCTAAGAAGGAAGAGTTATGAACCTTTTTTTTTTGTGTGTGCATGCTGATAGGATAAATGGTCAAAGAATCTGTATATTGCATCAATATGTTACGGAACGGTATCTTGAAGCTGCTGGCTGGTTGGGGGAGGCCGCCTGTCTCCCAATGAAGAAGCAGGTACTTGCTTAATTTTTTTTTTTTTTTTTTTTATCTCTATTAGTGTCGCAAAAGCTTACTTCTTCTTGGTGGAAGTGCGAGCTTGCATATTTGGTGTGGTGGAAATAGTTGACAGTCTTTGTAACACAATATAGGTTGGTCGGATCACTTCTTCGCACTGGTGTATTGCCTGCCGAAGACTTTTGGGTATGGAGCGAGAGTAATATGGCTGGAGGAGTTCTGTTTTTGGCTGTTGTAGAGGGGTTACCATATCACTCAATGGTGAAGAATATATCCTGAATGCCCGGTAGAATGGGCCACGCCACGAGCATCGATATTCATGTCTTTTGGCTGGCTCATTCTGGCTTTTGCCTTGGAACAAACAGAAAAATGTTGTATAGTGATTAATCTATCATGCGGGGATAAGGCTATGATGGCTGCCCTGTTCTTTGTTTGGTAACTGGTGTAGTAAGCTGGAGAAGAACCATTGTCTGGTATACACAAGAGTCGGAAAGGAACAGGATGGATTTCAGGGAAACGAAAAGTCTGGAGGGTGTTAGGTTTGCTACGAGGAAAGGTTCCTTGCCTCCTGTTGTAATGAACTTAACACGAGAAAGAAGAAAAACATGTACTTGGCTCCCTGCCGTCCCCCTATTACTTCATTATTATTATTATGGCCTGATTGATCTATGATTCATCTCATCCATGTGTATAAATTTCTTTTCGAAGTTTCATGGGTACTGACAGAATCAAGATGTAATCTGGGGCAATACCCTTTTTGCCTTCTGTGATTTGGTATCCTTTGGTAACGTGATCTTTTATCTGCAAATCTGAAAGGCGCCATTAGATCAAACTGTATGTGCCCACTGCTTAATTTCAACGGATGAGAATTCGTGTCTTCAAAACTTGGAACGTGAGAGGGCGGATAGTGATCATCAATGCCACATACAAAGAACATGATGGAAGTTTCCACATCGGGGAAAATTGCTTAGTTTAAAGATTTGACAACCCCACTAAGTAGTTTGGTTCACGTATCAGTTCGGATAGAAACTGTAAACTCTTTTACTTCTCTGTTCCATCATCCATGGTAATGATAATTATCCCAGTACTGAAGTAGTACCATCTAAAACTTCCTCTATTACGAAACACTTAGCTGTTTCGAGGGAATCAATTGAAAGATAGAAATATCATGTGTTTAGTCTGTCAAAATCCGGACCTTTCTGCAAACACAAACCAGCAGAGCAACTTCGAGGAACCAGAGACTGGGTCTGAGCTCTCATTGTTGGACTGGTTTGAGTCTTGAACTAACTGTAGAGCTCAGGCTTCAAGACACCAATATAGGGCAAATTCCTGTATACTTCTGCAAAGTCCATTCCATACCCCACTACGAAGTAATCTGGACACTGCAACATAGAAAACAAAGCTCAACCGGATTACAGCATGCCAGCAAAGACACAAACTTTAACAGATGAATTTTATATTCAAAGACACAAACTTTAACACTAGATTGATACTGGGGTTCTCAATAAAGTTACGAACTTTCACGATCTGTGAGCTGTGATGTATGGAGGGATGGGAGGGCTATGCATTTTACAAGAGCATCTGGTGATGAAATGGGGCTTTAATGGTTTTGGTTTCCTACTTACTTCTGAACTGCTCTTCGGTTGCTTCATTCAATAACAGTAGAAGGAAATGCTACCAAACCAAGGTCAGGAACTCGGTTTTCTTCACAAAGTAAAGTTCTTTTGTGCGAATATGAAAGCAGGTAAGCGTCGACGAGAGCTAGGAAAGGGAAACCCAAACCTCGAATCCTCTGTAGTACTTTCCACTACCCACAACCTGAAACTCAACCTTCCGTCTCGCCGGCTTATCAAGAAACGCACACACCGACACCGACGACGCCCCCTTCTTCTCCAAGTGGCTGATCAGGCTCGCCAATGTGCTCCCCGTATCCACAATGTCCTCCACCTGTGGAGTAATTCTTATTTCCCCAGTTCCAATTAAAGGCAACGAAACTGAGAGAGGGAGTCGCTTACCAGAATGACGTGTTTTCCCCTGACGTCGGCCTTCAGGTCGAGGGACAGCCGTGGAGCGCCGGCGGACTCTGTTCCGCAGCCGTAGGAATCGGCGCGGATGAAATCTACTGAAATCGGCAGCTTGATTTGCCTGACTAAGTCGGCCAGGAAGACGAAAGCTCCCGTGGCGACTCCGACGAGGACAGGGGCCGGGGAAGCAGCGGGAAAGTCGGAGGTGATCTCCGCGGCGAGCTCGGCGACACGGTCGGAGATTTCGCCGGCCGTCCATAGGACCTTCTCTATGTGAGAGTCCAGAGCCATAGCCGCAAAGAGACTGAGGCGGCCAGAGTTACAGAGAGGGTTTTTTTATATAATCACTTTTTCTTTGTTTAAATCGGCGAAATCATGGCCGTGCGAAAACGACACCGTTCCGATGATATTCTGATAAGAGGCTAAGAGCCCACACTGGAATTACAGGGTTTTAGATTGAGACCAGTACATTAGCAGTGTTCTTATGGTTTGATCAGACATTGCTAACTAAGAAAATCATTGCCGAAAGAAAATTCGATCCACAACATCGACCGGCAAGGCATGAGCTGGATCGATAGCTTTGACTCCTGGGTATTCGAGGAACGACAGTCCTGCAACAACAGACATATTGCACAAAAGTTTACATCACTCAGAGACTAGTGGGTGTTAGTATGGGAAGAGAACTGCAGAATTCCTTTCTGTTAATTATGATTTACTTACCAGCAACTCCGAAATATGTATGAAAGATATCAACTGTGTCATCCGGCCTGTCTGAGATTCCTCCATTCTCCATGTCCTACAATGTTCCCATTAGTGGTTAAAGGTAAACAATCTATTTAAATTAATGCCACAATGGAAATGTAGAGTTTAGTTGATACCTGACAACTCAAAATGAACTTGAGAAGCTTCTCTTTGCTAATCCAATGAGCTCTATCGATCATAGTGAGGCTAGAAAGAACCCACCACGAATAGCAAACCTGTATTGGTTAGTTCAACATAACCCGTGCATAGTCAGTACTTGGGCAGAAAAATGAATTAACACACCTAAGAGAAATATACTCTTAACTTACATCGGGAAGCTTCTCAGGTCGGCCATTAAGACCCCCAGATTTCACTTGTCGTTCACACAGCCACCATCCGAGAAGGTCCTTGTCAACATAATGTAGAGCCCCAGTAATAGCAAGGGCAGCCACACAGCAGAATACTTCAAACAAGGAGCAAAGAAAAAGCTTTTCAGTTCTAAATATACTCAGAAACGAAAGATAACAGATATAGTGATATTAAGAACATTATACTCTGTCCAGCATGAGACTCCCCCCCAGGAGTGCATCCGAATCCACCATCTACGTTTTGACAACTTCTGATATAGTTTACAGCCTTCTCCACATTTATCTTGTCCAAGCATTTCAATATCGAGAGACCACATAGTGAAATTTAAGAGAACCTGGCAAATAAAAGGGCATGGCCTAGTGAGGGACCAATTTACTAGTTCTAGATAAGCATGCTATCCTTAAATAAGGAGGGGGGTTGTTCTTGCAGGAGAGCTATCGGGAAATTTTGGAATCAGTACCGTGTATCGACTTCTCCCCAGATGTCTCCGGAAAAGGATCCATCTTCATTTTGCAGTCCAGCAATATCTGAACTTAACATTTACTTTAATTTGAACCCTTTTCTCTGCCCTCTCTCTTCTTCTCGGTTCCACTTTCCTTCTTTTTCCAGGGGCTGCCGCCGGCTCCTTTTGGTGACCGGCGGCAGCTCAAGCCCTCCATTCCTCTTTTTTTTTTTTTTTTTTTTTCCTTCCTTTTCTTTGTGCTCATGTTAATCCTGGCCTTGTTCTAGGTGTTTTTCCTTCGGATTTCCAGCTTTTCCCTGCCGTTGTGGCCTTCAGCTTCCTTTCCAGTCGAGCTTTGTCTCTTCTTTTCCCGTCGAGCTTTGTCTCTTCCTTCGGTTCTTGGTACTCCTGTTCAAGGTTTGCTCGTTGTAGGATCCGGAGTTTGCAGTTTGGTGGGTGCCTATTCCAGATCTGGATGGTGGTGATTTTTCCAGATTGGTGGTCTCATCCTTTGATGAAACCATTCTCTTCTTTCCCTTTCCGACCTCCACTTTGTGTTCGTGTTGCGGGGTGAGTCGTCGGATCGTGGAGGGTCGGGTCTTCTCCGGTGGTTGTGGTTGGTAATCGGTGTTCTCCGTGGAGATTTGTGGCTCCTTTGTGATCTTCTGCTCTGCTTCAAACATGATTTCTCTGCCTCAGCTTCCTCTGCCTCTGTCAGCTTGGAGCAATCCGTTCAAATCATTTTCCACCGCCATGCAATCTTGTTTCTAGGATTCACTGTGATGGATGCCGTTGAGTTATCCCCAGGAGGCGGCATATGGTTGATGTAATCACTAGCCATGGATTTCGAGTTGATCGGACAAGCTGATTTCGCTCTTGTTGCATTCTAAGTGGTTGGTTGCAAGAGAGATTTCTGATGTACTGGTTTTTTCAAGGGTTCGATTCTGTTGGATGGTTGCTGTCAAACTGTGTTGTGCTCTCTGTTCTTGCTTTTGCTTTTCATGGTTTGATTGTAACCGAGTTCTCTTTTCCTTCTTCTTGTTAAACCAGAATGTTGGTATGTTGTCTCTTTGTATCTGACCGGTTAAAATGCAATAAAGACTCTCCTTTGTCAAAAAAAAAAAAGCAAAAACTTGGGCGGATATCTTGGAAGTCCTTGTTTCTCATTTAAATTGCCAAATTGCCAGCCATATAGATTAATGGAGAATTCCAGCTACTACACTCATGCATTCATCAGTTAAACATGAACTAATTGAATGACAATGAACATAAGTATAGTCTCAGAGCTTGTAAAGGATACAATTTGAGACTTTGTCCACGTCAAGAACATTAAGTTTGTTAAAAAGGGCCAGAACCTGAATGGCCAACATTACCAGCAAAACCACCTGCAAACAAAGAGCATCATCATCATCCATGTTTTTCCACCATGTGCTCGGAACTAAACTGCATGACTAATCAATCATCAATGACTCCCATCCTAGATTGTTAAACAACTAAATTTGGCAATCAGCATAGGGAAGCTCAAAGTTTCTTCACAAACCAGACTCGTGTTGACACTTCATGATCCATTTGATAATCTCGTCGGAATCCACCACGTCGCCCAGCAGATCCAAAGTGGTCAACCCCCAATAAGCCCCATTCACTCGCAAGTGCTCCATCACAGCAGATTCAACACTATCCTTTCTCTAGAAAGGCAGAAACCAACCACCAGAACAAAGACAGAATCAGAAAATGGCTGTTGAATCATCAAATTCACAATCACCACAGATCCATAAATTCCAAACCAACCTTTTCAACTGACAGGATGTACTCAACATGCTTATCAGCTGCTAGCTCACCCATCTAAAAGATCAAAATAGTGTTGTAGTTTAGCTATCTCAAAAAGAAGAGAAGACAAAGCAAGAGCACTTCATCCATCTTAGCTTATACGAATCCCAGGTCTCAACACAAGAACATGGCGTTCAAAGTTGCCCAACTTCTGTTTGAGGAGCTAACCCAATAACTCCAGTGAATTGCTGAATTGCAGGAACTTGGGTTTCCAATGAATTACTGAAATATAAGCGAGCTGCTTACTCAATCTGTCGAAGGCCGAAGCGCACCGTCGGGGGGATTCTAGTTTGCCGCCGGTGATGAATTGCAGAGAGTGGAGGAAATTCAGCTGGCAGAGAAGATTCTGTTAAAACGAAGACGGAAAGACGGATTGAGGTTAAAGATAGTAAATTCGATACACCAAAAAGTCAACAATGGAGTACCCACTTCATTTTGCAGTAGTAAACCCGTAAACCTAACTAAAATCTATGTCGCATCCCTCTTCTGCAATCAGATTGCGATCGAGAACACCTTTAGATTGATGGTTGCCTAAGCTACAGAACTGAAGCTACGATTCAATCCACTGCTTAAGTGACGTAGCAAAGTGACAACTAGAGAAAAGCCAATCGATTCCATTACCAATTAGATGAACCCTAGATAGCTAGCGATCAAAATGGCTCTCTTGGTTCTGCGTCTGGTAATTCAGTTTTCCCGTGAAAATGAAAGAGAGAGCTAGTCAAGTAAAGTCAAGCCAACCACGGCATATGCATTGGGTTCATAGTTCATACATATTTACCGAAGTATTACAGGTAAGTTATGCATAAAATACATATGATTATTTTATATTGTATTTGAATGAACTATATGTTTAATAATACACCAATATTTATAAGATATATGTAATTAATTATTTTAAAAATAAACGTGTGAATGATATTTAAGTTCTCAATTTAACTCATTAAAGCGAGTTACAAGTTCATGTATGTCATAGGAATACATTACACCATATTATACTTTGAGAACGAGACTGCAAGACTGCAAGTCTAGTCCCTTTGAGGTAAGTATGGGGGCTGGATACGGTCACTTCCCCAGTTCCCCTAATGAGGTTGTGTGATTCACAACCAAGAGTATTTTTGGTATGACAAAAAAATAAATTTGTTAATTAATTTTTTTGTATTAATTATAGATTGGGAATTAAAAACTCATATAAATACATACTTTTTTAAATCCTACAATAAATACAACTCTCTCTCTCTCTTTCTATCTCTCTCCTCCTTTTCGAGAAGCCAATCCACTCCGACCGGCTGATTTTCCGACCGACAAACTTTTTCCGGCGAAATTCTTGAATCAGACTCGCTTCAGACGCCTGCAAAAATTACCACTCTGTCAGTGCGTTAGTGGTATGCTCCCACTACCACGGGTACCACTACCAGTACAACGCTACCACTACCATTTGGTAGCGTACCACTATCATTTGGTACCTGGTAATGGTAGCTACCAGTGGTAGTGGTACGCTACCACTCGTAGTGTACCACTAGAGGCTAAGACAGAAAAACCAGATCTGGAATCTGAAAAATCTCAGATTTGGAAAAAAATAAGGGATGAGCGAAGGGGAAGGCAGAGGAGAGGTGGTTACCTCGTGGCGGCGGCGGCGGTGTGAAGACATGAGGTGGTGGAAGGCGGAGAAAGAAGGGAAGGGGTGCGACTTTGATGGTGGCGGCCGTGGGAAGCAGTTGCAGCGGCAGAGGGCAGCGGGAGGACTACGACGGGGAGAGGCTGTGATGGTGGTGGCGCCGGAGGGCGGAGGGAGGGCTGGATGGTGGTGGCGCCGATGGCAGGGGCGGATGGGATGAAGAAGAAGAGGGAGAAGAAGGGAGAACTGGTGGTGGTGGCTGCAGAGAGAGGGGGGATCTGCTTAGGGTTTTTAGAGAAAGGGAAAGAATATGTAAATTAATAGTAGTAGTAATCCAATGTGGTTAGTTTTTTCCATTCCAAAAATCCCTTCGTGTAATCTTAACCATCGATTTAGGCTGCAGCATCAAGGAATAGTCAATCCCTACATAGCAGAGCTTCTAGCCTTTAGAGACTCTATCTCCATCGTAGCCTCAAGATCCTTGACCCGCGTGATAGTCGAAGGTGATTCCGAAGTGGTCGTCAACCAAATCTGTTAAGGCATCATAGAAGACTCGATTGGTGGTCCGGTGCTACGAAAGTGTCATCAGATCCTTAGCTCTTTGTCTATTTGTATAGAGTTTAGGGCGGTACCTAGGTCCGCCAACAGTGCTGCCCATAGAGTGGCGCGTAAAGCACTGCTTTTGCTCGTCTAGAGCTAGAATCTTTTGATTTTTTGGGGTGGCTTCTTTAGAGTCTTTTAGAGGTCATGGGTAGAATTGTAAGTTTAACTATTATCCTCCATTGATGTTAACCAATAAATCTTGACCAAGTTTTTTTCCCCAATAGTCTTGAGCCAATTTCATTTAATAAAAAGAAAGAGGATGATAATGTTGAGGTCTTCGCCACCATCTCAGCAATAAACTCCAGCTGGAATCAAATCATCAAAATCAATTGGGTGATCACGGGGATGGAAAGTGGCGATTTTCAAAGGGAAACAAAGAAGGAAAGTCTAACGGCTATTCACTGGAGTTTTTAGTATAAATATAGCGCCAGGAACGGGAGAAAGGGCAGACTTTTCAAGCGAGACAAATTCATAGCACAGGAGAGTATTGTGTGAGAAGTTTGTAAGAGAAACGTCTGCACAGGAGCGGTAAGGACTTCTGGGTACTGGTACATGGTTGTATCAGGGGTTTCTATTGGCGGGTTAGCTGATAAGAGTGTGAACAGTAACTGACAATTAACCTTGTGCTGATCTGACGGGAAACTACGGTGTATTTCAGAGAGCTTCAAGAACACATATTTAGTGAATTGTCAGAAATCGCAAGAGCGCGATTCTCTGACCGTGGATTAGTCGGATTTGGGTTCGTTAATCACCTAACACCGGATACCACGTTAAAATTGGTGTCTTGTTCCAATTCTCCGCATTAAGTTAATTCTGTTGTTTTTAACCAGCTTTACTCTGTTCTTGCTTCTGGTTTAAAGGTAAGCTGCATGGGATAGTTCGATCCAATCAGAGTGAAGGGAAGGAGCAAATTGTGTGGGTGAAATGGTGAGTATTAGGTAAGTCATTTGGGTCTGGCGTTTGAAGTGTGCAGGCCAAACAGAAGAGTTTGAGTGGGCTTGTGGGTAAGTTTTAAGTGATTAATTATTGGGTTCTGGTCTATTTCCACCAAGACCAAGTGTGATGTGTCTCAAACACGAGTGAGGAGGAAATCTTCCTTTCATTTCGATCAAAATCTTGTTCTTGTTGAAACCCTCTCATCTGTTCTTGGCGAAAGTGACGATAAGGGTTTTGCAAGTGCTGTAGCCAGTCAAGAAAACAAAGGAGAAGACCGATTTTTCTCGCGCTCGACGCCTACAACATGTGGTATCAGAGCCCGATTCCGTCGAAGAAGGTCAAACGATCTCCGGAGTAACCAACATGACGTCGAGTTCTGGAAAGGGGGTTGCTCTTTATCTCGCGAATGAGTTTTCACAAAATCGGCTACCAAGGTTCAAAGGAGTGAATTACGGGTACTGGAAGAATCGAATGGAGTTGTTCATTGGTTCAACAGATCCAAAACTTTGGGCAAGATTTATTAAGGGTCCGCATGAGCTCAAAACAGATCAAGAAAAATGGACCGACGAGGATTATGAGAAACATCAGCAAAATTGCAAAGCCACGAATCTTATGTACTGTTCGCTTGGGCCTGAGGAATACCACAAAGGTTTTGGGTGCAAAACTGCAAAAGAGACATGGGATAAACTTCAGGTAACCTACGAAGGCACTTCTCAATTTAAAGTTTCCAGGATCAACATGCCAAAAATAGAGTTTGAAACGTTTAAGAGGAATGATGGGGAATCAATTAGGGATATGTCGGAGAGGTTCACAAATATAGTGAACAGTCTGGAAAACTTGGAAGTGTCATATGATAGTGGTGATCTAGTTAGAAATATTATATGGTCTCTGCCTAAGAAATGGGATCCGAAAGTAACAGCGATAGAAGAGGCAAAGAATCTTGTTGCACTAAATGTCGATGAACTCATAGGGTCATTGGCCACTTATGAGGAGAAAATCATAAGAGAAAGTGGAGAAGAACAGAAGAAGGAAAGAAAGGAAATAGCCTTCAAAGCACAAGTCTATGAGGAAGAGCCTGATGACTACGATGATATGGACGATGATGAGCTGGCAATGCTCGGTAAGCATATAAAGCAACTCATGAAGATGAGGAAGGAAAGACGGCGAGGAAACTTTGCAAATCAGCACAAAGAACGGGAGTTTGATAAAGAATATGCTCCTGGGAAATAAAGCTCAAGTCATACAAATCAACGGTTTAGAAAAGATGGCAACACGATTGAGAGAACTCAAACCGGTTGCTACTAGTGTGGGCTCCAGGGTCACATTAAGTCGGAATGTCCACTTTGGAGAAAAGAGAAAGCCATGTGGGCAGCCTGGAGGTGCATTGAGCATGAAGACGATGAACCTGAAGCAGCATCTCACAAGAGAGAGCCATGTCTAATGGCTATCGACGACGTTTCACCAGACACACCCGACAGGCCACTTGAGGTAAGTGTGTTCTCTGACTTTAGTGAATCTGAGTACTATAGTGATGATGATCTTTTAACAACAACGATTCAAAGTATCTAGCGAGAGTTCGCTATAGTAAAAGTTAAGTACAATAAGTTGAAAGAGGAATTTGGTGAGGCCAAAACCAAATGTGAAACACTAAGTCAGCAAAACATAGAGTACAAAAATCAAAATAGACAACTTGCTGAAACAATAGCTTTACTAGAAGATGATAATAACAAATTGATTAATCAACTTAAGAAGTTCAAAGGAAAGGATAGTACAAATAATGAAGGAAGTAGTCAAGTAAACATAGTAGCGAAATTGAAAAATGAAAATAAACATCTGAATGCTCAACTTCAGTCATACCCTGCTAAATGTGCAGGAAACGCAAGTAGATGGCACCCAAGGCATGAAACTGATAGCAACTCAGAATGTTTTTATTTTCATCTTAAAGGACATCTTATTAGAAACTGTAAAAGGAGAATAAACTCCGAAAATCGAAAGAAGCTTCGACTATCTTCTGAAAGTTTTGATCTGTCCAAAAGAAAATCACCCAAGACAATTTGGGTTCGAAAAACGAAGTGACTGTTATTGATGCAGAATTTCCTTCAAGTGACACGGAGGCAAATACCTGGATTCTTGACAGCGTGTGCTCACATCACATGACAGGAAACAAGACACTTTTCACTGAATTTAAGAAAGGTAAAGAAGGTAAGGTCTTTTCGGTGACAATAACTCTGTTGAAATTCTAGGAAGAGGTCTGGTCGGTTCTGGTCCTAAGATTTCAAACGTCATGTTAGTAGATAATTTGAAACACTATTTGATTTCTGTAAGTCAAATTGTAACATGGGAAATAGGGTAACCTTTGAGTCTGATTTCTGTTACATTGAGAACTCTTCTTCTGGAAAAATTGTTCTTACTGGGAAAAGGAAAGGTAAAGTATATATTATTGATCTAGGTAGTTCAAATGTGCCAAAAGAAACCTGCCTAATGTCCATAAACAAAGACGATCAGTTTGAATGGCATAGAAGGTTAGGGCATGTCAATGTAGGGACTTTATCCAAGTTGGTTGAATTATAATTAGTTAGAGGTCTACCTAAAATAAAATAAAAATAAAAAGGAGATTTTCTATGATGCGTGTGCAAAAGGGAAGCACACGAGGTCGTCATTTAAGTCCAAGAACTTCATTTCCACCACCAGGTCGCTTGAGCTTCTCCATCTCGATCTTTTTGGTCCAACCAATGTGGTAAGTTACCCTGTGGAAAGACTCGAGGCCATTAGGACGTTTTGTACTTTTGCTAGTTCAAATGGTTTTAAACTATTTCAAATGGATGTAAAAAGAGCTTTCTTATATGGCGATATGAAAGATGATGTTTATGTTGCTCAACCTCCCGGTTTTGAGAATTCTAAATATCGTAACCATCTTTACAAACTAAGCAAAGCATTGTACAGTTTAAAACAAGCTCCTAGAGCTTGGTATGACAAACTGAGCAATGCTTTTATCAGTAACGGTTTTTCTAGAGGCTCTGTAGACAAAACTCTTTTTACTAAAACTAAAGGGTCAAAAATGTTGTTAGTTCAGGTCTACGTTGATGATATTATCTTTGGCTCTTCTGACTTGGATATGTGTATTGATTTTGAAAACCTTATGAAAGATTCTTTTGAAATGAGCCTTATGAGGGAGTCCTATTTCTTATGATTTCAAGTTCATCAAAGTTCCAAAGGAATTTTCATTAACCAAAGTAAATACCTCAGCAATATGCTGGCTCGTTTTGATCTAGGTAATTTAAAACCCGCTACTACACCTATAGCTACCAATGTAAAACTTGATAAGGATGAGTCTGGCATTAGCATAAACGAGAAAATGTATAGAGGAATGATTGGTTCCTTACTATATCTAATTGCCAGTCGTCCCGACATCATGTTTGCTGTGTGTCTGTGCTCGCTTTCAAAGCTCCCCAAAGGAAAGTCATCTAGTCGCAGTTAAGCGAATCTTCAGATACCTGGCTGGTACTGTTTCGTGGGGTTTATGGTATTCTAGTGGGTCCGGTTTGAACCTTGTAGGCTATAGTGATTATGATTTTGCCGGTATCTTAACATATAGGAAAAGTACCTCAGGGGCTTGTCATTTCTTGGGCACTTCTCTTGTCTCGTGGTTTAGCAAAAAAAATTTTGTAGCCCTCTCGACTGCTGAGGATGAATATATAGCAACAGGAGCTTGTTGCACTCAGATTTTGTGGATTAAGCATCAACTCCTAGACTATGGTATGGAGTTTGACGCTCTGCCTGTGCTGTGTGACAACACCAGTGCTATTAATATAGCCAAAAATCCTATCCAACACTATAGAACGAAACATATTGATATTAGGTTTCATTTCATTAGAGAACTGGTAGAGAACAACATAATTCAGTTAACATTCATTCCTACCCAGTTTCAGTGGGCCGAAATTTTCACCAAACCTCTCGCAGCTGAACCTTTCTCTCTTATTCGGAGGGAATTAGGGATGGCCCCTTTCGACGCGGTGTTCCCTTCTTTCTAAAATCTTTGACAGGCAGACAAATGCTGGACTGTCCTTATTTGAGGACTGCATATCGTGGGTAAATGTTAAGATAGGTAAGTTTGGGTAAGTGATATCTTTCATATATGTGTGCTAGCTGTCTGCAGGCCCTACGTGAGGTAAGTTCTCATGCTCCCACAGTTTATGCTCTCAATAGAATAGGTAACTAAGTGTGTATGCTTTTGAATTTCATCCCTCCCTCTCTATCGAATATTCCCTCTGCATCACTTCGTTCCCTCAGATCTCCTCTTACCTATTCTTGATGATTCTTTATCTTTCACTCCTAGGCACGATTCTATTTAAACTCATTTTCCCACACTCCTCTTCATTCATCCTCATTCCTTTCAACCAATAATTCCGTGTCCCGTTCCAACTTCAGCATGGCCTTCAATCCTCAGCTTTCCCTCATCACTGCCCGCTCATCCATTTTCACTAACAACGTATGTCCTGGTCCTCGGGATTACCCTCGTTATCTTCGCTACTTCCGCCATAGGCGCCTAATCCCGTCGTATACGATTTCGCCGGCCTCATTCAACTGATATCAGCTGCGCGTCGAAGAGCTGGTCAGTGCCCTTGGCTGGGACTCTCTTCTGGAAAGGCATAGATTTACCTACTATCCGGAGGCTGTGCGCACCTTTTTATGCGTACATGCGGCGCATCAGTGGTCCTGGTTCAGCTATTGTGACCACCATGGTGAATGGACACACTATCACTATCACTGTGGATCTTTTGTCTCGGGTGTTGCATCTCTCCACTGAAGGTCCTGAGGTAATGAGTGAAGCTGATTTTTATTGATATGGTTTTAGCCCTCGCGAAGCCATCTCCCGGTTATCCTCAATTGAGACAATTGGCTCCAACTCTACGAATGTGAGTTGTCTTCCCGATGAGTTGAAGGTGCTTCACTTTTACATCACCCGGGTTTTCCTTCCTCGAACTGTTGACCGTTCGACTGTTACACCCCTCGATCTCTGGATCATGTCCAATGCGGTGTCCTACCGCAAGCTGAGCTATCCTCATCTCATGCTCCACCATATGATGGTCTACAATGATCATCAGAACGGCGGATACCTTCCTTTTGCCCCGCAGATTTCTCATTTCCTCCAATGCTTGGGGATTGATCTTGAGGACAAAGCCTCCTCAGTTAACGTGCTCGACACGCTTCGTGTGTAACATGTTCTTCGTCGTGTGGATGCTTCATTCGGCGTTCGCAAGCTTCGGAGTGCTCAAGGGGGAGACAAGGCTGTAGCAGATATTCGCAATACCGAAGCCGATCTTACAGTTGTTCGCAGATGCTTGGAAGGCATAGCAAAGGATAACAGTAAAAGGAAACTGATAGATAGGAGTAAGGGGGAGCCATCACGACCAACCACACTAGGAAAGAGCATTCAGATACACACCAATGTCGGAGTTACTCAAGCCAAGAGGGCAGAAAAGCTAAGGTAGATATAGAGTCTGTGGAGCCTGAAGAGCCTGTGGAACCTGAGGGTATCGCAGGAGATAATTTCTCCCGGGCTGATAACTTTACTGACTTATCTAATGGGGATATTTCGGAGTACGAGTCTGATCCGGAGTATGATTTCTAGAGTATTATAAGAGTTATGGGGAGGAGTTGTTTTTCCTGAGAGTAGAATTGAACTTTTCTGAAGGTTTTGTTTTGAGTTGGTCTTTATTTTAAGGTTGTGGAATAATGTCCTGGACTTTCTTGCGTTCACATTTATTTTGTGACTTGATTAGCTTGCAGCATATTATAATGTTGCGTGTTTCCATAATCTGGGTGTGTAGTTGTTTTTTAACAGCAACGGGGAAGGACATTGCTAAGCTGAGGGGGAGAATGTTTAGGTCTTCCTCACCATCTCAGCAATCAACTCCAGCCAGCCTAGTTATTCTGCTAACTAGAAAATTCGTTAGTATATACTAACTAACATTCAAAATGTATGAACTAATATCCAAGTCTGCTGAGTATCTAGATAGCACAGACTAGTATTCAAAACATCACAAATTAGTATCCAGATAGTAGATACCAAGTAATATCTACAAACAACCAACTAGTATTCAATATGGATACTCTTATATGTTATCTGGATACTCTTATGTGTTATCTGGATACTAATTATGTGCTATATGGATACTATTCTGTATTGTCTAGATATTATTTTGTGAATATGGGATAATAGTTGATTCATGGTGGATATCAGTTAGCAAACTTTGAATACTAGTCTGTGGTCTTTAGATACTTTAGTACTTGGATACTAGTTCATGAATTTTGGATATTAATTAGTATCTGCTAACAAATCTTCAAGTTAGCAGATTAACTTTTCCCAACTCCAGCTGGAATCAAATCAGCAAAATCAATTGGGTGATCACGGGGATGGAAAGTGGCGATTTTCAAAGGGAAACAAAGAAGGAAAGTCTAACGGCTATTCACTGGAGTTCTTAGTATATATATAGCACCAGGAATGGGAGGAAGGGCAGACTTTTCAAGTGAGACAAATTCATAGCACAGGAGAGTATTGTGTGAGAAGTTTGTAAAAGAAAAGTCAGCACAGGAGCGGTGAGGGCTTCTGGGTACTGGTACAGGGTTGTATCAGGGGGTTCTATTGGCGGGTTAGCTGATAGGAGTGTGAATAGTAACCGACGATTAGCCTTGTGCTGATCTGACGGGAAACTACGGTGTATTTCAGAGAGCTTCAAGAACACATATTTAGTGAATCGTCATAAATCGCAAGAGCGCGAATCTCTGACCGTGGATTAGTCGGTGTTGGGTTCGTTAATCACCTAACACCGGATACCACGTAAAAATTGGTGTCTTGTTCTACTTTCTGCATTTAGTTAATTCTGTTGTTCTTAACCAGATTTACTCTGTTCTTGCTTCTGGGTTAAACTTAAAGGTAAGCTGCATGGGATAGTTCGATCCAATCCGAGTGAAGGAGCAAATTGTGTGGGTGAAACGGTGAGTATTAGGTAAGTCATTTGGGTCTGGCGTTTGAAGTGTGCAGGCCAAACAGAAGAGTCCGAGGGCTTGTGGGTAAGTTTTAAGTGATTAATTATTGGACTCTGGTCCATTTCCACAAAGACCAAGTGTGTTGTGTCTCAAACACGAGCGAGGAGGAAATCTTCCTTTCATTTCGATCAAACTCTTGTTCTAGTTGAAACTCTCTCATCTGTTCTTGGCGAAAGTGACGATAAGGGTTTTGCAAGCGCTATAGTCAGTCAAGAAAACAAAGGAGAAGGCCAATTTGTCTCGCGCTCGACGCCTACAACAGATAAGGGATCATTTATGTATATTATAGATTTATTTCTTAGACTTTTGAATTTCATAGTTATATTTTGGCTATTGTAGGTTGTTATTGTGCTAACTGTAGCTAATTAAAGATATTCTAAGACTTAACACAATATGAATGTGTCGCAGTGAATTTTTCCTTTTTTTTTAAAAAAAAAGAGGAAAAATAAATTCAATTTTCTCTTCTACTACAATGACGATTTCAAGTTTTCAACTATTTGTTGGCCATTTGACTTGCAATCTTCTCATCCTTATTCATTCATGCTAGGGTGTGTTATCTCATATTGCTTTAGGTCCTAGCATATCAAGAAAGGTTTGGAGCAAGTTTCTGGTCATTTGATACTTGAAAAGGAGGCAAATTCAACTTAGTTCACGACCAAAAGAAGGGAGGGGTGGGGGCATTACGGTCATGGCATTGAGGAAGTGTAGGAATGAACCATAAGCTCACGACCAAAGGATATTGGACCAGACGATGCAGGCCCATGCGACCCATGTAGCACACTTGGTTGTTGTCAATGGGAGTCCTTCTCCCTCACGTATTGTGAAATCAATTTGTGCCCTAATTGATGTATGTATCTTAGGGTATAAATATACGTGTAATGCCTCTGGCCGTATCATGAAATAATAATCCTGATCATTCTCCATGTACGTAATCCTCACACACCATGATGAAGAACCATGTTAAACAAAACGTCCATTTATTTACGTCAATTTTTACATGGTATCAGAGCCCTAAGTTCTAGGTGTTCCCTTGTCAATCGTCAATCATGGGCGACGTAAAAGATGACAAGAACAAGTCATTCGATTCCTCTTCGTCAGGCAGCACGGACGATGGTCTTTCGTCCGTTCTTCAACTCCACAACTCCGACATCCTTGGAAATATGCTAGTCGGCAAGATCCTGACGACCTCGAATTACGACGACTGGGTCATCAACATGAAGGACGCGATGGCTGCTAAAAATAAGTATTGTTTTGTCGACGGAAGTCTCCCAAAACCTATGGACCCCATCGAGAAGAATGCGGGGCTCAGATGCGACGCAATGGTGAAAGGATGGTTAAAAACTTCCATGGACAAAGAAATTCGTAGTAGCATCAGATTTTCTGAACACGCCGCTGAGATTTGGACTGATCTTCGCGAGCGTTTTGGCCAAGGGAGCTCGTCTCGAGCTTATGAACTGCGGAGACTTATCAGTCTTCTGCAACAAGAAAAGAAACGGTGTCTACCTTCTACACGAAGCTTCATTCACACTTGGAAGAAGCATCAACGGTCGCCCCTCTTCCAATATGTACATGCGGCTTGTGCACTTGTGGACATGGGCGGACCTAAGCAAGGGAGGGTGTGTCGTCCGACGCACCCTCGCCCGAGAATTTTGTGAAGGACCTATATATTTTCGGTACAAATTTTTTTAGATCGGGATTTCCGACAACCCTTCGATAATTATAGGCAACACACCTTCATTAGACTTAAATAATTTTATTATTTAAATGAATCAATCTTAAAATTTAATTAACAATAATTCTTTTTAATATGTTTAAAATAACTCATAATCCTATCAATTGCTATTAAAAAACTCACATTCCATACCAATGTACATGTGTGTTGTGTCTTGTCCTTTCGTTAAGGGAGAAACAAAACAAACCCACTAAGGGCCAAGTAGCCACGGCCAAGACCCACCAGAATATCTGCTTTTGAAGTTGGTATTAACTTTATCTATTGAAACTGCAAGTTGCGAAAGAGCATTTTTAGCTATGAGAAAAACAAGAACAATTTTTAGATCGGTTAAGTGACCAATTTATGAATGATTGTTTAGTTATGTATATTCGAAAAAGATTTACTTTGTAGCATAAGTGATGAATGTATTTAAGAGACATTTCAGTAGATGAAAAGTCGTCGTGATTCGTTATAAACATGACATTGTGAGCTTTATAGAAATAATTTCTATTTAATTTTTAATTTATTTAATTTTTTAATTATTATCATATTTTATCGACGACACACCTCTGTGACAATCCTGGGTCCGCCACTGCTTTTGGAGTTTCTCGTCGAGTACGCGAACAACAAGAAAGTGCTCGCATGTTTGATTTTCTTATGGGCCTCGATGACGCGTTTGGACCGGTGTGGATGCAAATCCTAGCCGTGAAGCCGACTCCTACTCTCTCTGAGGCCTTCAACATGATTCTGAATGCGGAGCATCAAAAGACTCTCACCCAGAATCACCAACATCATCCTGGAGCCGATGTTTTCGTGGCCAAGGGAGAAGCTGAAAGAGATCAGCATCGTACCGCGGAGATGCGCGGAACGGAGGAGCAACAGGAGCGACCGCGTTGCACTCACTGCCAACGCCAAAGGCATCTTCATGAGAATTGCTGGGAGCTTGTTGGTTATCCGTCGCGAGAAAGGTAGAGTGACAAACCTCCGAGGGACCGCGGCCGTCATCGTAATAGAAGCTCTAGTGAAGGTCCAAGCCGTGAACCAAAAGCCTCGCAGGTAGATGCGGAGGCTAGTCCTATCCAAGGGTTTACTTTGGCACAACTCGACCAACTTAAGCAAGTTTTTGGCTACTCTGGAAAATCATCCGACGATCCCGCAACACACATGGCAGATATAATCTCTTTTGAATCAGGATGGTTGATTGATTCAGGTTGCAACAAACATATTACTATGGATGAATCTATGTTATCTAGTAAAGAAGTTCCTATTAATGGCCTCATGTTCGTATACCCAACGGAGATAGTATTCCAGTTAAACATGTGGGTTCAGTTGAGGTACAGACATGTCTCACACTCGGGCGAGTCCTTCATGTGCCTGATTTTCGTTGCAATCTCATCTCTGTCAGCCGCCTGACAAAAGATAATCATGTTGCTTTGATCTTTCTTGACTCTTTTTGCGTGATTCAGGACTTACACTCCAAGAAGTTGATTGGGAAAGGAGAGCTGCAGGACGGTCTTTACTATTTACGCTTGTTTGGCTCAGGGAGAGCACAAGCTTGTGTAGTGGACATGCGTAATTCGGTCTCAGAATCTATTTGGCATGCACGCTTGGGACATCCATTGCTTGCCAAGGCTTCTTCTTTGAGTCAATTATTGTCGGTTACTTTTACTCCAACAAGTGATTTTTGTCATTCGTGTTCACGAGCTAAACAAACTCGTGAGCCGTTTCAGTCTAGCATGATTAAAACTACATCTTGTTTTGAACTTATCCATGTTGACATTTGGGGAGGATACCATACTGCGTCACTTAGTGGAGCTCATTATTTTCTCACAATTATTAATGATTATTCTAGTGGTGTGTGGGTACATCTCTTGCGTTACAAATCAGATGTTGGGAAGTGTTTGATGTAGTTTTGCAGCATGGTGTGCACCCAGTTCCCCAGATCAGTTTGGCGGATTCAGGCTGACAGTGGAAGAGAATTCGGCACCGATGTCCTTAATGATTATAATTCTCACATGGGGTATTGTTGCAAACACCCTCTACCGACACTCCGTAGTAGAACGGTGTTGTCGAACGGAAGCATCGTCACATTCTTGACACAGCTTGCGCCTTGCATTTTCAACCAAGCCTTCTTGTGAAGTTCTGGGGAGAGTGTATTCTCACGACAGTATATCTCATAAATCGCCTTCCAACGAGAGCTACTGGGAAAACACCCTATGAGCTTCTATTTGGCATAGAGGCCAGTTATAAGCATCTCTGTGTGTTTGGTTGCCTGGTGTATTATAATGACACCCATGGTCATCTTGACAAATTCGGAGAACGAGGCCGTGCTGGAGTTTTTCTTGGCAATGCAGCAAGACAAAAAGGTTATCGTATCTTCCATTTATCTACTCAAAAATTGCTAACCTCTAGTGATGTGCATTTCCGCGAGACCACTTTTCCATTCCAAGACGGGACTGAGCGTCAACTCTGTTGGGTCCCTAGCCCTTTTGTTCAGCCGATGGAGGACACTTTCGAAGCTCTCCTTGCATGAAGCATTGATGTCAGTTCACCCAATGGGATCGCCACCATCTGGCCCGAATCCAGATTTGCAAGTATCGGGGGTCCATGAGGCCACCTCCTCTATCGTGGACACGTCTAGCCCATGTACTCCTTCATCCAGCTCTGGGCCGGGCTCACGCGATTCCGGAACTGGTCACGAAGGCCCATGCGAGCCTCCCACTCCTCAGCTACAGGTGGTCGTTGAAGCAGAATCGGCCCTGATTCCTGAGCTCGAGCGAGGCGATCGAGACCGTCGTCACCCCAAACATCTTGAGAATTTCATCACTACCTTCTCGGTTGCTACTACAAAGGGAAGTAACTCCCATCCTGTTGAGTACCCTCTTGCTAATTATGTCAATTATGAACATTTTAGACCCACTTATCGTGCTTTCCTTGCAGCTCAAACCCGTCTCGATGAACCTCGTTACTTCTACTAGCCAGTTCACAAGGCGTGCTGGCGCGAGGCCATGGCACGTGAGATTGATACTTTGGAGAAAATGGTACTTGGAGTCAGGTCTTTATTCCTCCAGGAAAGCGCGCTATTGCTTCCAAATGGGTTTACAATATCAAGTTCTACCCCGATGGTACCATTGAGCGGTATAAGGTTCGACTAGTGGCAAAGTGGTACACTCAAATCGAAGATCTTGACTTCCATGACACATTTGCACCTGTGGCCAAACTAGTCACCGTATGTTGTCTCTTAGTTGTTGCAGTTAGTCGTGGATGGCACATCCACCAATTGGATGTTAACAACGCATTTTTGCACGGTGATCTTGAGGTAGAAGGTTACATGGAGATTCCTCAAGGGTTTCGTGCTCCTGGTGACACTCGGGTTTGTCGTCTTCACAAATCCATCTATGGCCTTCGTCAGGCATCTCGTAACTGGTTCCAGAAATTCACCGCAGCACTCTGTGAGTTCGGTTTTCGTGCCTCACCTGCTGATGCTTCCCTTTTCACTTATCACCACGGGCGTACCTTTGTCACTACCCTCATTTATGTGGATGATGCCATCTTGACCGGTAACGATCTATCTTTCATTTCTCGGGTTAAGAAGTTCTTGAATCAGCGTTTTAGCATCAAGGACTTGGGTTTCCTTCGGTATTTCGCGGGCATTGAGTTTTCCCACACTACTACAGGGGTTGTTCTCAGTCAACGCAAATATGTTCTGGACATTCTTGAAGATGTTGGTGTCCAAGGTGTTCGTCCTAGTGTTTAGCCTATGGAGAAAAATCATCATCTCACTCGTCCCAGCACTGACGTCCTCAAAGACCCCTCTTTCGACCTTCGTCTTGTGGGTCGTCTGCTGTATCTGATAATGACCCGACCAGACATCACCTATGTAGTGAATATTCTAAGCCAGTTTGTCAATGCTCCTTGTCAACAACATTTGGATGCCGCGCACCGAGTCCTTTGCTACCTTAAGGCATCACCTGGTCAAGGATTGTTTTTCCCTACCGACAATCCTCTCTGCCTCACCGCGTATTGTGATGTGGATTGGGGAGGTTGTGAATAGACTCGGCATTCCACATCGGGATATTTCATCAGTCTTGGTGGCGCTCCCTATCTTCTGGAGCACCAAGAAGCAGCAGTTCGTTGCTCGTTCCTCTGCTAAAGCCGAGTATCGTGCCATGGCTAGCACGGTCAGTGAAGTTTTGTGGCTGCGTTGGCTTCTTTCAGAGTTAGGTGTTCCTCAGGTGGATCATACTCCTCTCCACTGCGACAGCCAGGCTGCCCTGCACATCGCCGACAATCCAGTCTTCCATGAATGCACTAAACATGTCGAGATGGATTGCTACTTTGTTCGTGAACGAGTTCAGTCACAAGATATTCTCCCAGTCAAGGTCTGATCGGAGCTTCAGCTTGCTGATCTACTCACTATAGGGCTCGGCGGGGAGCAGTTTCATTTTCTCTGTCCAGGCTGGGGGTTCATGACCTTCACGCCTCAGCTTGCGGGGGAGTATTGAGTCAGACGATGCATGGCTATGCGAGCCATGCAACACACTTTGGTTGCTGTCAATGGGAGTCATTCTCCCTCACGTATTGAGAAATCAACTTGTGCCATAATTGATGTATGAAGCTTAGAGTATAAATATACGTGTAAGGCCTTTGGCCGTATCATGAAATAAAAATCCCAATCATTCTCCGTGGACGTAAGCCTCACACACCGTGAGGAAGAACCACGTTAAACAAAGCGTCCATTTATTTACATCAAATTTTAAAAATCTTGATAGCCCTGATCGTGAACTTCCCCTTCCCTGAGATCACGATCAGAAACACAAGATCGAGACTATAATCTCCAGACCAAGAAGTCCTAATTGGGCACAAATAACAGTTTCAAATCCAGGTTTTCACAAAGGGATTCATCCTAGAAGGAGAAAAATAAAGTATGGTAGAGACGTAGAGAGAGAATAAAAAATGAAGGGTTTTCCATTAAGTCAAGCCTCACGGTCATAAAAGAACAAGTAGTGAGAAAATCAAGAAGGGGAAGATAGATCCAAACTTGGACATGTTTCTTCATCGTGTACTCTTTTTCTCTCTATGTTCTACCTTCTTTAGTTGCTTAGGAGATGAATTCTAACTCATAGATTGAATTTGTGATTGCATGTGAACCTTATTAGCAATCCCTACTGTCTATATCTATTGATGTTTTATCATGTTTATCTCTAGCTTTGGACAACGTTTAGGGTGTTGTGGGTCTTGACCTAGTTAAGAGGGAAAACTCCAATTAGCTCAACTGAACACACATCAATTAGAGGGCTATTATCAATTGCATGACAAATGAGTTGACTAATTAATATTATTTTTTGTGAAAACGTTTAATTGTCAATCTAGACTATAATGCTTTTGAGTGATTTAATGGATGTATGGCCATTAATGGCCATATCAAAAGGGACCCTTGGATGCATGACCCTTGATTCCAGGTCTAGAGAGTAGGATTGTTGCCAATTTATAAGATAGGGAAGGATCATTTATGGTTAATTTGAATTAACCCTAAGCTACATCTCTTCTATTTTTGTACTCCGATCCACTATGAGAAGCCTACATCCAAAGTTCGAAGCCAACTCTAAAACCAAAGCTTTCAACCATTCGCAGGCAGGATGAAGTGGACAGCTTTGGCAAGCTGGATTTGGCGTGAGAGCTGTTCACTTGCATTTGGTGGAAATTATTGTTGAATGACTTTTTTTGCAATTTTTTCCCCTGAAGTAGCCCCATGTATCGAAAAATATGTGTTTTATGTTTAGGCATGTCTAGATGTTAGGCAATGTCAAAACTCTTGTGTAGGGGGCTCCACTTAGGTGACTCCTAAGCATAATTAGATGGGGTCAGACAATCAATATCAAAGGGGGATTAGCATCATCTATAAAGTAAATTTTTTATCTCGAATTTTTTTAATAGGTCAAGAACATTGTGAGCTATTGAACTACGGTTTTATGAATTTGTGCGCCAATTTTCTTATTTTAAATGTTAAATTATTAATAATTTTATCTAAAATGTAATGGCGTTCTAAAATAATATTTCATTAATCATTTAATACAAATTGATTGGTATTTTTTTCCTTCAACATCTAGGCATGCTTACACAACGCTCACGGCTCACCTTACGCTTAATGCCTTCTTGAATCTTGATGGGAGGTTTTTGATACTATAGTCGGTTGAGTAAATTGCTTTTGTTGTCTTAGGAACTGTGAATGTTTGTTTATGTGAAAACGTAGTTGACAGTGGTGTTGCCACTAAAATATTCTGTTATGAAAATAGAAATAAAATTAAATCATTCTTAAAAAAAGAAATGAGAATCCGACTAGTTTGTCTTTTGGTAAGGAATTAATTAAAACCCAACTCTCATTCATAAATAAGTTTTATAAACACATATTATAATTTTTAGGGAACTAAACTTGTATCATTATATTATTATTATAGTTGTTATTTTAAAAATTCTCAAGAGGGAAAATGAAATATTAAAAAAAAAACAAATGCATGTATGTGTAATATTGTCGGTCATATTCTACTCATCCAAAAAAACAAAAACAAAAAAAAAATTATATTTGACGTATAGCTTGGCTTCCCTCGCAGTCTATATAATTAACCATCTCCTCTGACTTCTGTTTCGCCAAACCCCAGCAGCAGAATTCTGTTCAGCCACTCGAGAAAAATACAGAGAGAGAGAGAGAGAGAGAGAGATGGCAACAAACTACAGCAACGGCAGCTCCGACGACGCCACCTCCCTCGTGGAAATCCCGCCGCCGAAAATACGGTTCACCAAGCTCTTCATCGGCGGCGAGTTCGTCGACTCTGTTTCAGGTTATAAATTATAATTACAGATTAATCAATTAATTCCCCCCTCCCCCCTCTACTTAGTTCGAAATTTCATCTCCCCGGCCGCCGTCCATAGTTCTCGGGAGATTTTCCCCGTCGGATGGGTGAATTTACTATCCTGTCCCTCTCTCTCCCCTGTGATATTGGACGGTTGACACTTGGAAGCCATGCCAGAGACAGAGAGTCCGGCTCTGTTCTTGTGGCTCATTAATGGGCCGGCCTGCATCATCGGTGACGTTGGGCCGACACCGACCGCCGCCGAAGTCCGATTTTTCTTTTTTCTTTCTGTATTTCCATTTAAAAAAAAATAAAACAAATTTTGGCAGGGAGAACTTTCGAGACGATTGACCCGAGGACAGGGGAGACGATAGCGAGGGTATCGGAAGGAGATAAAGAGGACATCGATTTAGCCGTCGGAGCTGCCCGCCGTGCTTTCGACCACGGCCCTTGGCCCCGCTTGCCTGGCGCGGTACGTATTATTATATTATTATTTTTCTTCTTCTGTTACTTTTTATTATTATTATTATTATTATATTATTATTTATTACTGCGTAATTAATTTAAATTCTTTGATATTTGTGGCCGTGTAATTACATGGTTAACGTCTTTCTGTTTGTGGTTGTCAAATTTGATTGTTGGGCTAAAGTACATGAAATTCTCCCCATTATTATTGCATGTCGTGGTCAAAAAATGTCATTGTCATGACGATATATTGAAACTTCGCTTTCTATCCAAAAGATTTACTTTCTAACTAGCTTGAACCCTGCCCTTTGGGCAGGTGGTAATTATAGTATACTTTGTGTCATGTAATTTATGAACATATTCATTAACATCTAAATTCATTAATTTTTTATTGATGGTTATGGTATTTTTATCTAAAAAATAATAAAAAGGTCCAAATTTATTTGTATGTAGAAGCCAAGGATGAAAGTCCCACATTCTTCTAATTATAATCTTTTGAAAGTAACTTATAATGCTATTTTCACAATTACAATATTTACTATGTATTTGAAATCCATAACATTTAAAGTGTCAAGAAATATCGATAAAATTGGTGAACATAAAAATCTACAATGCATAGGGGTAGATGTTCTATTGATCATATATCTAATTTCTTATAACAAAAATATAATGTCATAATGGTAAAGCAAGGGAATACTTTGTTATAAAATGGATTTAGACTTCTTGTATTGTAAGAGCATCCACATAAATGAAATTGTAAAATTAACTACTTATGTGATTTTTACTCATATCTCACCGTATATGTAATCCAACTCATTTTTTAATTTCATTATACTTACATCATTGTAATTCACTTTTGGCTTGCAACCATAATTGCATTATATGCAAGTTTGCAAAAATGCAATTTTCATCTACATCAATACAATTGCAAATAAATGTCATGTCATAATACAATTCCAATGTAGATGCTCTAAAGAATTATAATCAATAATTATTATTCAAAATATGATGGAAAAATATTTTGAAAACGCTGCCAAATGCCCAAATTCCAAACCAATATATACATTTGTTTGGTGAATTGCAAATATACAGTGGTCTGAGGAAAAAAAAGGGTTAGGAACCCTATTTTCCAGGGGAACGGTTCCAACAAATAAAAAAAAAAACTAAAAACCTTGTCATTCCGCAAGATGGGGTCGTGGTTTTAAGGCTGACGTGGAGGGGGCTTTTTTCTCAAAGCCCTTTAATATATTTAAAGATTAGTTCCATTACGTAACTCGTAGAAACAATTAGTTTTTTTTTAGCGTAAAGGAAACGATTAGTTAGTTGGGTGAAGTTTATGTGCACATCTTTTTCTTGCCATGAAATAGTACCGGGTGTTTGGGAATGGAGTTGAACATGAGAATAATTAAAAAGTGAGGATGGAACTAATAAAAAAGCCAGATTGCAAAGCTCACAGTCCCCTTTTTTTTTTTAGTGTAAACTAGTTTAGTTCTTTGTGAATTATTTAAATATTGGGGGGATTTTGGTATCTCCAAGAGTATTATTTTAAAGGATATCTTTCGTTATTCATATGAAAGGGGGGAATTATAGTTTATGTGAATTTAAAAGAGGGATAATGATTTATTTTTCAATATTTTATATGAAGTTATAATAGGTTAATACTAATGTTCAGCAAATTCAGAAGGCGATGGAATAATATCGTTCGAATGAGTTATTGATTGTGATGTGGCTTTCGTGCGCAAATAATCCAAAAATTTCAAATGTGATATTTATGTTTAATTCGATAATTTTTTGTGTAAAATTGTCTTTTAGGGAGAAAAAAATGGTGAGTTATTTGCATATAGTATTTGGTATCGTAAAAGGAGAAAGAGTGAAAGATTGAAAGAGTTATTTAATTTTAGATATAACAGTGGTATGTGATATTTAGAATAACTCATTTTTTGAGTTATTTAGAAATAACATTGGTTATAATAACTCACCACTGTAGTGTATTGGATGGTCAAACGAATGATTCTCTCCAAATAACCCACAAAGAATTATTTGGATCAAAATCAACAACTCATTCAAACTAATGACGTAGGCTATTAGATCTTGCTATATATTCGTTTCATTTATGATCATTTGTCTTGCATGCTCTATATATGTTGACTTCGCCATGCATTATCACTTTCATTATTATTTTTTTTCGCTGAATATCACTTTCATTATTAGTCATAGTTTTTTTTTTTTTTATATGAAAAAGAAGTCGTAAGGGAAAAATAAAAAATAAAGGAACCATCAAAATCAATCAATAATTTTCGAGATGGGTGGTTATTAAACTACTTATGGCGTGGCCTGGGCTTTCACTTCAAGGTCTAGCTAAGCTAGTTCGTGGTTCCCCGTCGTCCATATATATACTGAGCCAGCCGCCGGCCGGCCCCATGACCATATAATTTGGCATTTTCCGCCGGAGCTTCTAGATTGTTTTCCCGAAGCCTCTCGTTTTCCGTCGTCGTCACGAGTTTAATTTGTCTGAAAGCTGCGAATTCATTGTGATGATATATGCGAATTAAAAGCTTTCTCCATGCAAGAAACCAAAACAGAGCAAAGTGTCAAAAGAACCCAACTAGCTAGACTGGCATCGAGCAACTCTTTTTCATAAAACAGGAAATTCAATCACAAGAATGAATGAACGAAAGGACTGGTCTTCCAATCCAACCTGTTGTTGATTAATTGTTTTTTGTTTTTTCATGCATGGTGGGGAACTTGAAAAATAGTTATTTATATAAAATCGTTGGTGGTGGGGGGAAATTCTTGTCATAATTATTTTGTGATCGTGGGACCAAAAAAATCCAAATGGCTTTTATGAAGTAGGCCATCGCTATCTGGTGGGATTGCATGTGAGAGAGAGAGAGGTAAAGCTTTGATCTTAGAGACTCATTGACCCACTCGTTTAGATGATCAATTTGAGGTCGGATCATTTTTTGACCTTGTAGCGTGTCAACTTATGGACGGTTCACTTTTTGGTCAAGTGATTCATAACAATAATTGGTGATATGAATATCTTTATACTAACGTCTTAGACCTATCTGTAAAGTTTTAAAAGTTATAGCTATTATAAT
Source organism: Linum tenue (assembly GCA_946122785.1). Taxonomy (NCBI): domain Eukaryota; kingdom Viridiplantae; phylum Streptophyta; class Magnoliopsida; order Malpighiales; family Linaceae; genus Linum; species Linum tenue. Next base: position 8,088,839 of record CAMGYJ010000003.1, on the reverse strand, counting down.
GCATGGTGAAAAAAATATAAAGGTACTAAAATGTAAGTTTACCACCAAAATTGATGGACCTACTTGTAAAAAAATAGGTTCTAAATTATAAAAAATAATGAATTTAGATACCAAAATGTAATACTAGTCAAATTAACTTGCATATAATTAGAAAAAGAGTTATATAAATACTATTTATCACCCCAATCTGTAGCAATGTTAGTCATATAACTTGTTTGGTTTAGTCAGTTTCGCAATATGTTTTGTAATTTGAACTCTCCTCAAATTAGTGAGAATTTGTTATTTTCTTGCTCTTGTATTAGCTACCATGCACACATTGTGTTAGTGAACCTCGTTAAATTTCTATCAGTTTGCATTCTTTGCATTACAGAATTCTCGCTTCGAAACCCATTTTTAAATATTCCATTTTGGAAAGATATTCCTCTAATAAATGTTTCCTGAAAATAATGATAGGATTGCAACACATTGTGGTTATTTAATTACAATAAATTGGAACAAAATTATAGTTATATGGTTTGTTTTGTGCTTTCCCTAATGGCAGGGTGGGGATAGTAACAACCTTATATAGTTTTCTGCTCGCTACTTGGATGTTGGTTCATATTTTTCTGGTATCATACTTATTCATACACCTTGCGTGAATGTGGCCTTATTATTAAATGGTTAGCTCTTCCATCTGCATGTCGTAAATTTTGGCTGCGGATATGCTGACTAGTGGTAACCTCCAACTAATGTTAAGAGTGTGGTGGAACTTTTCGATCCATGAAAAAAAGACCGTCCTATTAATTATATTTTCTTTTTTGATAGGCAATATAAAAAAAATTGTATTAAGCTCTATGTGACCCCTTTAAAACCAGAGGGAATCACATCTGGATCTTTACAAACAGCAGCAAGCTAGAAGAAATCTGCTGCTACTCCACTCTATATTTACACTGCAAACAATAAAACCAAGTTCTACCCTACACTCTACCCTACACTCTATATTTACTGACTAAAGAGCACACTACAATCTGTATCCAGAGCTGCATTACCATGTCTGGCCAGCTCAATTGTCCTGCGCACTGTCCTGATCAACTCCCCAAACTGCATAGAAGAACTTCCATACAATCTTCCACAGCGTTCCCGCCAAATCAGACTCACTGCTAAGTTCCAAACCAATCGACCTACCATGGCTAATGCTTTCTTTCCCTTGAAGGCTCTAACCGCCCACTGCAAGTAATCATCATAACCACTTAACTGAGGGCAAGTTAGATTAAGCATGAGCAAACATCCCTTCAGCACCTGGGAAGTGTAGTGACAGTGAAGAACAAATGGTCCCTGTCCTCTGTATGAGCCGAGCAAAACAAACAATTTGCACTTGCTACCTTCCCCCAGCTATGCAACTGATCAAGTGTTGTTATTCTATTTCGTGTTATAACCCAGCATAAAAAGCTATGTTTTGGAATCGAGTATCTCCCCCAAACCAGTTGATACCAAGCCACTAGGGGCCTAACTGGCTGCAAATCTTGCCAAACCTGCTTCACAGAGTAACACAGCATCCTTTTATCATTCCAATACACTTGTGTTCTCCAACAACGGAAGAAGCCTTCCACCTTGTCCCTTACCTTTAACAGTCTCTTCCAAACCCAAGAGGCAGTGCTGCATTTTCCCATTTCCCAGAAGGTAAGGTTCTTGATTCGATACTGATAGTTCCATGCAACCCACCAGGACCCTTCTTTTGCAAGCAGAGCCCAAATATGCCTTGTAGTACAAGCCACATTCCATGTCTTTAGACACCTAATGCCTAGTCCCCCTTCTTTCTTTGGTATTGCCAATAACTCCCAAGCCATAACAGCCTTCTTTCTCATGGAATCTTCAGTTATCCCCCATAGAAACTTACTACAGATCTGCTCTATCTCTTTTATGATGGACAGGGGCAGAATAAAAACATTCATCCAGTAAAAGGAAAGGCTACTCAGCACAGAATTGATAAGTTGAAGCTTACCTGCGTAGCTAAGTAGTTTAGGCTTCCAACCAGATATTCTTTTAGTGATCTTCTCTACTAAAACACGACAATCACTTGTAGAGGAACTCCCAAGTAGCGAACTGGTAAGACAGCTTTTTGGAATCCAACCAGCTGAGCCAGTCTATCATGATCAGCCTCTTCAATCCATGCACATAATAGTTGGCTCTTTTCTGGATTAAACCTCAGTCCTGAAAGCCTATAAAATTTGTCCAGCAATCCTTTTACACTCTCCACAGCTTTAACAGAACCATTGGAAAAGAGTAACAGGTCGTCAGCAAACACAAGGTGAGTGATACCCAACCTCTTGCATCTAGGATGATAGGGAAAATCACCAGAAGCTGCTCCTTTGTTCAATATACAGGACAACACCTCCATAGCAATAGAGAAAAGAAAAGGGGACAGGGGATCCCCTGGCGCAGGCCTTTCTTTGAAGGGAAGGAACCACACCCCCCCCCCCCCAATTTATTCCAACACTAAGCATAGGGGAAGAAACACATACTTTGATCCAAGAAACAAATTGTGCAGGAAGCCCCATTGTTGTCATCACTGTAAACAGAAACTCCCAATCAATGGAATCGAAAGCCTTCATTAGGTCAATCTTTATTGTGCATCTAGGAGAGATATGCTTTCTGTTATAACCTGCTACCAACTCAGAAGCCATCAAGATATTGTCACTTATGCTTCTCCCTTTCATAAACGCTGACGGACTCTTACTTATTAACTGGGGGAGAACTGTAGAGAGCCTATTAGCCAATATCTTGGCAATGCACTTGTAGAGCACATTGCAACAAGATATTGGTCTAAATTGCTTCATCTGATCTGCCCCAGCTACTTTTGGAAGAAGGGCTAACACTGTCGAGTTGATTTCCCTGGGAAGAAAACCTGTAAGAAAGAAGGAACTGATTGCACTTGTGATATCATCTCCCACTACTGACCAGGCTGCCTTATAGAACTCTACTGTATATCCATCTGGACCAGGGGATTTATTAGTCCCCATTTCGAACAAGGCAGATTTGATTTCCTCCTTAGAGACACTGCTACATAGATGCTCAGTATCCACAGGCTCCACTTTATTAACTAGTAATTTTTCCATCTCCTCTACTGAACAACACTGCACTTCCTGATTTTTTTCCCCTAGCAATTTCTTGTAGAATTCTACTGCTACACTTCCAATTTCCTCCACATCAGTAACAATGCTACCATCCTCTTTCTGAATTAAGGAAATATAATTCCTGTGCTGCCTCACCCTAAATGACTGATGGAAGTATGCTGTGTTTTGATCCCCTTCAGTTACAGCTTGTATTCTTGCTTTTTGTTTAAAGAACCATTCTTCTGCTTTTTGAAACATAACACACTCTGCTACTGCTTTTGCTTCTTCTTCAAACAGCTGTGGGGATGGATCTCTAAACACCTTGTGCTGAATAGTCTTCAAAGCATCTTCTGCCTGTCTAGCTCGTAAAGATACGTCTGAATAGAACTCCTTATTAAACTCCTTAAGCTTTTTCTTCAGTAACCTCAGCTTATGGCACACTTTGAAAAACGGGTACCCAGTGACCCTTGTATTCCAGACTTCTTGCAATATTTTCTAGAACTTTGGATGATCACTCCAGAAGTTAAAAAACCTAAATGGCTTAGGTAATGTCTTCTGGTTTGGAGAAGAATTCAGAAGTAATCCACAGTGATCTGAATGTATGCCTGGGGTTATAGTACTAGCAAAACTACTTGGAAATTTGGTTAACCAATGGCTATTCATGAAAATTCTATCCAGTTTACGAGCTATAGGATTTCTGGATTGCTTATTAACCCAAGTAAAGCTTTCCCCAACTACTTTGTGTTCTTCCAGTTGCATTTCATCTATCCAGTCCTGAAAATCCTGCCCACTTGACCCTGGAGGAGTTCCATTAGAAGCTTCAGATGCAGCAAGTATGGCATTGAAATCCCCAAGAACTAACCAGGGCTCATTACTGGTTTGAATAGACTTCATTTTTGCATAAGTTTGACGCCTTTCCAATTCATCATTGGACCCATAAACCACAGTAATCTGACAGTCCACACCTCCCCTAACCTTCAAATGCACAAAATTCTCCTCTGTTATCTCTGTTGTGACCTTCAAATCCTTCCTAAAGAAAACCCATATCCTCCCATTGGAAGATTTATCATAATTCTCCAAACACCCCCATTCTGAAAAATAATCAGTACAAATTTTCCCCATTTTACTCTTTTGTACTCTAGTTTCAAGCACTGCCAAGATATCCACCTTCTGAGACCTCAAATGCTTACTAATAAACCCATGTGTTGAGGCTCTATTAAAGCCTCTCATATTCCATGAGGAAACTATCATTTGTGTTTAGAAGACCTACCCCCACACCCTGCTTTCCTTCCCCTTCCACTGGTGATGTAGTCAAAATTAACTAGAGATGAAGCCCCACCCCCAGTAAGCTCTATATTACCACCATCCCCTGAGAAAGAGACCACTACTGCCTTACCTTTAGAGAGTTTTGCAGCCACTGCAGGACTGACACTCTTTCTCCCCTGAATTACCTCCTGGAATTCCTCCTCTGAAGGCAATTGATCCACCACCTGCTCTTTCCCTGCAATCTTATCAAACCCCTGCACTGGTGAAGGATCCTGCATACTGCTCTCAGTGCCTACCACTGCCATGACCATATCATTCATCTCTACTCCAAGTCTCATAGTCTCCTCTCCCTTATCCTGATGATTTTCACCCTGAGTCTCACTCTCTGATTGCACCACAAGCTCTTTCTCAGTAACTGGAAGTTGAGTTTTCTTCACTTTGGGCACCCACACCCGACGTACTTCAGAGACCTCTTTGCTACAATCATGTCCAAACCTTTGACACTTCTGACAAACAGAAGGTAAATTGAAGTATTCCACAGTAGCTGAGAAGGGGACATATTCGTCAGGGACAAATCTTAGCTCCTTGGGGCACTCTGATTCCACAGTAATTTCCACACAACATTTCGCAAACCCCAACTGGTCAGTGACTCTAGTAACCTGATAACAGAACGGCCTTCCAATCATACTAACCACCTTACTCAAACACTCGGGCAACAGACACTCCATTGGCAATCCTGAGATCTTCACCCAAACCGGAAGTCCAGGCTTCTCGGGAGTAACTGGCAAAATTCATTTCTCCCATTTCCTCAAGAACATATGGTTGCCCCAAAGATGCCATGGACCACCCCGAAAAACCCAAGAGCAAGTCGAAGCATTCGGAAATTGGAAAACCAGAAGCTTATCTCCAAACCAGGAAACCCTAATTTTCCCATCTCTCCCCCAAAGCTTGTTTGCCCAATTTCGAATAATACCTAGAGATGGCGGAGCAGAGATGAATTGACCTACCAGAAAGTGTTGCCAACGAGCAGCACCCTTGTCCAGCAAGTCCTTCGGCAGTCGCAGAGCTCCATTGACAAGGTCTGGCTCTTCATAGTGAAGCCGACAGCTCTCATCAATGGTGAAGAGATCGGCCCACAATTTGCCTGATTCTGCCATTGGAACTACGAACCAACCTAAAACTCAAGAAAGAAAGGAGAATACCGACGACGAGGAGCGCCGCCGTATGAATTCGCCGCCGGCAGGAGTCCAGATGGCGAGGGAAGAGCCGCTAGGACAGCGGGAAACCCTCGACAGCAGGAGGCCAATCGAGCGGGAAAAGTTGTTACTTTCTTTTCTTTCTCTCTCTCTCTAGACTTTCTCTCTCTTCCCCTATTAATTATATTTCCAATCACGTTGATGCGATGAGAAGATGTTGTTGATCACCTTATTGAAATTTAGTAGATAGATCAACAACTTACACTCGGACAAAGGATGGGTAGGACTTCTCTAGTTTAGAGCAGTTGGATTAACGCTTCTTAGAACTCATTCATGTGTAACTAAACTTTGATTGTGTACTAGGTTTTTTTTCAAACCCAAATTTCTTAACTACACCAATGTTAGCTTTCTCTATGGACTCGTCCAAATGTCACTGTTTATTTTTTTTCTTTTTCTTCCTCCTGTTTTAGTGGGATGAACAAAATGTAACCAATTTGTTAATTCATCAGGCAAGGGCGAAAATCATGCACAAATTCGCGGACCTAATCGACCAGCACATCGAGGAGCTGGCGACGCTCGATAGCCTCAACGCCGGCAAGCTGTTCGCCTGGGGCAAAGCCATCGACATCCCCTCCGTGGCCAACACGCTCCGCTACTACGCCGGCGCCGCCGACAAGATCCACGGCGAGGTGCTGAAGATGTCGAGGGAGCTCCACGCGTACACGCTCCGCGAGCCCGTCGGCGTGGTGGGCCACATCATCCCGTGGAACTTCCCCAGCACCATGTTCTTCATGAAGGTCAGCCCGGCCCTCGCCGCCGGCTGCACCATGGTCGTCAAGCCCGCCGAGCAGACCCCGCTCTCCGCCCTCTTCTACGCTCATCTCGCCAAAGAGGTACGTTCCTTCAGTTCCCTACGTAAGTTTTTTTTTTTTTTTTACCTTTATAATAATATGGTTGTCACGCGACCAGAATGTCGACCAGTTGAACCTGATATAACCTGCGTCGGTTATGAAATTAGCTAAAACATCATCGATGTGATTGTCATGATCGATTTTCGGTCTCTACATAAAATGGCGATTGTTTAGTCAGTTTAATTTTTAATTTGTTTTTGAATTTGAAGATTAAATATTGATGTTGTTTGCTGGATTCAACTGTAAATTTTTTATTGTCGATATAAGTTACAATTCTGCATCCAATCCACACAGAAAAAAATTTATTTATACCAATCCATTTAATCCAAATCCAATTGTATTAATGGATTCATGGAGTTTAATACTTTTTTATACTTTATTTTTTGACACCCAAAATTTTAATTGTGTAATGTAGAATATCACTAATAGTAATAATTAATATTTTGGTACCTAAATTTTTTTATGAAATTTTAGTACCTAAACTTTTTCAGAATTTACATATTAATCCACTTTTTAGATGTCATTTGGATCCATGAATCCAACGCACTATTCCATTTGATCCAATCTATGATACACTAATTCATTTTATCTAAATATATGTATCCACCAATCCACGTTGATCCAATTCATTTGTTGTCGATGTTAAATGTTGTGTTTAACTATATGAGTGTTTGTTATTTTTTTAAAAAATATGTTATTTTATTCAAATATGAATGTAGTTTGTGAATAGATTATCTTCAAATATGTTTTTCACAATCCAACTATATCACTTGATAAACCGTTTGACAAATGCTACCGTCTTTAACAAATACGTACATGTACTGCTTTTTTCTTTCACAAAGGCCGGTGTTCCTGATGGAGTAATCAATGTGGTGAACGGATTTGGGCCGACCGCCGGCGCCGCACTTGCTTCCCATATGGACGTCGATAAGGTGCATCAATCAACTCCTCCGATTGACTTCCAATTAATTATGTCAAATTGTCAATCCGCTGGATTACATTCAACTCAATTGATCTTAAGCAAAACCTTACTCTGTTTTCCGGGTACTCTGTATCTTCCCGTTGGAACAGGTGAGTTTTACAGGGTCAACGGAAGTCGGCCGGAAAGTGATGCAAGCAGCAGCAACCAGCAATCTTAAACCGGTCTCCCTCGAGCTCGGCGGGAAATCTCCCCTCCTAATCTTCGACGACGCCGACGTCGAAAAGGCCGCGGATCTCGCCCTCCTGGGGATCCTGTACAACAAGGGCGAAGTCTGCGTGGCGAGCTCGCGAGTATTTGTGCAGGAAGGGATCTACGACGAGTTCGTGAAGACGCTGGCCGTGAAGGCCAAAGATTGGGTTGTCGGCGATCCTTTCAACCCGAAATCTCGTCTGGGTCCGCAGGTGAAAGAGAGTTAATTGTTTGATTCCGTGGTGATTTGAATTGGAGGTAGGAAGAGTTTTGACGGGATGCTCTGTTTTTTCCCCCCTGCATATGCAGGTTGATAAGAATCAGTATGAGAAGATCTTGGCTTACATTGAGCATGGCAAGAGAGAAGGAGCGACATTGTTGACCGGCGGGAAACCGGCGGCCAAGAAGGGGTACTACATTCAGCCGACTGTTTTCACTGATGTCACGGTAATGATTATATGATTAAGACCAATTGCTTTATTTCTTTTTTAGCGGTACGAAACGGTTGAATCATCGGTTAAATCATAGTTCATTACAAAATGCCTGGTACAAAATCGCAACCGTACACTTGACCTTCTGTTACTTGCTCTGATTGACATGCAGGAGGACATGAAGATAGTGAAGGACGAGATCTTCGGCCCCGTCATGGCGCTAATGAAGTTCACGTAAGACTCCACACACAGTCAAACCAAACCTCTGTACTTTTTTTTCCATAAACACGATTACAGAGTTACAACTTAATGCCTTTTTTCCAAAAACAGAACGATGGAGGAAGGGATCAAAGCGGCGAACAACACTCGGTACGGGCTGGCGGCGGGGATCGTGACGAAGAGCCTGGACACGGCGAACACGGTGGCGCGGTCGATTAGGGCGGGAGTGATATGGATCAACTGCTACTTCGCGTTCGACAACGACTGCCCTTACGGCGGGTACAAGTCGAGCGGGTTCGAGAGGGATTTGGGGCTGGAGGCGCTGCACAAGTACCTCCAGGTCAAATCTGTGGTCACTCCACTTTACAACTCTCCTTGGCACTGAGCCTATTGGAGAGCTGTGCATGTAGCTAAAGAAGTGACGCCTAGAAAGGTCGGGTGGGGCGTGGGGGGAACAAATAAAAAGAAAGGAGGGATGTGTCTTTTTCAACTCTTTTTGTTTGTTTGTTGGAATTGATTTCGTAAATCAGATGTAATTTGTATTTTTTTTTTTATCAACATGATAGGAATAAGCGAAACGTAATGTGATCCATAAAAAAAAATTGTGATACGAATAATCATATGTTGCACCACAAGAGAGGATCTTTTATAAGGATTTCTAATGCCCAAAATCTAAAATGCACTTTTATCCTCTGAAAAACATCTATAATCATGGGCTAAACCCGTAAGAACGGCTCAAGTTCACTCATCAATAACCAAATCTGAACCATTCATTTAGAAAATCCAGATTTAAGGGTGGAGAATTAAAAGCTATTTTTATTTTCACTAGCTTTCTTAATTGACTCATATCTTTTTCGTTTTAACTCGGATTTTAATTTTTTTTGCACAGATGGAACGATTTCATCATGCTCTACAAAATGAGATCAATTTTCAATATTTTTTAGGGAAAAAAAATTCTGGCCTCTCGGTACCAACTACACACCATATGGTATCTTCTTCGTTTTTAATTCGTTTTTGAAAACGTTTGCACAACAAGGACGAGTTCATCATGATCTATTGGATCTACAAATTTCTGGGTGAACAAATTACAAGACCAAAAAATACCACATAATACCATACAATACCACCCTGATACGGGGTGGTATCTTATGGTATCTTATGGTATACAATGTTAAAAGTCGTAAATGACAATTAATATACTTCTACTATCATGTATTCAACCATCCTACAAATTTCTGGGTGGACAAATTACAAGACCAAAAAATACCACATAATACCATACAATACCACCTTGGTACGGGGTGGTATCTTATGGTATACAATGTTAAAAGTCGTAAATGACAATTAATATACTTCTACTATCATGTATTCAACCATCCTACAGTTTTAGTTTGTGTCATACCACCATGGTACGCTTTTCAAACCGTAGGTATGCTCTTATTTCAATACCAGTCAATACCATATGGTATAGACTGGTAAAAAATGGCTCAATTTTTTTTGTTCGAAAATATATCAAAGTGGATATCATTTTGAAGAGCACAATTAATCTGATCTAACTGTCCAAAAAAAATTAAATTTCGACTTAAAACGAGTGAGAAATCGTCCGTCAAAGATTAAGGAGGGGAAAATTAAAGACTTTCCAGGAGAGAGAGAATGCTGATATCATGCTGATGTGGACAGGTTACTCATAGTTACTCACCATAAGGTTACTGACCTGATCCGTTCCCCGTAAGTAGGCATGGCAACGGGGCGGATCGGGGCCGGGTACCCTGTATCCGTTCCCCGCCCACATTGGGCTTCGGGTTTACCCGTCCCCGACCCAAACGGGCTCCCGGGCCTAGTAATATACCCAGCCCCGTCACCGCTGGGTTTTCGGGTGCCCACGGGTATAAAAAGCCCGTAACAATGCCAACCAAAACGACAAAGTACATTAAAAAAAAACCTGAAAATCTGACATCTCCTTTTATTATCAATAATAAACTTATAAAAGATCTCAAAAACTGAACCCTGAACCTGACATCAGTAACATTCGAAACTTGAAAGTTGAGATCAACAATCAAAATTCAAGCAAAGTATCAAATCATCCAAACTGAAATCAACAAAAGAGAATCCATTCTCAGCAGTCTGATTGCCGAGTTTTATTCAAAGCAAGAACAACTAAGCTAATTAGCTAAACAAAGCCATAAGCCATCCTAACTATTGAGATCAATTCCAACAGCAGCCTTCCTTCGAGCAAGATGAAGCTTCAACTTGAAATTCTGCACCAACAGCAGCCTTCCTTCGATTGAAATACATCAATTGAAATTCACCAACAGCAGCCTTCCATAACCCATCAAGCCATTAGCCATCTTACGCAATAGCAGGTAGCGGCAGTCATCATTCATCAATTGAAATTCTGCACTAACATTCAAGTAAAAAGACTTAACTCCCTAAGCCTAACCAGTAACAGTGTAACACCAACAAACTCCATGTTCTTGCAACAAAAAAGAAGAAGTTTTAAAGTAATTAACCTGGCTAGACAGTAGAGAATGGTTCAGTCTTCATGGCCAAATGGTGATCTCAGGAACACCATTTCTGGACCTAAAAACCAGAAAGCAAAACACATTAGTTCAACCTCAAATCTCAATGAACAAAATTAGAAATGCACTAATTTTCTTACCCCCAGGTTCTGCATCTTCTACAGTAGTATCTTCGACTGACAGTGCTGAGAAGACTCCCTCCAATGCCTCCACAGCAGCAGCCTCCGAATCTGCAGAAAAGTGTATACAAATATTAGTTACACTTAAACAAAATTAGTTGTACTAGAATTTAGAGATTTAGTTGCATGTTACCTCGTTGCATGTCTTCCATAATCCAACTTCGTGTGCACATCATTGATTCAACAGTGGAATAATGAAGCCTGCTCCGGTGAGGGTCTAACAACCTCCCACCAGAACTAAATGCACTTTCAGAAGCAACAGATGTAATTGGGATTGCCAGAAAGTCCCTTGCAATTGCTTGCAAGGTGGGATACTTGAGACCGTTAAGTTTCCACCATAAGAGCAGATCAAAGTCTGCTGTCCGAGGAATAATATCCTCGGCAAGATACATATCCAACTCAGTAGTAATCAAAGAACTCTTGCTCTTTTTCCTTTGACTTACAAAGAGCTCAAAGTCAAGTTCAGTAGCCGAGACAGATCCAGAACTAGCAGAAGAAGTTCCAGTTTCAGAACCAGAATTCTTCTCGGCTCTGGTTTGATAATCAAGAATCAAACCACAAATAATCTTCTTGATATTATCACCAACCAAGTCAGTTTCCATACTCCCAAACTTCCCAGCATAGTATTCAATCACATGGAGCTTATATCTAGGATCCAAAACAACTGAAACAGCAAGTACAAGATGGATATCATCCCAGTACTTATCAAACTTCTCAGACATTTGACTGGCCATTCCAAAAATCACAGGGTTGGGGTCAAGACCCCACTCATTCAGTTTCAATCTCAAGTCACAAATCTTTGGGAAGAAAAGATTGGCAGTAGGATACTTGGAACCAGAGAATAACTGAGTTATCTCAGAAAATATTTCCAGCTTATCAATCACAGCAGATGCAAATTCCCAATGTGAACTAGAAGGAACAGATGTGTATTGACTGTCCCTCAAGCTCAAACGAAAGAAAACATCCTTATATTGAAGAGCAACAGAGAGCATATGGTATGTGGAATTCCATCTAGTTGGACAATCAAGTACCAGTTTTTTCTCAAATGTCAACTTTAGTTGCTTAACAACTTCAAAGAAGGTTTGAACCCTCTTAGGTGTAGAATTCCAGTAAACTACACTCTCCCTAATCAAATGTATAGCATCTTTGATTGCATCCAAACCATCCCTCACAATCAAGTTCAAAATATGAGCTGAACACCTCATATGAATCAGTTTACCATCAAGCAAGAGATCACTGCTCACAAGCTTATTTCGCATATGGAATATCATTGAATCATTGGTGGTACAGTTGTCCAGTGTGATTGAGGACAACTTACCATCAATGTTCCAATCAAGAAGTGAATCAAACAACCTATCAGCTAGCCTTTGACTAGTGTGAGGGGTTGGAACATACATAAACCTCAACATTATGTTACGAAGCTTCCAAGAGTTGTCAATAAAATGACCAGTGACTGCCATATACCCCATTTTCTGATTTGTGGCAGTCCACAAATCAGTAGTGACTGAAATTCTGCCCAAATTTCCATCAATCATTGTCTGATATTTAGACCTCTCAACCCCATACAGACCCAGAATATCCTTTTTCACTGTGTTTCTACTAGGGACAGCAAACTGAGGTTGAAGAGAACAGCAAAAACGTTTGAAACCCACATGATCAACAAGACTAAGGGGGTACTCATGGACCAGAACCATAGAACAAAGTTCCTTCCTAGATACCTCATAATTGTATTGAGAAGCAGAGAGTTGAGGATTTCCACCAGGTTGATAGTTGGGGCCAAGTATTTTTTGAGAACCATCATGTATCCTCTTCTGGATACATGTTTTGATATGGTTTCTCAGGTGTGAAGTTCCATTACTTGTTTCCCCACCAAGGGGTTTACGACAGTACTTACACCTAGCTTTCATTACCCCATTAATCCTAACTCTGTGGAAGTGAGGCCACACATTAGAGGTTAACTTACGGTGTGCTTCAAGTTCTTCCTCATTACCATTAATCGGATTATTTGGAACAGGAGGAGGTTGTTCAGGTTGGACTTGGACACCATTTTCAGGGACATGTTGATCAACATTCATAGCATTAGCAGTAGCACCTTCCATCTGAACATAATCAAGTTATATATCACTGATTAGAGTCATTAGACCTTTCATTTTACATTTTTCCTTACTTAAATGGACACCATTTTCAACCAGACAACATTTTTTCTTCTAACCAGCAAACAGGACACCATTTTCAACAATTTACAAGCCATAGTGGATTAGTGGTTACCATTAGCAAGCCATAGTGGTTACCATTACAGTTTATTATCATTAACAAGTCATAGTGGTTACCATTACAGTTTACTTCTTCTAACTAAGTTATTATCATTAGCAAGCCATAGTGGTTACCATTACAGTTTATTATCATTAACAAGTCAAAGCAACACAACAAACACAATGGTTACTGCCTACTGGTTACGACTTAGGAGAACGAGATTACCTTGTCTTTCTGTTTTTCTGAGGACTGTCGAGTACCCAATGACAGTAGACTGCTCACTGATGATCACTATCACTCGCTCAGTTGCTCGTCAGAGACTCTGAGTTCAGTCCTTCAATACAGCTTCAAATGAGTCCAACCTGGCCAAAAAAGAGTGAACAACAAACAAAAAAAAATTAGAACAGGAGACAAGCATGCATGTCTGTTTTAACACCAGTACACCACAAAGGCACAAACCCAGAAAAAGGAAGCGAGTTCAAGATCCTTACCCAGAAAAAGACTTGGACTCTTTCTGGATGCTCGTCGCAATCTCTCTGTCTCTACTCTCTGTGGACTGGGTGTTCTCAGTTCTGGGTAGAAATTTAGCGAAGGACGAAGGTCAGGATGGTGACTGGTGACCTCTGAAATCCCCCTATATATAGCAGTACGAGTGTCAAGAAGAGTCAGAAGATTGAGGATACAACGAAGATAATCGAAAGAAAAGAAAAAAACTAGAATTGACTTATCTGTTATCGACGAACAATCAGGGATTTGAAGTCCAAACGACTCATTTTTGGCCTGTGCTCGACGAAATCGGCGTCGGATCGTTGCTCTTCCAGCCATGCAATTGGTCGAATGGAGGAATCGAAGATAGATCGTAGTGAAACTAGGAGAGATTCGAGGATTTGGAGAGGAGAAAAGGCAAAAAATCGCGATTATCTTGCGATTCGCCAGAGAAGAGGCAGAGAGAAAGAAGGAAACTAGAGTTTGGTGTTTTTGGTCTGCGATTTGCAAAATGAGGAATGAGGGGCGGCTGCTAGGGTTTCTCAACACAGAACACGAATATATATATGGAGGGCGAAACGGCGTAGTTTTGGTGCACGGGTAACCCACCGGGCGGGTTACGGGGCGGATAGTGACCAAACCAACCCCACCCGAAAACCAGGGTTGACGGATCCCGGTTTCCCCGCCACCCGTTGACGGGCCTGTGCGACCAGCCCGTTTGGGCCCTTAACGGGCGGGCCTCGGGCGGGTATCCGCTAACGGGCCCGGGCCTGCCATCCCTACCCGTAAGAAGGGGAGGGGCTAGAAGGCTAAATGTAGGGATGACAATTTTGACCTGACCAATTTATCCAATCTATTTGGTCTAATTTGGGGCGGGCGGGCATGTGTACCTCTCATCGATCCGACCTGTCCCGACCCGTCCCATTCTTGACCCGTTCTTGTCTAACTGATTACATGCAATCTTAGTCATATTATTTAGGATTTTCCTCTTATTACCTCATATTTTAGCTATATAAAGCTGTAAATAAGTGAAAACTTTAATTTCTCCAATAATTTAACTACATTTTATCATATTATGGTTTCTTTTTTGGTCTTTTAATGAAAATAACGAATATTTCTAATGTTTCACACGTATATTAGATACTCATTGGGTCGACCTGCCCCGACCCACATCCCGTGATAAATTATCCGACATGGACCCGACATGCCACGGAGCAGATATGGATATCGAGATACCCACCCCAAACCTTCCCCATTGCCATCCCTAGCTTAATGGGGTTTTATGGGGCCATATTAGATCTGGTTTCGGTGAGGGTGGGGCTATAAGCGTGAGCCAAACTTGTCAAGACCAACTGCAGAACAAACAATCAATGATCTAAAGAGTTGGTTAAAGTTGTGGAAACTATCCGTAGAAAAGCAACAATTTATATGCAAGGTTTGCTTGTTGGATTTGAAAAATGAGGGTTTTGGCTAAAAAAACCTTTGGATTTATGAGGGATTTGTACCATCATGGATTTGAAGAGTCTATTATTTGCATGATAGATTTGATGATATAATTATGATGGATTTGCTATAAATATAACTAGCCATCAAGGATTTACAAATCCCACCCCAATATGTGGGATTTACAAGTCCGTGGGGTCCACGGATTTGGATCAAAAAAGGGAACAAATATGTGGACCCCACGGATTTAACACCTGACAACAAACAATGGACTTGGCTAAAATCCATCATGCTTGGGATTTGAGTCTCAAATCCATGACACAAATACATCAAGCAAGCGACCCCTAAAGTTGGAGATTGCTTTTCAATTATTACTTTTTAATTTTGATTAATTTATATTGTTTTTTTACCCAATGAAACTCATTTTGTTGGAAATCTCAACCTTTCGGTTGCTCTTTGAAGATAAAAAATTACATAAAAATAAGAATTTAAATCCTAATGCTATAAAATAAGGGAATCGAAATAACGACTATGAATCATTAGTTAAAGTGATTAACTAATTTGGAACAGAGAGGAGGGTGTCTATTGATATCGACGTGGCTATACATTTTAACTAATCTGGATAAGGTTACCGATATCGTTTTGGCATGGCAGGTAGTAACTAAAATGCGTTCTTCAATAATTCTTAAAATTTGAAAAGACCATTAGAAGAATGATTGGGTTATAAATAATTCACTATAAAAAAGTATATCGAAAATTATTTATTGGAATGTTCGTATCGGATTATCATAAACAAATATATATAATAAATTAAAAAATAACTTTCTATTCATAAGTTAGTATTACTAAACACTAAACATAAAATTATAGCCTCTAAATTCAGCAGTTTATCTTTTCAATGATGCTAGAAAACCATTCTAGCCTTAAAAGTTAAAACTTCTAATTTTTAGCCTCCAAATTGTGGATAGCCCTAAAGAGTAAGGACCTAACTATAACCATCACAATAATTATGGATATGCTTTGAAGAGAGATGAAGCAAATTTGAAATTTGATTATTTGTCATCCTCTGAAAGAAAGATGGAAAATGAAGGGAAAGAGAAGTTCACTTCTAGTTTTGTCAATATTATCACTACCAATCTACCATCCAAAACTTCAGAAAAATATAAAGAAAATCTTCGGTTTGATGCCAAAGTTTGAGAGATGTTTGTTTTGTTTGTTTCTGTGTTTCCTATTCTTTCTTATTGGTACTCTACTTCCATATTTTTTGGAAATAAACTAAAAATGATACTTAGACAAATAAAAGCTGAAATCCTTCTTATTACTCTATTGTCGTATTCATAAGAAAAAACAAATCCTTCATAAATGAGTGGAACTTTCTGTACTACATATTGGTCACTTGTCAATTGTCATTCTTGTTTCTCTCGGGTAAATACCACATTTAGTTACTGGATTTATTAAAATGTGTCATGCTTAGTTACTTGGAAAAAAAATAATATTAATGTAGGTCACTCGAATTAATAAAATGGTACACAGTCAGTCAATTGCTTAAGTGGCTAACAGAAGTGCTAACTCACCCTTTTTTGACCCGCCACATCACCAAACCTGACCCGACATGTCACTCAACCCACCATGTCATCTTTCCCAACCCATTCCTTAAACCCAACCAACCTATAAACCGACCCATCTATCTCTCTCTCTCTCTCTCCTCTTCGTATGTCCCTCTCTCCATCGCTGAAATCTAACCTAGGCCTCTTTTTCTCCTTATTCTTTGATTCAAAAGGCTTCCGAGAGCCATAAGAGGACGCCGCTACCACCCCATCACTCCCTTTCTTCCTCACAGTCAAACACCCAGAAGGCCCCTTGCCCTTGACTACGTACCCTGACGGCTTGCCAGAAAACACCACCCACTCGCCCAACTGTGGATGACCCACGCGCCGTCGATGGTCGATCTCTCCGGAGCCTCGTCATGGGGGACTTTGAGGTGAGAACAAGGATGATGAATCATTGACGTTGGAGGCTTCTCGAATTTCGAGTCGTGGTGGTCGATCTGGCACCAGTTATTGCAAACAAATTGAAACTCGATGTCGCCGGCAGGACCTGGAGGGAGCTTGGCATAGATCATATTCAACAGACCCGGACTCAAATCTGCCCATGGTCGATACCTGATCTAGATCTAAGATATCGGCTTTGATGGCGACGGCAGAGGCAGGAGAGGTGGAATTGAGCTGCGATGCGAGGAGGTCGGGTTGAGTTAAGTTGGCGGCATAGTTGATCATCACTCTAGCGTCGAGTGAGTGGAGATGGGTTGCAGTTCCGCGGCAGATGCTACGGGAGCTGTCGGTGACGATGGCGACTCGGCTGTCAAGTGGGAGTTGGAGAATGGAAGAAGATGTTGATTGTGCCATGATGAGGTTGAGACTTGCAGAACCGAGGAGGAGAAATTTGTGGGGATGTGATTTGTTTGTGTTTGTGGATTTATATGAGTCCGGGCGGGGAACTGGGAAAGGACCAGGTAGACTCGGCGAAAGGGAGGTTTGCGGGAGGTTTGCAGGAGGTGAGAGGAAGGAGGAGGAAGATTCGGGTCTGGTCAAATAGAGAGGAAGATAAAGGGTTGAGTTATGGGTTGGGTAGGTTTTAATGACGTGGCGGGTCGGGTTTATTTTTGTTGGGTTAAATCCGGCTAACTAGGCGATTCTGTTGTCACGTCAGCACTTAATGGACTCTATTAACAAAGTTGGACAGAGACCAACGAAAAGTGATCAAACATGACATATTTTACTAAACTTAGTGATGATTATTGATAGTAATTTTTTTCAGTGACTAAACATGACACATTTTAGTAATCCCAGTGACCAAACTTGGCATTTACCCTATTTTTCTTGTAATTTTGCTAGTTTGTGTTTCTTGTGCTTCGCTTTGTCCTTGACGCTCATGAAGTCTTTATTATCTGAGGGTTCAATTCCTTAATTGATGAGAGTTGTCGAGGTGGGCGCTTCCTTGCCGACCACATGTTTTTCAAACATCTTGACAAGGACTGTCTCTTCTCTTGAGCTCTTTTTGAAGGTGAAGCACTCTTTTAAGTTTGAAATTTTTACGGCCCCGAGATGACAGTCAATTGTTTGAGTCCTTCTGAAGAAAGGTCAGTTGGGTTCAATTTCAAGGTATTTGAAGAGTCAGACATCTTCCTATTGTCATATGCTCCACGTGTTCTCGGAGGAGTTACAGGAGAAGGAAAAATAAGAAAGCGTATGGCGAATTAAAGAGAGAGAAAAGTAGATAGATAATCGTCTATGTGCATATTGATTCACCCATTTATGATGACAATTCTTATTTTTACTATTTTTGGTAGGAATAACAATATGTCTGATTATTCAGGTTTCTCAAAATTCAAACTCAATCCAGCGTGTGAATTCACCAAAAATTCCAGTAAAATACCCATTGAAATTTAGAGAAAAAACCCAACGCTACCCAAAGGGTGCATGGCACCCATAGGTTCATGGACATAGCTGCAAAAAATTCCATTGAATACCAATATCCTTACATTGTCAAATTTTCCCTACAAATATATTCCGTTAAAAACGAATAAAATTCATAAATTATCTACATGATTAGGAATATATTGTCATAAAAATTAATATTTATAAAATTTTCCATATTATCAAGATTAAATACACAATGATGTCATTTTTTTGGGTGCATGTGAGGTTTTGACAATATCCACACTCAACCCAATCCGACAATTTCAAAAGCGAGTAGAACTTGCATCCGACCCAATACTAGTAAATATTGGGGTTTACCTAGTTTGACTACGACTGGCCGAGTTGGGTAACGGGATTTCGAGTTCAATTGCCACCCCAAGTTTTAGGGGGTGAGGTATGTGGTCGGACGACTGACCTCTTTCTATAGCTTTCTTGTGTTTTTTTATTGTGAAGGCGTGCTGATCTCTTTCCATAAATATCTTATTATTTGAAAAAACACTTTAAACCATCAAAATCGTCAAATCCATCCACCATCCGCCATCGTCCATCCAACCCAACCTAACCGAACTCGGTGGGGAGCGGATAGTATAACAACAGCTCCTTTGTTGTTACTGTAACAACAGGATTCATTAAGGGTAATAGAGTAATTTAACATAAAAAATAAAATTAAAATAAAATAAAATCTATTTAATCCATCTCCACCGCCACTCGCGAAGAGCAACACCTTCCTCCTTGCATCTCAGTTGCCGGAGGCAGCACATGACTATTGGAAGTGAAGATGTCTTTGTCAGTGTCGCCGTAGCCATTTTCGTTGGCGTTCTCGGCGTGGATCGAGCCGAAGGGGCCCACGGAGTAGCCAGGGTTCTGATCCAGGTCAGCTGAAGAAGATCCGAATCCGAAACCCTCGGGGGAGGAGTCAGCGGGCTGATCCACAACAGCCTGCCTTCCGACCACCGCCGCATCGACGATGCTTCTCCACTACCCTTGCTTCTTCCACGCCACTCCTGCTTCTTCTATCACCAGGCGTTTTTATCGCTGAAATCTCCTTCTAGCACCCATCAGTCGCCGCCAATTTCATCGTTGCTTCCGCATCCACAACTTCAATTGCTTCCACCGTCAAAAGCTAAAGCCAATCTCCTTCTAGCTACTATCGCCGCTTTGACATGGTGGAACAGAGTAGATAGAGGCCGTTTGTTCTCTTCAATTTCGAAATAAGAAGAGCTCAAACCTCGCTTGTTCTCTACAATGAGAATTTGGTACTGTGAAGATGAGTAGATTAGACGGAAACGGAGGGATGGTTGTATTGAAACAATTGTGCAAACGAAATAAGAAGAGTTGGTCCGAGGGCCACTCGTTTTAGCTACAGCTACCCATTTGCATAAATTTGCAGATGATGTATATACACCATGGATCTGCAAAATATATGGGCAAGAAAGCTAGCCTTGGACCAGACAACGTTCCCCACAAAACCCAAGCTTCTTGCTTTCTTTCTTTTCTTTCTCCTCCATCGTTTTCTCTCCTCAGATTTCATGAAAG
The DNA here is from genome assembly GCA_946122785.1 of Linum tenue. Taxonomy (NCBI): domain Eukaryota; kingdom Viridiplantae; phylum Streptophyta; class Magnoliopsida; order Malpighiales; family Linaceae; genus Linum; species Linum tenue. The sequence goes on along the minus strand of CAMGYJ010000003.1, from coordinate 8,068,658 downwards.
GTAGGTTGGAGTCATTCTCTGATGCTGGTGATATAGAAAATATAAAGAAACAGAAACTACAAAGAAGGGTAGAGATGTAGGAAGAAGGTGCGCAGTGGGAGGAGAGGAGATGGAGTAGTGAGTGACTTAGTGTATTATGGCTATTACTGCTGGAGTGGAGATAAGATTATGATCAAACACTAGTACTCAATTGGAGCTGCTAGTTTCATATATGGTTTCATTTTATACATGCATTATTAGTAATATGAGACCTCGTCACAAAAGCATACAAAAAACGTATCTAAAGCATACTCGAGAAACCTCCTAATGCAGACCATAAATAGGGAAATCAATCCAAAAAAGTATACCAGAATTCTCCTAATACGTCCAATAAATTGCCTGAAACCAACCAGAGATCTCACAAAGCAACCACAGACTGTTCGAAAGCACACCAGAAACCTCATAATGTGCCGTAAAGCAAATCACAAAAAAGCAAACAAAAAACCTCCTAGTGCAGACCACAAATCCACTAAAACAAACCAGAAACCCCACAAATCAAACCATAAAATTTTCGAAATTTTCGAAAGCACACCATCAACTTCTTAATGCAAACCAGAAACACCATAATGCATACCGCAAGTCCACTAAAACATATCAGAAACCCCACAAAGCAAACCACAACATTTGCAAAAGCACGCCAGAAACCTCATAATGTAAACCACAAACATAGTAAATCAAACCACAAAAAAGCAAACCATCAACGTCCTAATGCGGACCACAAATATATTAAAACAAACCAGAAACCTCACAATGCAAACCACAAATTTTTTGAAAGCAAACCAGAAACTTCTTAATGCAAACCACAAACACGATAAAGCAAACCACAAAAGGCATACAAAAATATGAGAAATCAAACCATAAATCTCACAATGCAGACCATAACATCCGTGGTCGTTGACCGAACTCCGATGACCCTCAGTGAGCAGATTCCGACGCCAATAGGCATATTCTGGCCCCGATGACTAGATTCCGATGCCGGTAAGCATATTTCGACCACGGTGAGCATATTCCAGCGACGGTGGCATATTCCGTCGACAAATAGTATATTCCGGTGACCGATGACCAGTTTCCGGGGACCGGTGACAGAATTCCGACGACCAAAATTTTGGGCAGAAAATACAAAAATATTATTTTATTTTATTTTTTTAAACATATTTTTCATAATGATAATTATACCCCTTTTTTGATTTTACACTAGGTCAACTCAACTAATAAAAAGTCATCACAACCCTAGCTTTCTGTTGATTGTAAACTAGTGTTGTTAGTTGTTACAATAACAACACAACACAAAGAGTGTTGTCACACTATCTAGTCCCAACGGTGATACCTTTGATTGGTTGGCTGTTTCTTTTTGTGGGCTTTGTTCGGAAAAAGATCCGAAGCCTAATACCCATGTTACCACTCAGGTCCAAAAATAAAGAAACCAAAACCTTATGAGGACTACCCAACCGGCCCCATCTCCTTTGAGCCTTTTCTTTAGCAGCACATCCGTCGTCGATCCAAAGCTACAATCGACGGCGATTCGCAGCGCCGCCGCCCCCTAGGTCACAGGAGATTTTTTGTGCTCCTCCTCGGAGATCAGGGTCGTAACTCGCACCGAATGCTCACCCTCGCCGGCCGTGTCACTCTCCGAAACTGATTTCGACGATGATACGGATCGATGCAACCTGTTCAGCAGTGGACCGCAATAGAACGAAAATGCCTCGCGCTTCTTCAACGAAGCAATACGAAGAAGCATCTCTTCCAGGTTCATGCGGCGATCGTCAAGCATTCCCTTCACAACAACCTCAACATTCTCGCCAAGTTCATCTCTTCATGCGCTTCAATTGCTCAAATGGCTTCCTCCACCCCGGCTGCGCACCTGGACACCATAGCCCATGCCCGCAAGGTGTTCGATCGTCGTCCCTGCGAAGGCGACACCTTCGTCTGCAACTCCATGATCCAGGCCCATGTGGGCGCGCGCCAGTTTGTTGACTCCGTCACTCTTTATCGACATCTTAGGCGGACGACGAGTTTCAGTCCTGATAATTTCACCTTTACTTCTCTGGCCAAGTCTTGTGGGCTGAGCAGGGCTCTTGGTGAAGGCCTGCAGATGCATTCTCAAGTTGTGAAGTTCGGGTTCTGCTTGGACTCGTATTTGGCCACTGCAGTGGTTGATATGTATGCAAAGCTTGGGGTGTTGTGTTCCGCAAGCAAGCTGTTTGACGAAATGTCTGAGAGAAGTGTTGCCTCATGGACGGCTTTGATAGGCGGTTATGTAAGGTGTGGGGATCTGAATCGTGCTGAACTTCTTTTTGATCAGATGCCTGAGAAAGATTGCGTGGCTTTTAACGCAATGATCGACGGTTATGTCAAAGCGGGGGATATGAACTCTGCCCGATCCTTGTTTGATAAGATGCCGCATAGGAATGTGGTCTCATGGACTAGTATGATTCAAGGTTACTGCAACGTTGCTGACATTCCATCTGCCAGGTTTCTATTTGATTCTATGCCTGAGAAGAACCAATTCTCCTGGAATGTCATGATTGGTGGGTACTGCCAGAACAAGCAGCCACATGAAGCTCTGGCACTTTTTCGTGTGATGCAGTCAAACACATCGCTTGAACCAGATGAAGTAACGATTGTAAGCATCCTTCCAGCTATTGCTGATATGGGGGCTGTGGAATTGGGTCGTTGGGTTCACCACTACGTCGGCAGGAGGAAACTCGATCGATCTACCAAAGTCTGCACCGCACTTATTGACATGTATGCAAAATGTGGCGAAACCACCAAAGCGAGAAGAGTTTTCGAACAGATGCCTAACAAGGAAACAACTTCCTGGAATGCGCTGATCAATGGGCTAGCAGTCAATGGAGGTGCCAGGGAAGCGATGCAGGTGTTCGCAGACATGCAGCTTCAAGGATTCAAACCGAACGAAATAACCATGCTAGGCGTTCTGTGTGCTTGTAACCACGGCGGGCTCATACACGAGGGGAGGAGGTGGTTCGGTGCATTGGATGGTTTGGGTCTCACCGCGAGAATCGAGCATTATGGATGTATGATTGATCTGTTGGGGAGGGGTGGGTGCCTGGAGGAAGCTGAAAGTTTGATCCACAGCATGCCTTATGAGGCTAACGGGATAATTCTGAGCTCTTTCCTCTCAGCCTGTGTGAACTCCAAGGACTTCACAAGGGCTGAAAGCGTCCTGAATCAGGCTGTTAATGTTGAGCCAAGGAATGACGGGAATTATGTTATGCTGGGTAACTTGTATGCCACGGATAAGCGGTGGGGAGAAGTTGAGGAGGTGAAGGGATTGATGAAGAGAAATGGAGCTAGAAAGAAGGCTGGCAGCAGTGCTATAGAGATTGACGGCGAGGTCTCGGAATTCATAGCTGGAGGCAAAGAACATCATCTATGGGAAGAAATAAGGCTGGCGATCCGTCAGTTGAGAGAGCAGATGAGATGCAAGGAAGATTCCGCCTACTCCATTATCCCCCTGTGTTCCTAGATTCATGTGCAGATGTAGCTGCTCTGGAGCGTTATCTACCAGTAAACAAACAGCCGCAGGCGACAGAAGTAACTTACCTTTTCTTGAATGTTTCGGTTTCCATCTCAATCTTTGCGGCTTCGACGGATTGAGCCCTTTCTTCGTTGTTTGCAGAAAGAAGCAAAGTTGCAGAATCAGTTTTGGCTTTGCAAGTTCGAATTGTGGTATGGTTTGCTCTCAGGCTATACCAAGGGCATTCACCAAGGCTTCTATGTCATGCACTTAAGCAACTCTGGAGACAATTTAAGAGGTGTGAATCATAACTCCACACCTCTTACCTATTTTCATATTGATTCTACAGTTCGATCAGTATGTTAACCTAGTCGATAGTACTGCTCTGCGATCTCGGATTCGCGTTGTGGATGCTGCTGCTTCTTATGCTGCTGTAGGGGCACTGTTAGTGCAAGTATGCTTTTCTTCTGGGCACATTGATGCAGTGTAATTGGTGATTTTGGCAAGCTCGGACTTAATTGCTACGTTGTTTACGTTATCTCGGGTCTAACCTAAAGAAGTTTACACATGAAAGCAGAGGGTATCGTGGTTTTTGCTTGTTCATCTTTCAATGTTAGATCCAATCAATCCAATGGGATTTGAACTGGTGAATTAAGGATATCCACCTCATACATTATTCAGCATAGTACATCAATCTGAGCCAGTCGTCTCGTCTATGTGCACCAACAGGCGTCCACTCTTTCCAGCAGGTTTCGACAGCAATCCATGAACTTTCTGCGTTTGCCCCATTGCTTATTGACCTGGTGATCCGTTACGTTAACCATAGCCACCGCGCTCTACCCCCTGAACCTTCTGGCATGAACCCTGAATCAACGTCGAGATCATTGAATCCGGCGCCCCAGACGAAACAATAACTAATTAATATGGTAATGATCGCATCAACGATTACGCTTATGATTTGTGAAATTCAAGCATTTCTCATTTCAGTGAACGAACGAAATTACAGGCAACAAACAAACACCTATGTCCAAATCCCCAACCACAATCCCAAGGAAACGCTAGTTACTAATTACATAATACTGGCCATCGTACACCATCGAGCGCGCTTTCTTTTTGTTGTTTATTTACTTGGAGACGACCTTCCCCCTGAGCTTGACGCCGAGCACCTTCTCCATCTTCGCCAGGATCGCCTGGTTAGGTACCGCCTTCCCGTTCTCGTACTCCTGCACGACCTTCGGCGGCTCGTTGATCTGCTTCGCCAGCTCCGCCTGGCTCATCTTCTTCTCCAGCCGCGCCTTCTGGATCAGCTGCCTCACCTCCGCCGGCACCCTGTCCAGAGCCGCCGGCTCCGTCAGCTCGTCCAGCTTCCGCGCGTTCACCACCGGCGCAGCGGTCGGCTTCTTGTTCGAACCGGCGTCGGATTTCTTGATCGTCTGGACCGGCGCGCCCGTTCGGAGGGCCTGGTTCACGGCCTTGGGGTCGCGTTCGTGGCCTTTCGCCGGCTTCTTCCTCAGCACCACCGGATCCCAGTCCTGGGAGATCACGCCGGCTGTCCTGCTCGGCATTTTGGATAAACTTTTGCAGAGAAATTTGAGCGGAGGGAAGGGTTGTTTGTTTGGCTGTGGAATTGATAGACCGGAAATTGCGTTGGCAGAAGAAAGTGAGGAATCAAGGGCAGGAGGAGAGGGGTTTATAATGGGAGCTGGGAGTCTGGAAAGTTCGTTCCCGCTTTACTATCTGGAAGGTTCGGTGGGAGAGCAGGATAGGAAGGAATAATTAAAAAAAAATGTAAAAAGCACTAGTCCTTTTGTAGTAAGGATGACGCGGCGTGATATGATTGGTCTGCTAATGGCTTGGCCACCAAGCAGTTTTTTATACCACTCAAAATTGTGACTTGGGGCTCAAGCACAAAGTTTTTCTCGGTTACCCGGGTATGGTCCGAGTATAGGTTGGACCGAGCTGAATTGGCACCAAGAATTGAAAAATTGTAATCTACCGACGGATTGACCAGAAAAACCCCTACCGGATGCTAAATTTGTAGGTGGTATTTAGAGGTATAAAACGGTCGAATCATGTTCAAACTACGATGTCAACATAAAATATCTTACCGCTGACTATGTAACATAATCAATTTTTTATAATGGTGAAACATTTTATTAATTCGAGTAAACATAAATTATTAGCCAAACCTTTTTTGCATTCTTTTTATTGGTAAAATCTATTGAATTATTAATAATTAGCCAAATCTTTTATATTGTATCAAAATATCAGTCATCTTATGTTATCGTTAATGAATTTGTAACTTTTTTTCTTAATTAAACTACTAAAGTTTTGGAATATTGACCTGAGCGTGTCTCTTCCTAGTTAGTATCATATTGGCAAGTCAATATTACTAACAAAGTTGTTTACTAAAAGTTAACATTTGACTAATTATTAGTAATTTAATAGAATTGGATTATAAAAAGGAATGCAGAAAAGATTTGTCTAATAATTAGTATTTACCCTATTAATTAAATAAGATTAAAATATAGTTACATTTAGAGTTGACAAAATGAACCTAGGTTGCATATAGGAGTGTTCAAGCGGTGTGGTTACCGTGGTAACTGTTTTAACTGGTAGTATTTGGCTAATTTGATTTGGTTAATTTGGATAAATGGTTTGGTTTGGTTAAAAAATCTAGCTTGTTTGTTGTTGGTGGTTTGGTTTGGTTCAGACACTCCTAACCAATAAAACCAAATTAACCAGTTAAGTAATTAGCAATGTATCTATTATATATTATATACACATACTTAATAATTTGTTACACCACTCAAGAGTCAAATGTAAGATAATTGTATTGTTACATGTTACATATATTTACGTTAAGAGTTAAAACTCTAATTATGTGGATTGTTATGTGTTATTCATCATAAAAATTGCGAACCGATGCACTAACCGGAAATTTTTCTCGCTTAATGATAATGTGATATTATATTGGTTAACTAATTAACCAAACCGATTAAACTTTAATTTGGTTCATTTGATTGTTGTATTAGTTTGGACGATTTGGTTATGATATTATATTCCATGGTTAATAAAATTTAGACTTATTTGGTTTGGTAATTACCATGATAACCATTTGAACACCCCTATTTGCATAGTAAGAAAAATCAATGATTGAAAAATCGTAGTGTATCAGTAGTTCGACTAGAGAAATTTCCTATTTGAAGTTAGTAGGCAGTATTTAGCGATATAAAATGGTAAAACTACAATTTCAGCATAATACTTTACCGTTGATTTTCCTAAATTGTATGGTTTTACAATTTTTGAGAAAAAAAACCCCTGGTAAAACCGTGCGGATGAAGTGGCGCAATAGCAGTATACCATGAATGCACTACCCTCTAATTGTATTGACACTTGGATCCCATCCAATAAGAATTCTACGTTCTGCCACGTCATTCAATAGAAAGAATCACGTTGAAAGTCAAAATGAGTAGCACAAATTGAACGGTGGAGATTGACGACTGTGACAACCCCATTTCACATCTTGCGAGCCCTCCCCGTCGCCAGCGGGAATTTGGAATTGCGAGGCAACGGATTTTGGCGCCAAAATGTCTCGGCGATGGAGCGGAATCTGTTCTACCGCCTTCCCGGTCAGCCTGTGGCGAGCTCATCCGGTGAAGTCCGAGGAGGAGCTGATACGAGTGCGGATCTGGTGACTAAGGGGGGTGCTTAGTCACTTGACTAAGCCCCTCCTAGCCCTTAGATCTGGACACTTCAATCCAATGGTTAAAAAGTGGGAATGACTATTTAATTAATAACAGGGGTAGTTTGGGTATTATTGAAAATTACGAAGTATACAAACCGGATTTACAATCAGTACAAACCATACAAACATACGAACAGTACAAACTAGAGCGACAAAACATACAAACAGATTTACAAACATTACAAACGTATGAACTGTACAAACAATACAAACTAGACCGACAAACAATACAAACCATACAAAAAGAAAAAACAACCGGGTTGACTTTTGAGGCTCCATCCCTATATAGAGGGGCTCCTTCCCAAAGTCAACCCGGGTGTTTTTTAGACATACAAACAGTACGAACATGGTGGACAAAAATGACAAACTAGACCGACAATCCATACGAACGGGAAAAAACACCCGGGTTGACTTTGGAATGTCCATCCCTATATAGAGGGGCTCCTTCCCAAAGTCAACCCGGGTGTTTTTTAGACATAAAAAACATTACGAACATGGTGCACAAAAATGACAAAGTTCACAAACATGGTGCACAAAAATAACAAAGTTTACAAACATTACAAAAAAAAACGACAAACATTACAAAATAACAAAACATACAAACATTACAAAATATGTGAACAAACATCACAAAATCAGCACTGTCGCCGGGAATTTTTTCTCCGGCGACGGTGTTTGTCGAAAAAATTTTCCGGCCAAAAAATCTCTCTCTCTCTCTCTCACGTGGGATAATTGGATTCCCACAAAAGAAACCAAAACCAACTCTAGCCTCTCTCTCTGTGCACGCAAGGGGAAAAAGTTCCCAGGCCCAGGCGAATTGCGTCGTCGGCTGCCGGGCGGGGAAAAGAAGAGACGAGACGCCCAGGTGAATTGCGACCGACGACCGGCTGCTGTCACATGTGGCCGATGACATGGCGCCAACAAGGTGACAACAAGGCTGCACATGTGTCATGCATGGAAGACTAGTAGCATAGAGATGCTCCTAGGATTCTCCACCTTAATAGAGAGCTTAATGGTGCACTTATTAGCTACATTATGGTAGTATTTATAGAGTGCATAATGGGGGGACTTAATGGGGTGTATTGATGTAGTAGAGGGACATTATGAGGGGCATTGATGCCTTGTATGTGGAGAGGCCTATATAAGGAGCCATCTCCCTCACTTGTAACTCATTCCATCATTTTTGAGAGTAATACACACTAGAGAGTTCTCCCACTTCCTCTGTCTTGTTCTTGTTCTTTGCTTTCAAGTGAGTTGAGAGAAAGGCTGCCTAGCGCTCTAACGGAATTGAGAGCTAGGGCCGCACGATCGAGAGTAAGGTCGTGACAAGTGGTATCAGAGCCTGGTTCGGCTTTGTGCTAGCAAAGTTGAACCTAGAGCCAGAAGGAAAGGAAGAACCTCACCAAAAATGTCGGGATCAGACAGCGGCGTTACCGCCGAAGAGAGGCGCGGAAGGGATCCAACCAAGCATCCCAAGCCAAAGGGTGACAAGTCAAGCACTCGTGATCCAATGGCGGCACTGGAGAGGCGAGTCTCTCGAGTGGAAGTGAAGTTGGCGGAAGACATCACCGCCATCGAGGATTTGGGAGGTAACTTCGCCCAAGTCCAAGGCGATGTTCAAGGAATGGCGGGTCGGTTGACAAGCTTGGAGATCAACCATGATGGGATGCGGGAAGAGCTTGTGGCCCTCATCAACAACACCATCACCGCCTCCATGAACAACGCCCTTGAAGTTGTGAAAGAGCAAGTCCAGGCTGAGCTGGTCGGCGTGAAGGAGGAGATTGCAGACCTCAAGAGTGAGGTCACTCTCGTGAAGAGAGCCATGGCTAGCGGACCAGCCCCGGTGCAATCTGTCCCACGTGCTGATGTTCCAAGACCGAAGAACTTCGGAGGTTCAAGGAACGCGAGGGAGTTAGAGAACTTCCTTTGGAGTCTTGAGCAATACTTCAAGGCATCCGGCATCCAAGAGGATGAGGTAAAACTTCGTACCGCTCCACTATACTTGGTCGATGTTGCAATGGTGTGGTGGAGGCGACGTGAAGCGGACGTCGAAAGAGGTACTTGTGTGATGGTAACGTGGGAAGATTTCAAGAGAGAAATCAAGAGGCAGTTCTACCCGGAGAACGTGGAGTTTGAAGCCCGTTCGAAGTTGAGAAGACTCACCCAGAGGGGTGGAGTTCGAGAATACGTGAAAGAATTCTCGGAGCTGCTTCTAGAGATCCCAGACATCACGGACAAGGAGGCCATGCACGGCTTTCTTGATGGGCTGCAACCATGGGCCAAGATGGAGATGCAACGTCGAGGAGTGCAAGACCTTGCAACTGCCATGGCCACGGCGGAGTCTTTTGTTGAGTACAAAAGGCAAGAGAGCAGCGGCAAAGAGAAGAGTTCGAAGCCCAACAAGGGTGGAGAACAGCAGAAGCCTTTCAAGGAGGGCACTCGCGCTCAACAACACCAAGGTGGTTCGAGCAAAGGGGGTAAGTACGAGCCAAAACCCATGTCTTGCTTCCTTTGCGACGGACCACATCGAGTGCGGGATTGCCCAAGGAAGGCGAGATTGGCGGCCATGGAAGCTCAAGAAGAGGAGCCCAAGGCGGCGGAGGCCAAGATTGGCTCAATCCGCAAGCTTGGCGCGGCAAAAACCGACGTCAAGGAGAGCAAGCGTGGGAGGTGCTATGTTCTGGCGCAATTCATGCTAGGCGAGTCAAAAGCCTTGGTGGATACCGGTGCCACGGACAACTTCCTTCGCATCGAGGAGGCAAACCGGCTGGGTATTGCTTACGAGAAGGGGCAAGGGAGGCTCAAGACGATCAATTCGGAGTCCATCCCAATCCATGGAGTTGCTCACAACGTGCCAATGAAGCTCGGCGAGTGGGAAGGTCTCATCGACTTTTCCGTCGTCACCATGGACGATCACCCAGTCATCCTCGGCATCAACTTCCTCGACAAGGAGGGAGTGCTCTTGAAGCCCAACTCCAACACGATGTGCTTGGAGAAGGAGGGGGAGTTTCACACGATCCATCTCTTGAGAGAAGATGGCCCCCATAGTGCTTTATCGGCCATGCAGGTATTGAAGGGGTTCAAGAAGAATGAACCAACCTTTCTTGTGTCCTTGAAAATGGAGGAAGAAGGAGGCTCAGCGGGAATCACAACTCCCATCATCGAAGGTGTCCTCGAAGAGTTCGACGACGTGATGCCATCGGAGTTGCCCAAGAAGCTGCCACCAAGAAGAGAGGTGGACCACAAGATCGAGTTGGAGCCAGGAGCGAAGCCCCCTTCGCGAGCACCATACCGCATGTCGCCACCGGAGCTAGAAGAGTTGCGGAGGCAGCTCAAGGACTTGGTGGACGCAGGCTACATGCGGCCATCGAAGTCACCTTTTGGAGCACCGGTGTTGTTCCAAAAGAAGAAGGAAGGGTCGTTGCGGATGTGCATCGACTATCGAGCCATCAACAAGTTGACGGTGAAGAACAAGTGGCCGATTCCCAACATTGGCGATCTGTTCGATCAGCTTGGAGATGCGATGTGGTTCACCAAGCTTGATCTTCGCTCGGGCTACTATCAAGTGCGGATAGCAGAGGGCGACGAGCCAAAGACAGCTTGTGTGACGAGGTATGGCTCTTACGAGTTTCTTGTGATGCCATTCGGTCTCACCAACGCACCAGCCACGTTTTGCACTTTGATGAATCAAGTGTTCGAGCCATTCTTGGACCGGTTTGTCGTGGTCTACTTGGATGACATCGTCGTGTATAGCAAAACACTCGACGAGCATGCCGAGCACCTACGCCAAGTCTTCCAAGTCCTTCGCGACAACGAGTTGTACGTCAAGAGGGAGAAGTGCACGTTTGCCGCCACGGAGGTTCCATTCTTGGGGCACATCATTGGTGGAGGCAAGTTGAAGATGGATGGAGCAAAGGTGCAGGCAATCCAAGAATGGGAGCCGCCGACGAAGGTGCCAGAGTTGCGGTCATTCCTCGGCCTTGCCAACTACTATCGGAGGTTTATCAAGGGCTACTCCAACATTGCAGCACCCTTGACGGATCTCTTGAAGAAGAACAAGGCGTGGGATTGGTCGGAAAGGTGCCAAGAAGCATTCGAGGCCTTGAAGCAAGCGGTGGTAAAGGAGCCCGTGCTCGTGCTCCCCAACCCAACGTTGGCCTACGAAGTGCAGACCGATGCATCTGACTTTGCAATTGGAGGAGTGTTGATGCAAGATGGGCATCCCATTGCCTTCGAGAGTCGGAAGCTTAGCGAGACGGAGAGGCGATACACCGTTCAAGAGAAGGAGATGACGGCCGTGGTGCATTGCTTGCGCACATGGAAGCACTACTTGTTGGGGTCAAAGTTCGTAGTGAAGACGGACAACGTGGCAACGAGCTACTTTCTGACGCAGAAGAAGCTCACCCCCAAGCAAGCGAGGTGGCAAGACTTTTTGGCCGAGTTCGACTTCGTCATGGAATACAACCCAGGCAAGGCGAATTCCGTTGCCGATGCTCTTAGCCGCAAGAGTGCAGCCGCAAGCATCAGCCAGCCCATGTTTCCTTTGAAGGAGCGGATCGTTGAAGGCCTTGGCCATGACCCCTTCGCCAAAACCGTAGCGGAGTACATCGAGCAAGGCAAGACTCGACGGTTTTGGATGAAGGATGGGCTCATCATGACCAAGGGGGAGCGAGTGTTCGTGCCAAGGTGGGCCAACTTGAGGAAAGAGATCATGAAGGAGTGTCATGACTCCAAGTGGGCGGGCCATCCCGGCATCGAGAGAACGCAAGCGCTCATCGAAGAAGCATACTTCTGGCCGCGTATGAGAGACGACGTGGAGATGTATGTGAAGACTTGTCTTGTGTGCCAACAAGACAAGATGGAGCAGAGAAGCCCGGCAGGCTTGCTAGAGCCCTTGCCCACACCTCAACGACCATGGGAGAGTGTAAGCATGGACTTCATCATCGGACTTCCCAAAGTCGATGGATGCGGTTGCATCATGGTTGTTGTGGACCGGTTTTCGAAGTATGGAGTGTTCGTCCCCGGCCCAAAAGACATGACGGCAGAGGATGCGGCGCGACTATTCTTCAAGAACGTGGTCAAGTATTGGGGCGTTCCTAGCAACATCGTGAGCGACAGAGATGGGCGCTTCACGGGCAGATTTTGGCGAGAGTTGTTCAAGATCATGGGCTCAGACTTGAACTTCTCGACGGCATTTCATCCTCAAAGCGACGGACAGACGGAGCGGGTGAATGCCTTGTTGGAAGTGTACTTGCGGCACTACGTGAGTGCAAACCAACGAGATTGGGTGAAGTTGATGGATACGGCACAATTCTCCTACAACTTGCACCGCAGCGAGTCGACCAACACGAGTCCATTTGAGTTGGCGACGGGGCAGCAACCTTTGACACCTACGACGGTGGCAACGGGGTATAGAGGCAACAGTCCGGCAGCCTACAAGTTCGCTAAAGGCTGGCACGAGAAGATGGAGATGGCCAAGTCTTACTTAGCCCGCGCTAGTAAGAAGATGAAGAAATGGGCGGACAAGAAGAGGCGGCACTTGGAATTCGAAGAGGGAGACATGGTGATGATCAAGTTCTACCCTCATCGCTTCAAGCATCTCAAGAACGTGCACAAGGGACTGCTTCGCCGCTATGAAGGGCCATTCCCCATCGTGAAGAGGATTGGCGCGGTGGCATACAAGGTTGAGTTGCCGACGCACTTGGAGATCCATCCGGTCTTTCATGTGAGCCAACTCAAGCCTTTCCACGAAGACAAGGATGATGAGCAACGAAGAGAGTCGCAACGCGCTCCAACACTCATCACCAAGACACACGACCATGAAGTTGAAGAAGTCATGGCGCGTCGTGTCATTCCTCGTCGTGGCGTACATCCAAGCTTTGTGGAGTACTTGGTCAAGTGGCGCAACCTTCCGGAAAGTGAAGCAACTTGGGAGAAAGAGCTCACGCTTTGGAAGAACAAGGACTTGATCGATGCATTCCATCAAGAGGACGCGACGAGGGCGTCGCGAGCATAGGTGGGGGAGGATGTCACATGTGGCCGATGACATGGCGCCATGGTTGTCACGCCAGCCGGCGTGCCACCGGTTGTACCGGGTTCAACCGGTACCAGTGATAAAACCGGCGTGACACCACCGGTATGACCGGCATGATCGATATACGAATCTCTAAGTAAAATGACCTTATTTTAGATAATTTAATTGATAAAAAATATTTTATTATTTATTTTATGAGTATAAAAGTTAAATATTGATGCTATTTGTTGGATTCAAATATAAATGTTTAGGTATTGACGTTAAATGTCATGTTTAAATATGAGTATTTATAATTTTATTTGTAATATTGACCGGCATGAACCGGCACAAACCGGTATGTGCCACCGGTTGAACCATTCCACTTGCTAAACCGGCACACTGGCATAAACCGGTTTGACAACCTTGCATGGCGCCAACAAGGTGACAACAAGGCTGCACATGTGTCATGCATGGAAGACTAGTAGCATAGAGATGCTCCTAGGATTCTCCACCTTAATAGAGAGCTTAATGGTGCACTTATTAGCTACATTATGGTAGTATTTATAGAGTGCATAATGGGGGGACTTAATGGGGTGTATTGATGTAGTAGAGGGACATTATGAGGGGCATTGATGCCTTGTATGTGGAGAGGCCTATATAAGGAGCCATCTCCCTCACTTGTAACTCATTCCATCATTTTTGAGAGTAATACACACTAGAGAGTTCTCCCACTTCCTCTGTCTTGTTCTTGTTCTTTGCTTTCAAGTGAGTTGAGAGAAAGGCTGCCTAGCGCTCTAACGGAATTGAGAGCTAGGGCCGCACGATCGAGAGTAAGGTCGTGACACTGCCCGGCGGGGAAAAGAAGGGACGAGACGCACGGCAGGGAGGGAATAATCGGAGGACAAAAATATTTAATAAATAAAAATAAAAATAATCATGCAATTACTGTTTTGCCCTTCATTAAATTAGATTAATTGTAGCCATTGGATTTTAATGAGGTGCAATTGTTGAGATTTACTTAGTCATGTGACTAAGGGTCCCCTTAGTCACCTGATCTTAGCCCAGCTGATACACCGCCGGAGAAGATGCCGCGTCAGATCCCACCGGCAAACCTTCTCTGCGAGTGCCAACGGCGGAGGTTCTTCGCTCTTCTCCAGCAGTATTATGCACAAGTTCGTCAAGGTTCCAAACAGGTTAACTCCTAACAAGTCAGCGTTCGTCGCCATTTGCCAGTGTTACTTTCTTATCTTTTCCAATTTTATTTGGATCATTCTAGGGTTTGGCTCTTCTGCGAGATGTGAATCTTTATTGAATGCGCTAGTTTTGCCAGCGAATTGAGCTTTGGAGTTTATTTAGGGGGGATGGTGGTATTGCAGGAACCTGTGAACGAGGAACCATTGATGAGAATTCAGTAAAAAGATAGTGTCCTTAACTCCGATAAGCTATGAGGTTTCTTACTCTCTAATAGGGATGATAGATGATGGTGTCTTGTGGCCTGAGACACGTGATGAGCAACCCCTCTTTTGGCGACTACAGCGAATTCATGAAGACATTCCTAAGTTAGGTGACATGGATGATTGTTCCTTGTGTTGGATAATGGCAAGAGAGCTAAACTTCTACCACGGTCCACCACCTTGGGGAAGAATCAGGGAGAGATGTGTGATGATTTAGCTAGCTCGTTTGAATGGCTTAACCCTTCTGGACTTAAGGATGCTAATAGGAGGAGGAGGCCTGATCATTCTCTTTATCACAAAAAAGAAGCTTTACATTCCACCTGACGTGTTGAGGAAGATGTCGGCATCTCAGAAGCAATATGGGACTGTCAAATGTCAGTACATGGTGGTTCTACTTTTCTTTGCAGTGGTCAGTTTATCTCATTCTTTTGATGCGTTCTCAATGATATGGTCTAGTCTTGAACTTTACTTATCAACCAAATGTACATGATAACCAAACTGTATATTTGAACTTGAAGTCCCTTTTTGCATCTTTCTGACTGATTGCTGGATGTTGATTTCTCAATTAACTCTGATGTTCTAAACTCTGCAACTTCACATCCATTACATGGGAAGCTCTATGAGCTGAATGCTGAAATTAGTCACAGGGAGCTTGATTGGAAAATAACATTAAGTGTTGTTGGAAATGTCGGCAAGTAAGTTTCATATGAGTTTATACCTCACTGCTACTTGTAGACACTGTTGATAGTTGTTTTCTTAGAAATGGTAACTCATTTTGAGATCAGGTTAGAATATCCGAATTTGGGATCTATGATGCTATAGAGAAACTCATTGCTTGGGGGGGGGGGGGGGGGGGGGGGGGTAAGCAAACAGTAACTCTGAAATTATGGTCGGATATTTCTTTGAGGTTCTTGGGTTAGTCTCAGCCCGAGGATGAGTCAGAACGTGTTCTAGGACAAGGTCATTTAAGATAGTTACTGTTGGGAAATTGCACGCTTGAAAATTACAATTAGTGGCTGCTACCTATCTTTCCTTGATCATACAAATTCACACTCATCATTCATTAACAGATTTCAAACTGAGAAATCCAAAATCTTACATTGAGAGAATTAGAAATTCCTATAGGCATGTTTTTGGACAATGCCGGCATGAGCTTATTTGCTAGTGGATTACTTGTTTTGATTTCATTCGACAGAACTAGTCAACTACCTTGTCGGCCAAGGTTTACATTCAAATATCAGTGTTTGCTATGTTTTGAAAAAATGCGTTAGCAAAGAGAAAAAGAAATGTGCTCAGGGCACTCGAGATTCGTTTCCATGAGTTTAAATTTACTGGAAATGACATTCTTGCTCATTGTTTATCATTCTGTATGTTTTATTTGCCTGCCTGAGGGAGTTGATTTGTTTTTCTCGATAATCTTTGTCAAGATATAAAGTTGGGAGAGTGGAGCAGTCGGAGACATCTGATTAAGCAAAGGCCAGGGGTTGAACTTCTGTATGTTTAATCACATTAATTAGAAGAGCACTAGATTATATTTCTAAGCTCTTTTCTCCCTGGAAAACTTTTATCACTTGTACCCTTGACATTAAACAGGTAATTGCCAGAAAAATTAGTCCAGGTTCTTTCTCCAGCAACTAGGACTGATGGTATCATTGGGCCAGATGCTGTTCATCTTCTTGCAATTGAGGGGCTAGTTTCAATAACCAAATATTGGGTTATCTTTCCATGACGATGGGACTGCTGCTGTCAGTCTTCTTGGTCCTAGAGGAACGATAATATCTCTGCAATTTTCCACGATGAAGTTGTTAACCATTTTTGTATTTCCTAAGGATGCAAAGCTTAAATTATTCTATGCTTTTGTCAATTAATTTTTTTACTCGATCTTAACAGGATTGTGATCTATGGATTTGTTCTTCTTACTTAAAGTATGTGTTTTATTCTTCGATTATCATGTGGTGTATGCCAAGTACCCACTAAAGCCGATGCTATCAGCCAGTTTGCTAACCTTGTACAGTTGTTTTATGCATTGTCATCAGGAAAATCATGGGCTGGATAATGTTGGAATGAGTTATGGATTTGATTTTGTTGATTGTGCTGCTCTGCGATTTTGGATTGGCTCCATAGAAGATGCTGCTTGCTCTTCTGATTTGGGGGCACTGTTAATGCAAGTATGATCCATTTCTGATAAACTTAAAGCTGATGCAGTGCAGCTGGTAATCTTGTGAAATACACAGTGTGATCTGATTGCTTCTTTGTTATTTTATTGAGATGTGGCCTAAAGAAGTTATATATGAAAGTCAAGGTAAGCATCTTTTTTTCTGTTAATCTTGGATGTGGGGTTCAGTAAACAATGGCATTTGAATAGGTTAATTTAGACACCGAGGAAAAATGAAGATCATAAAAGGAGCTTCTTTGGTTGTCTTCAGACCCGCACTTGTAGAAATATCCGTCCAGGCTTATTGTCAGCTAAGTGTCGTAATTTTCATTTATCTCATTAAGTGTAAAGCAGAGGAAGTACACATTAACTGGTGAGCACTGTTGCTGCTTCAGAGAATGAAAAATTGTTTCTGTGCATCTATTTTTGTTGCTTGTCGGGGTTAGCCATAATATATTTTTTGGTCCACTCCCTAGTTAGTCTTGTGTTTTCAATATTCCATTTATAAGTTCCTGGATTTCCCGTGAATTGTTGCTGGCATGGTTGATGAGCCGCACTACCAGTGTGACCTTAACCAGTTATCTTTCTTGAACAATCTAGTGAATAGTTAATGGATCCTTGCTTAACATGAAGGTTTGGATTGCACTGAACTCATTCCCCCTACCTTTGTCTATATTTCAGGTCCCACAGCACCTCGGTTGACTCCCGTACTGCCTGCTACTACTGGTTTTGCTGATGCATCTGAAGTAAGGAATTTGATCCAGTTAAAGGACTTGTTTGGAGGGTTTTCTATCCCATTGAATAGTGTACTTGACAGTATAATGCATCAAGACCTAGCTTTATTAGTTCATGGTGGTCTTGTCGGTCATCTCTCTAGGTTGATGGTATGCACACTCATAATCCCCTCAGTTTGTTCCCCGCTAATATGCTAGTGTTATAGATAACCTCCTCTGCTAAAAAGATCATTGCCGCAATTGGATGTGGAACACAACTGCTCTGACAATTATTCAGCGATAGTGAGACCTCCACTGAGTCAGGCGTGTGCATGGCCGGCTGAGAGTGAAGTGTGGGTGTACAGGGGAAGTGACCAAGGGAAGAAGAGAAACAAAACAAGTAAGTAGCTCCAAAGGTGGGTGTTTTTGATAAATTAATGGGGTCTGGTTTTGTTGACTATGGTTGCAGTCTTGCCATTAGGTTTTGTTGCTCATTGTTAATGGCTTCCTTTGGCACAGACAAATGGTGGCTTTTCGCATGGGTAGAAAGCTTAGAACCTTATAAATGGCAGCTTCCTCTCTCTCAGGATTCTCACTTGGCAGTTTCCCCGCCAATTGACTTCCCGCCAATTACGACCATCCACTCTTAACATTTCCATCCCGATCAGTTCAATCCGCTCCCAACATGGAAATCCAGACGATTCCCGTCTCCAACATTGATCTCTGAAAGATTGCCGGAGAGAAAGTTTCAGAAACGGTCGCCGGAGAAGAAAAATGGAGGTGATGGAGGCGGAGCCAATGACGAACAGGAAGAGCAAGAAGAAGAGGATCGAGCTGGGGATCTCCTGTATGCTGAACACGGAAGTCTCCTCTGTCCTCGCCGTGCTCCGCCGCCCGCCGGCAGACCCCACGGCGGCGCAATTCCTCTCTCAGGAGGAAAAAAACTCCGACAACGCGCTGGTCCACACGTTCAAATTCCTCCGGACCCTAATCTTCAACCCGCCACAGGACTGGCAGACCATGGACCCAGCCGTCTACCTGACCCCGTTCCTCGACGCCATTCAATCCGACGACATCCCCGCCGCGGCCACCTCCATCGCACTCTGCTCCATCCTCAAGATCCTCACCGTCGGGATCTTCGACGAGCGCACCACGGGGGCCAGGGACGCGATCAACTCCGTCGTGATGGGAATCACGTGCTGCCGGCTGGAGCGGACCGACCCAGTCTCGGAGGACTCCATCATGATGCGGATCCTCCAGATCCTAACGGCGATCATGAAGCACCGAACCGCCATCCTGCTCGCCGACCAGGCCGTCTGCACCGCCGTCAACACTTGCTTCCAGGTCGTGCAGCAGTCGGCGAGCAGGGGCGACTTGTTGCAGCGGAGCGCCAGGTACTGTTAGAATATTCACAGTACGCATAGTATTATATTATGTACAACAGTACTCATTGTATTCTGATTTCTCAACAGGTACACGATGCACGAATTGGTGCGGATGATCTTCTCGAAGCTCCAGGACATCGAGGTGAAACAGGGGGAGGAATTGGAGACAGACATTGACGATGATGCTGATTTCGACGGGAATCTGGACTCGGGGTATGGGATCCGGAGCGCGGTGGACATCTTCCATTTCCTCTGCTCGTTGCTCAATGTCGTGGAAGTTGTGGAGAGCGAAGGGAATCTGTACAGGACTTCTGATGAGGATGTTCAGCTTTTCGCCCTGGTTTTGATCAATTCGGCGATCGAGCTCAGTGGAGACGCCATTGGCAATCATCCCAAGCTTCTGAGGATGATTCAGGATGATTTGTTCCATCATTTGATTCACTATGGAACTTCCTCCAGCCCACTCGTTTTGTCCATGATCTGCAGCACCGTGCTCAACATTTACCATTTCCTGCGCAGGTCAGGAGCATTCAACTCTGGCTTTCCCTTTAATAGCTCTTTGATTTCTTCCGCTTATTGGGACAATGGTTTTTCTCTCATGTTGGGATTGCAGATTTGTTCGTCTGCAGTTGGAAGCCTTCTTCAAGTTCGTGCTACTCCGAGTGGCATCTGCCGGAATCTCAGCTCAGCTCCAGGAAGTGGCAATTGAAGGAATCATCGACTTCTGCAGGCAACCAACCTTCATCATCGAAGCATACGTGAACTACGACTGCGACCCGGTCTGCATCAACGTGTTCGAGGAAACCGCAAAGCTACTCTGCAAGCTCTCGTCCCCGGGCGCCAGCCCGTCCACTTCACTGCAAGCTCAAGCATTCGAGGGTCTCGTCGGAATCATCCACAACATCGCCGAGAACATCAACCGAGAAGGCGATTCCACGCCTTCGGGTCCTTACCCGGTTCACATCACGGAGTATAGCAAGTTCTGGATGGACAGGCCGCTCGACGGCAGCGAAGCCTCCATATCATACCTCCGAACTAGGAAAGCACAGAAGAGAAAGCTCGTAATCGCCGGGAACCATTACAGCAGAGAAGAGAGGAAAGGTTTGGAGTATCTCCGGTTAAGCCTGATGTTCCCGGACCAGCCCGACCCGAAAGATTACGCCTTCTTCTTCCGGCTCACCCCGGGGCTTGACAAAACCATGATCGGCAATTACCTGGGCGATCCTGATGACTTCCACATTCAAGTTCTGAAGGAGTTCACCTGCACATTCGAATTCTCCGGCATGATCCTCGACACGGCCCTCCGCTCCTATCTCGCCACGTTCCGGCTACCCGGAGAGTCGCAGAAGATCCAGAGGATCCTCGAAGCATTTTCCGAGCAATTCTACGAGCAACAGCCTTCTGACATCTTCGCCGGGAAAGATGCGGTCTTTGTCCTCTGCTACTCTCTCATCATGCTCAATACCGACCAGCACAACCCTCAGGTGAAGAAGAAGATGACGGAGGAAGAGTTCATCCGGAACAACAGAGCAATCAACGCCGGGGAGGATCTGCCGAGGGAGTACTTATCTGAGCTTTTCCAGTCAATCTCCAGGAAGGCGATCTCGCTCTTCGTCCAGACCGGCGGTCAGCCCGAGATGAACCCAGGGCTGTGGGTCGAGCTGATAAGCGCTTCGAAGACACTCCAACCATTCTATCTCGCCGATTTCGACCGCCGGTTGGGCCGGGACATGTTCTCCTCCGTCGCTGGGCCGGCGGTGGCGGCTCTCACCGCTTTCTTTGAACAGGCCGACGAGGACGAGCTGTTCCACGAGTGTGTCGAAGCGCTGATCTCCGTTGCCAGAATTGCTCAGTACGGGCTAGAAGACGCTCTCGACGAGATGCTCGCTTCGCTCTGCAAATGCACGACGCTGCTGAACCCTTACGCCTCGTCGGAGGAGACTCTGTTCGCGTTCAGCCACGACCTGAAGCCTCGAATGGCCGTTCTCGCAGTTTTCAGCATCGCGAACAATTTCGGCAGAGCGATTCGCGACGCGTGGAGGCCGATCTTGGACTGCCTGTTGAAGTTGAAGAAGCTCAAGCTTCTCCCCTCGTCGGTGATCGAGCTCGACAGCTCCTCCGATTCGGAACAATCCCAAAACAACGGAAGCGTTGGCAGTGGCGGAGTAGGAGTAATTTTTACTTCTTCCTCTCAAGATCAAAGATCGCGGTCCACCACCATGATCAGCAAATTCTCCCACTTTTTCTCTATAGACAGCATGGAGGAATCGTTATCACTCGGTCTCAACGAATTCGAGCAGAATCAGAAGGTGATCAAGCAATGCCAGATTGGAAGCATTTTCACAAACAGCTGGAACTTGCCCAACGAGACTCTGCTCTACCTCGGCCGCTCTCTGATCTTCGCCTCCGCGGGAAAAGGTCAGAAATTCGCTACTCCGATCGAGGAAGAAGAAACCATCGAGTTCTGCTGGGATCTGATCGCCGCCCTCTCCTTTGCCAACATCAACCGATTGCAGGACTTCTGGCCTTCGTACCACGACAATCTCGTCGAAGCAATCCATTTCCCTCTGTTTTCCGCGATCCCATTTGCAGAGAAAGTCATAATTGCGCTCTTCAGAATATGCCTCAAGCTTCTTTCTTCCGCCAGACTCGACAAGCTCCCCGAAGAGCTCATCTTCAAATCCATCAACCTGATGTGGACGATCGACAAGCAGATTCTCGACACGTGTTGCGAATCCATCACTAAGTCCGTCAGCAAGATCCTGATCGAGTACCCTGCCAACTTGCAGAGCTTTTTGGGCTGGAAATCGGTGCTGCATCTCTTATCGGTCTCCGGTCGCCATCTAGAGACATATGATCAAAGCGTCGAGACGCTGATCATGTTGATCTCCGATCAAACCCATGTTTCCAGGACGAATTACCCATTCTGCATCGACTGCACATTCGGATTTGTCGCCCTGAAGAACAGCCCCCTGGAGAAAAACCTGAAGATTCTCGACCTGTTGGCAGAATCAGTCACATTGCTAGTCGAATGGTACAAGAACTATTCCGACCCGGGGATCAACATGAATTTCAGCACAGCAAGCACTGGGAGCAACCCTGAATTCAGCCTGTCTACGTTCTCGATCAACCTGTTCATCAAGCTGGGAGAGGCGTTCAGGAAAACCAGTCTGGCGAGGCGGGAGGAGATAAGGAACCACGCGATCAAGTCTCTTCGGAGGAGCTTCGAGTTGGCCGAGGAACTCGACTTCTCGCCCGCCAACTGCATGAACTACTTCAACCTTGTGGTGTTCGCGATGGTGGACGATCTCCACGAGAAGATGATCGAGTACTCGAGGCGGGAAGGGGCTGAGAGGGAAGTGAGGAGCATGGAAGGGACGTTGATGCTGGCGATGGAGTTGCTGACGGATGTTTACCTGCAGTTCCTGAAGCAGATTGCGGCGAGCCTCGGGTTCAGGACGTTCTGGCTGGGTGTGTTGAGGAGGATGGATACCTGTATGAAGGCTGATCTTGGGGTTTATGGTGAGGCCAAGCTGCAGGAGGTGATTCCAGTACTTTTGAGGAAGATGATTACGAGGATGAAAGGAGATGAGATTTTGGTGCAGAAGGAAGATGATGATCTGTTTGAGGTTACGTATATTCAGATACAGTGGATTGCGCCTTCTCTCAAGCAGGAATTGTTTCCAGAGCTGGAGATTTAGAGGGCCAGTTTTTTTGGTTTAGGTAGAAATTTTTTGGTTCAATCTTTGTTCGGCTGTGTGTAATTTTTTTGAGCAAAAAATAGGTTAGTTTTAGTACTGCTTTGGCTAACCTGAATGAGTGTATATATGATACATACACAAGTAACTGGTGATGTTTTGATCTGATCGAAAACGATTGAAGTACTTCTTGACGAGTTTTGATTGTCATATTGGATGACTTTTTAGTTTTGGGTTCTAATAAATATGAATATAATTGAAAATAATGAATTGAATCGCTACAACTAGATGATTTTGTGATATCCTCATTTTTTTATAGTACTCATAATAATTCATCTTAATATGAACCACAACCTTTAAACCAAGGATTGTGAAATCGTACTGAAGGTTGTACTTGAAAAGTCAGCGGTAGAGTATTTGTGCTGAAACTATAGTTTAATCGTGGTTCAACTGTTTCATAAGCTAAAAAGTACCTACCGATTTAAACTCCAATAGGCAATTTTTTCGGTTAGACTATTGATATTGATAGAACTTTACTGCTTTAAACGCTTGCGGAGTGTCAAAAACTCAACATCACTTCAACTATAGATCAAAACACAACTTAAAGTAGATTGTGAAATTGTGAACCACAACCTTTAAACCAAAAATTGTGAAATTGTGCCAGAAGTAGTACCAGAAACGCTCGCAATATTTCATACTGAAACCGTAATTCAGCTATTTCATACGTCTAAAAATCATTTATCGATTGAGACTTCTATATGAGGTTTTTCAATTGGACTGTAGTTGTTGGTGAGTGTCAACGTCACCTCATCCATAGATCAAAACACAACTTAACTTTTGTTACCCAGATGACATCCTTGCATAAGATAAGGAGCTAAATGATTCTTTTGGATGTCTTCAGTTTAACTATAGCTACTATGCAATTATGTCTCTAACCACCATCTGTTTCCTTTTAGTTCCTTTCCCAACTTTCATCATTGCAGCAATTTGACCTCTCTAATAATTGCATGATTGGTGACTGAAATTACAAAAAAACGTTCATATTTGGTCACTAGAAATATTT
Source organism: Linum tenue (assembly GCA_946122785.1). Taxonomy (NCBI): domain Eukaryota; kingdom Viridiplantae; phylum Streptophyta; class Magnoliopsida; order Malpighiales; family Linaceae; genus Linum; species Linum tenue. Next base: position 8,044,912 of record CAMGYJ010000003.1, on the reverse strand, counting down.
AATTCCGTTCATGGTCATTAACTTTACATTTTCGTTTCATCATTGGTCACTCTCTGTCCAACTCCGTTAAATTTGTCCTACGTGACAATCAACTCTATTAGTTGACTGTTAAATGAGTGATGTGGCAAATAAAAAATAAATTTTTTAATAATTTCCACCTGCCCAACGTTAGCCACTTCCCCTTAAAAACACCATCATTTCCCACCTGCGCCGTCGGAGACCGCCTGAGCTCCCTACCAGACAAACTCTTCCGCCGGATCTCATCTCCGCAGACCTTGATACTCGAGTCGCCGTCCAAACCACCCTCCTCTCCACCCGCTAGCGCACCGCCTGGAAATCAACCTTCACTTCCCTCCACTTCCAAACCTCCTCCCCTTCGGCCGACGCCAACTGCTTCCGCCTCTTCGTCGAAAAGATCCTCACCCTCCGTGATCCTGATTCCGTCGACCTCTCCACCCTCTCTCTCGGCGCCCACGACCCCACCGGCCCCGAATTAACTGATCTCTTTGACCGGATCTACTCCTACGGCTCAACCCACCGCACCTGAACCTTCCGCTTCACCGACCTAACCCTAACCACCCCAATTAATCCATTCCCCCCCAAAATTCACCTCCCTCCGTGCAACCGTCAAACACCTCGAAATCTCCACCAAATTCGACTTCCACAAACTGATCGCCGAGTCCTCGAATCTCCCAACCTGACCTCCCTCCGCCTTCGCCGCCGCGTGATCCCCACCTCGACCCGAACCGTGGCGGTGTATTCCGACCCGGAGCGCAGCATTCACAAGCCAATGCCGAATGTGGAGAAGCTGGAGCTGGTCCACTGCGAGTTTGAGACTACCGTCGCGGCATGGTGTTCCGAGAGAAGCTGGTGGAGATCGTGATCGTAGGCGATGACGGTGAGAATAGTAAGAACTACCACGGTCAGAACATGTACCTGTGCACGCCGAGGTGGAAATTATTAAATTTTTATTTTTTATTTGCCACATCATTCATTTAACAGTCAACTAATAGAGTTGACTGCCACATAAGACAAACTTAATAGAGTTGGACAGAGAGTGATCAATGATGAAACGAAAATGTAAAGTTAATGACTACCAACGAAATTAAATATTTCTAGTAACCACACATGAACGTTTTTTATAATTTCAGTGACCAACCATGCAATTAACCCAAAAGTATAATCTCCATCTCCTCCTACTTGCTACTGAGCTTTACTAAACTTTGTTTGGTTGAGGTTTGCTACTGACAACATTGCATGAAAAGACCACAGATTAAGGCTTTTCCAAATAGGCAGGAGGACCCATTTTCATCTGTGGTTATTAGACTGCAAACTTTTGACAAATTGCTTAGATTAAAAACAAACACCAACTTCAATCATTATAAATTCAAACAGAAGCAACAAAAAATTATCCTTTCTACCTTAATGCCAATCAATCACGAGCCTGCACATGGCTTACCCAGTGTTTTAGAGACCCTTTTTAACAGTACTCTAGGAAGCTTGATGTTTCTGCTCATTGCCAAAAAACCCTTCTGAGCTTTTACCAATTCTGTCTCTGCAGACCAGGATGCCGAGGAGAAGAGGAACAAACCACATCCTCGACTCCTTCCATCACCTCAACGCAACCCGAGTAGTGAAGGAATCCATTAGAGTGTTGCTTCTTCATCTAACTCACTTCCACTCCATCTCTGTCTTCCTCTTCTCCCCTCTCTCAGTCTCACTCTTCATCTCCCACTTCCTCACCCATCATTTCCCCTACTTGACACCCTTCACAGCCAACCTGCTTCGAGGCTATGGACCTCCTCCCCTTCTACTCGAACTGCTTTTGAAGGCATCTCTTCGCGTCATCATCTGTTTCCCTTCATCCATTACCTTCTTGCTCCTGGGGAAAGCGGCTACAATTCAGGCAGTCTCCGACAGTTACGATGGAGTCGGTCTCGATAGAAGACGGATACTCCTAAGAAGTGGGGAAGCTTGGTTCAACCTACTCCAGACAAGTCTATGCGAATCCATCGTCGTACTTTGTCTTTGGGGAGTTTTTGCAGTTAGCTTGGCAACAATACCAATCATACTATCTGCCTGCGGGTTGTGTTCACAGATCATGGGATTTCAAATAGTTCTGGGAGTCCTTGGGGTGCCATTTTGTCTAGGGTTTGCATATATAGTAGTTTTAGGTAATCTGGCTAAGGTTGCAGCTGTTCTAGAGCCAGATTGCTGTGGGTTTAAGGCCTTGGTTGAGGCAAATACTGTAACAGTCAAAAGACAGCAGACGGCATTGGCCGTGAGCTTGGTAGGGAACATGGGGTTTACAATAGTGGAGCTTTTGTTTGAGGTTAGGGTACAAAGAGGGTTCAGTTTTTGGGAAGTCTCTTTGTTGATTTCTATGTATTCTTTCATGCTGGTTTTCGACACCGTTATGAACGTTGTGTTCTACTTTGCATGTAAAATCTAGGCATCTCAATATAACGATAATGAATCCTGATTCTTTTACTGCAGCAGTTCCAGTCCTTTTTTGTTCTGAAGGTCTAGGATCATGATTCCATGTGGAATTCTCGAAGGCGGCGAATAATTAGTAATTGGTTACATCATACATGCACAACAAAGAACATTGAAACAAGGCTCATGAGAAGTGCAAAAAAATGATAAGAAGAACAGCAGCAGAAGAGTTAAATCTTTAGCTATTTGAACTATGGCCATTGCAGAACTTCCCATGCAATCAAGACTCTGGAAAGCCAAGCTATCTCCATTCCTGTGATTGCAATACATGGAACGAACCCCCTAACTGTTTTTGCTTCTGAGGATTGAGGTACACCGCGTTGCAGCGAACCAGAGCCTGTTTTTTCTTCGGAACACCACCGTTTCAGGCCTCAGCTGCATCTCTATCGGGTCCAGATTCAGAAGGTTAAACACACTTGGAGTACCCTGTTTAGTATCGAAGTACAATACGGGTCACAACATAGTTCAGAAAGATGTTGAAAGAATTTAATGGATCAAACAAACCACTCAAAAGCTTACAATGCTGTAATTCACTTCATCATCCAAAAGTAAGGGAATCACGAATTTCCTACAATTAACGAGAAAACTGTAGTTGCTTACAATGACTAAAGCACATATCAGGATTCAATCTCCAGACCGAGAGATATTTTAGTACTGCAATGACATGTATGTGTTAAATGCCTGACCCAGCCATTATCAAACACAACAGAATGTCAATTCACCACTATATTTTATTGTCTAGAATATATCAACTTAAAAATGAGAGCATCTGGGAACACTGCTAGCACGAATTAAGAAAGTTTTATGTTAATAGGAAGCATTATGAATGGCTAATATCAGTTTTATAGACGAGCAGAGTTTAAAACCGACAGCCCAACAAGCACTCAAGTCTCAACTGGATTTTCAATTTAAACAATCAAGATTCATCATCTATTGATGGAACCTTGCTGCTGAACCAATATGTTTCACACCAATTATCCCATTTTCTATCATCCTCCTATCCGTTCCTAACTATGATCCCCACATTGCACATACTAATGTCAAATAACTAATTCTCCTTGAAAATTCTTTCATTAATTTCTTACGAAAACAAATTTCATCACTTATATACAAATATCACATAGCTGCAAGCCTGCAATACCAAGCCCTTAATCCAAAACAGTATAAAAAGAATAGCTAAGCTAGGAACACCACTAGCATCCCCATATTTCTCCGCACTAAAGTTCAAAACTTGAGGGCTATTATACAACACTTTCAACAAACATAATCAATAATATTACTCACATTATTCGCTGACGTTCACACCCGAATCATTGTCACCACTGCCAGTGTCTCCTTCCGTCCCTGCCCCATCTTCATTATCACCACCACCACCACCACCAGCATCAGAATCCGAACCAGTATCATCCTCCGCATCGTCTTCCTCCTCCTCTTCCTCTCCTTCTCTGATTTTAGCAATTTCGCTCTGAGCCCTCTCCAAAATTTGCTCCTTCTGCAACTCCAATTCCCTCTGGAAATCAACCCGCATTCTTTCCAATTCCAACATCTGATCCCTCTTACTGCTCTCTATCTTCTCATATATCTCACCAAACTTATGAACTGAATCCGCCAACACAGTCAAACCCTTGAACATATCACCACTAAGCTCCCCCTTATCCTCTTCTTCTTCCTCTTCCTCTTCATCTTCCTCGTCGGATTCACACGGACTATCCCTCATCTCATCATTCATATTAGCACGTTCCAAATACACTCCAGTATCCATAAAAACATACTGTCCTGAATCCACACCACAAGATAAACTAAACCCACCACTACTGCTCCCTACATGTCCATTCTCTTGCCTCATTAGCATATCCATCTTTCTATAAAACGCCCATTTCGTATTCAACCCACCTTTGCCCTTCTCCTTCCTGTACCTTCTCTTCAACGAATCCATCATCTGCCTGCACTGAGCTTCATTCCTCTGGATTTTCAACGCCTCGGAAACTTTCGCAGCAACCTCGGTCCAGTCCGTGGACCTCAAGCTGTTCCTGCCCAACTGCAGAAACCTCTCCCCCCAAACCTCTAAAAGAACAAACTTTTCCTGTTCGCTCCATCCTTCGCCTGCGAAATCAGCTTCCCCGTGGTTGTGGTTGCTCATCCTCGGGGCTCGCGCCACAAACTCGTAATTCTGGGCCAACTTCTTGAGCTTCTGCCTCTTGGGGTACCTCCCGAACTCCTCGTTCTGCTCGAAATCGTTGGGGTATCCTCTGCCAATGTCGTCTTCGTCGGAGTCGACGCCGTTCTCGCCTTCGAAATCGTCGTCGGCATCGTCTTCCTCGTCCTCCACGTAATCGCGGCGGTTGAAGTAACTGGCCACCGGACGGTGGGAGTATAAAGGCGACTTCTTTGCGCGACTGTGGGGGTAAGCTTTTGGTGGGTACCTGGCATCATCTTCGGTGTCGTCCATGGCGTAAAAAAGGATTTCAACTCAATCGAAAGAGCCGACCACCAATTGAATTGTGAAGGGTATTATTTCATGAAGTAGGAGCTAAAGAGAGAAGAAATCCCCAAACAGAAAAATCTAGGGTTTATCAGAAGCTGGAGAAGAGACTGGATTTTGATTGAAACTAGAGAGAGAGAGGGAGAGGGAGAGGGAGAGGGAGAGAGAGAGAGAACGAAGCTTGAGATTGCGCCAAGTGCACGCGCACTGGTTGATTCGTGTTTCTCATTTGTTGTTGGGCCTTCTTGGAAGTTAGCAAGCTGGGCCTATTGTTTTCAATTGGGTCTTGTTATTAAAGTCCAAAACCATCTGCAGCTCAGTCGGTTGGAGAACCAAAACTGAAGTTAAAAAAAAACAAAATACACTTGTATAGCCATAATTTGTGATAAATATAGTCATAATTATTTGAAAATAAAAAATAACTAATTCCGTACATTTTATTAACGGTATAAGTTGATGGTGTGACTGGACTAACGAAAAATGCTGAGTTGGCAATTTATGGTCCCACCAATTGATGTGGATTAACACAAAAAAAATAAAATAAAAATCTAGCACATAAAAATTAAAATTAAAATATAAAAAAAAGTAAATCCCCAAATCCAATCACTCCGTCTTCCCTAGGTATGGCAACAAAACTCGAACCCATGGGTACCCACCCGACCCAACCTGGTCAACGCGGGTAAAATCCGTGTTGACGGGTTTTGGGCCGGGTTTGGGTTTAAACCCGTTCACTATTCAACGGGTTGGGTTGGGTTTGGGTTTAGGTAAACCCGGTCCGTGGATACCCGCCCACCCATATAATTAATTTTTTCGGTATATTTAATATTCTCAACAACTAATCTTATTTATGTTTGTGGAGACATGTCTAATTTTTTCTTTTTAATTGTGTAGAATGAAGTTGATGTTATGGAATGGAGAGTAAAGTAACTTAATTGAAAGGAAGAAGCTTTCAATTAAACATGTTATTTATGGAAAATTTGTGATTTGCTTCAATTTTTTTGAGTTTTCTAGATTGGTGTTGAACAATTTGTATAGTTAATTTGTTATTTGCTTGAATTTTCTAGAATGGTGTTTTATATATGGATAATTTGTATTGAGAGATTGATATTTGACTTTAATTTTGATAAGAACTTGTAATTGTAAATTTTTTACGACAAAACCCGTGGGTACCCATGAACCCGCGGATACCCAACGGGTTGGGTTGGGTTTGAGTTTTTCAAACCCAGTGGGTTTTACCCCGGGTTTTTTTCAAAGATAAACCCATAGGTTTGGGTTTGGGTTTGGCAAAACCCGACCCAACCCGACCCATTGCCATCCCTAGTCTTCCCTTCCCTTCCCACTCGAACATCTTTAGATTAGTACTAACCTGACCCCTCATTCACAAACCCCAGAACCAGAACCATGGAAGAAGTATGGAAATACATCAACTTGTCCTCCCTCAACGACTAATTAGGGATGTCAATGGGTCGAGTTGGGGCGGGTTTTGTCAAACCCAAATTTATGGGTTTATCCGCCAAAAAAATCCGGGGTAAAACCCGTTGGGTTTGAAAAATTCAAACCCAACCCAACCCGCTGGGTATCCGCGGGTTTTTGTAGTAAAAAATTTACAATACAAGTTTCTTTCAAAATAAAAGTTTTAACATCAATTTTCTCATACAAAAAACACCAATCTAGAGCATACAAGCAGACCGCAAATGATCAATACAAATTGTTCAAAATTAAAGATAAACATCTATAAACAATAAGATTAATTGAAAGCTTCTTCCTCATCAACTAAGTTTCTTCACTCTCCACTTCATAATATCAAACTTCATTCTAAACAATTAGAAAGAACAAATTATACATGTCTCCACAAACATAAAGAATATTAGTTGTTTAAGAAAGATATATTATTTAGAATATTAAATATACCGGGAAAGTAATTATATGTGTGTGGGCGGGTACCCATGGGGCGGGTTTACCTAAACCCAAACCCGACCCGGCGAATAGTGTAGCGGGTTTAAACCCGAACCCGGCCCAAAACCCGTCAACACGGGTTTTACCCGCGTTGGGTCGGGTGGGTACCCGTGCGTTCGGGTTTTGTTGCCATCCCTACGACCAATGCCCCACTCCTGTCTGCTACCATCATCACCACAACCGCAAGTCTATAACCGCAATGAACATCATCGTCGCCACCACCAAAATCAAACTGTATCTTTCAGGACTTCTTCTCTCGCCCTTTCGACCAAGACCCACTTCCCTCCCGATTCCCCTGCCTCCGCCGCCATCCCGCCACCATTCAGAGATTCTCCCCTACCTACCCACGCCACCGTGCTGAGCCTGCACTCTGGCTCCGCCGGATTACCGCCGACGTGTTCCCATTTGCAGCCTCAACAGATGGTTTCCAGTGATTACCCTATTCCCTTCAACAACACCCAATTCGACGATGGGTTGGACTGCTCTGCCTCGCTGTTGAACCCTTTTCAGAGGATAGCAAGAGGGATAGCAAGAGGGAGGTGCGCGAAGAATATTGGGATTGGAATTATTGGAATTGGTGTTCATCGGAGCTATGGGTGAGAGTTGTCGGCGACGGAGCTGGGGGTGCAAAGAAGATCTGGAGAGAGGCCGAACAAGTCCGAAGACGACTGCTTATCAAACTCAAGCGACGAAAGACGATGATCCCTAATCTCAAACTTGAGCGACGTAATGCGTCGAATATTTTTTGGGTGGTCGGGATCCAACCGTGGCGTTGCCGATGTAGCTAAGTGGTCGCCAGAGACTACCGAAAGAAGAAGAAGAAGAAGAAGAAGAAGAAGAAGAAGAAGAAGAAGAAGAAGAAGAAGAAGAAGAAGAAGAAAGAGAGGAGGTCGTTGGTGGAGTGGAGGTGAGTGGGGGGAGAGGAAAGATAAATTAATTTTTTAATTTTTTAATTAAAATATGACATAGCATCTATGTGGCAAGTATGGATGAGTTGTCGCTTATGTGTCCGGTGATTTGGCATCCTAGTCACATTAACGTTAACCTAACTGACGGAGTTATTAACACCGTTAAAGTTTGTAACGAAAATGGCTAGATTTGGCATGTAACATTCAGAATCCTGGCTATTTCGTGTTTTCGAATAGTTATGGCTATGTTTGTCACAAACGTGAAAGTTATGGCTATACAAGTGTATTTTGCCAAAAAAACAACTGCCCCATGCAGGTCTCAAACCTGCGACTTTCTTGTAAAACAGAACGCTTTAACCAGTTGAGCTAAGGCCAATTGTTTAAAATAAAGTACCTTGTTCTGCACTTATAAATACCATAGCAGCGGTTGGACCAGTACCACCGTTGAACCAGCTACACTAGCGGTTCAGTGCATTTGCTTGGACGTCTAGGAATGTACCTAAAGGTTTTTAACGGTTTGGTATGAAATCAGATGAACAACTCCCGTGTAACACCTTGGGCAAATCCCACATCAACAAAGTACGGGAGAGATTCATGATTTATAAGTAAGAAACCACCCTTAACTTACAAGACGTCGTTTTGGGATAAAATGAAAACTTTATTGTAAGAATGAGCGACCTCTCGAGAAGTCCTCTTAATATGCACCCAGGACAGTCCAATAAATTCGGGAGGCCCTATTTCGAAAATAAAATGTTGCCTAAGTTTTAAAAATATAAACAATGAAGTTTTTTAGATAATTTAATTTGTCTCATAAAACATAAAATGTGTGTTATAGGAGTTAAATTGACTTATTTAATGTTTGAAGACTTAAGTTACAATTCCATTTTAAAAAAACACAAATTTTCATGTAATGTGAGTTAAATAGACAAACTTAAAACTTAAGAACTAATTAAAAAAAAAATTGAAGTGGAGGGACTAAACCAATATTTTAATCTAAGTTAAATTGAATAAATTGGCATTCAAGTAATGAGAGGTAAATTGACGCACTTAAAATTTAGGAACTAAAGGATTAAAATATTAAAGTGAACGGACTACACTAATACTAAAAGTTAAATTCAATAAATGAGTATAAAAGGTATTTTTTGGAATGAATAATGCAACAAGCTCGATTTGAATATTATTTTAATAAAAAAAGAATATCATTTTAATCTGATATAATGATCACATCACATTATATTCGATTCAATATAATGCGACATAAATATCGATTTATTCTGATGTAACCCCATCCGGACCAATATAATGCGACATAAATATCGATTTGAATATCATTTTAATCCACACAAAAAAAAAGAATATCATTTTAATCTGATATAATGATCACATCACATTATATTCGATTCAATATAATGCGACATAAATATCGATTTATTCTGGTGTAATCCCATCCGGACCAAACATTGCACACCCTTACACACCCGCCAAAATGTACACTTTCTATCAAGGTTGTCAAACCGGTTTATGCCGGTACGCCGGTTTTACAAGTGAAATGGTTCTACCGTGGTAGAACCAGTTTCATGCCGGTTGTGCCGGTTTGTGCCGGTTTTACCACAATTTCTGGATATGAATATAATAACCCATCACAAAATATATATCTAAAATACATCCATAATTGAATTAGGACAAGATTAAATACCAACTCATAAATGTTCATAAGTTAATGTTAACATCTAAATGTCCATAATTGAATACAAAATTGAACAACAAATTGAACAACAAACATGGACTTTACAAAATTGAACAACAAGGGGGTCATAATTTTCGTCCCCAACATTCATAGGGAGCTGATCAACTCTCTTGAACTATGTTCTGGGAAGCTTTCCAGTCAGAGTTGTTACCTGGAGGTGAATTGAGGAAGGTGGCCTGTTGGTGCCACTCGATCGCCGCGCACAGGGAAGAAGAAGGGCTGCCGGCTGCCGGCTGCCGCGTTTCCTGCCTTGCCGGGCTGCTGTCGAATCGAGACGCGCCGGGCTGCTGTCGAATCGAGAAAGGAGGCCGCGGCGGAAGGAGGCTGCGGCGGAAGGAGATCGTGACTGGTGGTGGTGGGCGTCTTGGCGGCGTCTGGGGAGCTCGGCTGCGAAGTGGAGAAGAATGGGAGGGATGGGCGGAGATCGTGACTGGTGGTGGTGGGCGTCTTGGCGGCGTTTGCGGAGCTCGGCTGCGAAGTGGAGAAGAATGGGAGGGATGGGCGGCGAAATGGAGAAGAATGGCGTCTGGGGAGCTCGGCTGCGCGCTGTGAAGTGAACCCTAAATTTTTTTTTTTTAAACGCCATCGTTTTTGCCATTTGGCCGGCATCTCCCAAACCGGTCGAACCACCGGAATTCCCGGTTTTGACCGGATTTGACCGGTTTTGACCGGTATTGACTGGAGGGTTGTGCCGGTGGTATTCCAGCCGATTTCATGACCGGTACCGGTTGGACCTGGTTCAACCGGCCGGCATACCATTGGCATGACAACCATGCTTTCTATAAAAATTTTACCACTTCCCAGTTTCCAACCCACTTTTCTATCTCAGTGGTCTCCTAGCCACCGCAATCTCTCTCGATTCTCCATCAAAACCGGTGCCTCTCTGTCACTCTTCCACCGCCGGCCTGACCTTTCTCTTTCTCTCTCAATCACCACATTCACGGATCTGCAACCAAAGTCCACCATTGCGATTTTTTTTTTAAAGCCTGCCCTCCTCCATCTTCTCCTTAAGAGACGCTGACATCCACATTCTCCCTTTCTTGATCATTGGTGGCGGCTGATCTACCGATGAAACCGGAAATTGATTGCTTCCGCGGAAAGGCTTCCCCTTCTTTTTCTCAGGATAGTCGTCAATCAGCTTCCTAATGCTGGCCTGTATGTGGGCATCGGGCCGTGCCACTCACGGACTAGCACGGCACGACACGGTTAGAGCACGACACGAGTACGGACACAAAATAAATGGGCCAGCCCGGCATGAGCACGAATAATTTATGGGCCGTGCCGGGCATAAATTTCATGGGCACGACACGGTATATAAGTGAGTCGTGTCGGGCCTAATATTTTCGAGACTTTATTGAGTATAAGAATGGACATGGCACGAAAATAATATTTATTTGATAGAAAATAAATATAAAAAGAATTATAGGTTCAAATATTACAAAACACAAGTAGAAAAATAATTATTTGTTGTTGTTAGAAGTGTCAGAAAGATATATACGTAATTACTAACATAAGTAAAAATGAAATTCAACGAAAAAATAAGTAAAAATGAACAAAGAATTAAACAAAGTCAAATCACACTCGCTATACTTCCAATTTTCTTTTCCCCCTTATTTGTTACTTTTCTCAAATATTATCGTTTAATACTATCTTCCCCCAACCAATTTTCACCTTCTTTTTCATTCTCTCTTTTGTTTTCGTGCTTTTCATTAAACACGAATACGAGCATGGAACGAACACGAATAGGCACGACACGATTCGAACCATGCCTGGGCCTGGGCCGGGCCTAGCAAAGTTAACAAATGGGCTTGCATGGCACGACACGAAAACTGACGGGCCGTGCCAAGCACGACATGAAATAAATAGGCCCGAAGCGTGCCCGTGCAGTGCCGGCCCAAGCATGGCCCAACGCCCATGTACAGCTGGCCCGATCGCTCTGTCAGTAAAAAAAAAAGACGACTTAGCCTAAATTTACCAGTTTTCACTAGGTTTGACCGGATAATTTTATCTCAAATTCTATCGGCCTTGTCAACAGGCAGGTGGACCCGCTGGTATGGTAAATCCTCATTCGTTGAAAAATATAATGATGTGGTTAAATACCATATATATTGGTCTCTCCCAACAACTCGAGTTATTGGAATTAGTTGATTTAGAACATGTTATCAGAGCTGGTTTGTCCTTGAGGTCACATGTTCAAGTACTCACGACCCCCAAGTTGTCTTCAAGCACATGGTATGGCGAGCCTAGGCAAACTTCAAACCAATGAGTCGGCTTTCGTTTGAAGGCGTGTAAGGAAGTGGTTAAATACTATACATGAGCCTCTCCCAACAATTCGGGTTATTGGTATTAATTGGTTTAGAACATGGTATGGCGAGCCTATGCAAACTTCAAGTCAATGAGTCGGCTTTCGTTTGAAGGCGTGTAAGGAAGTGGTTAAATACTATACATGAGCCTCTCCCAACAACTCGAGTTATTGGGATTAATTGGTTTAGAACATGGTATCAGAGTTGCTTTGTCCTTGAGGTCACATGTTCAAATACTCACAACCCCCAAGTTGTCTTCAAGCACATGGTATGACGAGCTTGTGCAAACTTCAAGCCAATGAGTCGGCTTTCGTTTGAAGGGGCGTGTAAGGAAGTGGTTAAGTACCATACACGAGTCTCTCCCAACAACTCGAGTTATTGGTAATAGGTGGTTTATGCAAAAAAAAAGGACCATACATATTTGCGGATCGACTCACTGCACGATTATTGTGTTGGAGGTCACACGATGTTTTACCCCTTCGGTATGCGAAATATGATCGTTTTTCCAATTTTTCTATTCGCCTAACCCTATCTTTGGAAGTCTTAGTTGACATTTGAATATTAGTGTTATATAAGTGTACTTGAATTTTCACTTTAGTTTGGGTCCAAATACCTACTGTTATTTTGGTATAATGTTATGTGTTAATTATTATTACTAATATGTTAGATGAGAATTTGATGATATAACTAATAAATGTGTAAAGAATGTATTTTTTTCCATATATTCGAGCTTAATCAAGAAAAAACAATTCAACCATTAACTTTCAACCCATTTACTCATCCGAAGCAACCGATTAAACAGAATTGGATTCCACCTCTAAACTTAATTGCGCTTAACAATTTCCAACCTTGTAAATCATTGGACCCCCACGGGAATGGATCAGGTCAGTAACCTTATGGTGAGTAACTATGAGTAACCCGCCCACATCAGCATGACATCAGCATCCTCTCTCTCCTGGAAAGCCTTTAATTTTCCACTCCTTAATCTTTGACGGACGATTTCTCACTCGTTTTAAGTCGAAATTTAATTTTTTTTGCACAGTTAGATCAGATTAATTGTGCTCTTCAAAATGATATCCACTTTGATATATTTTTCGAACAAAAAAAATCGAGTCATTTTATACCAGTCTATACAATATGGTATTGACTGGTATTGAAATAAGAGCATACCTATGGTTTGAAAAGCGTACAATGATGGTATGACACAAACCAAAACTGTAGGATGGTTGAATATATGATAGTAGAAGTATATTAATGGTCATTTACGACTTTTAACATTGTATACCATAAAATACCATAAAATACCAACCCGTACCAGGGTGGTATTGTATGGTATTGCGTGGTATTTTTTTGTCTTGTAATTTGTTCACCCAGAAATTTGTAGATCCAATAGATCATGATGAACTCGTCCCTGCTGTGCAAACGTTTTCAAAAACGAAGAAGATACCATATGGTATGCGGTTGATACCGAGAGGCCAGAATTTTTTTTCCCTAAAAAAATATTGAAAATTGATCTCATTTTGTAGAGCACGATGAACTCGTTCCATCTGTGCAAAAAAAACTAAAATCCGAGTTAAAACGAAAAAGATACGAGTCAATTAAGAAAGCTAGTGAAAATAAAAATGAGCTTTAATTCTCCATCATTAGATCTGGATTTTCTAAATAAAGGGTCCAGATTTGATTATTAATGATGGATTATGCACCCTAACTTGAGCCGGACCCCACCCCACAAATTCAATACCATCATAATTTTCAAGCAAGCATAGAATTGATGCTCTATGATGGATCGGATTTGATCCTTCGATCCGTCACCACAAATCCACAATCCACGAAACAAAATGATGGGTGAAGCCGCGGAAGGCACTTTATGACTTTATCAAATACAAAGAGGTGAAATTATTATCGGGAGTTAGTACTGCAACTTGTTGCCGCAAGCGGGAAAACCTCCGCCCACCTTCTTCGACCTCGTCGTCCACCACCTCCGACGGTCCCGTCATCCAACCCCTTCCACAGACCGTTCCAAGAGGTCGAAACTCGAAAGCGTCCACCTTGCTGCGTGCCCTTCTTTCCCGCCGTCCAGCTCCGGCGACTTCATCGTCGTCGCCTAGACCCATAGGCAACTCCCATCTAAGCCCGGATCCATTCGCCACCGCCTCCTCGTAGGCCATCTACAGGTGAGCCTCGTCCTGTTCGCAATTGGGTGACCGAATTTTGAATTTGGGGTTTCTGCATTTGATCTGCGGATTGATTGGGGGTGCTCTCTGGATTTTGCTGTTCAGAGGGCGAAGAGGGTCTGATTTTCTGCTAGGTGCTTGATTTCCGTGTACAGCCTCCAGAATTGGGGTTCTTTTTAGGAAAATATAAAGTTGCAATTGCAATAAACATAGCCACATCTCCTCATCTTCACCTTTTTCAGAGTGAATCGTTGCTTCTGTACCATGTGCATGAAACTGTAATCTGTGTGTCAATTGAATAAGTAAGAATGGGTATTCATAGAAACTTCAACTTTTAGAAACGCGCTAGATTTGGTATTGCAGTTTCTCGATAGAACTATTTATCTCGTCCTGTCCAGAAGTGATTAATTTGCAGGTATCCAAGTGGTGGGGCTTTTGCTGTATTTTCTATTACTAATTGCAACTATGAGAGCTTGGTAGGACAGAGATTGCTACTATGCTTAATGGCTTTGATCATTTTGGATCTCTCTGTATGCTCTCTTCATAATTTAAGATATTTTATGTTAGAAAGTGATGCCAAGGTTTTTTCTTACTTTAGTTTTGCTGATTAAGAAAAGCTGGCTGCCTTTCCATGTTGCCATGCTCAGGACTTGATTTTGATATTAGGAACTTTTCAAAAGCAGATAATGAGAGGATAGTTTTTAAATGGGAGTCAGGGTGATTGGGTCCTTCTTTGCTCTTTTCGTATATTAAGTTAATGTTAATCTATTATGTCAAGTAACTGGTGGCTTGATTTTTTTAATGTTGGGGTGGTTAATTTAAGACTTCTTATTTTGATAGTTTACAATCTTCCCGAGGCAGATAAAAGATCAAGAGTCTAGATTCCCCACTTGTTTCCTTTCCTTCAGACACACCATGCTTAAGGTTCCAGAACACCAGGTTGCCGGCCATCAAGCCCTCGGCGGGCACCTTGGTCCCCTCATAGACGACTCAGGACGCTTCTACAAACCTCTGCAGGGTGATGAACGTGGCTCCAAGGAAATGTCATTCTACACATCGTTTTCTTCCAACACAAGGGTTCCAGAACACATCAGGAGGTTCTTCCCGGTCTTTCATGGCACTCAACTTGTAGAGGCATCCGATGGATCTGGCAGGAAACCCCACCTTGTCTTGGAAGACGTCACTTCAGGCCAGTTTAAACCCTGCGTCATGGACATTAAGATTGGTTCAAGAACATGGTACTCAGAGTCTTCCGAGGACTACATTCAAAGGTGCTTAAAGAAAGATATGGAAACCAGCAGTTTGTCTCTGGGGTTCAGGATATCAGGGCTGCAGGTATATGGTAACAAAGAATCTGAAGTTTGGAAGCCTGAGAGGAAGGTCGTTCAGAAGCTTGATGCTGATGAAGTTAGGTTGGTCCTGAAAAGGTTTGTTTCCTCTGACCCCTCTCCTGACCTGGAATCCAACCCCGATTGTTGCTATGCATCGAGTGTTTATGGTGGTTCTACTGGGATCTTGGCCCAGTTGCTGGAGCTGAAGGCCTGGTTCGAGGATCAGACTACCTATCATTTCAATTCTTGTTCGGTTCTCATGCTGTATGAGAAGAAGCCATTGCTTCCGAAGAAAGGAGGGAGTTCAGCTGCTGAAGTCAAGCTTATTGACTTTGCTCATGTCACTGAGGGCAAAGGCGTTATTGATCACAACTTCCTGGGAGGGCTGTGTTCGTTTATAAAGTTCATCTCTGAGATCCTTACCAACCCAGATGAACAATCTCCCAGAGCTTGCTCGCAGTACTCGGATAAGAATGGTGGTGCCACTGAAAATGGTGCTGCAGAATCAAAATAGCACTTATTTGGTGGTATGGTTTCCGGCCTAAGGCGTATCATGTTTTTATGTTGACTATGGTTTCTCACCTGTGTCCTGGATGTGTTGACGAACTTCTATTAACGCAAGAGGAGGATAGCTTGTCGTTTAAACTGTTGTCGTTTGAATTTTGAACAGAACTCATGTACTTCTGACTCATGTTTTACCAAGCCAAGTTCCCAGTTTTAATTTTGCTGGTGATTTACCCTGCCAATGGAGGAAATATTCGCGTTAATGCAGTTCTGAGATGAAAGTAAAGGCAAGGGTTACCTTTATCAACTTTTACAAATTAAGTTAACAGAGCATTGATAATTATTTTTAATGTTGCTACTTGAAGCTCATGAATGGCATTCAATGGAACCTAGTTGCTATCTTGCTTCCCTCATATGGCCAAGAAAGGCTACGGATTCTGGAAAATTTCAAGTTCCTGACAGTGACAGCGACTGATAGATCAAAGAGCAGTATCAAACCATCAGTGAACATCGTTTTTTCGTTTTAATGCACCATTATATAAAAAAAAGTCTATAAAAATAACCCCTTTAACTTGCTTTGCTTCCAAGCAACATTCTTTTTACAGGATAATCCGCTTCCAGTCCCAGTTGTGAACTCCAAGCGTCGAAATGATCTTCCGAAGGGAGGGTATTATATAAGAACATTCGAGGGAAAACTCAGAAGTACTAAACTTGAAGAAGATCAACTCAAGCCCCAAAACGATGTAATCGTCCATTATCCTCTGCATTCCCTGATCCACTCTGATCACACTCTGCACTCCACCAAGCCATGGTAACGATACAGTCAGCTCTCTTGCTTTAACTTATGAAGGGGTTCTCGACGAGACGTCTGTTTTCTGCCTAGCTAATTGGTTTTGTGGTTTGGCAGGATTCTTGGCAGTCTGTACTCTGGGACTGTTTACATATGGACTTACCAGACGCAGGGCAGGTCAGGGGAACTGTGTAATTGATCTTGCTGTTAACGTCTTGCTTCTCCTCATTAGGCTGCAATGTACTGTATGGGGCGGTTTCTTTGCTCAGATTAAACCACATTTGCAGACCTATAGCGTGATTGTTAATCAATTTGTCTTCAATAAAAATGTTTTAGCATTGATGTGAGAATCTATTTGGAGTACTTTGCAGATTTTGAATGTTCTGCCGAAGCTCATTCAAATCTGTAGAGAAATGCTCTTTTGTGGAATTTGAGATAAGCTGAACTCTGAATAGCTGTTTTACTAGGCTGACTTCTGATCTTTAATTTGCGCCTCAGATTGCAGATGGAGAGAAATGCATGCATTGGCAGTGAAGCAGTGAGGAGTCTGTCAAATCTGTCATCGGGCATTTAGCTAGATAAGGCTGTGTTTATTTTCTTTGGAGACATACAGAAACTAAGGTTAGAGAAGGATCTATGATGATAAAGATGTTCAGTAAAACATTCCAGGGCCTTATCCTTCTAGAAGACTTATATGCTCAGATAATTTGACTGGTGGGAGGGAAGGATTGCAGCAACACCATAGATTAATGTCTTCCGTTTGCTTGGAACTTGGAAGCAAATGGCGGGTTAATAGTCAAACCCACCCGAACTCACCCAATTATAACTCACCTATGCATTTGGGTAGATATGATAATTGACCGCGACTCACCCGCAATTAATCTGAGAGTGGGTGGGTGATTGATATGGATGGATTGTAAGTCAATAAATTTCCTACCAACAAGCGGCAGCACGACTGGGCATCATTAAACAGATTTTGGAAGATAATCCGCTGATCAAGATTAGGCACATCGGTAGAAGGAACAATGCCAAAGCTGATTGGGTGGCTAGATCATGTGCTAAAAACCAACTGCCCTCACAATGGCTACAAATTCTTGATGTGGTTGCTCTGCTGTAATGTTTGGCTTTTGCCACAATTAATGGAAATTCATTGTCCTTTGTCAAAAAAAAACCTATATGAGAGGTGATGGGTGGGGTATGGGCCGCCTGAATGACCTGCATTCTAGTTTCACATGACAATGAGTTGTTTCTAGTTTATATTAGGGTTAATATATTTGTATGACACGAACTTTTCACATATTGATCAATCTTTTCAATTTATAACTTCGTGGGCTCAACTATGCATCAAAGTTAATAAATTGGCCACCCCCCAAAATTTGACCGTTATCTTAGACGGTCAAATGTGTTGACTAACGGTCAAAGCGCCACGTCATTGCCAAGTCATCACAAATCACTTAAATTTTTTTGGGTTTTCCACCTGTTAACATTGTTCTTTATTCAAGAACACTTGAGACAGTGTAAGACAATCTGAATGTGCTAGCATCATTGACAGTCTCCATTATGCGGCGGATTACACTCGACCAGACATTGCATATGTCGTGGGATTGCTTGGCAGGTTTAATAGCTGTCATAGTAGAGTGCATTGGAATGCTATAGAGAAGGCATGAGATACCTCAAGTGAACAGCGAACCTTGGTATACACTATCGAAGGTTCCCTGCTATACTAGAAGGGTATAGTGATGCAGACTGGAATACCCTATCAGACGACTCCAAGGCAACCAACGGGTATGTCTTCAACATTGTTGAGGGAGCCGTGTCTTGGAAGTTTAAGAAACAAACAATGCTAGCTTAATCAACTATCGAATCAGAGATGATAGCACTAGAACAGCTAGTGAAGAAGCGAGTTGGTTAAGAGGATTGTTGTTATAGATTCCTCTATGGGGAATGCTGGTCCCTCTGGTATTGATCCATTGTGATAGCACCGCAGCTATTGCTAAAGTTAGGAACCGGTTCTACGACGGAAAGAAACGACAGATTCGTCGTAAGCACAGTACTGTAAGAGAACTCCTAACGATAGGAGTAGTGAGGGTGGATCATACATGATCCGAACAGAATCTAGCCGATCCTTTGACGAAAGGATTACCTAGAGAGAAAGTCCAGAATACGTCCAAGGGTATGTGACTTATGCCTACTGAACCATGAATTACAAGTGACGGTAACCCGACCCGATAGACTGGAGATCTCAAGAAACGAGTTCAATGGGTAATAACAAGTCTTGAGTAATATTAAGAAAAGATCATGTATAGTGAAGCATGAATCCCAAAGACTAGAGGTTGAATTAATAGAAACTCTTAATGAGGTCTATACTCCATGTGGAGTGAAGTACTTTACTTTAGGGGTGCTTCTGATAGACTCACCTATGTGAATGTGGGAGTGAGGCCGCTCCCTATGGAACTTTGGATGTACAAAATTGCTAGAGCGATAAGCTTCATAAACATACATGTATTTTGTGCATAAATGATTGATCTTTATATATGTATATGTGTTTAAATTGCTCTAATGTAGTTTACATTGACCATGGAATGACCCTATATAACACCCCGATATTTTAGATTTAGGTTCGACTTTAATACGTGATCGGTTGGATTGACGGTTACGTACTAAGAGTTACAATCGCGGATTAAGAATAATAATATTATAACATTATTATTATAATATTATTATTGGATAAAAAAAAAATATATAACCAGGCGGAGGGCCGAGCGACCCTCACGCCACCAAAACCCTTCCCCCTTAATCAATTATTCTCACCAACTCCCTCCCACGCAAAGAGCAGCAGTCGCGGAGAAAGCAAAAAAAAAAAAAAAAAACACCAACGCCCCTCTCCCTCCTCCGTCTCGCGCAGCAGCAGGGTCGAGTCGCCCGGAAATTCAAATTGTCCAAAAGCGTAACGGCAAGGAGATCAACGTCCCGCGTCATCCAACCTAGACCTAGGCACGTTCTAGAGGTAAGAGAACTCGATCTCTTTGAGTTAGATCGATTGATTTGGTGATTTTTCGTGAGGGTAGAATTCTGGGGTTTTACAACAGGTTTTACAGGCTTTTAGTGACAAATTTTGATTGGTCACTAAAGCTGCTGGGAATTTCCAAAAACGTATTTTTGGATTTTTTAAATTGTTTCGAGCCTCTCTGAAGGTTATTTTCTAAATTTAACAATTTTATAAATTGAGCAACGTTTAGGAGATGATTGTAATTTAATTTGGGGATTTTTGAAGATGTATTTCTATTTTTAGAAATTGTTCTAATATTTATTTTAATTAAATAAAAATCTTTCCAAGGGGTTTTTAAAGGTTTGATAATTTTCCAGGTATAGGTGCTCATGATTGACATGGGAAAATTATTGTCAAAAATTATAAGAAGGTTCAAGTTAGGTGAAAAATTCGTCCAAGATAAAAATAATTAAGAAAAATTGTCGTTTTTGAATGGAATAATTCTAGAAAATTTTAATGGGGGGTTAAAGGACCTTTGGAATGAGGTTCAAGGACCGTAGTTTGAGGAGAGGATGTTCTAGTGATTCAAAAGGGGTTTTAAATCAAGAAAGGTCGTCTAGGAAAATGGATTCTTATTAATAGGTTTCCCCAAGATAATCCGGCTAAGGAGGGGTTTCTTCGAGGAAGGAATTGAGGAGTCATCTTTTCGAGGTGAGTGTAAAGGGGGTAAAATCTCTGTCGTAGGGTTTTTAGTTTCCACTTTTCGTTCAAGTTATTATTTAGTTAATTTTTCTAGTATGCGCGATATGTGTGTGAGGCATCCCAGCGCCTGTAAGGGTGGAGGCACGCGTTGTGTTATGTATGAATGTATGTGATGTTGTATGGATTGATGGTATGAGTAACCCCCGGTCGGTTGGGTCACTAATGGACGGGGAGACGTAACGCAGTAGTTGACGGGCATGGACTGGACGGCGAGACGTAACGCGGTTGGCATACTAGGGTAGGACACCGAACGACGAGACGTAACGCGGTGGTCCTAGTGTTTTGGGTTGAGATAAGGATAGAGGTCGAGAACTTTTATGAGTTAATGTTGAAATGAGTTGATAAGAATGGTTATTTAAGAGCAGAAAGCGAGAACGACTTTCATGCTAGGAAGCAAACTCTAATAATGCGTTTAGTAGGGAGCTTCTTAGGGCAAAGACCTTAGGAAGTAACGACGAGATTGACCGCTTCTCACTCACCAGGTGCAGAGAGGGGAAGAGGACGCATCCATCAAGAGGAGGTTAAGCAAACAAGAAGATGTCAACTGGATCTGGGTAACGAGATGGGACCTCCCATATATCTGTCTTTAGTTTCATGTCTTAATGAGTATACTGGGAAACTCAAGGATTGTGTTTTATGTTTTGTTGCTCTGGATTGAGGTCGCCCAAGTGTTTAGGGCATTTCACTTGAAAATCTTAAACATTGTGGTTGTTGATATTTGGTTTTGACTTGTATACCGTTTTGGGTTGCTCCGGAGTAACCCGTTTGTGGTTTGAGTTGTGGTTTGGTTTTCAAAAAGGATCGGGTCGTGTCACCCTAGTGTCATTACCAAGACATGTAGCGATTTACACAGTTTGAAGCTAAGATTTTGAACAAAACAAAGTGCAGTGGATGAATGTAGGTGCAGTGTCAAAATGCAGACATGCAGTGGCAAACGCCCAGCAGGACGTCAAAGTGATGAAGACCCAAATCAAACCATTATGGGTTGGAATCTTCACTCAACAGTCAACAGCCCTCACAAAGCATTGGAATTGGATCAGCTTTCTTGAAGTGAGCAAATGGATGTGGTGGCTCACAAATAGATAAAAAGATGCAGAAAACTAAATGCAAGGAGAAAGACTTGAGCTGACAGCAGCCTTCTCTTGGAAATGGGATATGCAAGTGCCTTGTTTTGTGGGATTAAATCTGCAGAAAATGGATTTAAAAAGGGCAGCAATTAGGGAGCTTAGTAGAAATTTTTGGAGACTAGTTTTAGAGAGAAAAATCAAAGGAGAGAGCTCACTTTGGCACACTTTGGAGTTGAGCATTTTGAAGAATGGAAGACTTTTGTAAGTTGGGGGTTAACTTCAACACTTAGTACTTTCTCTACTCCTTTGTTTTGGTAATTAGTTATGATGTTGAATATTAGCATGTTTATGTTCTTTCTTTTCACCATGAACTAATCCCGCAATTTCTGGGGGAAACTTATGGATTTCATTATATAGCCTCGATGTTTTAATCACAACTTGTTTTCCCTCCATTTTCTATCGTGTGAAACTGTTTAACGCTTTGAGTTGATTGGCCAACTTCACAATGATTTGTAGTTTTTAATAACGATAGTGAAAATCTAGTAACCGAACACATTTCACACGACATAATTGCCTATCGAAGAGATAGTGGGTTAAATAGGGAATTATGCAATCATTTTAAAGATATCGTTCTTAAGGCTAATTAATTAATTCAGTTAACTACGATAGCAGAAATTATCTTAATTAGTTAGTACATGGTAATTCTCGATAGGGATAGATATCAATTTAGAGGTATCCCGACTGTAGAAATCTATCTATCTATCTATCTATCTGGTCTATATCTATCTATATCCATATCTTCTATATCTATCTATCTATCCATCTATCTATATCTATCTATCTATATCTATATCTATCTATCTATCTATCTATACTATATATTATGGCAATTCAAAAGTAACTTCTTGACACATAAGCACTAGGAGAATTCACAAGTTGCCAAGGTGGACAACTTTTTTGCAAACACAAATTCATTATTGATCTATTTATGAAGCTCTCTCTCTCTTCTTTTAATATTTCTACTCATTTTTACTAAAAATTAATAATAAATTATATTTTTATGAGAATGTAAACAAACACACAAAAGTATAATATTTTTGTCCATTAAAAAAATATAAAGATGGAAATAGAGAGTGACTATATCGAATTTGTTTAACTAAAAAGTTTATGATTAAATCTTATCAAGTAAATTTTCTACTTATTTTCACCAAAACTTAATAATAAGTTACATTTTGACAAAAATTTTAAAAAGTGCACATATATAATAATATTTGTATCAATTAAACAAATTATTACAGTAGAAACATTGAAAACAAATGATTAAAAAGTACACATATATAATAATATTTGTATCAATTAAACAAAATATTACAATAGAAACATTGATAACAAATGATTAAAAAAGTACACACATATATAATAATATTTTTATCAATCGACTTTGAAAACGAAATATATGAATTTATATTTTTTTGTATTAACAACTCTCTTATTTCTAATGTACTTTTTTGTCGAATTATTTCTAATATATATTTCTATCAAATAAAACCAATTTTATATAGAAAAATGTCTGAATATAAACTTGACTAAGCAATAATAGTTCTTTCTTTAAAAATCTTCTTATTCATCATGATTAAGTGAAAACATATATTCATGTTCTACCTTCATTTTCTCAAATTAAGAGGAATCAGGTGTGCAATACTTTATAATTTGTCCTAGGGTTCATATTAAAATATTCACTCTATATCATATTAATTGAACAATCTCTATTGAGGTCATAGGTCGAATGCTAAGTAATTTCTTTTCAGATTTGGAGTTATTGTCGAACATTATTACATCAAAGTTTTTAAAGTGACTTAAGTATGATTTTTGATGACATACCTCGGATGAGACACAACATCACTTAAATAACAACATGTGTGAAGGTTAAGAAAATCTTCGTTGAGGATATACAATAAACATCACATTTCATCAATCACTAACCTTAGCATTGATCAAATAAGGGTTGAAAAAATTTATTTAATAGTTGATGTCTTGGTAGACAAATCTAAATTCGAGGATTGAGTCAATAAATAAACATAAGTGTGTTAGTTGAGATATCTAAACAAAATATTTTTGTAGCTACAAGAATCTAAATTGAGGTATTGTGTTAAAATAAAGAATCTTTAATAATGATGAGTTTAGTAAGGCAATTGTAAGAAAACATTGGGGTCGTTTGCTTCGTGGATTTGAAAACTGAAGGTTTTAATAAAACTTGAATTTTGTAAAAGCATGGATATATGAGGGTTTTTGGTTCATTATGGATTTGAAAATACTATATTTCGTTTCATAGATTTCATGATGCATTTGGTTAATTGAATTTGTATGTTGGAAGTGAAAATGACATATATTACCCTCATTGGTATGAGAAGGGAAATGAAATATGAGGGGTAGGTTGGTCATAAATAATAGACTTCAAAGTCCATTATCAATTTTCATCTAAAGAGGTGAAATTTTCAAGTCCGTGGGACCCACGAATTTGGAACCTTAAAATACATGAGACCCACATATTTGTTGCCTCTAAATACATGAAGCAAACAATGGTTGGACAAAGTTCACGATAGCTCCAAATTCATCAAGCAAACAATCCCAGCTATATGGTTGTGAGTCTGTGACTCCATACCAAATTTTGGCAATAACGAAAACTTTTTCATTATCGAAGTCTCAAAATGGAAATCTTTTGGTTTGTAACAGTAAGCAATTTGTATTTAGATCGAGTTATCCTAGCCACAAAATTTGGTTTTCATATTTCAGTCGATGAGCCGAGTTCAAAGGTATTTATTAGGGTTAAAAATTAAAATAAAATCGGTATACATATTCTTTGATATTGATAGATATGTCTACAATACATTCAAAAATTCAAGTGTATGTAAAATGTCACAATATTTCTACAAGTTATTACATATTATAATTTTTTTTCCAAGAAATCATAAATAATCATTACTTAATATTGTAGGAATCTAAAACTAATTTAATGCCACATCAGTACATGGCTAGTTGGCTACAGTGGCGGAGACAACCTATCTGTGGGGGGCTGAGATTAGGTGACTAAGGGGGGTCCCCTTAGTCACATGGTTAAGTGAATCTCAACCACTCAACCTAATTAAAATCTAAGGGCTCCTATTAATCCAATTTAATGAAGGGCTCCACGTCGGCCCCGTCCCTTGCGCCTCCATCTCCGTCCAATGACAAGAAAATCCTGGGCAGAGGATTCTTCTCCGCCATTATTCCCTGGAATTCCAGAATCCGCCATTATTCCATGGAATTCCCCGAGAGAGAGAGAGGAGAGAGAGAGAGAGAGAGAGAGAGAGAGAGAGAGAGAGAGAGAGAGAGAGAGAGATGCTGTTTGCTAACTTATTTCGTAATGTTTGTATAGTTTCGGTTTGTATTGTTTGTCATTTTTAGTGACATTTTGTACGGTTAGTATGCTTTGTACCTTTTGTCAGTTTATTTTGTAATGTTTGTACGCTTTGTTATTTTGTAATGTTTGTCGAGTTTTTTTGTAATGTTTGTAAACGTTGTTATTTTTGTGCACCATGCTTATCATTTTTGTCAATCATGTTTGTAATGTTTTTTATGCCTAAAAAACACCCGGGTTGACTTTGGGAAGGAGCCCCTCTATATAGGGATGGAGCGTCAAAAGTCAACCCGAGTGTTTTTTCAGTTCGTATGGATTGTCGGTCTAGTTTGTCATTTTTGTCCACCATGTTCGTTCTGTTTGTATGTCTAAAAAACACCCGGGTTGACTTTGGGAAGGAGCCCCTCTATATAGGGATGGAGCCTCAAAAGTCAACCCGGTTGTTTTTTCTTTTTGTATGGTTTGTATTGTTTGTCGGTCTAGTTTGTATTGTTTGTACAGTTCATATGTTTGTAATGTTTGTATGTTTTGTCGCTCTAGTTTGTACTGTTCGTATGTTTGTATGGTTTGTACTGATTGTAAATCCGGTTTGTATACTTCGTAATTTTTCATAATACCCAAACTACTCCTGCCATTAACTAAATAGCCCTTCCCACTTTTTAACCATTGGATTGATGTGTCCAGATCTAATGGCTAGGAGGGGCTTAGTCAAGTGACTAAGCACTCCCCCTAGTCACCAGATCCACACTCATCTGTGGGTGGGTCCCCGGACCCACGTTGAGCTTTGACGAGAATGACAAAAAGTATATATATCACTATATGTATGTGCTGCAGCCTGCACGTGGGCTTTGTAATGTGTTTCCTCTGTAGTTCCACTGACGCAAAGCTCTATCCAATTTCATTTACTTTTAACATATTGTAATTGAGTTAATAAATAAAAAAAACTCCCAACAAATTGTTTGTTGAGTTCTCAATCCCTAATGGCTGCAACTAACAAATATCTTTGTTGACTATCGACTTTACCTCTCCATCCAAAGGCTTCCGGCGAACTCTCACCCACCACGCCACACGTCCGTCCGTTCAAGTCTTTGTCGTCAAATTTGTTGCGCCGATCATAAAATCCCAGTTCCGAGTTACCGATCGGTGGAATCCAAACTTGGCAATTCACTTTAGGTCATCGATTCTTGATTCAATTGTCGCTTGCCAACTTCTCTACCAAGGTAATCCCTATTCCCTAATGGCCTAATCAATCGCATACGAGAGCTAATTAGAAGGCTAGCATTTTTTTGTACTTATTTTAAGATCCTACGAATTGCCGAATTGAATAAGTTACTTGAATTTCAAAAAGCAATGACAATATGTGGTAGCGACCCACCTTAGCACAATTCCTGGCTATGCCACTGCATGGCTAGCTCTCACCCTTTCATGCTGGACAAGGTCTAATTGGTGTACTTTTTTGCTTACTCTTTAAATTGTCTATCATTACAATAAAATTAAATTAAGTTAATAAAAACGAATGCAACATTTTGGTGTGTTCCCTTATGGATAAATGACATAAATATTGTTTTTTTAATTTACCACCAATATGGCGGATTAAAAACTATTGACACAGATATTGTGTTTTTAGTAAAGGCTGGGGCGGCCACACCAGAGACTCAGGCGGGGCCGCTGTTTTACACAGCTCTGGGCGCTGGCGCCCGAGTTTCCAGCGCCGCCGCCTCACCCTTATATTTTTTAAATGCTGCCTCGGTCGGGCCCCTTCCCACCTTATCTTCTTCTTCCCTCCTCCACACACCTGGCCTGAATTTTCTTTTAATGTTTTGTGTTTTTTCTTAATGTTTTGTTGCTTTGTTTTTGCAGTTCCTAGGCTTATGGATCCTTATTCGATGAGATTACCGCCGGCGACAATTGATCCAGGTCCGGTCAATCCGACACTTCTTTGGGGACATGGCCAACATCGTAGTGACTCTGTTTGGACAAACGAGGTAAGTATTTGATAATTATTCATTTAAAGTTAATTAGCTAATTAGATTATTTTAGTTGGTGAACTGAACTGTACTGTTAGAGAATAGGATTACGTATCAAATTTTTTGAAATTAGTATAATTTGATATTAGATTAGACAGATTAGAATTTATTAGGTGAAATTAGAATTATTACGAATGAAGATGAATTAATATAAGTTTTGTGCACTATAGGTTGGTGATCGATCTTACCATGTTCGAGGTTCGACCATTTTAGTACCTTACCATGAGCTTTATCGGCCATATCTGGAAGCGGCAGGCTTGTTAAGTGTCGTGCCCCTAGTCCCTATGAACCCCGATGCGAGTTTGATTACTGCGCTCGTAGAGCGGTGGCGACCCGAGACGTCGACCTTCCATCTACCATGTGGTGAGATCACGATCACGTTAGAGGACGTTGTTACATTGTCCGGTCTGGCGATCGACGGTGATGCCGTCGTAGTTGGTGGTGTCGAGGAAGATCAGCCCTAGGAGTATGATGGTCGACCTCTGCGTAACAGGGTGCCTGCGAGGTGTGGTACCGGAGGCCATCTAGTGGTGGAGCATGGTGGTGGTCGTGGTGGTCGTCAGTGAGACTATTATGTAGTTTGCTTACTTTTGGATTTTTATTATGTACTTCATTGAGACTATTATGTGTGGACTATTATGTTTGGACTATTTTTTATGTTATTATTTTATTAACGATAAAAACCATAACAACTACATACCAAACTACAACAACTTCAAACAACAACTTCTACATGGTAAATCGAAATAAATACAACAACTACATACCAAACTATAACAACTTCAAACAACAACTTCTACATGGTAAATCGAAATAAATACAACAACTTCTACAATCTTCTCAGCCACGTCTATTACCTCTACTTCCTCTTCTACCACCTCTCGCACTTGGTTGGCCACCACTACCTCTTCGGTTGCTCCCACTCCCACTGGCTTGGCCACCGCAGGTTGATGCATTATGTCCCGCTTGGTTACAGTTGCTACACACCTGGTGTGATGCACCCTCCCTTGGCCAATCCATCTCGTTATGAATCTTGTAACTCGTGGCCTCCCCGGCTTCCTAATCATGTGCACATTAGGATGGAGAGTAGGACCATTATGCTTCTTCCAACCCTTAGGTTCACCAAGAGGTGCGAAACTTGTCCCATAACAAGCCAGCACTGTTTCCAGTTTGTAGACATCGCTTACAAACCTATACGCATTAGCCCCCATTCGGTTGCAAGCTGCAATGGCATGAGAGCAAGGAATTTTATTTCCTTGAAATTTACCACAGGTGCAAAATCCCTCCCGGTTTTGGTCGTCAAAGTGCACTGTGAGTCTGTTTGACCCCGTCATGTTAAAATTGTTGGGGGGAGTCTGAACTACATAGATGCCTTGACCCCGATCAAGAGCTGTCACAGAATGTCCAACTGCCTTTTGTGACCAGTACTTCATCAGCTCTTCGCACTTGGTGGAGTACTGTGAAGGACCACTTCTAATTTCTGCTCCTGTCTCCAACCTGTACTTATCGAATTTCTCCACCAATCGCCAATAGGTATGTTGCACAAGAGAAGCTATAGGAAGTGCACGAATACCTTTGAAAACACCATTGATGCTTTCTGCCATGTTGGATGTCAGCATAGACCAACGACGCCCACCATTGTAGTTATCATGTGCTAAACTCCAACGAATCTGATGTTGATCCACCCAGTTATCACATGAAATATTTCTATCACTGGCCACCTTCTTAAATTGCTCAACTTGATGATCGAACTTCTCCAACCGTTTTTCTCCGGCTAACAAAATAAACAACCACATGGGTTAGATAAATTCATGACAAAATTACATGAAAATAAATAACAAAATTAAATGAAGAAGCCTTACCGACTCGAAATAGTTGCTTATACATAATTCTGCTTTTAGTCTTCCTTTGCAAATTGCTTGCATAGTATCGCATGCACCACCTCCACTCCCAACCTCTTCCAATGTTATTCATGGCTTCATAGAGTCCTGCATGTCTATCTGAGATGATGCATACATCATTTTGATCAGTCAAACCCTGAACGTTCCTTATGAACCATGGCCAACTCTCAGTATTCTCACTCTCCACTATGGCAAATGCAATTGGAAAAATCTTCTTCCGACCATCAAATGAGCTCGCCATGAGTAGCAGTCCTTTATCCTTCCCAGTAAGAAATGTTCCATCAACAACCATGACGCCTGGACAATTCTTGAATCCATCTATACAAGGTCCATAAGCCCAAAATACTCGCTGAAATATCGAATGACGTGGTTGAGTCGAAGGAACTCTTACCCAATCAATCACCGATGTTGGCATTTTTCTCTTGACTACCCGCAAGAATGTTTGCAAAAAATCGTAGGATTCTTCCCAATTTCCATGCAACTTCTCCAATGCTCTTTGTTTCCCATACCAAGCCTTCTTGTAAGTAACTTGCATATTAAACTTATCTTTCAACTCGGCTTGCACAGTTAGAACACTAAGATTTGGTTGGGCACGTACCAAATGTTTGACGACCTCAGATATCATGTCGACATCAAGATGGCGATGATCCGTCGGTTGAGTCGTACTGCTACAAGAATGCACCAACTCAGCCTTTCTCACAGTCCATTCGCCTCCAACATCTCGACATCCAAACCGCACCATCCAAGGACAATTGTCATCCTTGTGCCTCAAGCATCTGACCTTCCAGATTGAAGGTGACGACTCTACCACGCCATATTGAAAGTTGCGTTGTAGTGCGTGGTGTTTAATCGCCATCTGTGCAGCTTGTTTCGAGTGAAATATCTGCCCCTTGTAGAATTCTCCTTCAAAACTATCAACAATAGGCATTGGAATTACGCCATATGAATCAACAAGTGAGTATTCTTCGTCCTCTTCATTACCCTGCAAGTAAAAATATGGAGGATAATTAGGCTGCTCTCCTTCCCCCTCTTCCTCCTCCTCCTCCTCCTCTTCCTCATCATCATCTTCCTCCTCTCCGTCATCATAGTCATGATCGGATGGCACGCTCCATGTATCATTTTCTTCCTCTCCACCCTGATCCTCACTGAGCTCAACATGTATCTCAGCACCCAAACAATAAGGATTTTGTGCCATAAAATTCCAAAGCACATTCAAGCTATCATCATCCACAATAGGCATCGCATAATGAAATAAAACACCATTCTGCCATTCTGGAAGACGGTAAGTGAAACCTGTGATCACATCACTATCTTGTACTGCTTCGTCTCTACATCGTATTCTCGGAATTAGATTCTCACAAAGATAATGATATGTGACCCTGGATGGAATCGTCATATGAAAACTACTACCACCAACGAATTTGACGCCCAAATTATCCTCTACTTTCTCCGATTTACACCGAACGACTAATTCAAATCTTCTAAAATCACTACAAAAAACAAACTCACTAATTAAAACTAAACACAATCATAATAGCATTTGAATAATATAATTACAAAAATAAATGTGTCTCTTACCTATTAGCCATTTTTGCAGCAGCAACCAGAGCTCTCTCCTTTGTCTCGGACGATTTTTTTTGTGGTGTGAAACTGAAATGAAATTGGCTGGTGGTTTATATAGGGGGTGGCCAAATAAGCCAGCAGTGGCACCTTAGTCTTGGACGCCACCGCCTGGGATAATTTCCCCACCTACTCGCCTCGGTCTCAGGCGGTTCCGCCTAAGTCTTGGGCGCCGCCGATGTCAGCTTAAATAAAACGACCCAAAAAGTCATCCACAGCGGCAGTGCCTGAGTCTCAGGTGGTCTCGCCATTTCTTTTCTCCAAAACACAATATCTGTGTCAATAGTTTTTAATCCGCCATATTGGTGGTAAATTAAAAAAAAAACAATATTTGTGTCATTGTCCCTTCCTTTTCCCATACAATATTGAAAATAAAACACAACATTGATAATGAAGAAACTAGATCAAGCCCCACAAAAACAAATAAAGCTCTTTTCTTATTTGCTTAAATTTTGAGTTTCTAGAATTTGTCTTCTCTACGTTTTTGTATATAGATATAGTAAAGGAAATGGTAAGGCATATTGAGTTTTTCCCCCTCTTTGTAGGAGAATAGGAGACGGGAGTTACATGATGCAATGATTTGTTGGAAAAGAATTGAACAACTTTAACATATTTTTGCCTATTGACGAAGAAAAGTCCAACCTATCAATTCTCCCTCTTCCCTTTTGATCCGCAACGGGCAATTGATCTTTCTTCCTTGGAGATATCTGACTGCTAGCGGTTGACTGACCGAGTTATAGTCTTCTTCCAATTCTTTTCTTAATTTCTTCCAGATTACGGCGACTGGATAGTAAATTTCCCTTTTCGATTCAATGGTTGTATTTCTTCTTTGTTATTCAGGTAGTTGTTTTATGGTTCTCTGTTATCCTGTATACTTTGATGTAAACATGTAACATATAATTCAAAGGGTTTGTTGCTTGGACTTGGAGCATCTCTCCTTTGGTTGAATAATTGATCGTTTTCCTTGGAGGCCCATTGCAACTCGATTCCTTGGATGTTAAAATGGAAAGCATAGTTGTGAGGGTTGTTCATTATGTTTATTATGTTCATGAGTGACATGATACTAGCTAGCTATATGACGATGATTTGATCAAGTAAATAGTATGTAGCATGGGGTTATAAGTAGGAGGGAACATATTTGGGGTTTTATAAAGGGCACGAAGAAGAAATAAAATGGTAGTAAATGTTGATATTTTTCCAAATTTCTAGACGTTTGTAATGAAATTGGTTTGTTTCCTTAGTGTGAATTTTGCCTAATTGAATCCCTAACTAAAGCTTGATTTTGGCCTGGTCGTTTTCATAACAACTACTATTTAGATTGATGCATCAATCCGATTCACAATGGGGACTCTGCAAGATATAATGACTTGAGTTTTATTGAAGTATACAACTTTTACTATTCATCTATGTTGTTATTAGGTAGAAAAACATGATCCTTTTGGTAGGGGGTATGTAGCTCTCTACAAAATATAAATTATGATTATATGTAGTTTAGTTTACTGAAAACATAGTTTTAATAAATTAGTGACAAAAAATAGTTTTATTTGTGGTTGGTTTTTGCTAGAATATTTTCAAGGTAAATTAAACTAATAAGCGGAAGATTGATGATGTGGATGCCAATGTGGTTTCTCATTCTTCCAAAATTACACGAGTAACTGATACTGCACGATATTTGTGGAATCTAGATCACGATATTCTCTATTATCATATACCGACGTACAGGAAGAAGGGTGAGAAAATGAAAGCTCTTCACTTTTTTTTATCAATTGAAATATATTTGCAAATTTTAACTTCTTCTTTTGTGTCCTTCAAAATTTTAACTTCTTTGTCACTTTGTGTGCTAAAATTAATAATCTCTTAGCTTATATCTTAAATGGTGGATTCGATTCATAATTATAAATCAATAAAGAAAGTACTATAGATAGCTCATTTAATAAAATAAAATTTTCATAAATAAATGAAAGATATAAAAATGTGAAACAATATATGAAATTTGATAAGTGAGATTAACAATTCAATGTATAACAGTTTCACATAATGAATCATAAATAAAATACTAGGACGAAAAATATAATAACCAATCAAAATTTGCCGCCCAACGGGCGGGTATAAAGCTAGTATGGATTAAATTGATTGACAAGTATAATTAAATTTACCGAGCTAATAGTAAATTCTTGTGTTTCCCCCGGAACTCTCCAATATCAATTTCTCCAAAATAATTGATTTATCGAGTCATTTAATTTGTGCGATCTTTGCAAATCATCACTTGATTACAACCTTTACAATTCCTATAGTTTCTTGAACTAAATTTGTTAATTATTGAATTTCACCAATCCCCTAGAGAACGATAATTTTACTTACACTTTATTACTTGTACGACACTGTGCACTTGCAGTTTTGTTGCTACCAAGTTTTTGGGGCCGTTGCCGGGGATTGCCAAAAATTAAGTTTTAATAAATTTTTGTTTGAGTGAACTATTTTGATTTGTGTTTTAGTGTGCAGGAAAAGTTCAGAATATTTCTTCTTGGCGTATGCGAAGATGGGAGACTAAGGAGCTGTTGCTGCTAAATCACAAAATCGAGAAGCCGTGTAAGTACAACCGAAAGCACGCGAGGGTAGGAAAATTCATCCAATCTAAATCAGCACCTGCCTCTCCGAAAGGCCATCAAGACGAAGAGAAGGGTTTCATCTCTTCACTTATAGAAAAAATGGAGGAGGGAGCTACCCAAGGCCACAACAACAATCAACACCGTGAAGGGAGAAATGACACACCTAAAGATCGAACCATCCGAGGCAAGCTGAACCGAAGAACCGGAGCTCATCCTTCAGGGGTTGTCATTCCAACTGGAAACACCAATCTCGACATCACACCATCCTTCATCAACATGATCACAGATGGCTACACATTCTCTGGAGCAAGTACAGAAGATCCTCATGACCATTTGAGGAGATTTTGTAGCATTCTTGGCGTGTCCGATGATGCAATCAGGTTGCGTATGTTTTCATTCTCATGAATAGGTCGAGCGGCTCATTGGTTCAAAAACCTGGCGCCTCGATCTATCACCACATGGGCGCAGCTAGAGAAGGCATTTCTTGACAAATATTTTCCACCCGCTAAATCCATGAAATCCCAAAAAGAGATTGTAGACTTTGTACAAGCCGAGGATGAAAGCCTAAGTGAAGATTGGGAGCGATACAAAGAGCTTTTGCTGAAGTGTCCAAGCCATGGCCTCGAGGAGTGGAATGTGATCACCATCTTCTTTGATGGGATTAGAAGGGATTTCAGGCAAGCTTTGAACACAACATCTGGTGGAGGATTTACTTCTACGGAGCCCGGAGCCGCCTATGACCTTATAGAAAAAATGTGATCCGATGCTAATGAATGGGGTGGAGAAAAGAGCTCACGAAGGAGAGACGGTATGCATGAAATCGACAAATTCACCGGCTTGGAAGCACGAATCAAAGCCAAGTTGGATGTCAAATTCGATGCACTTGAACAGAGAGTGGCCAACCTCTCTCTCTCATTTCCGCTGACCAAACTATTTCTTGTGATTTGTGTGCAGGTGCTCATCATCGAGAACAATGCCCCTTATGAGCTTCCCAATTGGAGGAAGTTCAATTTATCAATAAGCAGAGAAACCAAGGCGGTGCCTACTCCAACATCTACAACCTGGGATGGCGCAAACATCCAAACTTTCATGGACAAATAACAACACCATTAGAATTTGTCCCAACAACCCACCACCGGGGTTTCAACCTAAAAAACCTCAGGAGGAGGAGAAGTCAAATCTTGAAGAATTGATTCTTGCCTACATGCAGAAAATGGACAACAATATGAAGGGGTTAGATTAGTTCGTGGCACATACAAGCACCCACATTCAACAACAATTGTCCCTCAACAATAATGTGCAATCATCCATTTTGGCGATGGAGCGAAAAATGGGTCAAATGGCTCAAACATTGGCGGACATTCAAGGTCGTATCTCGGGTACTCTCCCTGCAAACACGAAGAGGAATCCTAGGGATGCCAAGGTGGTAGGCGTCACCTTAAAAAGCAGGAAGGAGTTAGAAGATCAAAAGGAAAAGAAGAAGCCACTTATGGGGGAAGATGCAGAAAATTCTGCTGAAGAAAATGCAAAAGAAGATGTGCAGGGTCAGAATGCAAGCACTTTGCCACTACACATGCAATCGTCAACTGCACCTACATAACATGAAAAATTACAAGATGAGGTGGTTAAACCTAATGAATGATGGTTTAACGAAGCCCTTGGAAGACCCAAACTTCAAAGGTTAATGAAGCCCTTAGAAGACCCAAACTTCAAAACGTTCGTAAATCTCTTCAAACAACTCCATATCAGGCGGAAACATTAGAACAAATGCCTACCTATGAAAAATTCTTGAAGGAGTTACTCACAAAGAAGCGCAAGTGGTCCGATATTGAGAAGGTAACCCTCAGCTCTGAGTGTAGTGCAGTGATTCAAAATAAAATACCAGAGAAAAGAGACGATCCGGGGAGTTTCACCATTCCTTGCACCATTGGAGATAAGGATTTCACTAAATCCCTTTGTGATCTTGGAGCGGGGATCAATTTGATGCCTTACTCGGTTTACAACAAATTAGGGTTGAGAGATGTTATTAAACCAACACGGAACACCCTCCAATTGGCAGACAGATCAGTGAAGATTCCAAAGGGTATGGTGGAGAACGTGCTAGTCAAAGTGGGAAGGTTCATCTTCCCGGCAGATTTTGTGATCTTAGAGATGGATGAGGACCGGGAGGTGCCTCTCATTCTTGGAAGACCATTCCTCGCCACAGGTGGTGCAATTATAGATGTCCAAAAGGAGAACTTACTTTCAGAGTAGAGGTAAGATTAAATATTTATCGATCAAGTAAGTATCCCGACTATTATGATGATATATGTGTGGTGGATGTGATAGAATCATGCACCAAAAAGATTCTCAACAATGACTATGATTATGATTATGATTTTGATGCTTTAGATAGTGATCATGAACATGAAAACATAACCATGTCAAAAAGGACGCAATTGCTTGAGGCTTTACCCATGCAGATTGAGGATGAAGGAGAAACTCAAACTCGCAAGATGCTAGTTCCTTCAAGAATTCAACCACCAAAGCTAGAGCAAAAACCATTACCTAGTCACCTCAAATATGCATATTTGGGTAAGATTCCACATTTTCTATCATAATTTCGGCTTCACTAACACTTTCTCAGGAACAAGAGCTTTTGAGAATCTTGCAACGACATATCAAAGCCATAGGATGGACTATTCCGACATTACGGGTATGAGTCCAACTTTTTGTATGCATAAGATACTCTTGAAGGAGGGTTACAAACCCTCAATCCAAGCCCAAAGAAGGCTCAATCCACATATGAAGGAAAAAGGAGGTAATAAAACTATTAGATGCACGAATTATTTACCCGATTTCTGACAGCAAGTGGGTGAGTCCTATGCAAGTTGTCCTAAAGAAAGGTGGAATTACCGTGGTGAGAAATAACAAGGATGAGCTTATACAAACTCGAACTGTCACCGGATGACGTGTTTGTATCGATTATAGGAAGTTAAATGTGGCAACCCGAATGGTTCACTTTCCAATTCCTTTCATCGATCAAATGCTCGAACGGTTGGCAGGTCATTCTCACTATTGCTTTTTAGATGGCTACTCCAGCTACTTTCAAATTCCAGTTGCACCAGAGGACCAAGAGAAGACAGCTTTTACATGCCCTCAAGGATTTTTTGCATACCTAAGAATGCCATTTGGGTTGTGCAACGCACCGGCTACCTTCCAACGGTGCATGACAACTATCTTCTCCAACATGATAGAAAAAAGTCTTGAAGTTTTCATGGATGACTTTGCAACTTTTGGTACCAATTTTGAACATTGTCTAGCTAACTTGTCTAAGGTTTTGCAGCGATGTGAAGAGACCAATTTAGTCCTTAATTGGGAGAAGTGTCACTTTATTGTAGCAGAAGGTATAGTACTTGGACATCGTATTTCAGCTAGCGCGATTGAGGTTGACAAAGCAAAAATTAAAGTTATAGAACGATTTCCCCCACCTAGCAACGTGAAGGGGATTAGAAGTTTCCTAGGACATGCC
This sequence comes from Linum tenue, assembly GCA_946122785.1. NCBI lineage: Eukaryota > Viridiplantae > Streptophyta > Magnoliopsida > Malpighiales > Linaceae > Linum > Linum tenue. Next base: position 8,008,338 of record CAMGYJ010000003.1, on the reverse strand, counting down.
GGATTTTACCGGAGGTTCATTAAAGATTTTTCTAAGATCACTAAACCCTTATGTGAATTGTTAGCAAAAGACAATGCTTTCAAATTTTCTAATGAGTGTTTGCAGGCTTTCAACAAGCTTAAGAAGGAGCTCATATTCGCACCCATTATCACAGCACCCGATTATAATATTCCATTTGAATTAATGTGTGATGCTAGTGATTATGCAGTAGGGTTTTTTTTGGGGCAGCGGAAAAAAGGTAAGTTACATGCCATTTACTATGCAAGTAAACTCCTTAATGATGCACAAATGAATTATGCGACAATTGAGAAAGAATTACTTGCGGCAGTTTATGCATTTGAGAAGTTTCGATCATCTTTATTGGGTTCAAAAACCATTGTGTACACTGATCATGCAGCCATCAAACACCTTCTTTCTATGAAGGAAGCCAAACCTAGGTTACTTCGTTGGGTTCTTCTTTTGCAAGAATTTGACATAGAAATCCGTGAACAGAAAGGCTCGGTGAACTTGGTAGCCGACCATCTCTCAAGGTTGGAAGCAAAATCACTTCCAATTGAAAATTTGGATATTGATGACTCACTGCCCGATGAGCAACTCTTTGCCATAATAACGAAGGGGGCCCCTTGGTATGCTGATATTTCAAACTACCTTGCAACAGGTAAGCTTCCTGAAACATCTTACCAACAACGCAAGAAATTGATCACTATTTCAAAGAATTACATATGGGATGATCCATTCTTGTATAAGCATTGTGCAGATCTTATGATAAGACATTGCATTCCTGAGAATGAAGTCCATAGTGTACTCAACTTCTATCATACCTTAGCTACAGGACGTCACTTCGAACCTCAAAGGACAGCAGCAAAAGTCTTACAATCAGGTTTATATTGGCTTTCTTTATTTCCTGATGCCCGTAACTTTGTTGCTGCATGTGATAGATGCCAAAGAACAGGTAAAATCTCATCTAGGATGGAGATGCCACAAACACCAATCTTGGAGGTGGAGATGTTTGATCTATGGGGTATAGACTTCATGGGCCCTTTCCCATCATCCTACAGAAACAAATACATTCTCGTCCCTGTTGTATATATCAAAGATGGTGGAGGAAGCCGCATTGCCAACCAATGAATCAGATATGGTGGTGAACTTCATGAGAAAGAACTTGTTCACCCGTTTTGGAGTACCAAGGGTTGTCATAAGTGATGAAGGAACACATTTCACAAGCCGCGGGCTGAATACACTTTTGACCAAATATGGAGTGAAACATCGCATTGCCACACCATACCATCCACAAACCAGCGGGCAAGTTGAAGTACCCAACTGCGAATTGAATCACATCTTAGAGACCACCGTTAACTCCTCTCGGAAGGATTGGTCGAGGAAGTTGGATGATGCTCTGTGGGCCTATAGGACTGCCTATAAAACTCCATTAGGCATGTCTCCATATCGGCTAGTGTTTGACAAAGCATGCCACTTACCGGTGGAGCTCGAACACAAGGTGTATTGGGCCATCAAGAGGTTGAATTATGATGTGAAACAAGTCGGATAAAAGAGGCTCCTTCAATTGAATGAGCTAGACGAGATCTGCCTCAACGCCTATGAGAATGCCCGAATCTATAAGGAGAAGACGAAGAGGTGGCATGATCAACACATTGTAAGGCGAGAATTCAATGTAGGCGATAAGGTATTACTCTTCGAATCTCGTCCCCGCCTCTTTCCGGGCAAGTTGAAATCAAGGTGGTCCGGACCGTTCACGGTGACCAAAGTCTTCCCTCATGGTGTCATCGAGATTCTTGGTGACAATGGAGTGTTCAAGGTGAATGGCCAGATACTCAAACAATACATAGAAAGAGCATATGTGTTGGAGATCTCCTCTTATCGCCTAAACTAAGTCATTCTAACGTCGAGCTAATGATGTTAAACAAGCGCTTCTTGTGAGGCAACCCGAGGTTTGTTTTCCTTGCAATTTGTTTTCATAATTTCACTTTGTAGGACGTTTGAAGGATCTCCAAAAAATTTGAGCTCAAAATTCGTTGAGGAAGGTATTTTTCCAATTTTATAGGTGCATTGGCAGAATGCTTTGGTGAAAATGTGTAGCGGAGAGATGCATTTTGCAGTGGAGAAATGCAATGTGGGGTGGAAGGTAACACTGATGAACTTGAAGTGCTAAAACGCAATGAACAAGAAAGGAGGGACCATGAAGCACTTTTCTTTTATTTTTTCTATTAAAAAAATAGAAAAAGGAAAACAAAGGGGTGTGCATGGTTGCACAACCCAAAAAGAAGGAAAAAAATTATAAAAAAGAAAGAAAAAAATCCGAAGAGAGAGAGAGAGAAGAAGTGGCGAGAGATTGGAGTTTCATTTGCAGAAAAAAAGAAAGTTAAAAGAAATAAAAAAGAATAGAAAAACGAAAAAGTGGAACCCAGAAAAAGAAAAAAAGCCTCTCGGTTTCTCTCTCCTTAATCCCCTCCCACTCTTTTTTTTCTTCTCCCTCTTAGTTTTCTTTTTCGTTCTTCTTCCTTCTTCTCCTATACTTCCAAAAATCCCATCAAAGTTTTCAAATTAATCCCAAACTTCGGTCCATCCATCAATTTCGTGACTCACCCTCTCTATCAACCCAACCAATTCTCCTCATTCCTCTGATAGAAACTAGGAATAGGGTTCTATCGGGTCTGGTCGTGAGATTGGGATTTAGGAATTAAGAACAGAATTAGGGATTTGAGAAGAGAAAGATAGAGAATCGGCCTAGGCCTTTAGAGGGATTGAGATCTAGAATTGAGAGGATTGGGAGAATAGGGTTTAGGAGATTGTTTTCTTAATATTTTCTTGATTGATCCTGAATAAATCACAACGTACATACTTATAGCTAAAGACTGGAAAAACCTAATAGGTTATCCTAATACGACTCGATGACTACTATCCATATATAATAATATCCTAACAAATAGTAATTATGATAGATACCGAAAATTGAGACCAACCTTGCCCTTAAGGTTGATCGATTAGCCCACTGCTCCACCTTTCTCGCGCACTCTAGGTGTCGAATCCTCCACTTTCTGCGTTTCTAGTTGCGTTCCAAATTCGCGAAGAAACTCTTCTCGAGCAGCTCCAACTTTCCTCGACACTTCTCTACCCACGTGACACATGCCACGTTCTCCGTAGCTGAACAATTTTTCCTCTTCATTTTTGAAATCCACGTAATAAGAATTGAAAAACTGTTCTTCTATACGCTCCATCTAGAGGTCTTCAAGGAAATGCCCCACAAATCCGCCGTGGATTTGGTGGTGAAAACAGCCCATGACTTTTCTCCACCTTCTCTTCCTTCACCTTGATCTAAGCCCACATCTACTTGGAAGAAGGGATGGTGACCCAATTGATTGTCAAGTCTCTTTGTGTTCTTCTTCTTAATTTCATTTGGGCTTGACTTACTTGCAAGCCCATCTATACACATAAGACATCCCTCCAAGCCTGCTTTCCTCCAAACACAATCCATGGTGGGCTCATGACAACCTCCTTGTTCGGCCTACTTGCCCATTTAACATCAGCTAAAGAGCCACTTGATCTCGGCCCGAACCCAGGCTTCAACTTGGCCTATTCTGACGATTCAAGCCCACCGAAGCCTCTCTAGTGAGTCGGCTCGCTTTCTCCTGGCCCCCATACTAGTCCACTCAGCTTAAGAGGCCCACTCCATTTGTTTGACTGGCCCATGATCAGCCCATGCCAAACCCTAATGGGATTAGGCTTTGTCCCTCTGTAGCCGCTCAGATGAGCTTCGAGGGAGAGAGAAAGACGTCGCAGCTCTTAGGGAAAATGTGGACCGCCGTCTTCCTCCTTTGTTTCTCCAGCCGGCGGCAAATAGAGCACCAGGCAGCGAGGAGCGAAACCCGACTTCGGCCGCGTCTCGGCCTTCACTTTCTCGGCAGTCGACGTCTCCGCCTCTGGCGGCGAAGGCTTCTTCGGCGCCGAGCAGAGAGTCCCGACGCCGTGCTTCTTCTTCTTCCATCTCGGTGGCAAGCAACTCCTCCAACGGCATAGGGGAAAGTCAGCTACCGACCTCATCCTCGACGCTTCCACCCGCGATGCCTTCTTATCCGTCTCTTTCCCTGGTGGCGATAGTCTCCTCAGGCAACGGAGAGAAAAACTCGACCCGGCCACCCTCAACCTTGGATCCTTCTCTCTGAGCTCTCCTCTTGTCGTAACCCGGTCCGCCATTCCCTCCTCTTCCTTTAGACGCGAGAAATTGATCCCGCGGTGGCGCGTCCGACCCGTTTCTCGACCAACTGGGGCCAAAGCCGCCAGCAATTGAGCTCCCCTCTCCTTATTTTTCGGTTTCCGGGGCTCCAAGCCAACTTTGGGCCTTTGATTCTTCTTCCTCCTCTTCCAATTGATCCTTTCATTCCACACGAGAAAAACATCTATGAAGCTTCGGGTGCTTGGAAATTCACTTGAGAGGTGTCACCATCTTTCAGATACAATTTATCCTCCTCTGTGCATGACGCTACCGACTCTACCGAGCTCATTGTAGTCTTCGTATCCACCACAACAGTGATTGGTGGTGGTGGTAACGCTGTGTTATATACGACAACGACAGCTACTGATGATAGCGCCATCATCTCTGCCGAGGACAAGGCCGTGCCGTTGAGGATTGGCTGTTCGGTAATGGTGATGATGCTTGTAATGGCAGGCGCCATTGTCGTGACCTTTGCGGTTGGTGGCGTGGATGTGGCTTCATCATCTTCTTCTTCGACGGCCGCTGAAAGAACGACGGTGATGTCCTCCGTTGGTGATGGTGGTGGTGAAGCCGCCACGGTGGTGGTGGGTGACTTGGTTCGGTGCGGTGAGTCGATGATTCGTAAGATCTTTTCCATCAACCGCAGTTGCTCTACCGACCATTGTTGCCACTTCTCCTCCCTCTTCTTGAGGGCATCCTCGAGTTCGATTAGTTTCTCGAGCAACTTGTAAAAGCAGTCCCCAAGTGATAGCCGTGATGAACTCATGCTCGCAGCCAGGCTCCGATACCAAATGATAGAAACTGAGATTAGGGTTCTATCGGGTCTGGTCGTGAGATTGGGATTTAGAGATTAAGAACATAATTAGGGATTTGAGAAGATAAAGATAGAGAATTGGCCTAGGCCTTTAGAGGGATTGAGATCTAGAATTGAGAGGATTGGGAGAATAGGGTTGAGGAGATTGTTTTCTTAATATTCTTCTTGATTGATCCTGAATAAATCACAACGTACATACTTATAGCTAAAGACTGGAAAAAGCTAATAGACTATCCTAATACGACTCGATGACTACTATCCATATATAATAATATCCTAATAAATAGTAATCATGATAATTATATAGATACCAAAAATTGGGTTTCTATCATCCTCCTTCTCCATCACATTTGCCCAATTTCCAGAGTTTTCTAAAACCCAAATTCTGCTCATCAAATTGACAGAAATCCTTCTCCGTCAACTCGAAATGACTCTAGCGCTCATGGGTTCGCTAGGAATTGATTAGAAGAGAGAATATTGCTTGTTGTAGGCTGTGGTGAAGTACAAAGTTTGAGCAAAGAAGAAGACAACTTGGGTCTCCTCTATATTTGGAGGAAATAACTCTGGGAAGCAGCCATGGTGAGGAAGAAAAGGGCTGGAGTCTGCCATTTTCAACTGATTGATTGGAGCATTGACGGAAAGACAGAATTCAGAAAATGGAATATGATTTACTCCTTAGATATTCTCTCTGAAACCGGTCAAGTTCCAGATCCTAGACCAGAAGTTGCCGGAGTTGAAGTTCCCCCCACGTTTCATAGGTTTGTCAGAGGAAGCATTGGGAAGAAGAGAGTAGAAAGAATTATTGTTATGCCTCTATCGGAAGGATCAAAACTTCTGATGATGGGAGACTATGTTCAAGCCACAATGGACACCTTTGACGATTCAATGGAGCTGCCATATGAGCACCAAAGCTGCAACAGTCATGTACCTCCACCACAAGCCAAGGAAAGTGCCAAAACAAGCTGGGAGAGCCACGATTGAAGCAACCACGTTCCAGCAACAATGCACCTCAATCGAAAAGAAAACGGAAGGCTAAAGACAACAAAAAGAAGCAACCATCAAAGAGGCAAGCTCCCTCTCACAATCTATAGTCCAATCGAGAAGTAAAAAAGTCAAAACTAATCCAAAATCTAAACCAGAAGCAACAAACAGTGGAGTAGATGTCTCAAGAACTTTCGGTAAACCTCTCATTCCTCTTGAACATATGAAAAAATACAAGATTCTTCTTGCTCGGCTGACTATTCCCTCTCAATTTATGGATATGCATGTGCTGAGAATTACTAGAATAGAGGAGAATGTGTTGAATTACTTCAGAAATATGGGCTGGCCTAGATTTCCAGAATTGAGGTTTCATACTTATGAGAAATTGACAAGAGCATTTCTAGCTACATTCGTTTTTCATAAAGATGGAATCAACAGCAAATTCCAGTTTTCTTTGGGAGGCAAGAAATTTCAATTGTCATTGAGCCAAGTGCACAAGGCTTTGTTGTTTGATGGAGTAGCAACAACAAAACCAGAATCCCCTTATGATGAAAAATCCTTTTGGAGAAGAATTGCAGATGATGATAAGGAGTTCTACTCGCAGAAAACAAGAAGAAAACCCATTCGGGATCCTGCTTTGCTGCTTGTACATGAGTACCTATGCCGGAGAGCCTTGTGTCGTGGTTCCAACAACCCCGGTGTACACAATACCGACCTCCGCTTCCTCTATAGTTGTGTCACGAAGACTCCACTCAACTTGGGATATTGATTGGGAGTTCTTCTTGGTGAGCAAGCCTTAAAAGGATCAAAGGGCAACATCAGATTTGGAGGAATCATTATTGCTATAGGTCAAGCTTGTTACGGATTTCCCAAGAATCCAAATGGCATCGACAAATGTGCGGAAACCATAGTAATCGAACAAAGAACTCTATCAAACATGAACTACATAATAAGAATAACATAAAGAGGAAGGTACGTATCGATACCTGAGTTCAACAAAATCTAGGAAGAGCAAGCAAAAGCCAAGCCGGAGAAAACCACCACCAAGGATACAACGGAAGAAGATGAATTAGTTGTTGCCCGTGCAAAAGTAACCTTGGAAGCAGCTGCCAGCACCTCAACAACATCTTCAAGAACTCCCCCAGCTGATCCAAATCGCTCCATAAGCACCCCAACATAAGGCACTCGCCCGACGAACATCATTGCTCACCTACAAAAACTAAAGCAACAAGATCATAAGTACCAGCAGCACCAAAACAACATCCAACACCAACTCATTCAGAAAATGGCCGAGCATCTCAAGAAGTGTGGAATTGATTGCCCGAGTGACCTTCCACCACCTCCCACCTCATCTGCCCAACATTTGTCCAGAGGTTTTTCATCTTTCCTTGTGCTTACTTTTTAATTTGGTGTTAGCATGTTAGAGTCTAAGTACAGAACATTAGGGACAATGTTACATCCTAAGTATGGGGTGGATAGTTTTAGTTTAGTTTTTAGTATGTATTATATATAATGGTTGGTGAATGTGAGTCGTTCTCACTTTGTTAGATGTGTTGTGTCTTGAACTTGATAGGGTATAATGTCGTTGCTTGAAATGTTTGTGTGAATGGTTTGTGAACTTATTATGCTTCGGTGTATGCATTTGCCTTTCGTTTATCCCAAGTTAACCTTGAAATGCATAACTTGTTCCTTCAAGTAGGATTGCCTATTTCACATGATGTACCTTCTTATTAAAATTCACCCACTAGAATTGAATTGTGCCTGAACTTAGGAGAAATTGAGTATGATCTGTATAGAGTAGGGTATGGCATCTAGTAGCTGTGAGTTTGAACCTTCAACGTCAATTTCATATTGTGTGAATTTTTTCATCGCTTTGTGTTTTGCTAATCTTGATCAAAACCACGAATGGACTGTGTTGTATAGATGCAAGCATAAACAATAGAGATAATTAGTAAAACTCGAGCCAAAAAGCCTACAACCTAGTTATCATTGATAGGGTAGGCATTTTCGCTCGAGTTGTACTAATTATCTCTATTGTTTATGCTTGCATCTATACAGCACAGTCCATTCATGGTTTTGATCAAGATTACCAAAACACAAAGCGATGAAAAACTTCACACAATATGAAATTGACGTTGAAGCTTCAAACTCACAGCTACTAGATGCCATACCCTACTCTATACAGATCATACTCAATTTCTCCTAAGTTTCGGGCACAATTCAATTCTAGTGGGTGAATTTTAATAATAAGGTACATCATGTGAAACAAGCAATCCAACTTGCAAGCACAAGTTATGCATTTCAAGGTTAACTTGGGATAACTGAAAGGCAAATGCATACACCGAAGCATAATAAGTTCAAGATATTATACCCTATCAAGTTCAAGACACAACACATCTAACAAAGTGCGAACGACTTGCATTCACCAAACATTATATACAATACATACTAAAAACTAAACTAAAACTCTTCACCCCGCACTTAGGATGAAACATTGTCCCTAATGTTCTGTACTTAGACTCTAACATGCTAACACCAAATTAAAAAGTAAGCACAAGGAAAGATGAAAAACCTCAGGACAAATGCTGGGCGGATGAGGTGGGAGGTGGTGGAAGGTCGCTCGGGCAATCAATTCCACTCTTCTTGAGATGCTCGGCTATTTTCTGAATGAGTTGGTGTTGGATGTTGTTTTGGTGTTGCTGTTGCTGGTACTTATGATCTTGTTGCTCCAGATGTTGTTGTAGGTGAGCAATGATGTCCGTCGGGTGAGTGCCTTGTGTTGGGGTGCTTGTGGAGCGATTTGGATCAGCTGGGGGAATTCTTGAAGATGCTACTAAGGTGCTGGCAGCTATTGCCAAGGTTTCTATTGCACGGGCAGCAATTAATTCATCTTCTTGTGTTGTATCCTTGGTCGTGGTTTTCTCCGCCTTGGCTTTTGCTTGATCTTCCTTGATTTTTTTGAACTCAGGTATCGATACGTACCTTCTTCTTGATGTGATTCTTATGTAGTTCATGTTTGATAGAGTTCTTTGTTCGATTACTATTGTTCCCTCGCATTTGTCGATGCCTTTTGGATTCTTGGGAAATCCGCAACAAGCTTGAGCTATAGCAGTAATATTTCCTCCAAATCTGATGTTTCCCTTTGATCCTTTTGAGGCTTTCTCACCAAGAAGAACTACCAGCCAATAGCCCAAGTCAAGTGGAGTCTTCGTGACACAACTGTAGAGAAAGCGGAGGTCGGTATTGTGTACACCGGGGTTGTCGGATACACGACCCAAAGATGTCTGACATAGGTACTGATGTACCAGCACCAAAGCAGGATCCCGAATGGGTTTTCTTCTTGTCTTCTGTGAGTAGAACTCCTTATCATCATTTGCAATTCTTCTCCAAAAGGCTTTTTCATCATAAGGGGACTCCAGTTCTGTTGTTGCTACTCCATTAAACAACAAAGCCTTGTGCACTTGGCTCAATGACAACTCAAATTGCTTGCCTCCCAAAGAAAACTGGAATTTGCTGTTGATTCCATCTTTATGAAAAACGAATGTAGCTAGAAATGCTCTTGTCAATTTCTCATAAGTATGAAATCTCAATTCTGGAAATCTAGGCCAGCCCATATTTATGAAGTTATTCAACACATTCTCCTCTATTCTAGTAATTCTCAGTACATCCATATCCATAAATTGAGAGGGAATTATCGGCCGAGAAAGAAGAGTCTTGTATTTCTCCATATGTTCAGGAGGAATGAGAGGTTTACCGAAAGGTCTTGAGACATCTACTCCACTGTTTGTTGCTGCCGGTTTAGATTTTGGAGTAGTTTTGACCTTTTTACTTCTTTGTTGGGCTGTAGGTTGTGAGAGGGAGCTTGCCTCTTTGATGGTGACTTCTTTTTGCTGTCTTTAGCCTTCTGTTTTCTTTCCGGTTGAGGTGCATTGTTGTTGGAACGTGGTTGCTTCAATAGTGGCTCTCCCAGCTTGGTTTTGGCACTTTCCTTGGCTTGTGGTGGAGGTACATGACTGCTGCAGCTTTGGTGCTCATATGGCAGCTCCCTTGAATCGTCAAAGGTGTCCATTGTGGCTTGAGAATAGTCTCCCATCATTTGAAGTTTTGATCCTTCTGATAGAGGCATAACAATAACTCTTTCCACTCTCTTCTTCCCAATGCTGCCTTTACAACCCTATGAAACGTGGAGGGAAATTCAACTCCGGCAACTTCTAGTCTAGGCTCTGGAAGTGGACCGGTTTCAGAGAGAAGATCTAAGGAGTAAATCATATTTCATTTTCCGAATTCTGTCTTTCCGTCAATGCTCCGATCAATCACTTGAAAATGGCATACTCCATCCCTTTTCTTCCTCACCATGGCTGCTTCCTAGAGCTATTTCTTCCAAATATAGAGTAGACCCAAGATGTCTTCTTCTTTGCTCAAACTTTGTACTTCACCACAGGTTGCAACAAGAAATATGCTCCATTCTAATTAATTCCTGGCACTAGAGTCATTTTGAGCACTAGAGTCATTTTGAGTTGATGGAGAAGGATTTCTGTAAATTTGATGAGCAGAATTTGGGTTTTAGAAAACCCTAGAAATTGGGCAAAAGTGATGGAGAAGGAGGAATTGAGTAGAATTGGTTGGGTTGATAAAGAGGGCGAGTCACGAAATTGACGGATGGACTGAAACTTGGGATTAATTTGAAAACTTTGGTGAGATTTTTGAAAGAACAGGAGAAGAACGAATGCGAGGAAGAAGGAAGAAGAACAAGAACGAAAAAGAAAATGAACAAGGAGAAGAAGAAGGAGAAAAAAAAATGGCTATATGTCGCCCTTATTTTACTTCTATCGCCCTAATTTAAGAAACAAAAGTACTAAATTAACCCAAACGAACCAAATAAAAATAAACAAAAAAGGCCCTAAAATTCCTTATCATTTATCTTCTTCCAACTAGCGTCGCCCTCCAAATCACTTGCGCCGCCAAATATTTGCAGTGCAGGCGTCCCTCCAGCGCCGACGGAGAGCTCTCCAAACAGCCTGGTAGACGAAGGCGCGAGTCCCCCAAGAGATTACTTCATCCCAAAGGCTCATTTTTTCTTTGTCCTCGGCGGTGCTGCGAGCCACACGAACAGCGGCAGTTAGACAGAATCGCGCAGTGATAGCGACAACAACACCATCATCACGCATCAACATTTCCGTCCATTCCAAATTTCACACAAATTTTGTATATCATAATATAACCCTTTTAACTACTCTTCGGTCTCATTTCTTTTTAAGTGTGAGAAAGACCTAAATTATCATGATTAATAAAGGCATGGTGGCGGACGAAGTTCCTGACATCCCTGCTTCAACTACTCTCTCACACAAATGGCGAAGTAAGCTTTTTTGTTGTTGAATGAAATACGTTTGTAAAACCCCATTATATTTTTAACAATATAAAAGAGTAAGGGTAATAGAGGAATTTAGATTTTTAGGCTATGGCGATAAGGGCGATGATTAGCAATCCAAAAAAAACGTGGGAGGGGATTAAGAAGAGAGAAACTGAGAGGTTTTTCTTCTTCTTTTTATGGGTTCCGCTTTTTCATTGTTTCTGTTCTCTCTTTTTTTTTTGTGTTTCTTTTAGCATTCATTTTTTTCTCATGCGGCCGAGACTCCAATCTCTCGCCACTTCTTCTCTCTTTCTCTTTTTTTTTTTAATTTTGTTTTTTGTTTGTTTGTTTATTTTTTTGTTTGGGTTGTGCAGCCGTGCACACCCCTTTGTTTTCTTTCTTTTTTTATTTTTTTAATAAGAAAAAAACAAAAGAAAAGTGCTTCATGGTCCCTCCTTTCTTTTTCATTGTGTTTTAGCACTTCAAGTCCATCAGTATTGCCTTCCACCCCACACTGCATTTCTCCACTGCAAAAAGCATTTCTCCGCTGCACATTTTCACCAAAGCATTCTGCCAATGCACCTATAAAATTGGAAAAATACCTTCCTCAACGAATTTTGAGCTCAAATTTTTTTGGAGATCCTTCAAACGTCCTACTAAGTGAAATTATGGAAAAAAAATTTGCTAGAAAAACAAACCTCGGGTTGTCTCTCAAGAAGTGCTTGTTTAACGTCATTAGGTCGACTTTGGTCATCGTGAACACTCCATTGTCACCAAGAATCTCGATGGCACCATAAGGGAAGACTTTGGTCATCGTGAACGGTCCGGACCACCTTGATTTCAACTTGCCCGGAAAGAGGCGGAGACGAGAGTTGAAGAGTAATACCTTGTCACCTACATTGAATTCTCGCCTTACAATGTGTTGATCATGCCACCTCTTCGTCTTCTCCTTATAGATTCGGGCATTCTCATAGGCGTTGAGGCGGATCTCGTCTAGCTCATTCAATTGAAGGAGTCTCTTTTCTCCGGCTTGTTTCATATCATAATTCAACCTCTTGATGGCCCAATACGCCTTGTGTTTGAGCTCCACCGGTAAGTGGCATGCTTTGCCAAACACTAGCCGGTATGGAAACATGCCTAATGGAGTTTTATAGGCAGTTTTATAGGCCCACAGAGCATCATCCAACTTCCTCAACCAATCCTTCTGAGAGGAGTTAACGGTGGTCTCTAAGATGTGCTTCAATTCGCGGTTGGATACTTCAACTTGCCCGCTGGTTTGTGGATGGTATGGTGTGGCAATGCGATGTTTGACTCCATATTTGGTCAAAAGTGTATTCATCTCGCGGCTTGTGAAATGTGTTCCTTCATCACTTATGACAACCCTTGGTACTCCAAAATGGGTGAACAAGTTCTTTCTCATGAAGTTCACCACCGTGTTTGATTCATTGGTTGGCAATGCGGCTGCCTCCACCCACTTTGATACATAATCGACAACGACGAGAATGTATTTGTCGTTGTAGTATAGTGGTAAGTATTCCCGCCTGTCACGCGGGTGACCCGAGTTCGATCCCCGGCAACGGCGCCAAAAACTTGGTGGCGACAAAACTGCAAGTGCACAGTGTCGTACAAGTAATAAAGTGTAAGTAAAATTATCGTTCTCTAGGGGATTGGTGAAATTTAATAATTAAAAAATTTAGTTCAAAAAATTATAGGAATTGCAAAGGTTGTAATCAAGTGATGATTCGCAAAGATCGCATAAATTAAGTAACTCGATAAATCAACTATTTTTGAGAAATTGATATTGGAGAGTTCCGGGGGGAAACACAAGATTTTACTATTTTACCTTCTTCAGTCGGGATACCTCTAAATTGATAGCTATCACTATCGAGAATTGTCACGTACTAACTAATTAAGCAAAATTTTACTATCGTAGTTAACTGAATTAATTAATTAGCCTTAAAAACGATATCCCTAAAATGACTGCATAATTCCCTATTTAATCCACTATCTCTTCATTAGGCAATTATGTCGTGTGAAATTTGTTCGGTTACTAGGTTTTCACTATCGTTATTAACCTAGAAAACTACAAATCATTGTGAAGGTGGCCAATCAACACAAAGCGGTAAACAATTTCACACGATAGAAAATGGAGGAGAAAATAGTCGTGATTAAAACATCGATGCTATATAATGAAATCCATAAATTTCCCCCAAAAATTGGGGGATTAGTTCATGGTGAAAAGAAAGAACATAAACATGGTAATATTCAACATCATAATTAATTACCAAAACAAAGAAGTAGAGAAAGTACTAAGTGTTGAAGTTAAACCCCATCTTACAAGAGTCTTCCTTTCTTCAAAATGCTCAACTCCAAAGTGTGCCAAAGTGAGCTCTCTCCTTTGATTTTTCTCTCTAAAACTAGTCTCCAAAATGGTCTACTAAGCTCCCTAGTTGCTGCCCTTTAAAATCCATTTTCTGCAGATTTAACCACTACGCTAAGGTTCAAATCTTCGCGATTCCTTAGTTTGCGCTCGATCTTATGGAACTGTTGATGCTCAGAAATAGTTTCAAAACTATTCAAGTGGGGGATTGTTGGAAATGAATAGCTTTTGAAAACTATAAGTCTCAATGAGAAAAACTACCAAATTGATTGTTTTACGCCTATGAAGTGTGTATAAAGATAACTGCCTCTCTCTTAGGGGCATGCCCCTTGGGGTGACCCACTTTTGTGGGAGAGGGAGGACCTAACGAACCACCACATACACACGCGCACGCCGTCCGACCGAATATTTTTCATAGAAATTCCGAATTTATTTATTTAAAAATCAATTATGACTTGATTATCTTGTATCCTTAACAGATGCGAAGATAGTCACTCAAAGGAATATTCGAGATATAATTATGTCGAGGAATTATCTTACAGACGCGTTTTAATTAAGGAAGTAATTATCTTTCTAATTTATCCGACTTATTCCCCAAGTAAGAGGGTATATTCCTAGGGGTCTCGGCTACTACAAATAGCCATCTACCCAACCTCTCTAAACACACCACAATCGAACAGAAACACGAGAGAGAGTGTGTGTGTTCATAGAGCTCCGGTTTTCGCACAAAACCGCCGAGCACAAAGGAGCTGTTTTATCATGGAGACGACCGGTTGATAGTCTTCCGTGCGCAAAAAAGGCAGTGCCATGAACGTTTTAAAGAAAGCGACGTAGTCCGCGACTCGGCTCAAAATTCGGTAATCATGTTCCTTGTTGTTCTGAATTTAACATAGTGGAGGGTTGAAATTGTACCAACATATTAGTAATCGGGTGTGTCAATTTGTAATGGAAACTCATCCAATCTCACCCATTGTCCCTACACTACCTAGAGCTAATTTCTTAAATATGCATAGTTAGAGGTGGCAAATAGGATCCAAATCCATGAATCCAATCCAATCCATCCACCAAATTATCCACTTAATCCAATCCATTTAAATCCAATTCATTTGATCCAAATCCAATTGGATTGGTGGATTCATGGATCAATCCATGGATCCAAATGGCAAATTACGATTTGGTACCTACATTTTTTAGATTTTACATTTTGGTACCTAAAATTTATATTTTATACTAAAAAAATCATTGGAAAATTACATTTTGGTACCTAAAGTTTTTCATTATGACATTTTAGTACCTAAACTTTTCAAAATTTACATTTTGGTCCAAGCCTTGGATGTCATTTGGATTCATGGATCAATCCACCGATCCATTTGATCCAATCCATGAATCCACCAATCCATTGGATCCAATCCATTTGATCCATGGATCCACCAATCCAATCCACGAATCCACGAATCCGATCCAATTGCCACCTCTATGCATAGTGGCGTAACATTAATAATGAATCTAATCAAATAGAGTTTGCTAACATTAAAAAATTGGTAAGGTTCCTAATGGATGAATTCAACAATTTCTGGGCGTGCCCTTTTAGTGGAATGACTGAAGTCGCACAATGTTAGTCTCTAATCGCCCATGATAATGGATTCTTGAAAATTTAGACAAGAAATACCAGTGAAGAGCAAGATGAGTGATAATAGAAAATTAGAATGATAGTGAACACTAACTGTATTGCTTCTTTCGTACAACTAAAATGTCCCTGACAATGACTCCAAATGTTGATACGATACATGATATAGTGGTGAAAAAATAATCCAAAATATGAGAAAATTTCTGAAGTCGTTTAGAAGCCCTTTCCATCCAATTACTCCAATTTTTATAATACATGTTCGAAAATCCATTGCGGTTGAAGTGTCACCTGGAGATACATCACTTACCCCAAGTGGTACCTCCAACCTAGGGCTTTCATAGTATCCCACCATATTCCAATCCCAACTAAAAAAATGATTGCTCATTAATCTTTTAATGCAATGGATAACTGATGCACAACCTCTCAACCTAAACACATGGTACATTGGTATGCAAGACAAAAACTTTTTTCAATAACGTTATTTTGGCCCCTCAAGATAGAAAATTTGCCTTTCGATTGATGTTGTAGGGTGCAAGAGAAGACATTTCTGAAATGGTTGTAGGGGTCTCGGCTACTACAAATAGTCATCTCCCCAACCCCTCTAAACACACCACAATCTAATAGAAACACGAGAGAGAGTGTGTGTTCATAGAGCTCCGGTTTTCACACAAAACCGCCGAGCACAAGAGGAGCTGTTTTATCATGGAGACGACCGGTTGATAGTCTTCCGTGCGCAACAAAGGCAGTGCCAAGAACGTTTTAAAGAAAGCGACGTAGTCCGCGACTCTGATATCATGTCAAAATCAGCTTTGTTTAATATTTTTCAAAAAATATTTTTTATATAATTTGATACCTTTGTTTAATATTTTATAAAAATTTCATTAAAATAACACTTTGGTATATAAATTTTTATATGATGATATTTTAGTATCTAAACTTTTCAAAATGATTCAAGATTTAGATGTCACTAGTATCCATTAACCAAAGTCAATCATATGTAGGGTTGAAGTTTGCACATTCACTCATCAAACACCATACGCGCTTACCAAGACCTCTCGATCACTGCAGGCTCTGATATCATGTCAAAAATCAGTTGATCTCAATAACTCGAATGATTGGGAGATGTTCAATAACCAATCTTGTTGGGGTAGTAAGGAAGAACCCATAAAAGCTAAAAAGCCTGTTGGGCCCGAAGCCCATTTATGGCTATTTGGGGTAGCAGAGAAGAGCCCATGAGAGTCAAAAAGCCTGTTGGGCTTGAAGCCCATTCATGGCCTCCCTAGGGCATGACCTAGGCAGTCTCAAGGGAAGAAGGGCGCATAGCGACAAAATAGACTCGCAGACAAGGAAGTACGGACGAGCGGAGTCAGAAGGGCGCCACGAGGCAAGTGGTCCCCCTATGCGCCCCGACGTGGAAGATGGACAGCGCGCCACGTGTAGGCGCGTAGGCGTTAGACCAGACCAGGCATTTAATGAGGGAATGACGTAAGGCTTTGTGGCAGGAGTTGGTCGGAAGGTGGTTGAGGAGCTCGGGTAGTATAAATAGCACTCGGTAGGTAGCATTTAAGCAGGTCGGTCTTTCTCACACTAAACTTCTTTCTTCACTTCTCTCTCTAGAATTGTTCCTGACTTGATCGTTGGAGTGCTAACGGACGGGTCTAGCCCACTAGGCGCCCGTCCCGCAGGGTCCAAGCGCTCGGCGTGAAGCTGTGGTGGAGCCACGTGGAGAGGGAGTATTGTGGCATCAACATAGGGTGGAGTCGATGGAGGAGCAAGAGCGGATCACTGAATTGGATCTCCTCGATGAACGCCGCGAAAAAGCCGCCCTGCGCCTAGAAGCGATGAAAGCACAGGTCGCCAGGTACTACAACAAGAAGATGCGCCCGCATGACATAGTGGCCGGGAGCTTGGTGCTGAAGCGTGACTTTCGCCCAAAAGCCACCGAAGGGAAATTGGCACCAAAGTGGAAAGGGCCGTACCGCGTGCACGAAGTAGTCGGACCGGGCACGTTCAAGCTGGAGCACTTGTCGGGGAAGAAAGTCAAAAGAACTTGGAATGCGCAGAATTTGCGAAGGTATGGGCTTACGGAAGCAAATATGGCAGAGGAGGAGGATAGAGCCCTAGAAGGGGCGCATAGTGAGTGATGGGGGAGGAAGAAGACACCAAGCTTTGGGGAGTTTTTTGGTAAGAGTAGGAAGCAGCGCATACGTGCGCCTATAGTATTGCAAGCGCCCGTAAATAGCGCCCTTTAAGGTTTATGTAAAGCGCCCTTTAAGCGCCCGGGATACTTAAAGCGCCCGAATTAGCGCCCCAAAGTCTTCTTTTTGAAATCGGAATATATACATATACATTGATACTCTTTTAACTCGTCTCTTGCACCCATGCTTGGTGCCCTGAATGCGCCCAACATGCAATGCGCCCTCGCACCCAACACTTGTGCCCTCAATCAGAAATGAAAAGAATGCGCCTAACACGTAATGCGCCCTCGCACCCAACACTTGTGCCCTCAATCATAAATGAAAAGAATGCGCCCGGAAATAGCGCCCTTATCAGCACGCCATAAGGCAATAAATAGCAGAATGTAATGGAGGCATGGGAGTAGGGTATCAATAAAGTCTAGATGTGCATATTATGAAAAAGTCTAGAAAAGTTAGGAAAGCAAAATAAAAGAAGTGCAACATGCTGGCAACACATCGTGCAAAGTAACAGACGCCCAAGAGTTCTACAAAATGGAGGCGCAAAGGCTAAATGGCAAACACTAAGGAAAATAGTCCATCTACTCCTCTCCCTCCGAATCATCACTGGACTCCGAGCCCGAATCCGAACTCTCTTCACCCGCGAATCCCTCGGGAGGCGCAGGCGCAACGTCAACGATAGGGCGCCCACTAGACATGAAGTCAATCACGTAGTTGGCCATCTCCTTCACGTCCCAGTTGATGGTAGGATGATCAGCTTCGAGCTTCCTCTTCAGAATTAGGATACTGTTAAGGGACGCCTGCGCCTTCAGTGCCAGATCTGATGTAGGCGCCTCGGAGCCACTTCCCTTCGCTTTAAGCGCCTCCAGCTCCTCTTGGCGCCTCTTGTTCTCCTGAGCTAAGATCTTCTTCTCCTTTTGCAATGCCTTCTTCTCCTCGATGAGAAGGTCAATCTCGCTCCTTTGGGAGCCTGTCTCCTTTTCCAGATCATCTTTTTCCTTCCTAAGCTTGGCAACCTCCTCATGATGCGCCCTCCTCGCAGTCTCGAACTGGGCCTCATATTCCAACTTCATTTTCTGCTTCTCATCATCGATGGATTTTTGGACGAGTGAAGCCGCTTTTGCAGCCTCCAGGTTGGCAGTCTCGCACGCCTCCGCTAGCTCTGCCTGGCGCCTCTGCGCCGTTTCTAGGTCATCCTTCATGGCGCTTAGGGAGTTGAGCGCTTCAGCTTCTCCAAGGCGTAGCGCCTCGTTAGCCAATGCGCCGTTCTTGGCAAGAAACAACATCTAACAAAGTAAAAATATAGCAAGTGAATAAGAAATGTATATGTGCAGTGCATGCGAAAAGAAGACACGATCAACCTACCTGGGCGCCCATTCGTGCGACCTCTCCCCATAAGTTCCGACCATCAACATCGCTGGGCGCCCTCAGCACCTCGGACGCATGAAAGGCAAACCCAAGCGCGGAGCCTCTCTCCAAAGCAGATCTGTCCGAGCATTCGATGTTGACCTTATGCTTTGGTGGTTGTAGCCATTTTTCAACAAAGGCTGGGACTCGTTCCTCCGCGCTGGTGCGCCGCTTCTTGCTAGGCGCCGAAGCTTCCCCCTCCACCTGCTTCCTCTTCAATTTAGCCACAAGAGGGACGTCGTCAATGTCCAACTCGGGATCAGAAGGGATGATGGCCGTATGCGCCTCCTCGACGATTTGCACGTTGGTGGGCGCCTCCTCTTCCTCTGCTGCGGGGGCGCTCGACACCTTCTGTGGTTTGATGCGCCGCGGGGTTGAGCGCTTCTGCCCTTGCTTGGGTGCAGCAGGCGCATTGGCCTTAACTCCGGAAGAGGAAGACTTGCCCTTCCCTTTCTTCGAAGCGCCCTTCCTTTTATCGCCGAAGTCGGGCGCCTTGTAATCCAGACCCATGCCCTCCAGTTGAGTCCTCATAAAAGAGGCAATGGTGGTGAAATCCACACCTGCAGCAAAGTACAAACGAGTAAGTAAAGGCAGAATGATCGTTATGCGTAAGTAAATCAGCATGAACGTAAACACACTTTTTAATGACACGCATACGCTACTAGGCGCCCACCTACCGTCGGCGTAGTACTCGTGTAAGACAGGAGTCCTAGCAGCTGTGGAACTAAGGTTCACCGGATGCATGCATAATAGGCGCGCATGCTCTTTCTCGATATCGGATAACTCTACCTCCACGTTGAAGCGTGTGGTACTGCCTATTGCCCAATCACGTATGAAGCGCTCGCCGCTCTCATAAAACGTTTCTGCTCGTGCCTTGATGAAAAAGAAACCCCTATACCACTTCCTCCCTAACTTGGGGCAATCTTCTACAAAGTGACCTGGGATATCTAGGCGCCTCTGTAGAGACAGGCAATTGTCACTACTGGTCATAGTGAAGAAGTACCGGAAGAGCTTAAACGTCGGGGCAATGTTGTGCTGCCGACACTTAAGCTTGAATAAGACATGAATCAAAAAGATCGAAGGAGATAGGCGCCCAATGGAGCAGGCGCATGTGGTGAGAAGTCCCTCCAAAATCGAATCTAATGGGAAGCGTAGCCCAAACTTGAAATACTCCCTATATATGCCGAGCCACCGTGGACCGATTGCTCCCACCCTGGCAATCGGAGATGCAGGCGCGTAGGACCATGTGCGAGGCAGATTGCAGAGGTAATCAATCGGTGCATTTCGGTTATCTTGATGGTGGAAGTGTGCTTTGGCCCGGCACGCCTCACGGATAGTTTGCTGGTGTTACCGGGCGCCTCCCCTTGTGGCCATGTATTTTCCCAAGCAACTATCTTGAATGACCCATCTTCGGGGGCGCCTGAATCAATGGAGACCGGAGAGGCAGCCGCATCGCTCGACTCTGATGAGGTAGGCGCGGAGCCTAAAAGTGATCCAAGCGCCTTTGGTCAATACTAGGGACCCAATACCTATCGGGGGCGCCTAGCAAAGGTTCGAAACGAATGGGAAATTTAAAAAGCAGAGGAAAAGGGGGACATTACTCTGTTTGGTCGATTCAGGCGCCTGCGTGGTAGAGGTGGGCGCATCCGAGGCCGTTGCTGTATCGGGCGCCTCCTCGTCCAGGGGCGCAGGAGAAGTGGTGGAGGTCGGCTTCTTAGGCGCCTCCGCGTGTTGGGGCGCAGGAGAAGAGGTGGACGTCGGCTTCTTAGGCGCTTCCTTATGGGGTCGAGGCGCCCGCTGATCTTGGTTTCGAAGCGGGTCGGGCGACAGGTGCTGCTCGAGCACGTCGAGCACACTGGGCGCCGAGTGTCCGCCCTTTTCCGCGGGTGTAGTGGCGGCACCAGATTTTGGAAGAGACATGATGGTAAAAGTGAGACGAGCGCACAGATAAGAGTGAGGGGGGCGCGTGGGCTAGAGAGAAGGGAGAGCAATAAGAGGAAATAAGAGCTAGAGAGAAACAATGGGAGGTCGAATGAAGAGGGGAGGAGAAGATGGTGTATATTTATAAGAGAAGGGCGGGGAGACGAAAGGTCGCCTCGAGATATGCGCGCGTTTAACGGCAGATTCTCGCCCTCCGTTTGAAATTTGAATTTTTTAAATTTGAAATTTGAAATTCAAATTTTGAACGGATGCCGAGTGGGGGCGGCAAGTACGGACGCGCGCCTAGGAAACGAGGAGACGTTTAGAGCAAGAATGGGGCGCATGAACTACAATGGACGTGTCTAAGAGGGGGAAATACAGCGATCGCATAAGGGGCGCGAGGGGTGGACGCGCAAGCTGTAACAGACGCATCAGAGTCAAGTAAGGCACAAGGGCAATGAATGAAGGGAATTCAGGCGCCCCCCCAAGCCGAAGGGTATTTTCTGATGAAGTCGATATGAAAAGGCGAAAATTGTTACGTGTGGAATGGGGGGCAAGTTGTACTCAGACGCCCCACAGGTCGAAGGGTCATGGGTGTGTCTGCGGATTGTCCCGCACTTCCGGAAGACGCGCGCACATATGGGTTCATAGTTAGGCGCCCACCTGTGAGCGCCTAACTGGGGGGCAATTGTTGGGGTAGTAAAGAAGAACCCATAAAAGCTAAAAAGCCTGTTGGGCCCGAAGCCCATTTATGGCTATTTGGGGTAGCAGAGAAGAGCCCATGAGAGTCAAAAAGCCTGTTGGGCTTGAAGCCCATTCATGGCCTCCCTAGGGCATGACCTAGGCAGTCTCAAGGGAAGAAGGGCGCATAGCGACAAAATAGACTCGCAGACAAGGAAGTACGGACGAGTGGAGTCAGAGGGGCGCCACGAGGCAAGTGGTCCCCCTATGCGCCCCGACGTGGAAGATGGACAGCGCGCCACGTGTAGGCGCGTAGGAGTTAGACCAGACCAGGCATTTAATGAGGGAATGACGTAAGGCTTTGTGGCAGGAGTTGGTCGGAAGGTGGTTGAGGAGCTCGGGTAGTATAAATAGCACTCGGTAGGTAGCATTTAAGCAGGTCGGTCTTTCTCACACTAAACTTCTTTCTTCACTTCTCTCTCTAGAATTGTTCCTGACTTGATCGTTGGAGTGCTAACGGACGGGTCTAGCCCACTAGGCGCCCGTCCCGCAGGGTCCAAGCGCTCGGCGTGAAGCTGTGGTGGAGCCACGTGGAGAGGGAGTATTGTGGCATCAACAAATCTTATACAACATAACCAATTAAATTCATTTAATCAAATCTCATGAATCCAATGCATTTGCCACCTTGTTACTAACCTGAGCGACCACCACAAACAGAAAATTAGTGCTCTGAAAGTTGATCCCTTCACCCCAATCCCATTAACCGGAAACTTCTCCGTTAGACCAACAATTAAAAGCAGAGAAAACCCACAAAACCATCTTCCCCCACTAGCATTTCCAATCCATTACCAGCCCCGCCGGCTTCCCGCGCCTTCTAAGTAAGTGCGATCAAGTTCAATTCAAGGTCGGCTCCAGGGTTGATGCATGAACAATACAAAGTTAGTGGGTGGTTAACTGGTTAATTATGGAAATGGTGATCAGAGAATCAAAGATTATGTGCTATCCAAGGATTTTTGGAGGACAAGGCCGTCAAAAAAGAGGGGAATTTGTGGAGGACACGTGTTTCCGATT
Organism: Linum tenue; assembly: GCA_946122785.1. Lineage (NCBI taxonomy): Eukaryota > Viridiplantae > Streptophyta > Magnoliopsida > Malpighiales > Linaceae > Linum > Linum tenue. Next base: position 7,985,681 of record CAMGYJ010000003.1, on the reverse strand, counting down.
GCAAATGACAAATTAATTTCTTATAAATCCTGATCTGATCAAATGCATTTCATTCAACAGGCTAGCTAGGGTTCCAAGTTCAATATGTCCTCTTTGTTAAAAGGAGAAATGTACGCTAGCTTTTGTTAGACTTAGAAGTTTGACTTCTATTTATCGACAGTCAGCAATCATTTCAACTACACTTCAAAACACATGTAAAATTCATTTGACATTTTATAGAACCAATTTTTTTTTTAAAAAAGGTGACATTTTATATAACCAAATTATTTTAAAAGGAACTTTTATTTTATTTCCATAACTCGCTTAATTTTTTGGCCCCGTATCTTTCATTTGTTGCAAAGATTTCGATACTATGAACGCCAACTAGCATTACTCGTTTGGCAAAAGGAAATGGAAGGGGAACTGGTGTGGAGAATAATGTGAGTTCAGCAGCGAGAACGGTATCTTTAATTGAATTTGTACCGTAAATTCATATAATGTTGAACTAGAAACAAATTAATTTTGCAATGTTTTATCTATTTTTTCAAGGGGAAACGTGAATTCATGAATTTAAGTAAAAGATTAAAAAAATTAATCCTTATAAGCAATCAATGCATCAAATTTCATGCTCCTCTTCTCTATGCAAAAAAATTAAAATAATGATAAAATGTTACATTGTCACGGTATCCCGTTTTTTATGAATACGGTATCCCTTTTTACTTGCCATAATTTAAAATAAATTTGTATTTTTGTCCTTTCTATTTCATCATCCGAAAAATACGTTTTAAATTAGGGCGACGAATAACAAACTCTTAAAAATTGAAAATTATAACTTTCCAAATTGTTGAAAAGAGATTATATGTTTGATAATTGTGATTGTTGGAAACATTTAATGAAAAATATAGAATCTAACTTTGTACCAACTATAACGTTTATCCTTAACTTTGGCAAGATAATAAATAAATAAAAAAGAGAGGGAGATAAAGCTGAAAAAAATCCTCTATACAATTTTATGTATGAAAAATTTGATATTATCATATTTTATAGATGTAATTTTCTAAACCTAAAATCTAGAATAAAAAAGTGAAAACAGAAAAAGATAAATTTAATTCGGCTAAATATAAGAATTTTATAAATCCATACTCCAAATCAATGCAGTCAAAAACGCGATTCTACCTAGAAGCGGTTGGGTGAGCTAGAAGCGTAAAATCGTAAGCTTTTAAGTTTTAAAACGTAGATTTTGACCACATTTGTAAGGGAAAATCATGATTCTACGTAGAAACGTTGTGGTGACCCAAAAAGGTAAAAACGTAAACTTTTAAGTTTTAGAGCGCGATTTTGACTGCATTGCTCCAAATCCAGTTTTGCAATCCACCCCCGAGTTCATGAAATGAGTTATAGAAGTCAACAATATTTCGCGGGAGGGAATAATTGCGCACTACCATTAACTTATTAGTTATTACACAATACACATGACTACATTAGCCTCTCTTTGGCTTTTCCTGACTTAATTAAGGAGAAATTATTGCAAACTTTTTCGTTTGGCCCAATCGAACATCATTAACTCGAGGGAATTATTGAGTTAATAATTCAGAAAATAGGAAGGAGGTAGGGAAACTCGTTATTGATGCATCGGTTAATTAATGTCATTATTCATTTAAACTTTCCAATAATCACGCTCGTGGGAAGTGACAAAGAACCAGCACACAAAAGAAACCATTGAGCGCTCACCATTGGTGAGTTCGAGTGAACGCTTGTCTAGCATTGGTTAGAATTTTAGAGGTATCGTGTAGTTTAGTGAGAAATATTTTTTCTAAAATTATTATTTCTATTCGTATATTTTGAAAATATACGAGAAAATGAGAAGGTGGCAAGATATTAGGTCTCATCAAACTACGAGAAAATTCATTTTCACCCGTCATAATATTCATAATATTACCACAGTATAAAACACTCAAGTGCTCGTTTGCTTGTTGGATTTGAAAATAAAGGTTTTTAGTTTTAAAAACTGTTGGATTTATGATGAATTTGTTTCATTTTGTATTTGAAAGATAATATTGTTTGTTTATTTGATTTTGATCTTGGATTTAAAGATTTTTGTACCATGGGTCTCAAATCATTGCCTTCCATGATCAAATACTAAATGAAATGTGGTATTTGTAAATACATTGAGTCCACGAATTTGGCGCTAAAAATTAGGTTCAAATCTGTGAAACCCACATATTTGTATACCTCAACAAACAATTTTTTTTATCAAATACATAATGCTTTGTATTTGAGTGACAAATGCATCACCTAAATTCCACAAGCAAATGAAATCCCAACTTCACTCTTGAGTGTCAGAATCACACAAAAGAGTAACCATGTGGCAACGGAGCAGAAAATTGACAAAGGAAGAAGTAAATCAATATACATATTTGGTTCATTAATGCATATGTCTTGCCTAGTCGACGAACAGGAGAAACGGGTTTCACTATATTGAAAATAGTGTGTATTATAAAAGGGTAAGAAGGTTTTTTTACATATACATACCCAAAAAAAGGTTAAAACATACCTTTAATAGAAAACATAGGTGTAAAAGCCCACACGTAAATTGGATCCTAGTGCGATTCCCGTGACTTTCAATCCAAAGCCAAATAAACAAAAATTCAAATGATCATGCGAACAAAGTCTAAATCTATGATTCGGGTATAGATAGTAGCGGAGTTAAGTTGAAGGTAAGTGAATGTTATACATTAAAACGCATGTAAAACTTGTAACAAATTCAAAAAAATAGAGCGATCGGTAATGTTTTAACTCCTCTTTTAAATTTACATTTTCTGACTAGCTATTCAAATTTCTGGCTCCGTTCTTGAATGTACTGAGTGTTAATTAGGAAGGACCTAGGTAGTTATACCAAGCTAGCTAGCCTACCGAAAGAGAACTTGCGTTTCAAACTCATCCATGATGGAAGTGTGCTAGTTGGCTAGCTAGAAAGATGAAGTAAAATCACATTCGTTTGCTTACCTCTGGGAAGGCGTTATATGGCGAAGTGGGAAGAAAACCACGTTTTCAGTCGTCTCCTCCACTCATCATTTCGAGCTCTCCCTTTTATCCGTTTTTGGGGAAGAAAAGCTGCCCAATATCGCCACCTAACTTCGTCTCCACTTTCAAATAAGTGTTGCATAAATTAACCAGTCGGGCCGTTGAGGTGCGCGGGACCGACCCGATTCGGAGAGAGATAGATGCAAAGGGATCAACTGATCGTATTGCCCTTTTTGCCATTTTAGGAGCTTGTCTATTGTTTGTTTTGAACTGAGCTTTTGTGATTAACAATTTCTTAGCTGATTAAACTTGGCCTCTCAAGGTAGTTAGGGGCAACACAAGCGAGCAGCCAGGTCAGATTTTAAAAGGGTTACAAAAGATTCAGAGGTGCTATAACAATTAAGGTAATTGACAATGCAAAAAGTAAATGTAACACAATTTATGTGGTTCAATAATATGGTTATGTTAGCAGATACAGGATATGAGATATCAGTTCCATTATGCATGATCAGATACAAATTACAGAGGGATTAACTTTCAGTTGACAACAGATAATCTAACTTCAAACCAAAACAACAAGTGTGATTTTATTTAAACCGGTGCTCTCAATTTTTATCAACGAAATTATATTCCAAAAATATAAGTCGAGCAGAAATTTTTACAATAAGGGCTTGTGAGAAAACCCAAAAAAAAAAAAAAAATCTTAAGAATAGAACATATAATACTTTGGAGCTTCTGCAACAAAGTTTTTTATTGATATGGTTATAGTTATAGGTATAATATGCCCCTCTATTATGACGTTTTATCAAATATGACCCTCTACTGTTTTTTACATCAAACATGCCCCTATACTTCAAAAAAATTATCAAACATGTCCTTCTGTTAAAATTTTGATTGAAAAAATCGTCAATCATAGTTGAACCGATATTTTGACGACCCAACATCAGCAAATGGGAGGGAAAATGATAGTTTTCCCCCGTTTTATTCCTCTATATCTCTTCAAAGTTAAATTATTTGAGTTATTTGGCTATACAAAAGAACCAAAATAAATTATAAAGTGAAATTATTAGGGATATTGTAGACATTTGTGTCGCCCAAACCAAAATTCAGCCTTGGTTAATGGTTTTTGGACGAAAATTTTAACAAAAGGACATGTTTGATCTTTTTTACAAAGTACAGGGGCATGCTTGATGTAAAAAATAGTATAGGGACATGTTTGATAAAACGTCATAGTAGAAGGACATATTATACCTATAACCCTTATTGATACGATATTATCATCATTACCGTTTTTTAATTCTGGCAACACTTATGACATATTGAAAACTATCTATACAAAGGTAAATATTAATAATTATCATACAGTAAAGTATTTAATTTTCATTAAATTATGTACTGATTTTATACATGTTTAGTAGGTGATTTATTTTAAGAGTGGGAATGAA